>JASTWQ010000004.1:0-1200000 GCA_035220615.1 Leptothorax acervorum | reverse complement strand
TGGCTGTAAGTTGAGAGGGGCATCGAAAGAAACGCACGTACGGAGATGTTTGCTGTTAAAGATCGCGCGGAATCTTGTAGGGCTGAAATTCTATCCTACAGACTTACAGAGCAATTTTAGCTTCGAATTTATGACAAGTCCGACAGATTCGCGTTGCTCGAGTAGAATTTAACAGCGCAAGTACGAAGGATGACTCCTCCAATTTCTAGAGGAGCATGTTGGCAATCGAGACGAGTTGAATCGAAGGGGGCGTGTGTTATTAACGTGGAGCACATACGGTATCCGCGACGCGTATTCTCGATCCCCGCGGCCGGCATGCGGCAGCCCGTTTACCACGGTCGGCGAAAAATGCATCGGCCGATAAGCATCCGGCGCCGTGCGCTTGATAAAAAAGACCGTCTATAATAACACAGTGTCTATCTGAAATCCCTGAGTCGAACCGTCGCGCGGCGCGGGCAAATAACCGCGCGTCGCGCACAATCACGATGCCCGCGCGCTCAGGTATTGCCATTACCGTGCCCGTGGGATTATTTACGGTTACCATAACTCCCAGGCTCCGTCGCGCTTAAGATCTTAAGAGGCCCGTGCACATACGCACGCGGACGGACGCAAGTGGAAAAAGCGTGTGTAACCACGAACGATTTATTCGTGCCGGCTGGGCTCGGGACTTTCCTCCGCGCGAAGGACGCGCGAGTATCGCGTTGATGAAATTACACGGCTAATCATCATTAGCGACGCAATTTTCGCGACGCTAATTTCTAAAGTATTAGTTTCCTTAGCCTTGTTAATAGTGCAACCACCCTTCCCCCACCCCAAATGTCTACAATTTTTTATAATTATAATACAATATACAGAATGTGTCCTACAATCACTGTACTATACTTATAATAGCGTATTTTGAAGAATTAGAGTTGAAAATCTTAATCTGAATATCGTTACAAAAACATATTTTCAAACAAGTCGATTATTTCTGTATATCAATAACTGATAATCTTAATAACAGTGTAACGTAATAAGGAAAAGATCACGTGTGATATCTATTAATACTCTTCGCAATTGCATCTCAAGAAGCAATGAGAAATACGGAGGACTCACGGGTGCTGCCTACACGTGTCTCGCCATGTGAGTGACAACAACGTGACCTTGTGTATACAACGACGTACTGTAAACTGTACGGCTGCCAGTCAAATCGTTGCCTCCACGAAATAATTAACGTATGTTAAGATAAATGCCAAATTTTCTATTCTATGTATTAGAAATTGTAAGGTAAATTGGCCATTATCGCATGCATTAAATTAAACGCATTTATTTGACGCATAAAATTTACCTTATTTTGATCGAGGAAATATTCATGCACATTAATTAATTATTGCTAAATATGACCTAAGGAATTGCGTGTGATTTTAATAAATCAGGTCAATAAAATTATATCATAAAAAATACGGCTTAATTTTTTAATTTATTAAAGCCACACAATTTTATTCCTTCTGGAACGTAAAAATTTCAAAGTAATAATAATAAAGTAATAATAATATAAATTAATCTTAATATGTTATAATCATGTAAAACTAATTGTAATTGATTACTCAAACTTAAATCTGATATTAAATTTAATGATTCTTCTTAAGTAGAATTATTAATAAATTATTCAAATTTGTAATAAAAAAAAGAATTGAATAATTTGTAAGATCAGTTAATATCTAGATACTATTAATAATCAATTTGCAAAATCATCTCAGCTGACTTTTCTAATGTATGTAATAACGTCAAAGGTAAAATCAGCTGAGCAACAAAAATCGATATCACGGTCTGTGAAAATCAATAACAGATGACAGGTGGAATTTTATATGAAGAGTTTTTGATTCTCATTATTCTTTAGAATATACCATTTAAAATATTGTGTAGTGATTGTGGAACATACTATGTATACAATAAAAACACAGCAATAATAAAAATAACGCGTTAATCACCCGGTATTCGAAAAGGTGACGGAATTGCGCGCGTAAACGCCGATACCGCGTCTGTCGTACATTGTCTTATGAACATCAAACGTTACGGGGAAGATCCATAATGTATACGTAATGTAATATCATTGACACGTTTAGTCCGCTATTCAACGTAGAGACGCGTTTCCGTCGTTTCGATGACAATCTGATTCGAGTTCACTACGCGCCCGAGTTGTGCGAGAAGTCGCGTCGCTGAAAGCTGAAGCTGGAAAGAGGCACGGGACGAGAAATAATACGACCGTTAATTATCGTGCGAGGATCCTCTCGGACGTAAAAGGCGGGGAGATCGCGGTAGAGACGAACGCGGATTGTACGAGCTGTCCGCGTCGAGAGAAGAGCGTCTAGAGGAGGAAACAAGTTCGGAGCGCGCGGACGGAGGGAGGCACGTCGCGTAACGCCTCGCGATTCCCAGCATCTAGGATCGGGTTCTTTAATAATTAAGGTGCCTCGTACGCGGCGAGACCGCCGCCGTCGACGTGGACGGTAAAAACGGAAGTTCTCGTCTATATATACGGCGCTCCCAGACTTACCAGAGACTAGATCGATACTTTCGTAAAGGTGAATTCCGTTGCGGCATTTCGTGACATTATAACACGATCGACATTACGACGATACGCGCAACGGTATCTCACAAATGAAACTTTAATGTTTATTTCTATCAATACAGGTTAATTTTAATCCTGGTTTAATTTACTTTTCATCTTTTTCTAGTTCTAAGAGTTAGAAAAAGAAAAAATAAGTTAAACCGAAATTAAAGTTAATCTACATTGATAGAAATGAACATAAGAGTTGCGGAACAAATGGAGAAGAATAATATTTGATAAAGTTTCATTCTTTTTATCTCGCACATCGCCCGTGCCGTCGTTCATTTGAAGTTTCCAGGACGCATCGTTATATATGAACGTATGCTAATGCCCTAAACGCACGAAAGCTTAAAGAGTGCACGCGTAACGCTAATGCGCTCTGGACTGGCCGTATTAACGACTCGCGTATTAACGACCTCGCTAGGTGCATTACAATGTCGAGGGCGAGGAAACTAATTAAGAACGCACGGGGATTCCGGAAAGAAGCAAACTCGCACGGTAGCAGCGCATGTTATCAGTTAAACGAGTATTAAATGCAAGAAAATTTAACGTTACTCACACGCTACTGTGATTATCAACGGCATTAGCGTGAAGTTATTATGTGATGGCTTTATTACAAATTTCTAACACCCAGATATAAATTGGCATAATGTATCATGAAAATAATTACGAAGAGCGCAGCGTTAATCATTTTGTCTAAAATAATAATACCGATACCAATTTGGTTTCGGTGTAAAAATAAGTGGCATAAAATTCTGACTTGAGGCTGTATGTACGTAATTATAAATTAAATGAGTCTCACGATGTACTCGCATCAATTGCACGTATTCAGCCGAGCCTCTTGTGACTTGAAACGTCTTGCGTGCACCACGTGCCGCGAACGCATCGGTATGTTACGCGCGCGAGAGCGTGACCGAAGAAACAGGCAGGACGCGCCTTATTGTTAGATTATCGCAATGTAACGTTCTCGCACGAACAGGATCTAGGTAAAACTGGGCGCAATGTTTCCGCGTGGTCTCGCGGAAAAGATAGGAAAAATTACGCAACGACACTAATATAAAAGAAGGAAAAAATAAAGAGTCGCGCGCGGCGAGTGCATTCACCGGCGTGGCGGTTCAAAATAATGTTATGATTGCGCTACATGCGAATTAGCGCAATTAGCGTTCACATCGACGGCGTCTACGGTGAAACCGAAACAGGTAACCGCGAATTTCCGTGATATTTCACAACCGTAGAAAAAACCATTAACTCGCGCAGAGATATAAACTTAATTTCGCGAAAGGGGAAGAAGAAAGAAAAGATAAGAATTATAACGATAATGATACATTTTCGACTTTTTCAAAAAGGCATTGTGACGGGAAATCTCAGATAAAAAATACACCGGAAGTTGCACACGACAACATAATAGCTGCAACGCGAAAGGATATAAGAGAACAGCTGGGGTTCGGTTCGCAATACCGTGGACACTTGCCATCTTTCAAAAGAATTTAATATATAGAACCGTTTTTATAGCTTCGATACTTTCAAGTTGCTACCGTTGTTTCTCCTGCGTGGAACGAGGAAAAGCGCGCCCACGAGAGACAGACGGAGAAAGAGAGACAATAGAAGTTACGTTCGATGGATACGAAAAAAAGGAGTGGGACAGAGGCGATCCTCGAGTATCTATGTATCCAGCTCAACGCGCTGCCAACAACCCAAGGAATCGCAACCGCTGCCGCCGCCGCGCCGCGGCCGCGCCGGTTGGTATCATTAAAATGTAATCACTGCTGTTCGCTAACCCCGGTGATGCTAATTTGTACGTTAATTAATGCCGAGTACCATTGTGCTCGCTTATGCCTACAGAAGCGATTATTTAGCGCGTTGCCTAGCGTTAGACACTAGGCGCATTCGTCAGCTCGCTCGCTCACTCGCTCGCTCGTCGATCAACACGCTCGCGCTTCCTGTTTTCTATCTGAAACGATTACGGCGCGCCGTTTCTCGAGCGAGGTCGGTTCAATGTGTTCCCGCCATCATCGGCCGCCGTGAAATCCTGGTTATCGAGGACGCAAACACGTGTACACGTATATCGCGTCGCGGAAGAAGCGCGCGGTCGCGCCGGAGATTTCTTCTCTCCTCAATCAGGCACAGAATGTAGAAATCTTGATACGTGTTATGTGCTTCTGTAGAACTAAAACTCGCATTTTTCTTGCGATCAAAATAGGCTGAGTGAATTTATAGTCGTTGAGAACGTTCTTCACATTATGGCAAAGTAAGTGATAGAAATCAGTTCGAGTATCTCGCAACGCGAGTGCACATCCGGACCGTTCTGTACAAAGCTGAGAAGAAAAATTCTTCGTTCCAACGGCACGATCCATTCTGTCGCGTTCATAATTATAAAGCTATTACGAGGATCGAACGCATTGTCTAGTCGAGACGGGAGAGAACAGCCGGTATCCTGCTATCCTTCCTGGGTGCCGAAGTGCTCTTCTCGTAGGTGCTCGAACGAGGCGCGCGTTTAGTTGCGGCCCGAACACGTTCGTTGTTTCCTCCCGAGGCACTCTCCGTGCCTTTGCTCTCTCTCTCTCTCTCTCTCTCCATCTCAGATATTCTTCATTATCGAGCGCTAAACGGCCGCTTCCCACGACAATGGGCTCCCTCGGCTACTTCTTTTGAAATTCCTTTTGTTCCTAGCGGCCACAATGATTCCCCTGCCTCGAGAGGACTCGGCGCGAAGGAGACGCGACCGTTGCTTCTGGATATTTACGGGGTTCTCTTCGCTATCGAGATTCGGTCGTCGTATCCAGGCCATCCGGTAATTGGCATATTCGCGAAAGCGCAAGTTGGTTACACGCGAGTGCAATTATAGGCGACAATAAAGCATTAACTCACGGTACAAGTACGCTCTTCAAGATGCTCAACGAACTCTCTTCTTCTAATAATATAATGGTGTGTGAAAAAGATGTGCTTTCAGAGAACAGTGGCATATGTGGAGTTGGTTTAAGCTAAATGCGATGCTTGTAATTTAATCCTGAATTACTCAGCAAGTGTATTGGATAAAAATTGAGTTGAGTTATAGGGCTAAGTTTCCATCGTCGTGACAGCGCGTAATCCCTTTTTATCAGATAGCAATCGCAAAAGTCGATTTCAGATCGTACAGAATCCACCGAGATCGGCACACCCCTCCTCGATCGACGATATCGGTCAGCTGCTCTCTCATGTATTCTTTGTGCCGCAGGCTGACGGTGCAATTTCGACCCCACCTCCCGTATAGCCGTCGAGGCGAGTTTTTTAGCGAATTTAATATTTATACCGAATGACTGATGACTATAATAAAGAAACGGGGTCGTATTGTTCGAAACATTTTTGTCATTGATCGATACGACGCTCCGCTCCGCGTTCCGACTGGCTGCTGGGAAGAAATGCTTTCACGTATGTACTCTGCGGACCCTAACGCCGATAGACGAACCGTATGTCGGATATCCACCGATCATTTTCAGATCCGAAAATCGAGAAGTCAAAGTGGAAAGCTATCGCGTGTAGCTATCGTGCGAAATGCTTCGAAGCACTCTACTTTCTTCCTTCGAGTTTCAAAAGGCTCTTTTACAAATTACAGCGCTCACGAAGCTGAAACTTTATCAGCCGTTCAGCCGAGACAAACTTGGGATTCGAGGACATAATAAATTGAGACTATAATAAACGAGGACGGATCTGTTTATGAGAAGATTATCACGAAGGCCAGATATGGACGTGGTATCGCTTAACGGACGCAGTTTAAAACACTTTCGAACATTTGTGCTGAAAAGGCAATGATGTATGATGCGTTAGTTTTTAAGGGGCCCGGAGCCGATACCTGCCGACTTCCTCTGCGCCCGTTATACACTCAATGCTACGGTCGAGACGAAATGTTACTCGATCCGCGTGAAATCCCGATTGTTCCATCGCCAGGGCGTTTGTACTCGCGGTCGGACAAGACAAAGTCATTTCCACCTTGCAGAAGGGAAGAATCGAATCTCATAGCGACGACGTGGGTACGGGCAATCATTAACGAATCATTATCGTTCCGCCCTGGCTCGGGGCCGGGACCGAGCTCTCGAAACAAAACCATTAATGATTTCTATTTGTATTCGTCCGTTTCGCTCGTTTCGTGAGGAGGAGGCGGAGGAGAGGGCCCCGGGTCCCGGAACCAAGTCCCCAGTGAATTATGTGAGAAGTTAGCTTATTTTCGTTAAGCCGAACTCCCGCGGCGCGAACAAATCGTCCTTCGCTGCCGCTTCTCGAGACTGGGCTTTGTTTTTCCTCTTGTTGGCCCTTTAGCTTTCTGTGCGATATCGCTTTCTCGCTCGCTCGTTTTAAACTGGCGCGAGGGTTATCGCGCGTCGAGTCATCGTCAACCTTTCGCCAACACTTCTCACCTGTCCACATGTCATCGTCCACATATATCAAGAGCTATCCAACAAGATTCTTCAAACAGCTGAGAATCGTAGGTCGCGTTTGTTAATTATGGATATGTTAATTGGTTTATCGGATGAGCTTTACATTTTCATCGCGTTACTGAGACATATTTACTATTCGATAATATTAATATTAAGTGTCGAAAAATCGTATATGAGATATCATTTCATGACGACCGGCGGCCTATCGCCCCCGAGCCATTCCCGGCTGAAAACAAATTTAACGACCGACACTGTTCGCGCTTTGCATCCCAATAGAGTGGTAGGGAAGGTAAGACGGAGACGAGACGGCGACGTGGTGGATAGACAGGGAGCAGAGAGCGCAGAATGAAGTAAAGTAGGAAGAGATGCGAGAGGAGCGAAGGAGAGCGGGGAGGAAGCGAGAGAGGAAGAGAGCGTGTTGCGTTTCGCGCGCATATATTTCGTTTTCTGTTGTTGCCTGAGAAAACAGACGGTCGGACCATGGCCGACCATCGGCCCGTCAAAGTAGGGCCCTCCTCGTTCTCTTCCTTACACGTATCCCGGACCCGCCGCAGAGCCCTTCCTTCTCTTCCTTAAAGCCGGGCAATCGCTTCTCTCCCCCTCCCTCCTGACCTCCCTCGCTCTTGCCGCTCGTCTCGACGCTCGGCGAGCTCCTCTCGTTATTTATTAGCAATCGCGAGGAGTGATGCGCCTAAACCAATATCATCAGAGGCGCCGCGTTCGATGTTGGCTGCCCGTTGAGAACGTTGACGGTAGTAATGACGATGACGACGATCATGGCACGGCGTCGGTACGATTTTCCCCTCGCGAGATATCGCAGCACGTAGATACATATAGCTGATATATATCAGGCGCGCGTATCATCTGTGAAAACATCCCTGCTAATTGGCGCCCAATATTTATTGTAATTTCAAACACGTGAGCTCGCGCCGGGACCGCCTCCGTCGAGCGCCTCTCTCTCTCTCTCTCTCTCTGGTAGGAGCCAGTTGCCCCGTTCCCTGCCTGATGCTCGGGCGTTTTACGACCTCGTTGAACCGTGGATTTATTCCTTCTCAATAGGCGATCCGCATCGCGGACTCCGAACGCGAAGATATTCGTTCGACCTCTCCCTCTCGTTAACCTTCCGATCATATCGCGCCATTTCCATCCTATGTCAAACCTCCTATTTAGAACGGTAACAGACATTTTTACGTCGACTAATAACGCGCAATCGTCGACATAATGATGCGAGATACTTTCAGCTCGCGAAGGATCGACACGCCCGAAGGAACTGATATTTCGTGCGAGATTGTGTTCGCGACACAAAAGTACAATGTTAAAAATTGATATACGCGTGCTTGGAAGTATCTGATGGTTCGCGCGCGAGAGGAGATATCACACAGTACCATCACTACTCTCGTGTTCCAATTTACATCAAATCAGGAAGACAAGCTGAGAGAAGGACTCGGGAGCGCAAGAGTTGCCCACGTAGAGAGACAGGCCGAACGTAGCGCGAGATTCTCTCTTTCTCTTTTTTTTCTCTCTCTCTCTCTCTCTCTCCCTCTCTGAATATACCTGGATGTAACCTCGGAGGCACTGACAGAAAGCGACCCGCCCACAAAAGTAATCTCGCCCTCGGTCGAGAGAGAAAGAGAAAAAGCCACACCTGATTCATCAGCGAGGAATAAATCGAAAGACGAAAGAGCCAAAAACAAAACGATTCACCCACCGCGTATAGTTCCCGCTCTTTTCTTATCCCCCACCTCTTCGCCCTTCGCGTATATCTATACTCTCTGTCTCACATCTACCTCACCTTCTCACGTGGTCCACTCGGTAATTCCGAAATGATGCATCCCGCGGACCGTTTCCTCCGCGCGTCTAATGCGCCACGAGGAAACAAACGGATCCACGTGTGTAGGTGTAGCTCGCCTGTCTCTCTCGCTTCCCCTCTCTCACTCTCTATTCCTCTCGACCGAGGCTTGGCCAGGTACGCCCCGACTATCCGTATATAAATTACCTTTTTAATTTCCCGCCAAGACAAATGATTTAATTTATTCTATCAATTATCGATGAAGCGAGGCGCGGCGCGGCGGCGCGAGGACGGGTGGGATCGGATTGGCGGGAGGTGGGCTTGTTTGGTTTTCATTTCGATTCGTCGATATCTGATCGGCAGTGAATCTCTTTCGCCGTGTCCCTCGATCGTCGATCTCGCTCATTCTCTCTATCTCTCTTTTTTGTTCTCTCTCCCTCTCTCTACCTCGATACCCGATGCGGGCCCAGCCTTTCTTCTTTTCATTCTCTACGCTACTATGTTGCGTATACACTGAACGGCAGCCGCAACGGCTTCTTGTTTGCCCGAAGCAGCCTCGTTCGATCGACCTAGCACCTTCGTCCCTCCCGCCACTTGTCCGGACCTTTCGTCGCGAAGCGAGGAACAACCTCTCGGCCTCGTCCGGCCGATGAAACGTCTATTAACATGAGGAACGATCGATGATTCGGAACGAAAAAAAGCATGTCCTCGCCTCGCCATCTCTCGTCGAGATCGATCCCAGATCTCAAATCGATCTCGCGCGGCGCGTAGATATGCAGGTGGAAAAAAGTTTGAAAAATATTTCGCGTTTGATGCGTCGAGAACGGTAAACCGCGTGCACTCGTGCGCGCGCTCTTGTTGCACATATCCCGCGCGCGATGCGCGGGGAAAACGAGATTCGACAAGAAAACTTCGCGGCCAGGCCAGGGAGGAGACGATCGAAGCGTAGGGTACACGTCCGAGACTGAAACGGCCATTAGGTACCGAATCGACCGGATGATGTATGCGCGTGTGCGTACGGTGTACGCGCGGCCGATAAAAGCAACGGCGAAAAAAGGGGAAAGGCTGCGTATAGGTGCGCGGAAGACTCCAGGCCAGATGAGTAGATACGCATGCAACGCGCGAATTATGAGCGCCTAGAGCCGATAAAATCGGGAACGAGCGCTCGTGAGCGGTCGCGCGTACAATGCGTTGGACAAAGGCCCAATGAGGGGGGGGGGGGGGAGGGGAGGGGGAAAGCCGCGCCGCTGAGACATATGTTTCCACGGGTAGACGCGGCCGAGACTGCTCTCGGAACCGGTTCGACGTGTATTCCGGACTCTCTCTTTCTCCCGGGCTAGGTCAGTTATTCAAAAACTGAAATATCGCCTCATTAACGGCGGCATGGCAGCTCGTTTGCGAACTTTCTTAAGGAACTGGAATATGTGACCACGTCGTACCGCGGCCGCGCGTCGTCCTCGCCATCGTCACGTCGCCACGGATTCACCGAAAGCAGGATGTCGATCGCGAGATCGATTGGTTTCGCTAAAATCGGCCAACTTCCGAAAACATTTGACGCGTGTCCGCATGAACGTGACGTACCTACCTACATTATATTTCTTTCGAATATATAGATTTAAAGACTTGTAAAATTAAAATAATTCTGTGCTATATTATTCTTGTCGATTAGTAGCAAGTATACCATTCATCTCAAACATCTTATGAAACGCTGTGCGATACGTTCAAGTATCTACGCACGCGGTGAGAAATGAAAAAAAGGGCAACGAACGCGAGAAAAAGGGGCAGATGGTAGGGTCCGCCTAGAGTACCGCGGTCAAGGGAAAAGTAGAGAAGAATGAGAGTAAGCAACGAAATATCCGCGCCGACAAAACTGCTCGCTCTCTCGAGCGACGACGGATGGACGGAGTACGGACGGACGGACGGATGAACGCAACGGAATTCTCCCGCTCTCCTATTTCTGCGTCCGTTTTCTTTAGCTCGCTCTCATATCCGAAATTGGCCGAGCAGAAGATTCCCGTAATACATCGCATGTATAGAATCCCCCAACACGCGGGATCAAGTTTATACAATGCTGATATTTCCGCGGGCAACGGTTGTCTAAACTCCTCTAGCGGCGTGAGATACGATCGAGTCAACGAGGAGCCGGCGTTCATATATCGTACGTGTGGTTACGGACGAAACCGCGTATTAAGTTAACGGCAACACACTCGGATGCGTTTAAGAGCGCCCGCGCGCGCGCGCGCTTCATCGTCGTACGGTTCTTCTCGCATCTCGCGGGAGTTCGGGTATCTATCATCTATCGATAGATAAATAATTCAGCGGGATATTACACGCGAGGCTCGCAGGTGTTTAAGTTACGATCGTTTTCTGGCGTACACGTAGCCGGTACTCCCGCCACGGGGACGCCTGCGATTTATCTTGCGGCCCGTTTTCGAGTACCCCGTAGTACCCCAGATTACGCCCGAGACTCTTCTGCGATTAATCATCATTTCGCCGCGATTAAAGGCCCAATTAAGTCCCGTTTTTGCAAGTCTGATTGTCCCACGATCGCCCGGCGGTATCGTACACCCTCCTCCCGGTACGTACCCGAGCACGCACAGCGCTCGGTTAGCTAGTCTAGGCCGGTCTTATCTCGCGCGATGTGCGCGAATTAAAATGTACTTTATGGCCTGTGTCAGGCGATAATAATCGCCCGAGACACCGCGCGAGGATCCGCCGCCCTCGCCGCTGTCTTCTCGCGAAAGCATTCCAGTGTATATACGCACGGCGAACACTCTCAACGTTGCAGATCGTCTCAGCGGGATTGAAAAGAAATCGGCAGCGCAGTTCTTATCGCGATCAAACGTGCGATCGGCAAAGCACGTCGGAAAACGTAAAGTTAGTAATTGAAGCAATTTCAGCGGCCTACGGCCCATAACTTTTCTCGCAAAACGTCACGATCGTGCACAATCATCCTATAATTTATTCGCAGCGCGATGCGGTTCGATCCTCGCTTCTTGTCGGGAACCGACGTCGCGGTACATATATATATCATATACCGTAACGCTATTAGAGATTAAATCGTTTAATAGACTTGGGTTTTTCACCGATCGATGAAAGCGCAAACGGCATTTTGATATTACGCGAATTCTCTTAAGATTTTGACAATTAAACCGAACCGAACGCCGCCCGCGATCATTTTCTCTGATGCTTTTGCCGGATAGCTCTGCCCCGAGAAGACGCCATAACGAGTGACGTTGATAAATAGCGAACGCTTTCGAGAGCCAGAATCTCGCGTAATTACATGCCTATGCTCGCTCGTGGATACTCGCCGCGCGCAACAGTCAAGATTCTCAGCGAACTCCCCGAACAGATCGTTTTGTTCGATTCTATCTCGATCGAAAATTATCCTCGATTATTCTTGAGATATTAACATCGATTCTTAATACGTTAACCGCTACGAATTGACAGTAATCTGAAACTAATAAATTTCTTTTTATAAACTCACGGTTTATATAATCCCTTAAATGTATAATATCTTTTCACTCTCATCAGGCTGTTATTAAAAATTTTTCTTAACTCCGTGTCATTCACTCTGTTGCATCCGCCCTAATTAACTCACGCTCATCGCGACTCGTTATCGCTCGGGCCCCTCGTCAGAGCGACAAATACGGCGAGCACCTGCCTACGGAATCGTCGCCGACGCGACGATCGACAAGCCGATCGGATATATCGGAGCGTATAACGCGATATCCACGCCACTGCGAACACGACGTGGTCGGATGTATCAATGTCAAGCGCTAATAACACCTCGACTGCTCGTTCGCAGGCCCCCGAACTGTGTGTAACAAGAACGGCTGGCAGCTAATTCTGAACAATGATATAATTATATATTATTCGTCGTTATCTCGAGTACGCGCGACGTACACAGCGAGCGAATTAAAAGATTGCGCGTTTCACGTCGACCAGCTTGGCACGACCGACGATGAGAAGTAATTCACTAGACGCTGGAAAACGTAAATTAAGATAAAACTTTTTTGTCGAACGTAATAAAAACTTTCCGGCGATCGCGACCGCGCAAGAAATTCACCGTCCGTATACAATCGCCGACCGTGATTAAAAATTAGGCTTAACTTAATTGGCAAAAAGAGATAATCTAACAATCGTTAGTCGGTACTTTGAAGAAAGCCCGATCGTAATTAGAAGTTTAAATAGCAAAAAGAGACCAAAGCTCGGAGTAGCCGGAGGATAGCCATTCGCTTCTTTTTCGGTCATCGTCGAAGAGGTCGTAGACCGAATCGGTTCGTATTATTTGCATGCTGTTATGCTTGGATTGGGAGTATATGCACGGGAGGGCGCCCCTCCTCTTTCGTCAATCTCGTCGAGATCGCCTAGATCGCGGAGAGAGGAAGGAAGATGGAATCGGATGATTCACTCCCCGAGATTACACCAGAAATGGCGTGCCGGTCTAGAGCCGGTTTCCTTCGCCGGGCTCGCCGAGATCGCGATGCCGTGTTAATGAAAGGGCAATTTCGACTGATGCCAAAAACGATTCGGACTCGAGTCGCGGCTGTCGAATGCATATTTCTGCGCGAGCTTAACAGCCCGGCGAGCTCGTTGATTTAGAATAAATATCCTGGCTTACGCGATATCGTGAAATCGCAAAACGTACCACAATTCACGATAACAATCGCGTACATTACCGCCTGTATTTCGAAACATACCTAACACGCGATCGTCCGTTTCTCTTCACCTAGAAGATATCCGATTTTTGACGACAAAACCTCAAATAGAACTGTACGCAAATCGCGCAACTTATTGTTAGATAAATGGATCACCGTCCAATCTAGGTCCGCGCGTAGACGATCGATAATAGTTATCGGCGGTTATCTCGCCTTCCTCTTCCATCTTGCTCCCTCCAGCCTCGTCAGCAACAACTATGAAGAATATGAAGACTATCAAGAAGAACCTAAAGGCACTAACTTCGTCGCGGATTCTCACGTAACTTGCTCGATCGATATCTCCCAGTCACGCGGTATTTATCCCGTAAGCCTACATTCATAAGCCTACTATCCGTGCGCGAAAGGGAAAAGCGCGTAAACGGTCGCGCGTAAAACTGAGGCATCCGCTATCGCCGGAAGACGTATTATACGTAGAAACGAGAGAAAAAGAGAGAAAAGGGAGAGAAAGAGAAAGAACTAGAGATGACGGGCCCTGCGGAGGAAGAAGGAGCGGAATACCAAGGAGGAGAGGTGGCATGCGTGCATCACGCGAGCGGACCGCACGCGTGTAAAGATGGCTCCTCCTCGCCTCGCCCGCTCGCCCGACAAACCGGCAAACGCCGGTCGAGTTGGCTGACTGGGCTGACTGGGCTGACGACTCGCAGCTTGGGCACCCTTCAAGGGTATATCACAGGGGCTATCAGGCATCCATGTACGTAAGATCGACTCGACATCGAGTGTAGGGATCATTACTATAGGAGCAGCTACCCGAGAGCCCGATTTTGATTGACGCGCGACGTTGCGCCAAACTCGACGGCACGCGAGCCAAACAGACTTGAGTTACCGCTGCCTCCACGATCGGCACCGATTTCGCCCCGGCGCAAACAATCGCAAACAATCGGCGACTTCGGCGCCATGCATCGTCCTACAGCGCGGTACTAAGGCGCTCTAAAACCGTCTCGAGATAGTATAGGTACTCGCGATCGTACTTGCGAGTATCCTTTCATAAAACACTTATCCGCGATCGTAACAAACAAAGAAAGTAAATCACGTTAATTACAGGCCAGAGTATAATGCTAATCGCGACGTTTGCGCAATCGATCCGGATAAGCATATAGCTCGAGACGAGCGTACGAGTTCTAACAACGACTTGATTTCTCTTAAACTCACAAGTTCTAACTGCCACCTAGCTTCTCAGGTGGTCTCGTGCGTCGTTTAATTACCGTATGTAACGAGTTGGAGTGGCTAGCGTGCACACGAAGGCCCCCCCCCCCTCCTCCTCACTCGCGAAAGGGGTGCGATATGCTCGCTGACGTCGTCCACGAATCACTCGAAATTACGGAGTATCGTTGTGACAGGCCGCCTCGCGAGAGACGGAAAGGGCGCCTTTCGTGCAGTTTGCATACAATCGCTCGACCACCGCCGACGAAAACTTGAAATTCGTTGGGACTATAGCATTCCGACGTGAGACGACGACGACGACGACGACTATTATAATGCCACAGCGATTTTACCGGGTGACGCATAATTGTGGCAATTACGCAACGCCACCGACCAACGCGGCGACGTTTTCGCAGATTAAGAAGCTCTCTTATACGTCGCGTATACCTTTCGTAATTCTGCGCTTACAAGAAAATATATATCAGCAAACATATAGTTACCTAGTTGAGATATTTGCTAGTTAATAGATATAATTCGATGATCGAGCGACGTGTATCTAGTCGGAATGTTTCTCATATAATTTCCGACCAATCAATCATTTATAAATTATATATATGAAACGAATATTTTTTTATACCGTTGCGAATCGAATTGAGATAAACTCGATATATTTCAACATTCGAATGACCAAGGTGTCCTAGGCGAGACAAGCTGTTTCCTTTTCACGACTGACATCGTAAATAACGATATCGTGAAGATAATAACTTGGTCTAGGTATGCAAACAAACACAAAGATATAGAATAAAAAGACGCAGAAGAAACTAATCATCTAATGCGAATCTCTACTATCGGATATGAGCGATTACGATAATAAGAAAGCAATATAGTCGAGATAGGATTCGTACTGACCCTCGGATCGATTCCGTTAAATCTGAGGCCGCATAAAATTGTTGCCGTAAAGGATTTACGGACCCGAGCGCGCCGGTAGCATGACACGTCCACGACGAGACCGGGCTACTATCGAGGCACGGCTTACTCGACGTGAACACGCGATTGCATGTACAAACGCGGGATTCTTAAACGTGTCTCCCGAGGGAGATGGTTAAGAGCCCGCCGCGTCGAATGTTTTCCGTAATGCGGGACACGATACCGTAAGGAATCCATAAGACAATATCGAAGAAAAGAAATGCTTCATCGCGATCTATATTTATTACTTTATGTAAACCTTTCTCTTAAAAGTCTCTCAGTCCTTCCTATCGTTTATGATGAGACACGATCGTCTTACTTATATAAAGAGGAGAGATTTTCAAGAGATTTGCCGATCTGTCAATTAATCAAATCTATCGCTTGAATTATTTGCGAACTTATGTGCATTATATTATTGCTACGTGTAATGAATATTCGTACTTGCACAGGAGCGATTCCAATCTGGGGTAACGATAAAAACAGAGAAGGATTAAGGACCCTTGTTTCGCTCGGTGAGTTGTTGCTAGGTTTCACCGGCCTATCGGGCAAGTGAGAAAGATGCGCTCTTGGGAATAGTTCTTTACGAGGGTGGCAGCGTTCGCAACAAGGGGAAATAACGAAATGGGACTCGTGGGTACCGCTGCCACAATCAGCTGTTTTAATGTAGGTCACTGGCTCGCGCAGAAATAATCGATTTTGGCTCCTGCGATGCGATGCGGGGGCCAATGTTAAAAGTATGTAACGCAACCCGAGTGCTTCCGTCAACGACGAAACGTTCCGGCCGACGCGGACGCCACCAATCTTGCCGTGCATCTATCTCGAAAATCGATTAGCGCGTCGATCAGAAAAATCTACTTTCGAAATAAAATATATGAGGATTAGATATATAACCTGCATTCGACCGTCGCGGTCGGGTAGTATACGCTAAAATTATTCAAAAGTTGTACGTACAATGTAAAATTAAAAAGATAATTGAATCTGCTTATAGGCTTTTTGATGTAGGTATATAATATTATATATATATATTAGGTACAGAATAATATAGAAACATTAAAAAATCGATATTGCTAAAATTATATATGATATACGGTTTCTGAAATAACGTGTGCGAATATCGTACGTTCCGCAAAAGAATCGATTTGTCTTGTAAATAATATGAGAAATGACTGGAGAAACTAACTGCGGTTCGATCGAACCATATCCATCAGCCCATCGTGATTGGCGAGAATACGCGTTAACGGCGCGGCAGGAAATACAAAATACCAGCGCCATATCGGGGCAACAGTCGCGTATTTAACGCCCTAAATTGGGAGCCTTTCTCAGGTTCCGTCGAGCGCACGGCACGATAGAAGAACGCATCGGGGAACGCCGAAAGGGAAACGCGGAACGGGAGCCTGGCGCCATTGCGATACAATACGGGGCCCCGATGACTTGCATTTGTATCTCGCCATCAAGAGGCCCCGTGATTATAGCCATAGGCCCGCTCGCATCCTGCTCTCTCTCCCGGCTCTCCTCTCCTTTCTGGACGTATCGTACACGGGTTCCCATCGTCTTCGAGAAACGATCTCATCTTACTGCATGCAGACGGCCGGCAGACGATGCAGAGATCGCGATAATAATATTGTGACTTTATCGTTGCACGCGCAGCCAACACATACTCTCTTCTCCCTCTGCCGGGATGCAAATTAACGCTCTCCTTAATTGCTTCGTACTCGCGCAATTAGAATACACACCATTCTGATTACTCAGACGCCTCGCGAGCCATTCAATACAGATAGAGTGACGATTGAATTTTTCGCATTGAATTTAGAGAAGATAGAAAAGACATAATCGCGTGTATTAATTCCAAACTGTATAAGTTTTTTGTTTTTTCAAGGAGAAGCAGGAATAAAAGATACGCGGATATCTCATGTCGCTACATCGGTCGGCCATCTTCGAAAGCGTTGTAAAAGCGGACAGCAGCGTTAAAAAGGGGGAAAAGTACGGAGAAACAACGAGAGAAAGAGCGGTAAGGTGGGTGGGTGGGTAGCTCGGTTTTAATCCTTCTTGTTTGTCTTTGCATTAATTATCCAGAATTAAGAACGCTGCCCGGCCGCGGCGCCGCGCGCAGCCGGATTACTGGCTTTATTATTACTTGTTGCAGATTATTAATTACCGAGAATTACGAGCGAAGCGCGGGAGTAGGCTGGGTGGTGATGGCGGACGGTACTGACGGGGATGGGGGACGACGGACGGATGCTGGGAAGAAAGCCACCCCTCTCAGATTTGTGTTTTCAATTAATTTCCGTAAATTAAGAACGATTGTAAGAAGAGATTAGTGACCGCTGGCCGTGCTTCGAGGACTGTAGTGAGAATTCCATAAATGGAGAAGGCAGCTCCGCGCTCTAGTTTCTCCGGAGTGTGTGTGTAATGTCGAGTAATTAAACAACTCGATAAACTACTGTATTCCAAAGCTGTTAAATCAAAAAATAAACGAACAAATAAATAAATGAACGATAACGATGTCGTGACCGTTTCATTAAATAGCTCGACTACGAGCTCCGAAATGGCCAATAACGACCAGCATCCGGATACGTTACGATGCACTCGGGTTTTCCAATCGAGGCGAAACAGTTCCCGCTTTTTATCAATAAAAAGCCCGAGCGCGGCCGTGTTTCGTTACTGTATATTAGTGTATATTATAAAGTTCAAGGCTTATCCGCCTCGCGGTTTTCATCGATTGGAGTTGCCTGAATTATTCTCACGATACTGACGCACAGTAGCGGCGATCGTGCAGACTTCGTTTTCGGTTATGGGATTAATCGACAAGCAGATTTAATGGAGAGACACGCACGCGTGCACGCATTCACTCACGCACATCGTGGGTGAGTCTACGAGCGCGTGTACATACAGAACGGCGGCAACAACATGCGCGTATATCTCGATGAAAAGTAATGCTAACAATGGGGTCATGCGAGCCTTTATAATATCACGCTGGCGGCCCAATTCCCTGCGCAGGATACGTAACGGGGAAAAAAAAGCCGAGAGAGGCCTGCCAGCTGCTGTAAACGATACAATTACCAGATAGATACGTGTTCGTATACAGAGAGAAAGAGAAAAAGAGACAGTGAGAGAGAGCGAGAGAGGGGAATAGGAGATGATCATTCTCCACTCGGCGTCGAGCAAAAGAATCGAGCGATCCCTTTTCGAGACGTCCGTCCGTCAAATAATATCGCGACGCTTCCCGAGAGCGCATAGCCGCGGAGAAAGCACAATCGCGTTCATACGAGGACTTTACCGAGCCCTATTTGTGTATTCGTGCAGTTAACACGAGCGCATAGATATTAAAAGCTTACGTAGCCTATAACCACGCATCGGCGCACGGCAACAACCAGGAGCTGGGAGGAGCGAGCAGAGGAAATAAATATTAATAACGGCTTTCTGCTGCCATCTCTTTCTCTCTCACCCTCTCGCCCCCCCTCCCCCCCTCTCTCTCTCTCTCGCTTTCTCTGCTTTGCTCTCTCTGTCTGTCAAGCTCTTGCTCTCCCTCTCCTCACCCCTCTCTTCATTGGTTCTATTCTGTGTATACCCCTCCTTTCTCTCTTCCCCTCGCCACCTCTCTCCCCTGTGTCTCTCGCTCTCTCACAATATGTCTGTGCATTGTTAGGGCCATTACGGGAGCCAATTAATCTATGCACAATTTTATAATTAAACGGCTAATAGCGCATAGAATTATAGTCCAGGGCCGCGCGCACTCCCACGTACTTCCAACTGGCTGTTGTTATACCAGGTACACTGCGCCGCGCTCGATAGGAAGAAGGAAGAATGAAGAAAAATCACGCGTTGCTCCTTTCCCCTCCGTACGTTCTCCTCTATGCTCATTTTTTCCTTCTTTTCTCTTTGTCTCCTCGACGCGACCTCTTTTCGCGAATTCCCAATTAGAGATGCAATTCTGAAAAGGCAGTTTGCGAGGCGAGGCGATCGTTCGTTCGTTCGTCCGACCGAGTTAGGCAAATTAATTAATATAATTGAGTCGTCTCGTTAGCTGTGCGCAACGCGGCCGCGTTATTATTTCCTCGCCGATTATCGTAGGGCTCGCATCGACTTATATGCATGATATACGACGCGCGCAATTATTGCAGTCGATTACTTTTCAGTCTGTAACAAGAATATCTGTCGGCGTTTTCGATCAGATAGCGACCTCCCTGTCTCGGATTCGCCTCTTACGGACGTGCTCAAACGACGGTGTCTACGGAGAGGAAGTCTCGCGATAAGAGATAAACGCGGCATTTAAAAATACACCATGCCGCAGTAACGATTCACGCATTGTGCGTTCAGCGTTCGTTACATGGGACGTCCCGACACGCGTGTCTCCCGCGACTTGTACGCGAGAGCGGAACGAGCTCTCTGTCTTTCTCTCTCGGCGTTATAATTTCGCTTCCGTCGTTGTCGCCTGCATACCTCGCTTTTTAACACTATTACTGCCCGTGAGCACGAAATACGGCGCGTCCGGCGCAATCGGTTCTGTATCTACGGGCCGCCCGGACGGAAACAACGCACCCGGCGCCGCGCGCTGTAAACCGCAAGAAAAATCCCCCTGAATTATTGGTGCGGTTCTGGGCGCATGCTGTTGCATCGGTCCGATAGGAGCGTAGAGCGGCGCGGGGTCGACGTGCAGCCGCTCCATGCACGTAGGTGTGCAAGTGCATGCGCGCGCGTATTACACCGTCCGCGTGCGGGTGTGTGTTTGGCTCGTCGTAGATGTGGCACGGCCGTGTGTACCCGTTTTGCTGCCGCTACTGTTGCCGTGTATTATCAGAATGTAACGACGTCAACGCTACACGCGATCGGACCCCACAGAACGGTCGTGTCGCAGCCTCTTGATCATCCTGTTTTTCACAATCGCTATTTCGCTTTTCTACAATCTCGTTTCTCCGCAATCAGAGCTGTCGGAAAATCTAAACGGTATTAGAGGATTTTGAGGACAAACTGAAGAACCAGGAGCCAGGTTGCTTGCTTCATCTTTGATATAATCGCGACGCAATGAACATAACAAATATTTTTGAGCATATGATTGTCAATACTGATAACGAATCGTGAACTGTTCTTGATATTAAGATGCATGCTAATTTAGAGAAAGAATTTCAAAACTGTTGGATATAATTATTCGAGAGATAACAACAATCCTTCGTTTTCCATATCATAACATTATTTTTATATAACAGAAGACAGACGTAAGATTATCTAATGGACAGAGATAATAAAATATCGAAGAAACTGACGATTTGTTAATTAAGCTCAACTCGAACTTGATATCGCGAGAAAGAGGAACCTAACGAAACAACGAAACGTGCTTGGGAAAGGCGAGACCCGCACGAGCCGACGGCTCGCGGAACTCTGTTCTGTGACTGCGACTCCGGATTATTTGGATCCCTGCGATCCCTACAAGCTTCCTCCTTCTACCTCTCGCGCTCGCTCTCTCCTTCTGACTATCTCTCTAGCTCTTTCACTCCGTCCCTCGGGATATTCCTCGGTTCCCTCTCGCTCGGTCCCTCTCTCCGTGTCGCGTTGAATCCGTTTCCGTTGTGACTGCCGCTGCGCATCGCATGCTGAACAAGTATTGCCCGTTTACCGCGCGAGATTCGCGGCCCGCCGCGAACACCAAAAGACCTCGGTCGTAGCGTGACAATTAAACATAGCGAATGATTAATTTGTCGAGAGTATATCGAGCGAAATTGTCGAGCCTGTCGACTGGAACAAAACGTTGATCGATGGAATGATCCCGATTGTTAGACGACGTCGAGAGGACAACACTTTCCCTGACGACCTTAAATCCCCTCGTTCCGTTTACCATTCCGTTTCGTCTGTCGTCTACCTCGTGGGTGGGGTGCGAGAGAGCTTGTACAACCAGGCTCTCTTCCTCTCGCTCGGTATCCTCTCTTTCTCTCCCTATTCGGGGACGATTCATTCAGAGAAACTGCCGTGAAAGGGACACCTGTTGGCGCGGGAACTCGGTGACAATCCTAGAAACGAGGAGCACGTGCCACTCTGCCACACGACTCGGATATCTAAATTCTCTATTTTTGTACGGTGCACCATAACGATTGCTTTATTTCGTGAATATTATTTTACAAGCGATATATGTCTCATTTTAGTGCGACTATCTTGAATACAAATAATGTTATTCTCGAAATGGCATTCCTTCTAAACCACAAAATGTAATTTCACGATGCACAAGGATCGCTCGTGAACTGCCTATACAAAAAGGCCCGAGGGTCACCGGGAGCTGTTTTCGACGATGATCAAGTCTTAAGGAGCGGTAGGTGGTACACAATTAAAGTACTTTTTGGCGGACTGGTAGCGTGAAAGCCAAGCCAAGGTACGGGGCGAAGATAAAGTGCTGCCCAGCGGCGACATCGTACGTTATTAATGTATGCGAAGATCGTAGCTTCCGTTCGTAGTATAACAGCGGCCAAGAAAGCGCGTTGAGGCGCCTAATAATACGCGAGTGTTATTTCCGGAATCTTCTTTTTCTTTTTATCACATTATCGAAACGGACTGGCATTAATTATGGATAACTGTCGACAAACATCTGCTACTCGTCGCTATTATGGGTAGGATTCCTTTTCAAAAACGTTCGAAATATGGCAACGGCACGATCGCCACGAGGCAACGTCAAAAAAATTCGTCGAGATTACCATTCACGGACTTAAAAAAAAAAACCCTACTCTCTCTCCCGCTCTGAATATTCTGCATATCAATCATCAGCTATGAACTTAATGTTCGCGAACTTAGACAAACACAGTTTTTCTTAATCTATAAGAAACGCCTGCTCGCGAATCGCACGACCTAACCGACGAACGAGAATTTGACAGATAAGAAGAGAAAATCTTATCGTCGCGAAACCTACGAGAGTTCGTCAACCTACCTGGCCGTGGTGCAGTCCCTGTAAAGAATGTCGAAGTCCTTGCAGCTGAGCAGCTTGCACCGATTGACGCCGGGCTGGATGGCTCCGAGACCGCGTAGGATCCTCACCTGCTCGACGTTACACACCAACGGCACGATATCCAGCCGCTTGAGCTTCGTGTAGACTGTGTGGAGGCCGCCCACGAGGTGTTTGAGGAACAGCTCGAAGGCCTGAGGCAGACAGAGCATTGTGTCGCCGGCGATGATAAACGCGGCGACCTTTTGACCACGGTAGTCGACCAACTTGCACTCATTGGCGGTAGGATCACTAGTGCTAATCGGCGGTGGACTGTTGTAGGATCTTGGTGGCAGGACCGCGTGATGGGCTGCCATAAGCTCCAGCGGCGAGCCATGGTGTCCGCTGAGCATACCACCGAGCTGGCCCAGCAGTCCCAGTCCCGGCGGTGGCAGTCCCGGCATACGAGGCACCATACCCGGCGGTGCCCCGGGGCCGCCCCCGGCCGACAACGGCGGCGGACTCAGAGGAAGGCCCTGGGGTGGTGAGCCTCTCGTGGGCGATCCCGGTGTTGGCACACCGCGATGCTGCGGTTGCTGCTGCTGATGATCGCGGATCTGATCACGCCCGTGCGATTGCTGATGAGACGGCGGTGGTTGATGCTGATTGCCGTGGAGCTGTTGCTGCTGTTGCTGGCTCTGCTGCGTCGACGGGCTATGAGGATGTTTCGGACTGCCGGTTACAGGACTGGCACGACTGCTGTGGTCGGAAGAGCTGTCCATCGCTCCGTGGTCCATGGAGGGTCGGAAACGCGCGTCCCTGTTCTTCCTACAACTCGTAGAGACGACGAGGCACTCCGGCTCTGCTCCGTTCTTGTCGCCAGCGATACGCTCCGTGCCTCTGACGTTCACGTCGCCGTATCACTGTGTTCGCCCGCTGGCGAATATCGGTACGACTCGAACAATCGAGCGTGGATCGTTTCAATGCATGTTGAAGCCGTTTTCTTCCACGATCCTCTTTGCGAGCTCTCGTAGCCGCACCGATAAGTGGCGCGTAAAACGATTTAACCTTTCAAACTAACGTCCTTCGTACCGTTTATCACTGCGAACGAGATTTGTGCGTCTTGACACAAGTCAGACCGCACGATTTCTTCAGTCTTCACACGCACGTGAACTTCTGTGTCCATAACAAACTTTCGGTCCACTTTCAGTCCACTTTTAGTCCACTTCCAGCGGGTATTTTATTTTCACCGATCCATCGCGAAGATTTAACTTGACGATAACACAACGACGAGGCTGACAACACGGTAACAAAAGTTGTCGCGCCGAGTTGGTCAGCGCGAGACGTCAGCAACTTGTTCACTGGCTCACGACGACGATACCTTCATGTCACAAAAAAACGGAAAGCGAAAATCGCGACGACTACACCGAGCTCTAGACAAAACGCGTGAGCACGAGGGAACCGTAACGTGTATACGACTGTGACGATGTCAATGACGAGATGACAGCGAGGAAGACGACGGCGACGGCGACGACGACGACGGCGACAACGGTGGCGGCGGCGACGGCGACGATGACAACGGAGGCGGCTGCCGCGGTAACTCGCAGGGACGCGCGTCGCTCGTTCTCAAAGTAGCAAACGCTCTCTCGGTCGAGTCGGGAGTATTTCCCTACCCAGTCACAGATGTAATAAATAAAAACATCAGTGGGAGCCCGACAAACGGGGAGGATGGGCGTTCTGTGCGCGCAACCGACTATCCGGTTGGCGGAGCCACCAGGGCGGCTGTTCTCGCTATTGGACGGCAGGCTCGCACTGTCTACGCCTTTCGAACCTTCCCCCAAGTGGCGGCGGCTCGGCCACCCGCCCCCCGCGTCCCCCACTATTTGCCAACCTCTGCCACCGACGTGGTAGACGACGACGACTACGCCGGTGAGGACGGTTCCGGGGGCTACCAACACAGAGGGACAACCAGACGCAGACGCGCAGAGAGCCTGAGGACAGTACGACTGGAACGTACCGGCGACGCGAGTGCTGCGAGTGGGGGATTTCTTCTTTTATCTCACTGTGTTTGTCTTCTTTCGTTGTAGGTCTTACGTTCTCTTTCCTGCCTCGGCTCGCTCCCTCGCTCGCTCACGCGCCCGTTATACCTCCTCGCCTCACTCTTCGCTTTTATATCTTTCATTCTTGTCTCTTATTTCGCATGCTATTCCTCTCTTGGGCGTCTTGATTGTTGCCCGGTCTCTCAAGTCTCAGCTCGCTTTTGTTTCTTTCTTCAGCTGTTTACATTATTTCCAATATTTCCATCGTCGCGTTTCGATCGCGGATCCTCCCACTTCCTTGCTCCACTTGCGTTCGATTTCTTCTTTGTTTATAAAAATTCTTTGTTTTATTTTTAATTTATTCCATATCGCTATTTTCTTATTTTTCGCATTCTCCTCCGGGGTCACATACAATTCTCACTTTTCTCTCGTTCTTTCCTATCTTTCTGATACTATTCTCGTCTTCCGCCCCTCCTCGTTTCCCACTCTCCACGTTCGCCGAGTTCGCGCTCTCTCGTGCGACCAGCCCTCTCCGCCTGTGTTCTCGCTTTATCTCCTTCTTTCGTCATCCCCCTCTGCGTCACGTGCGCACACACGTACTGCCCGTGTCTCTATCTCTCTTCCTCTTTCTCCCACTGTTCCCTGTCCCTACGACGAAGAATGTCGCCAACGTTCGAATCGATCGCTCGCTTTCGCGCGCGCTGCCTCCCTTCTTTACCCTTCTGCCGTCCGCGAGCCCACTCCTCTATCTGCCCCTGCTCCTCTCCCTCCTTTACCTCCTTCACCTCCTCCTCTACCTCCTCCTCAACCTTCTCCGCCACCCTCTCTACTCTTCCCTCAGATCTCCTCTACCATATTCGCCATCAGCATTACACGCGCGCACTTATTTCTTCTGTAGGTAACTCCGCTTTCCTTGCAATCTCTCTCCTGCTCTGCCACCCCCTTATGCCTTCGCCCACCCTTAGTCCACCTGCCCCTTCTCTACCGCGCGCGCCTCCGCGTTTCCTCCGCCTCTCCATCCCCACCAGTCCAGCACATAGGATAGTCTACGCTCTCCGTAGCTCGACACGGTTAGGGTATGGGTGCTTAATATCTTTGTGCCATACCCAAGGCGCCCGTATCCGCCGACAGTTCCTGGAGGTGAACTTTGCCGCGATCGAGTGCCTCGATTCGCGAGACAGAGATGAAAACCGTAACCGTGTACACGGATACGAATAATTACACGAGTGAATGTAACAAACAAGACGCTTAATCTCAAGAGTAGATATAATTCCTCGAAAGGAGTTTGACGAAAAGGGGAGTTGAGTACTCATATTCACATGCTAACTAACTCAATATTATATGCGCGACGTCTCTCATCTTGGATGAGAATAGAAAGACTACCTAACTTTTCTTTTTCAAAAGCTTTAATCCGTATTTTAAATGCGTTTCTTGACTCCGCACGAACAAAATGTAAAAAATATCACATGACAAGGAAGATCCGAAACCAGTCTCCGATTATCTCATAGACGCTTCGTGGCTGGAAGCGACTGGAGGGGAAAAGAGTCTAGCGTTCTCTCCTCTCTTTTGGCCAGTCAACCCCTCATCGTCCCTCATCGGCCCGGTGACCCAGATTCGCTAGGGAGACCCTTCGCGATACCGAGTATCGTAGTATGTGTTTATACCGACACGTCCGTGCGACCGTACGCACTCGCACACACGGCCGTATTCGTACTCACGTACAGATTCCACGGTCCGTAGATACGTTTACTCGAAACAGCTGATCCCGTCACCTTATAGATCCCTAAACGAAGCAAGACCCCCTAGGCCTATCCTTCATTGAGTGCGGGCGCGCAAGCGAAAAGCCCGATCGCTATTCGTATACATGATTCGCAAAACTATAAGCCTGCGTGTCGACGTAAACTCCATTCTCGACAGTTACATGTCGTCTCACATGTTAATTGACATTCCACATTCACGAGAATCGTAACTCATTGCGGTGAATTTCGAGCGAAGCATTTAGTGTCTCGCAAAATTCAGATATACGCATTACGATCGATTTATTGTAATTGTGTCGTTCGCATAACCGCGTACATTGTACAACGATCTAATAACGGTAAAATAGATTCGCTACTGACGACGCCAATAATTCAAAAAAGATTTATGTCAGACGAGTTTGCAAACTGATATTCCTGTAACTTCGAAACCACCGCGGATATGATAAATTGCGCGTGAACCCTATCTGTTGAGGGATAAAGCTAAGCTCGAGCAACTCGTTCAGAACGGAATAAGAATCGTCCTTTGTCTTGCGAGAGGACGATCGATCATGAGATCGATGCGCATGGTCCGGACAAGTCGGGGGCGATCGGCAGGGGACCGATGTTTGCCGCGACCCAAACCACGTCCAATTAGTGGAATTAATACCGGCTGGGCTTTGGGGGAGCTAATGCCTCTGTGTGTGCATACCTACGGGTATGCGCGCCGATGACTGCACTTTCCTTCGTGCGTAATGAAGGACAATCCCGTCATCGTACCTATACCTCGATGCATTCGCTCGTGGAAGTGCCGATCACCGCCTCCTCTTGTTCTGCGGTTACCGATGAAATTCCGTAAGTCTACAGACTGTGTGTGCGCGGGCGGTGCTCCACTGAATCGTTAAGAAACTTGGCTGGCTAATTTCGCTCGACTACCATCGGAAAGATTCGCGCAGTCGTTATGCACTTTGAAAAACGGGCGTCGGCGAAGTATTAAATTTCAAAATGGGTTCAACGTAAACACGTTCATGTTAATTAACTACAATAATAATATAAATACATAATCGATTATACTATGTATCTCATTATTTTATATATATCCCGAAAAACGTCACCGATCGGTAGACTGATTTAAATAAACGAAACGTCAAGCTAAAATAATGACGCGCGAGTGATCTAACAGCGACGAGTTCTAATCTATTCTTTAGAGAGTTCCAGGCTCTCGATTATCGGAAATTTATTTCGGATATTACGCTCGACATCACACGCATACCGCTCCTTTACTCTCCGCATCTCACCATCTCTTTCCCTCTCTTCCTCCCTGTCTATTTTTCGAAAGCACACCGATATCGCGCCTCTTGCTCGCGTTTGGCGCGAGGTTTGGCACGACGGGGAACGAGCGCCAGGCATTTTCAGACAGGCCACCGTGTGATACGCATTGTTCGTCCTGGACGTCGCCGCCGTCGCCACCGTAGTCCCTGTTACCGCTCGTTGCCCACCCCGCTACAGATACGCGCTTAGCGCAACACGGTGTGTTTGCATCGTGCATAGCTGTTACGTAACCCTCGTCATTGTTTGCGCATCGTCGTTACACGCCTATATGGAGAAAGGGAGGGCGGAGGGTGGTTTCGCCGCCGTTACGAGCGAAAGGCGGGTGGAAAAAAAGGAGAAGCGCGCACGGACGGATTTTTGCCCATCTCGCATAGAGAATACACAAGCGCATCTAGACGCAGTTGAGCAGACTCGCGTCGGGAGGACTGCATCGAGAACAGGCCCGATTGCTCTTTTCGATGTTCACGCCGTGCGCGTTCACCGTATTTCCTCCCTTTTCCTTTTTCTCTCTCTCTCTCTCTCTCACTCTCTCTTAACAGTACGCGTTTCATCGTTGGATAACTCCCGTGGCGGATGAATATCGATCGTTGCGAAGCTCTCACGCTGGAATATCGTGCGAATGCCAATTCTACCGTTTTAATTTTGCATCGGCATACGCGGCTATTGGAATCACAATCGCAGAATCAATCGGTAGTCGCCGTAGTCAAATTTGTCCGTTCGCCGGGCGAGAACAACAAGCGGGCGATATGCAAACGAGCGAGTGTCGGTGAAGAGAGACAGAAAGCGGGAGATAGATAGATAGAGAGAGAGAGAAAGGAAGATCGAGCGAGCGAAGCGGAGGGTGGGATGGTTTACATTTTCCAGATTGAAATGTTAACCCAGTAGAAAGGTGGTCGGCGTGCGTGTGCATTACGGCCGATAACCCGATAACGCCGAGCTGCGTCGGTGTATGCATCACGCCCTTACATCCAGCATCCCCGTTCTAGTCCGCAATGAAGCAATCACCGTCGATAAGCATTGTACAGGTCCAGCACAATGGACAAGACTTTCCAGCCGCCCCTGCCTCCCCTGCCCTCCTTTATCCGAGCCACCATATCTCTGCCTCCCTATAGCCTGTGAAATCCCGGCATAATCTTCTCTGATCGAATAGCCGTCCGAATTAAACAGAAGCAATCTCATAATTTCTTTTTCATAACTGGCCTCAAAGTCGCTTTCTAATTTCGATATACCAAAACGCGACGCGTTACTTGAAACAATACGCAAATCATACGACCCATCCTTTACAAAAGTAAACAAAAATTTTAATCAGCGTAACTTTACGGCGGCTCTTCTTAAAAAAAAAAAACATTGACGATATTTTTCCGCACTGAAAGTATCGAATAGGAACACGGCGAGATTAAACGCGAAAGTTATCGAAGAGGCCTATCTTTTTATGATCGCTTCATTTGACGCGCTATATAAGTAGTGGCCTATTTGCAAGCCCCTCGTGTAGTTAAGATTAAAAAATCAATCGTGGATAAAATCGTCAAAGTGCAATGCGAAATTTAATTGCACCGACACAATAGAATATGCACGGAACCGCGATCGAAAGTGTTTCTCGATCAGGCAAGTTGGTGAGGCGGAGGGGGGGAGGGGGGCGGGAGAAAAAAAGATGATGAAAGTCCAAATAAAGTAGACAAAGGCGCGATGAAAAACGACGGTAATTTTTCTCGATACCGATACCCGCGTTCGGTTTTTCACTGTGGCTTGCGCGCAACTAATTACCCGTATGCCACGTGTTATTATAAATAGCCAATCGTTACCGGCACAGCCGCATTCACGATTCGCCCATAATGGCGTGTTATCGGATAAATAAAACAGATAGCCGGGAGAGAGGGTGCGCCTCGATTATACGTCGGCATCCCCTGCAAACGCAGCTATACCCGCGGCTCGCAATTTCTCGTTATTATTTTAGCACATTCAGACGCGATAGATACACATTGCGATAGATACACAAATTGCGGCGCGCATGCTCGCGCACGCATTATCTCCTGCATAAGACATAGCAGGAGACCGCCGGAATGAATGCCTGTCAAATCCGATTCTCTATAAATCCACAAATAATGAAAAAAATAATCGTTTGTTGAAAAAAGACTTGAACAACAACAGTGTCATGAAAATGAATGTACTTCGGACTTTACTATTAGACTTCTATTTTTACATTAGACTAAAACAAAATAAATGTTTACATTAGACTAAAACAAAGCAAAATAAATTTATCACGTTTTTGTGTTCCTTCTTTTTTTTTTTAAACGAAAAGTTGAATTATGCCGAAAATGATCTTCTTGTTGATATTGACGGCAGCGGCGGCAAAATGCGCCTCTGCGACACACGGGGTGGTAGTTTTCGCCACACGCGGTATTCAAGCTAAATACATTAGAAAGCTCATTTAAATACGACACAATGGCGAAGCCGGGCGCCGTGTCGTCCGGATAAATTCGTTGGCCGAAGTAATACTGTCCATCGCGTTTCCTGACGCGTCATCCTCGACGGGACGGGCGCGGGTGTCGCGCGAATCGATATCGCCGCATCGGGGGGGAAACCTTGGTCGTTATTCGAGATCGCGGGACAGCCAGCACCCGATTTTAATTACTTTAACGACATTTATTCATTTCCGAGCAATGATGAGCGCGACCGGTATTTCGGCGGTTGCGCGCAAGCCCCGACGTCAATACTTTCCCGTGGCAAACGCCGCGGAAGACAATCGCGTTGACACCCCGTGATGGATGTCCCGCCTGCTCAAAATACCCCCTCAGTTTTCCCGCCAATAAAGCCCATTGTAAATGCGAACTATTCGAAATATTAGATCGGCACAGCGATTACGGCCCGTTCAGTCATCGCCGTTGACGCACCGTAATCCTTTCCCACCTCTCTCTCTCTTTCTCTCTTTCTCTCTCTCTTGCTCGCTCGCTCGGAATTCACCTCGCATCGCTTTTGCACCACATCTTTGCGTTTAGTTTTCGCACATCTCGTTTTCTTGCCGTACAATAAAAAAGAAATGATCCTCTTCTCCCCCCCGCCCTTTAAGCTATTCAAACATAACTTACAATTAGAGAAGAGTGCGTACCGGGGTGCGTACTAAAGACAAAACTCTCAACCTTCGCTATGCAAAATTTAGCACTGGAAAATAATGTAAAAAAAATTTGCCAATTTTAGATTACTTCTATTATCATGATTATCCATAATCTGCCTCGCCTTTCCAGGAACAAGACCCGAACAGTCGGCGCTAGTTTCTATTGTATATTTTATGCGCTGTTACGTTAATAATGCGGGCGTTTAAGAAACCAACTGTTTAAGAACCCAAAAGTTTTTAACATACTAGGTGTCTGCTGCTCGCAATTGAATTATTAAAGCGCTATAAAACCAAATCGCTCGTAATTACAATGCGCGGGGGGGGGGGGGGGGGGGAGGAAAGCGCCACTGATTCTTGACTGCCTTATTAATCCAAAAACTTAACAAGATGTTGAAACGCAACGTTGACGGTATACCTATTATTACGATCAAAACCGCGAAGGCTACTCTTCTATCAGGAACGGACAATCTGACATACCATGTGCTCAATGAACAGCCTCACATTGATATTTCAGTAGTCGGGCGCGTAAGCATAAAATCGCGTGCGCCACTGTAGCAATAAAACGAGATTACAACACGGCGCATTCCCGCGGCATGCTACAATCACGTTACACAATGCCCCCTCCCCTCAACAATACCGCGAAATAAACAAATAAAAATAAATAAACGAGTAAAATAACGGGGACCGTTACGCGGGGGACAAAGACGAGGAGGCCTTCTCGTCTCAGCGACATGTCTTCGAACCGCCACACTTCTTGGACGTAAAAGCTGTTTGGATTGTTTTTAATCTCCATTGTAATTGCACGCGCGGTCGCTGGGAACTGGCCGAGCCAATTTTGAATTTGGATTGTCGGGCCGATGATGGATCGGCCTTTTGTACGCGGCGCTGATGATACCTCGCAGATGTATCCACCGCACCCTTTTCGGACGAAACCACTTGCCGGTGATTATCGATTAAGCGCATGCACACACCGCCTCTCGCCGATCCTTTTCCCCCGCCACCCTCCCGCGTCTTGGTTCTCCTTTTTTCTCTCTTCGAATACGCTTTGGTATTTTTTATCTTGAACGCTCGACATCTGGCCTAGACGACTTTTCGGGGGCCCCGTCACGAATTTATGCTCTTCCGTCGACTTTCCGCTCGCGCGTTCGATACACGATCGGTTTTATAATGCGCAATTAAAGTACGTATAGAAAGTGAATAAAAGCCAATTTAATTTCGAAGATGTCTTACAGCTCGTGCGACGATAATGACTTTTTAATACAACCAATAAATGAATAATAGCATAAAGATATTAGCTATGCTTTTGATACAAAAAGACAGGCGCAAAAGGCGAAGCAATAATATCGCTACGAGGCCTATCCCAGAATAAAGTTATACAGAATTTAATATGATCGATACGATATTATACACACTGCATAGAAACATACCCAAACATATCGTTAAATTACTTTTTGAATTTAGACTTTGTGAATTATTTTTGTAATAAATGTCTTCTGTAATTAATAGTGTAATTATTAGCGCGTAATATTTAGAATTACTTAGAGAAAAAAATATTCTTAATTTAAAAATATCTTTAGTTTTAACGTGGAAATCTTGAAATAAGATTATATTGCGTTAAAGAAAGAAATATTGCGTTAACCCTTAATGGTCACACTGGGTAAAATACACCCCAGCGTTTTCTTGACTTTGAAAACGACCCAGTAAACCAATGGAAATGGGCTATTTTTTTACATATGTTAAATTAATTTTTTGGAAATCAAACCTATACAGTCTTTTTAAGGAAGACTTAAAGTACAACAGGATATTTTTTTTTTTTTTTTAAAGGTCACCTACAATTTTTTATACACGTGCAAACACGCTGGGGTGTATTTCACCCCGTGTGACCATTACGGGATTTTCCGGGGATGTGACCATTAAGGGTTTAAACGAAGAGAACTTGCTTGAATGAAGTAATTCATATAGTTCAACCAAGAAAAAAAATGTTGAAATAAAAAGTTGAAATTCTTATAAGAAGATTACAGTGATCTTGCGTAGGCATATAAGTACAAATTTCATTTCTTTATTTCAACATTTTTTTCTTGGTTAAACTGTATAAATGACTTCATTCAAGCAAGTTTTCTTCGTTTAATGCAATATTTCTTTCTTTAACGTAATATAATCTTATTTCAAGATTTTCACGTTAAAACTAAAGAGATTTTCAAATCAAGAATTATTTTCTGTGTAGTCGCACTTTTAACGCAAACCGTAATATATAATCCTCGAGTTCTACAAGTAAATACGTCCATCGAGAATTGAGATAAGAATTAATCGCGCAAAGCGTACGGAATATAACAAACAAACGCGCAATTGCCAGAAACCATGACGAACAGATGTTCCCACTTTAGATATAATCCCAGCCTTTTACACTAATCTAATCAGCATCATTAAATAAGGAATACATTTAATAATCAATATGCACCGCATGCTGCGGTAAATGAAATTCATACTATCTCGATAAAATTGAAACGTCAGTGACTTATCAGGTAAAAAGCGGCTATCGCTTTGTCAATCGAGTCAAGCCCTTTTTACATCTCGAATAATCGAATCCAGAAGAAGCGTCGACGTGATAATATAAACGCTTTCATATCCCGCGAGGACACAGTTCGACTTACAATTCGATTTATAATCGCGATTCGTAATCGCAATTACAATGTAATTACGATTCGGTACGTTCGTTCCCCTTAATGCGCACGTAGAAGCAGCTCTACAATTTCGACGTGTCCTCCTCATTTAAAACGTAACACCGTGCATTTAAATATAATTACATCGGAAGCGGGGACACGGAGGATACTTTCGCGCGTCGCGTCTATTCCCTTCGCGATTACGAGCAAGGGGTGGAGGGAAAAGGATAAATGAGCAGGTTGCGGTTACCCAAGGAGTTCGGGGACCGCGCGGCCGATTCGTTTCGGAATCGGCGTACCCTGTTCACGTGATATCCGCCGCCCATAAGAGGATCGCATTCGCGTACGCGGGCCCCGGGCCGCGCGCTGAGGTAGCCGCGCAATTTCGCAAAGCACCGTAACCGTAATTACTGTTATTGCAGGATATTTAATACACGGGGGCGCGTTTTTACCCGCGGTCCACCCCTCCGAACCGACCTCGCGGCCGCGACGAGCGGGTAACACGAGCCACGAGATATACATATAAGCGTTCTCTCGCGCGTAGCCGCCGGCTACGAAGGACGAAACACGCCCGGGGTGTTGCTTTCGCCTTTATAAATAATAAATTCGCGCAGGAAACGGGCGAAAAAAGTTGACGAGAGAGAGAGAGAGAGAGGGGGGGGGGGGTGGAGAGCAAAGGGGAAGAGATGAAATTGAGCGAGAGGAAAGGGGAGAAGCGGCGAAGCGGAGGGGGATGGTAAAAATGTGCGATGAAGAAGGGCACGACGGCCGGTATATCCACCGATAACTTTACCATAAACAACATTCCTCACGCCTGAAAAGCGTGTTTCTCAATAACTTTATAAGGCAACGTGGGGAGAAGCGGAGTTCAATTCGGTTTAATTAAATTCATAAAAAATGCGAGGCGACGCAGTTCGCGATAATTTGCCGAAACGAATGAGCGTCGCAATTTGTCCGTCGTTTCCTGTCACTAATTAGTTTTTATTTTCGACGCACGCGGAAATACTAACCGGTGCTGCGCTCTGACGCCGCAACGGCGACACACTTAAGAAATACAGGCGACGCTAATGCAATGGAAAATTTTCCTCCTACTTATTCAATCCTCCGCGCCACGTCCTTATATTATACGTTCGAAAAAAATCTGACCGCGAACGAATAACCAATTAAATTATATAATTAATTGCATGCAAAATAGAGTTCGTACTCACCAGCCGCTGTGCAGTCGCTCTACCACTCCCCCTCGCACCTTCCAGTCGTGCTGAATCCTCCACTGTCATCCCTCCAAAGCCGCGAAGAGGAGCACACTAAAAAATAATATTTATAATAATTAAAATTTAATAAATTACGGAATAGTAGTTTATGTTAATAATAATAAAATTTTAGTGCCAGCGAGCTCGTACTCACCAGCAAAATATAGAGTTCGTACTCACCAGCCGCTGTGCAGTCGCTCTGCCACCCCCTCGCACCTTCCAATCGTGCTGAATCCTCCACTGTCCCTCCACATCCCTCCAAGGCCGCGAAGAGGAGCATACTAAAAAATAATATATATAATAATTAAAATTTAATAAATTAAGGAATAGTAGTTTATGTTAATAATAATAAAATTTTAGTGCCAGCGTTCGTACTCACCAGCCACTGTGCAGTCGCTCTGCCACCCCCTCGCACCTTCCAGTCGTGCTGAATCCTCCACTGTCATCCCTCCAAAGCTGCGAAGAGGAGCACACTAAAAAATATTTATAATAATTTAAATTTAATAAATTAAGAAATAGTAGTTTATGTTAATGATAATAAAATTGTAGTGCCAGCGAGCACCCACCAGTGGTCACAAAAATCAGCACGGCAGCACGGCAGACGCGATCGCAATCGTACATTACATATACGCCAATTAGAACAATACGACGATTGACACGGTCCCGACTCCCGGCACTTTACTCCGTTCTTCGTTTAACGCTACTCGTTCGCAAGTACCGGCACGGTGCCGGGTGCGACGGTAATCGCACTCTCGGACGCGAATTAAAACGTCACGACGATCGGTCGGCACTTTGCTCGACGCTTGGCATTTCGTTCATAACCTAGAAGTTCTTGATATTCATTGAAATGCGTAATTCACGTTCGGTGATCACAAGTAAACACGCGGGAGCGTCTCTTGCCGAATTACGAATTGTTTTACGAGGCGGCACAAAAAACACTGTTATTGCGGCCACGTATGCGCACGCCCACGGTGCGTGTCGTGGCTCGCGGAGAATTCCGATCGAGATTCTTCAACGCCGTTTTCCGGCGAGACGCGGCTGCGATCATTGCTAAAACGACGCGACGCAGCAATCCGGCAGTTCGATCAACACTTTCGGCACTCGCGCGAACGCGGGACTCGCGATAAACGACGCGGAAAACAGGAAAATCGCGAGGAGCACGACGAGACGCGGTCGTCGCGGCGCGGGGCAAAACTGTCATGGCGGCCGCCGGCCACGCGGGCCACGCGTGCGCGCGCCGTGCGCCCACGGTAATCCCGATCGAGATTCTTCGACGCCGTTTCCTGGCGAGACGCGGCTGCGATCATTGCCAAGACGACGCGACGCAGCAATCCGTCAGTTCGCTCAACACTTTCGGCACTCGCGCGAACGCGGGACTCGCGAAAAACGGGAAAATCGCGAGGAGCGAGACGAGACGTGATCGTCGCGGCGCGGCGCGAAACTGTCATGGCGACTGCGCATGCACGCGAAATCCAAACCCAAGCTGCCTGCAATTCAAGAATTGATCGATACTCGATCAATCGCTATTTTATCGCTACTATTGCGGGATATTTTATGTATATTGAACGCAAATGAATTTTGAACGCAATGCATTGCTCTTTAACAAACGGTAAACTCGCTAAATTCCGTTTTGCTTCACGATCAATCACGAATTGATTTGAATTGATTTTCTGCCGCTACTAACCGCCTACGTTATCGACATTCGTTAAGAGCGCGATCGTATGGTCAAAAGTGGCTGAAGTTACCGATCTTATCGACTTGCGATATCATCTAACGCTCGCGATAATACGAAAATTCCTGCAGTATCTTCTCGTCTACATGTCGATATTAGGTATTAGGTAACTATTTTAAAATTGTGATAAAAAGTCTTGTGACATGATATGATAGGTGCGTTGTATACAATCACGAGAAATATCGTAATTCTCGTTTCGCGAACGGCCCTTAGGGCGATCTAAACATTTGTAGGAATAGAATCGGATCGGAATTTTTTCGAGGTCGGATCAACCTAGCTTTAACATCGCCAGCGAATGTTTACATTCCCGATTCGTCGTTGACGCGTATATCGGAGCACCAGGTGAGATACTGAGATTGTTGCAAACAGGTGAATAACGGTGTTACACTTGTTGGACGTAATCAATTTTACATCGACCGCATTATAATATCTGGATTCTTAAATTTGTTTACTACAATCGTTTCTTATTCCTTCTTTAAAAGAATAACGTTGTTATTAAATAACCTCAGGTTAAATATCCACGTTTTATATCCCATTTTACTGCGTAATATTTCAGTTTACTTGCTTTAAAATCGTTTAGACAAGGTAGAAAGTAAAGTTGAATTTTTTGGCATTTTTCAAGAACTTAAATGCAATAATGGGTAATGCTGGAAGCAGTCAGCCTGTCGGCCATCATCATGGCACCACAGTAAGCAGAGAGCACCGTCACAGCAAAGATCATCCTCCACCTTCGCCAGGAAAGGAAGGCCAAGCATTCGTCTTCGACAAGAAACCCAGTCAGAAGCTCGTATTTCAGTCCTCCAATGAGGAAGAAGAGCCATACTTTGCAAAAGTAATATCAAGAAATATCAAAATGACTACATTTACATATAAGCAAAAAGATCACATTGTAATTTTATATGGATATATATAAATAGAGTGGTCAGCAGGACGGAGAAGACTTTGGATCACAGCGACCAAGGTCTAACACAGTGTCTGAAGGAACAAAAGTTGCAGACAGTAAGGTACTACCGACTGTTTTCAAATGGGAAGGAGGTGGAAAGCAGGTATATATCAGTGGGACGTTCACCGGATGGAAGACATTACCGATGGTAAAGAGTCACGGGGATTTTGTCACGATAATTGATCTGCCAGAGGGAGAGCATCAGTATAAATTTTGCGTCGATGGAGAATGGAGGCATGATCCTGGACTGGTGAGCATTACATTTCTTAATTTATAATAGCTCTATGTGTATTATTTACACCACATACTTTGTATGTTATGTATCATACGTTAAATACAGAAACTATTTGTTTGATGTTATAGAAAATTGTAGACAATGGCATGGGCTCCAAGAATAATTTAGTTTCTGTAAGGAAGTCTGACTTTGAGGTATTTCAAGCTCTCGCGAAAGATAGCGAGGGTGTTACTAGTAGCACTCAAACGGAGTACGGACAAGAAATACCACCGCACAAACCTTGGGAAAAGATAACCGGTCCGCCTATCTTGCCGCCGCACCTGCTGCAAGTTATCCTCAACAAGGACACACCGTTATCCGTAAGTTAAATAAAAGGAAATATATGTATTTCGATAAAAGTTTACTGAGATTTTTTCTGCCATCAAATACTTTTTTTTTAGTGTGAGCCTACTCTTCTACCTGAGCCAAATCACGTTATGCTGAACCATCTTTATGCCTTGAGCATTAAAGACAGTGTGATGGTCCTGTCAGCCACGCATCGTTATCGCAAAAAATATGTCACAACTTTGCTTTACAAACCGATTTAAATGTTGAGTCATTCCCGTGTTTGTTGGTGCTGTACATTTTTTAACTATCGCGGGATAACAGGTGCCCGAGTGACGCGACATTGGTGCGTAAAGTTTTTACGAGCTTCTTTGAGGCAATTAAGGTAGAAGATCATAATATCCAGAAGTGGTTGTTTCGTCGCTATGTTTATTATACCTCAGTCATGTGTATAATAATGTAATTACTATTTATTAAAGCCAAATATTTTATATTTGCTGTTCTTGCTATCGTCAGCAAACGGGAAGTATAACAGGAGTTACTTTGAGATATTATATCTTGGAAGGATATGATTGCTTGTATATCACATTCATTTAGACACTATTGTTGGTTACTTCCGGTATGTACGCGTAAGGCGGGTCCGATCTGGTTCTAAGAAAGAATAGGCCCTCGGCGGTTCGATCAACATGCTCTCCCATGAGCGCCACTTGCGAATTGGCGCACTTGCCGTTCATGTACGAATCCCAGCTGTCGCATTTCCTAGCCGGCAGCCCTGTTTTTGAATTTATACTTTCTGTGAAGTATACATATGACCGTCCATGACTGCAAGCCTCTAGAATAAATAGAAAGAATAAAAATATTTCTGTTATAAAAATCTTTCCGCTAATGACAGAGATACTTTACCCATTATCTCAGGGACGCAACAACATCCAGGCTGAATCGCCGTACCAGCGTTTGGATAGAAATCGGCTTTTCCCAGTGGTTGAAGAAAACCTAACACACCTCCGCAGGAATGTATGACGTCGACGAATACCGCGTCCGTGGGATCCAACCGAGTTTTCTCGGAGGCGAGCATGTGGAATCCCGGCAGCGCCGGATCCAAACCTGTTACTCTGCTCAATTTCCCGGAAGTCGTCGCACCGCCCGCATTTCCAGCCACGTGTGCCCCAAGGGAATGACCTTATAGATAAACGGCAATGAAATTGCGATTACGAATAACAGAATTGTATTATACAAAGTAATGTACCGATAAAATGAACGTCTTCTGTTTTCAGTCCAGTCTCTTTCACTAAGAAGTCTATAAAGTTGGCGGCGTCAGTCCCGACTCTTACGGTGTTCTGCATCGGACCCAAGTAAAATGTGCTCGCGGCCAAGGGTTCCCAATCCACGAGGATAACGTTGTAGTCGCCATGAATGAGAAAAGCTGCTCGAAAGAATGCAAATTATCCGCGAGTGCGTCTTGCCAACGCACCGAGAGCTAATTCGCAAGTTAATTGGAAAAACAAGCGGCCGTACCTTCTTTCATGTTCAAAAGTCCGGTACTCATGGCGCTCGACTTCCATCCGTGCGTTATGAATTTCGTTTTTCGCGAGGGCTTGAAGTCGGAGCTAGCGAGATTCGTGGTGTCATTTAGAGTCACTCGTATGCCTCCTCTCGGATTAGATCTTAAAAACATTACGGGAAGCTAGATTTCTCGAGTAAAAAACGGTAGAATATTACAGCGCGATAGCATGTTGCTAGGTAATATGCACATTGAGACTCGCAATTGGATACCGAGTGTAGATTACGTAGGCTATTTCCGAATCGTCCAATACGCCTCTCCTTTCGCTTTCTTGGACCTTCAACACTGCTACTTGGGGCTGTCCGTTGCCGTCAGGCATGAATATCCAATCCTCTCCATAACCGTCGTATCTTTGGCGCAAACCGCTTTCCCACAGTTGCGAGTACACGGAATACCGCAGTATAACAAAAACGAAGATTTGTTTCGACACTAGACTCGCTAACATCTTACTGATATTTAATATCGTTATAAGCAAGAGACATCGATGGAAAGTCGTGCGGATCTCGCATTAAAACTGCGAACGATGGTCGCAGTAATTGAATCACTATAGTGCCCCAGGGTGGAGACTCCTTTTTAAATACTGGCGGTATCACGATAAGACGCTGGTACCCTTTCGTTTGGCCTAGTTTCTCTTGTTTTATCTCGCACGTTGTATCGCGAGCGCGGAAGTACTGTCAAGCCGGGGAAAATAATTACATTCAGAAGGGTGCAGGTTGTACTGAACTGAATAGTGTGCGACTCGTGTGTACATATCGCGCACGACCAGCGCTAAATCAGAGTTGAAACCGGCTAGTTAACCGATAATTTTACAAATGTTGTAAAACAACTCAGTATCGTGGATTATTTGCATTACATTTCTGATACATGTATTTTAAACAATGCAGATCGCACTGAATGGACGATTACTTGCTCGATACAATTCGCATTATTTAAACCAAGTGCTTCAGAAAAGTAACGAACGCGAATGAATAAAAAATGAAAAACGTATATGTAGTACAAAAATAATATATTGGCATAAGTTCTAACTTGTTTTCTTATTCTTCGGTAACATCATTTTAGGACTCGTACAAAACGCGCGTTCGCAGATCACATCTAACAATAAGGTACAATTAGTACATTTTGTGTACTCGGATTTATTGCTACTACGTTCGTTATGCTGTATGTTTTTGTGAATGTCGGAGCAATTGCTTTCATATCTTGTTAATAAAGAAAAAGATGAGTGAATATAAGACCTAAATCTAGTAATGCACGAATGATAAAATATGTTTATAGCACACAGCACTCGCGCATATCTTCTCTCAAAACGTCAACCATACGTAAGTATCAAAAACACAGTAGAGTATTCATTATACCAAGATTTAGATTTTTTACATTTATGTTCCTCTTCGTTATTTTCTAAAACAGAAGAAAACTATATATCGACTTATCGGGAGACAATATTTTTACTAAGAAAAAAAGAAAAAGATTATATACTCACTTTCTTCGTTTACTTCATCAACGGTAGTAGTTTTTCCAAACTCGCCATAGCCAAAGCAACCTGCTAAGGGTACCTTGGGGAATAATCTTTTAAATATCGTTGATTCCACATTAGATTCTTTGTACATTTCAGTTCCACGAGCAACGCATGCAAACATAAATCCTATGGAATGTTTCTTTAACTTTACTTCATCCTTAAATAACTTCAATCTTGCTTCGACCTGCTCCTTTGTATCGCATTTCTCGTCCAAAATCGTGGACCATGTCTGTATAGGACCAGTAATCAGGACAGCAACACAATATGGCGCATCCTTTCTTAAAAACAATCTCTTTTTCGTTTTATATATACGTTGTACATAAATATCGTTTACCCTACCACCCCATACAGAAGCAATTTTGACTTCTTTGCTGAACATACGCAAAGAAAAATAAAAATGTGTTATTAAGTATTAACAATTGTTGTACAACAGTTGGACATATCTGAATAATAAACTTGGATATGTATCTCTGCTTGGATTGAATGTAAATTATACCTTTTTTGCATAGCTGAGGCCCAACGTTTTGCTGTCGTGTGACCCTTGTCATTCCAGAATAACATAAAACATGTAGATCTTTCGGATGTTTCATGATCAACAATTGTTTTAATTATCTCTTGATATTCAGCTGATTTTTGTATAACACAATGTTTTGCCAGTTCAAACGATTTTATTCTCACGTTCGGGATTTGTGGTAAAAACGCACATACTATACTTGGAAATGAAGAACACTCCATTTCGTCATTATCCAAAATAATACTTGGACCATATAACATTACAGCCTCGCAATGTTCAGGTAGCAAATCCTCTATACGATCTTAAAAAGGAATAAAAGATTGATTTCAACGATTCCATATTATTCTGAGTTAAATGGAAAAATAAATAAAAAAATTAATATCAAAATAGTATTAATACATTCAAAAATTAGTTTATCATACATTTTTAGAAATAAAACATTTACTTGCTACTGTTGATAAAATCTTTTAATTCATCTGATTACTCAACTTTATTATATACATATATCTACATGTTATTCATTATACCTATACTTTTTTACGTTACATACTTTGCATACTGTTTTATGTAAATAAATTAATTTAGAATTTACTTTTATAAAACTCCAAAATTTGTATCTGTACTTACTAAAGAAAATATGGTTTTAAAAAAGTAATAAAATATATACCTTCTATATTGCGTGGTGTATTATTGGGAATAAAAAAGAATCCTGTCGATGGTTTAATTCTTATATTCTCGATTTTATATAAAAAGTCATCCTGTGTGTAAAGCTGTATGAAACAACAAGGACCTCTTATCGATTTCTCCTTATTTGCAGCTTCTGACCAGGGCCTGAAAAACATAATTCCTCAAATTTATGTTTTGTTCAGCCTACAACGTCATGTACTTTTAATATTAGACACAGCAGATGGAATGATGTTAAATATTACCATTAAAAGTTTTATCATTAAACTTTTAGACATGAGATGAAACGCCACAAAGCACAAAGAAATTATTTATAAGTCAAATCGCGTTCGTGTCCATTCACATACACATGATATAGAAACGATACCTATTCTGCTTGCATTAAATAAGTGTGATCAAGCGCGAATCATTAACGAATTAGGCACGTTGTACCTGCAAACCATCGCGGCGCTTCCTAGATCCCTGGCATCTAAATATTGGAAGATAATTCTTAGAATGTCGTAGGTTAGATAGCTATTCGGATCCAATGTATTTCTTTGCGTTGCGCCATAGTTTTTGGACACGCCAGGTTTTTCCTTCCGAGTTTTTTTTCGAGCTGTGCCCTCCATCATTTCTTTTCAATCGGTTTGAATTAACACACTTGTGAAATATCACAGTATCATAACACGACCGACTCCACGGACAAAGTGGCGTCGCGAATGCCAGCGAAAGCACAAGCACAACGCACCTTGTAAACAGAGCGCAGATTCGCAGAGCGCACGCGCGCGCGCGTGTGTGTGTGTGTGTTTATATTTTATATAATATAATTGACCGATTAGGTCTATTCCTGTTTATTTAAAGTTTAAACCAAGCGGTTCAGATAAGTAATAAACGTGAAAGAATATAAAATGAAAAACGTATATGTAGTACGAACATAATGTATATTGTCATAAGCTATAATTTGTTTTCTTATTCTTCGGTAACAGTTTTAGGACTCGTACAAAACGCGCGTTCGCAGATTACATTTTAAGAATAAGGTACAATTTGTGTAAAATCGATAAAATCGCGATCTATGACGGTTACCCTGGCGTAAAGGCGTTTTATTTCACGCTTCGGATTTTTCTCAGCAAAGAAGTTTTGAGGCATTTTAAATATTATAGTTCCTATAAGTAACTTTGATTTATATTTGAATTTGCCAACGGAGTCGATATAAAATTCTATCCATAATATCTCAGAGAAAAAGGTATAGTACTAGATTGATTTTATTTTTATATGTACTCGCACGTCACGACAGAAAAGAAATATCGATCGTAGGGGAAATACTTAAGTAACTGTATAGACCCACAGATACGAACAAAAATAAAAAAGTTAAATTAACAGAACTAAAATACGAAAATAATGATGGCAGCTGATATCAAATAGATCTTAATTACTTTAGTCATGTGTAAAACACGTGACAAAAAATATGTAAAAAAAACTTAGATACTAGAATAATCAAAATAAAATCCGAAAATAAAATTATCTAACGTCAATATAAAATTATCTGATTCAAACAAAAATTATCAAATAATCTCGAATTTATTGCTACTACGCTATGTTGTATGTTCTTGTTTTGTGAATGTCGGGGCAATTGCTTTCATGTCCTGTTAACAAAGAAAAAGATGAGTGAATACAAGACCTAAATCTAGCAATGCACGAATTTAATGATAAAATATGTTCGTAGCACACAGCACTCACGCTCACGCATATCTTCTCTCAAAACGTCAACCATACGTAAGTATTAAAAACACAGTAGAGTCTCCACTATACCAAGATTGTTCAGATTTCTTACATTTATGTTCCTCTTCATCATTTTCTAAAACAAAATAAAAATTATGTATCGAGTATCAACCTATCGGGAGACGATATTTTCAAGAAGGAAAGAAAAAGATTATATGTATACCATACCTGCTATATAATAGCCTGAATACATTGCCTTTAGAACGCTTAAGGGTACTTTGGGGAATAATTTTTTAAATATCGTTGATTCCATAATTTTAATTCCGCGATCGCTGCATGCAAACATAAATCCTATGGAATGTTTCTTTAACTTTACTTTATCCTTGAATAACTTTAATCTTGCTTCGATCTGCTCCATTGTACTGCATTCCCTGTACAAAATCGTGGACCACGTTTCCATAGAACCAGTAATCAGGACAGCAACACAATATAGCGCATCCATTTTTTGAAACTTCTTTTTCCTTTGTTGTAGTACATAAATTTCGTCCACCATAACACCGTATACAGAAGCAATTTTTACTTCTTTGCTGAACATATGCAAACAAAAATAAACATGTGTTATCAAGTATTAGCAATTGTTGTACAACAGTTGGACATACCTGAATAATAAATTTATTCAGGATATATATATCATTGCTTAGATTAAACATAAATTATACCTTTCTTGCATGGCTGAGGCCAAATGTTTTGCTGTCGGTTGGCCATCGCAATTACAGAATAACATAAAACATGTATTTGATATAGATGTTTCATGATCAACAATTGTTTCAATTATCTCCTGATATTCACGTGATTTTTGTATAATAAAATCGTCCCAATCTTCCCAATCTTGTATCAATTCCAATAATTCTATTCTCACGTTCGGGATTTGTGGTAAAAACGCACATCCTACATTTAAAATTTGAGAATCTATTTCGTCATTTGAGGACACGAATTCATCAATTTTAAAATCCGAATCAATACTGTCAGTAGCTAACATTATAGCCTCGCAATGTTCAGGTAACGAATCCTCTATATGATCTTAAAAAGAAATAAAAGATTGATTTCAACGATTCCATATTATGCTGACTTAAATGGAAAAATAAATAAAAAAATTAATATCAAAATAGTATTAATTCAAAAAATAGTTTAATATAAATTTTTTGAAATAAAACATTTACATGCTACTTACATACTTTTGTACATTACATACTTTGCATAGTTTTATGCCAATAAATTAAATTTAGAACTTACTTTTATAACACTCCAAAATTTGTTCTGTATTTACAGAAAATATGGTTTTAAAAAAGTAATAAAATATATACCTATTATACGCAATGGTACATCCTTGGAGATAAAAAAAAATCCTATCGATGGTTTAATTCTTATATTCTTCATTTTATGTAAAAAATCACGTTCTGTGTAAGAATTAAAACAACATGGACCTCTTATCGATTTTTCATTATTTGCAGCTTCTGACCAGGACCTGAAAAGAATAATTCTTCAAATTTATGCTTTGTTCAGCTTACAATGTCATGTACTTTTCATTCGTAGTACAGCAGACGGAATAATGTTAAATATTATCATTATAGTTTTATCATTAAACTTTTAGATATCAAGAGACACGGTATAGTTTCTCGCGCTAAGTACGCGCGGAGCGAGATCGCCCCGTGGCTCTATTAACGCGCCGCAACGAGTTGAGAGTTGACATGAAACGCCACAAAGCGCAAAGAGATTATTTGTAAGTCAAATCTTATTCGTGTTTATTCACATACACATGATATAGAATAACTATTCTACTTGCATTAAATAAGTGTGTAAGATTAAATCGAGAGCGGATAAATGGATTAGGCACATTGTACCTGCAAACCATCGCGGCGCTTCCTAGATCCCTGGCATTTAAGTATTGAAAGATAATTCTTAGAATGTCGTAGGTTAGATAGCTATTTGGATCCAATGTATTTCTTTGCGTTGCGCCATAGTTTTTGGACACGCCAGGTTTTCCCTTCCGAGTTTTTTCTCGAGCTGTGCCCTCCATAATTTCTTTTCAATCGGTTTGAATTAACCCACTTGTGAAATATCACAGTATCATAACACGACCGACTCCACGGACAAAGTGGCGTCGCGAATGCCAGCGAAAGCACAAGCACAACGCACCTTGTAATCTTGTAAACAGAGCGCAGATTCGCAGAGCGCACGCGCGCGTGTGTGTGTGTTTATATTTTATATAATATAATTGACCGATTAGGTCTATTCCTGTTCATTTAAAGTTTAAACCAAGCGGTTCAGATAAGTAATGAACGTAAAAGAATATAAAATGAAAAACGTATATGTAGTTCGAACATAATATATATTGTCATAAGCTATAAACTTGTTTTCTTATTCTTCGGTAACATCGTTTTAGGACTCGTACAAAACGCGCGTTTGCAGATTACATTTTAAGAATAAGGTACAATTTGTGTAAAATCGATAAAATCGCGATCTATGACGGTTACCCTGGCGTAAAGGCGTTTTATTTCACGCTTCGGATTTCTCTCTTCGCGCATATTATTCGAAAACAGTAGTGTTAAGCAAAGAAGTTTCGAGGAATCTTGAACATTTTCTCTTTTGGATAGAACTTTGATTTATTTGAAACAATGGTAAAGAAGATATTTCGAGGCATTTTAAATATTATAGTTTTTAAGTAACTTTGATTTATATTTGAATTTGCGAAAGGAGTCGATATAAAATTGTATCAATAGTATCTCAGAGAAAAAGGTATAGTACGTACTAAATTGATTTTATTTTTATATGTACTCGCACGTCGCGACAGAAAAAAAATATCGATCGTAGGGGAAAAACAAAGTAACTGTATAAACCTGCAGATACGAACAAAAATAAAATAGTTAAATTAACAGAACTAAAATACGAAAATAATGATGGCAGATATCAAATAGATATCATTACCTAGTCATGTGTAAAACACGTGACAAAAAATATGTAAAAAAAACTTACAATTAGATACTAGAGTGATCAAAATAAAATTCGAAAAATTCAAACAAAAATTATCAAATAATCTCGAATTTATTGCTACTACGCTATGCTGTATGTTCTTGTTCTGTGAATGTCGGGGCAATTGCTTTCATGTCCTGTTAACAAAGAAAAAGATGAGTGAATACAAGACCTAAATCTAGCAATGCACGAATGTAATGATAAAATATCTTCGTAGCACACAGCACTCACGCTCACGCATATCTTGTCTCAAAACGTCAACCATACGTAAGTATTAAAAACATAGTAGAGTAAGTAGAGCCTTCATTAGACCAAGATTTTTTAGATTTCTTACATTTATGTTCCTCTTCATCATTTTCTAAAACAAAATAAAAATTATGCATCGAGTATCAACCTATCGGAAGACGATATTTTCAAGAAGGAAAGAAAAAGGTTATATGTATACCATACCTGCTATATAATAGCCTTCATGCATTTCCATTAGAAAGCTTAAGGGTACTTCGGGGAATAATCTTTTAAATATCGTTGATTCCACAATTTCAGTTCCTGGATCGCTGCATGAAAACATAAATCCTATGGAATGTTTCTTTAACTTTACTTTATCCTTGAATAACTTTAATCTTTCTTCGATCTGCTCCTTTGTATCGCATTTCTCGCCCAAAATCGTGGACCACGTTTGCATAGAACCAGTAATCAGGACAGCAACACAATATGACGCATCCGTTTTTGGAAAAAATTTCCTTTTCTTCTTCCATTGTTGTAGTAAATAAATTTCGTCCACCATACCACCGCATACAGAAGCAATTTTTACTTCTTTGCTGAACATATGCAAACAAAAATAAACATGTGTTATTAAGTATTAACAATTGTTGTACAACAGTTGGACATATCTGAATAATAAACTTGGATATGTATCATTGCTTGGATTGAATGTAAATTATACCTTTTTTGCATAGCTGAGGCCCAACGTTTTGCTGTCGTGTAACCCTTGTCATTCCAGAATAACATAAAACATGTAGATCTTTCGGATGTTTCATGATCAACAATTGTTTTAATTATCTCCTGATATTCAGCTGATTTTTGTATAACACATTCTTCTACCAATTTAAACAATTGTATTTTCACGTTTGGGATTTGTGGTAAAAACGCACATTTTATATATTTTCCATTTAAAAGTTGAAGATTTAATTCGTCATCTGAGGACTCGAATTCGTCAATTTCAAAATCCGTAAAAATATTGTCAATAACTAATATAGCCTCGCAATGTTTAGGTAACAAATCCTTTATATGATCTTAAAAAGAAATAAAAGATTGATTTCAACGATTCCATATTATGCTGACTTAAATGGAAAAATAAATAAAAGAATTAATATCAAAATAGTATTAATTCAAAAAATAGTTTAATATAAATTTTTTGAAATAAAACATTTACATGCTACTTACATACTTTTGTACATTACATACTTTGCATATTGTTTTATGCCAATAAATTAAATTTAGAATTTACTTTTATAATACTCCAAAATTTGTTCTGTATTTACAGAAAATATGGTTTTAAAAAAGTAATAAAATATATACCTATTATACGCAATGGTGGTACATGATTGGAAACAAAAAAGAATCCTATCGATGGTTTAATTCTTATATTCTTCATTTTATATGTAAGTGAATCTGTGTCAGAATGTGTAATAAAACAACATGGACCTCTTATCGATTTTTCATTATTTGCAGCTTCTGACCAGGACCTGAAAAGAATAAGTCTTCAAATTTATGCTTTGTTCAGCTTACAATGTCATGTACTTTTCATTCGTAGTACAGCAGATGGAATAATGTTAAATATTATCATTACAGTTTTATCATTAAACTTTTAGATATCAAGACTTAAGAGATACGGTATAGTTTCTCGCGTTAAGTACGCGCGGAGCGAGATCGCCCCGTGGCTCTATTAACGCGACGCAACGAGTTGAGAGTTGACATGAAACGCCACAAAGCGCAAAGAGATTATTTGTAAGTCAAATCCTGTTCGTGTTTATTCACATACACATGATATAGAATAACTATTCTACTTGCATTAAATAAGTGTGTAAGATTAAATCGAGAGCGGATAAATGGATTAGGCACATTGTACCTGCAAACCATCGCGGCGCTTCCTAGATCCCTGGCACCTAAATATTGAAATATACTTCTTAGAATGTAGTAGTTTAGACAGCCACCCGAATCCAATATACTTCTACAGCTTTGCGTTGCGCCATAGTTTTTGGAGACGCCAGGTTCTTCCTCCCGAGTTTTCTTTCGAGCTGTGCCCTCCATCATTTCTTTCTAATCGGTTTATCGGTTTGAACCCACTTGTGAAATATTACAGAAACATAACACCATCGACTTTACTGCCAAAGTGGCGAAAGCACAACGCACAACGCACGTCGCACGTGTCGCCGGTGTCGCACGTGGTCGCACGCATGGTCGCATGTGCGCATGTTCCTCAACTTCCTCCTGCACTGTTTATCTTTTCTCTCTCTCCACGTCCACGATAGAGATCACCGATATCAAACTGACTTTTTCCTGTTTCCACTGTATTGTTCAGATTTTGCACTTTATGTTCAATTTATTTATAATTATGTGCGATTATATTTAACTTGATCTACCATAGACGTAATCATAATAAGTACAGTACAGACTGCATATTTCCCATCAATCAACTACAGTTTAGGTTAGGATGTCTGTGTTCAAAAATCAAACCTGCCTAGACGTCTGCTGAAGAAGTCACCGGTTTTGTTTTTGTTTACGTTTACTTAAACAAGAGGCTGACCGTGGTCAGGAGACAGGTCTCATAAAAAATCAAGAAGAAAAATAAAAAAGTTCAACTATACGAAAATAGAATTTGCTCTTTTTAATGCATACGATATATATGTCAATACTGTAATTATGGGTTACAAATCAAAATTTTATAAAGAAGAAAGACGGAAAACAAGGAAAACTATCAAAACTTATAGCTATACTGAACCAGGCAAGTCTCGAGATTTTCTACAGTTAATTTCTTTATACTATTTCTTGTGTTACATATATCGAACACATACTCAAATTTTATCATCTAGTCCAGGAAATGAATAAATAACGTCATATATATATATATATAATACACATGTGTGTAATGTGATACCATGGATGTATTCTATGTGTGATACACATAATATGTAGAGACCGATGTTCAAGTTGACAGATATTCGTTAATTTCGACCAGTTTTTAGGCCTGTCCAAAGTATGTAACCCCTTAAAATTGAAGAAAAAGTATTACACATATCTTTTATAAGTATATAAAAGTTTATTAAGATAGCAAAAAAAGTTCGGATCTTACAGGATAACCTTTGACATAGATACATCGCTTGCTCCAAAATAATTTCAACCAATTAAGTGTACTCAAACAAAAAGTTAAATTATGTTTGGCATCGTTATAATACCCGGCTGAATGTACGATATTGACATTGACACATATGCTAATACTATCTGGGAACCTTTCGCATCCTGTTGTAAACGATTCAACTCGACAGGTTGGAGGATCGAATCTTCTTTCCTGCAATTTAGTTGGAAATTACTAAATGCTAACATGCACAAAAATATACCTTTTTTTAATTAACAGATAATACCTTATCACTACCAGGCTATACAATGGCTGACCAGGGTTCGCCTTTCTATAATGATGCGTACAGGAATACACATTGTACGATATCTTATATTTGCTTTTTTTCCTTCTAACGATTCTTTCCGGCGCTGATTTTATTATAGCGAGTTTATTGAAGATTTCTGTCATCGAGGATGCGTTTCTCGGGCCGATCAAAGGATTGACAAGCTTGACGACTTGCACTTCAGTGCAATCTTCCTCGCTTTCACTCTTGTTTTTATAATCTTCATCGTCGATCGTAATGGTTTTTTCTTCGGACCATCTTCTTTTCAATTCCGTCCACGAGTTAACTCCTAGACGTGTCGTGAAGGAAGGCCGATTAGTAATCTCGTGCCCAACTAGACTATTGGTATCATCGTGCCGCCGTCTTGTAGCAGAATGTACATTGCCATGCACCAACGCGTTCTCCGTCGTTCTTCGCTGACAAAATCTTTGCTGCCATGAAACATTCTGATAGAAACCGTGTCGGAGATGGTTTTCTGTGAAGAAATGCCTCGTTCGATACCCCTCCATCGGCATCATGAAATTGTTCATCTGTATGGTGAGACTTCTTTGCTGAACAGCGTTTCCGTGGTTCCCAAAAGCGACGAATAAATTTTGAAATACATTCTGCGTGACCCTATTCTGTAAATAAACGTCTGGAAGGTAATTGAACGGAAATCTGTACGCATAAGGCAAGCTAATGTTCGTTCCGTGCATTTGGTCTACAGGATAAAACGATCGCAATGGACTACGCAAGAGTGTACGCTGATTTTGAAAGAGAGCGCTTCTATTATTAACGGCAAGTGGGCTCCTAGAGTAAGATGCGATTTGTCTCCCGTTAGTCCTGTTATCTTTGCAATTCTGTCGCGCTCGTTTGTCGTTCTCCTGCATGTTTAAAATCATCGTCCGATTATATTGATATGTGCTCCTCTGAGGCCTTATATTATGCGGTATATATCGCTTGGAAATTTTCTCGTTAATTTCCGATTGGAAGGCGATATTTGGTAGTAGATTCAACATTTCCATTCTTGTCATACATTGTGGTAATTCCTGGATCTCATCGTCAGACAACTCAATCACCTGATTGAAGAGAGAAAAAATTATTTTTGGCAAATAGCTTGCAGTGCACTATGTGTATTTGAGACTATCTTACCTCGTGCTTGGACTTTTTCGCATTTAAGTCATCATTTTGTATCTTCCGTTTCTCTGCATGTCTCGGATTTTCACCCGTGGAATTAGAATCGATTATAGAAATTTCCGGAGATGATACTTTATCGTTCCTCTTAGGCAACTGCTTAACATTACGCTGAATGCGAGCACCCGGCCACTTTGATATTTTGCACGGTGTGTCTCTGAGAATTTTGATGTTGCCTAACAAAGTCTCGTCGGAAATTATTTCTGGTTTAGAATTTCGATTTTTTTCTTCGCTATTTGTATCATTTTCCGTCACATTGTTTTCTACTCCTCGAGAAGTGGTTGGTATATTTTCATTTTCTATATTACACACAATCTGGTCTACTAGATTACGTACTGTTTGTTTTACAGATTCTCGTACAGTAGTCTTTTCATGATCTTTTATGTTGAGACTAACAAGAGGTTTATTCGACATCTCTGGCATATCCTTCGCTGAAGTTGGTTTTGATTTTTTTGCGCTTTGCTTTTTCTGTGGTTGGTTGTCAGACATTCTCAATCCACTCTCAGGATCAACAATAATTTTCCGTTTAATGGGAGTAGGTTCATCCGATCTATTGCATTTATCTGACTCTTCATAGAAGTAGCGCTGTATACGGTAGCCATAGCGTGTTAATTGACTGTAAACCCTATATTCTTCCAGAGTACACGCTGAGTCATCAATCAAGATTTCGTATGCTTGCTGGATTGAACATGACAATCCATTCCAAATGAGTTCAAGACAATTCTATATTAAATACAAGAGAATATGTTAAATAAACTTGAAGTAGTGATTAAAACATAATTTAAAAAATAAAATATACAGATTGTAGAGAACGTACTGTTTCCATGAGAAATAATGCTTCCTCCGGTAGCAAATATAAGAAACCATTTTTCTCCATACCAAAGTTACTCCAGTCTTGACCGGATCTTTTAGTAACAAGAGCTCTCTTTTGAGACGGTAGCCATTCGGCACTGGCCAATTCTGAGATACGTTCGACCCTCTCAATATTTAACAACTCCCTACGATTTTTAAGCCCTTTCTCAATCTGAACATTTTGAAGCCAAGAGTTATCAGGCTCAAAATGCTTCTTTCCACTTCTGGGCAAAGCTTTCAAGGATCTCTCCCATTCCTCTAGTATGCAATTACTGATACCCTTGCTGCATAACAATTCTTTGGCCCTGTTTGTAAAGAAAGTATCAATTTTTATTTAATTATTTAACCATATTACTGAACGTATACATTATGAACCAATTATAACTTTCAATGAAACAAACGACGCAATTTTTATCTCGATTCAAGACTTACCTATCAATAAAATAATTTTTATTTTTTTAACGTTATCAAAAATCTTTCACTAATTAAAAATGTAGAAAACATGACTTCTTTACACCTGGGCAGTGTCAGTTAAATCGCTAATGATCCTAATTAGTTAATTATTTTTACGAGCTATTGTAATAAGGCATTATAAGCTGCCAAACTGTAGACTCACGTTAGCGTGTTGCACGGTAATTTCTCAGGCGGTTTATCCATCATGATAAACAGGTATCTACGGGAGACAGCACTGCGAAACGCATGAGACGTGGTTCGAGATACGCATGTTGAAATACCTCGACCAACCTCGACGTTATTTAAAATCGTATATAGTGCTCAAATAATAAGCGAGATATCCACGCCGGTGAATCACGGCGAAATCAATGTCGATTCGCGTCACCCTATACACTGTGATGCACCTAGCCACGCAACATCTCGATGTCCGTTCCTTGTAGCTGAAATCATTATACTCTTCATCTCTGTTCTCTCTCTTTCAACAATATCTATCCATGTACCTGTCTCATTTTAGATGCAAAAAAAGGTAGAACATAGCAGAACATAGTGCAACTCCAAAGAATACACCTTATGTTTGCTTTTTGTAGTTGTTCATTGTTTTCCTCTTTCTATTTTCTCTTTCTCTCCAACGTCCCCTGTCATATATCTATCTCGTTTCAAGTGCAGAAAGTGTCAATGTGATGAAGCTAGAAAGAACAATGACAAATTGTTGGGTTAGGGGGAACAGCATCAAACAATAACCAATAACCAACGTTAGAATTTCTCTAGGCTGATTCTGTTTCTGGCATCACTGCTCGCGGACTGGTCACTGGTCAGACTGGTGTGGTGGTCTGAGGAACGGCGCGACAGTTCTCCGATCTCGATTGCTCGATTCTCCGCGCCGCTCGCGCGTCACCTGCGACAAAATACAAGTTCCGAGCCACTCCTCTCGGCCGCGAGTCTCCGCGCGATGCGCGTAACCGACGTGCTCGACGCTCTCTTTTGAATATCGTTGTCTGTAGACGCACGAACGCGGTGATGCTAATCGCGCGCGGCACTCGTTGACACGGCGGATTCGACTCGACCAGGAAATCGTGATCCCGAGGTAAGCGCTGATGACACGCGTTTCGAGGAATGCGCGTTGGGCGTTGACCGCCCCGCGCTGCCTAACCCCGCACGAGCGATTCCGCTTTTAACACGTCTCCCCGCGTGATTTTTAACGCATCGACGGCTTCAGCGGTCGGAGTGCGACGGTATCGTCTCGTTAATTTATCGCAGAAAATCGACCGCGCCCAACGAGTCACGCATACCGCCAGTAAAGGGCCAATTAAAGACGCTGACGAGTATATGTGTCAAAAGTTGTATTTATTTACGGCATTATGGATTTTTATGGCTGGGGAACAATTAACTGTAATTGACACTATATCGCCGCTCTCACGTCGCCCGCGAGTTGATTCTTATGTCGTTCCGGTTTCTGACACATTGCAGATTACCGTATACCTGAGAGATCACTTTTCAAAAGTATTTTTGAACGTTTTTATGGAATATAAATGAATGATGAATCATATATTTCAGAAAAAGATGGTCTGGATTCTCCTATTATTCCTGGCTTCTGGAAATGGCCAGTTCACCCAGGAATCGACGGAATCTACCTCTAGACTTCCATGGAATCGTTACGACGACTGGGATCCAAATGCAGGTGCAGGATCTGGATTCCGGAATCCAGGTCAAAATGAGAATGTCATAATTAAAGAATCGTAAGTATCGCTGTGTCGAGTCTGACGATGAGAAAGATATGTGTAGAAGAAATAATTTAACATAATACTTTTTTTTATTTACAGCACGTATTTTGTAGTTGCATCTCGTATGGTTAGACCTGGTCAAGTGTACAGGGTAGCTGTAAACATTCTTCATAGTCCACTGCCTATGACAGTGCGCACATCCATTCAGCGAAATGGTGTGGAAATAGCGACAGACTATCAAGAAGTGAAGGAGGGCATACCTGAAACCTTAATGATGCGCATGCCACCCACTTCCGTGGGTGGTGACTACAAGTTGCGCGTGGAAGGGATGTACAACAATTTGGAAGGCGGCCAAGCCTTTCTGAATGAAACCAAATTGATATTCTCGCAACGTTCTATGACTATTTTCATACAATTGGACAAGCCCATGTACATGCAGAGCGAAACAGTACGATTCAGAACGATCCCGATAGATACGGAGTTGAAAGCTTACAACAATCCTGTGGACGTGTATATGTTAGATCCGAACAGAAGAATTATGAGAAGATGGCTCAGCAGACAAAGCAATTTAGGCACAGTGTCGCTGACGTACCAGCTTTCTGATCAACCAGTTTTCGGGGAATGGATCGTGCAAGTAATAGCGCAGAGTCAAGTAGAGGAGAAGACATTCCTTGTGGAAGAATACTATCAAACGCGTTTCGAAGTCAATGTTACGATGCCGGCGTTCTTCTTCGACAACGATCCCTACATTTACGGTATCGTTCAAGCGAATTACACCTCGGGCGCGCCGGTGAGAGGTAATCTGACTCTGAAGGCTAGTTTCAAACCACTGGAGAGAATACGCAATCCCTCAATGGCGATCGAACCTGTTGAGAGATACTTCAACTTCAACGAATATTATCCATCGTGGTTTAGAATACTTAATCTGTATGAAGAGAGTGTGCCAGTATTAAGGTTCTTCAACGGATCGTACCACTTTCGATATCCTATGCAGGAATTGCTGAGCTTCGCTCAATCGACTGATGGATTGGAAGTCACCGTGATCGCAACAGTAGGTGAGAGATTCTTGGACGAGGTGATCGTCGGCTACTCTACGGCAAGGATCTTCAATTCCACCACGAAGGTCCGTTTTCTTGGCGGTACTCCACAGGTCTTCAAGCCAGTGATGCCGTTCACCTTGAATCTGGTTGCATCCTTCCACGACAACTCGCCGCTGCGACCCACGCAGCTCAGAGATGCCATAATGGAAATTCGCGCGGACATTGAGATGCGAAGTGGCGGACGTCGCAGCATCGATACCCAATACTTGAGATCGTCGCCGGAACGCGCGGACGTATGGACCATAAAGATGGATCTCAGGAAACAGCTCGGGCTGGAGAACGACGCCGATCGCGCCAATCAAATTCTGAGCGACATCACCTCCATGAGGGTTCACGCGCACATCACTGACGGCGAGGGTTACAGGGCGCAGACCGAGCTGCTATTACTCGCCCATGAATCTCCGCATATGAAGCACATCAAGATATCGACGTCCACCGAAAAGCCCAAAGTCGGCGAATACATGGTATTCCACGTACAGACCAACTTCTACATTGACACCTTCAACTATATCATCATGGCCAAAGGTATAATACTTCTGAGTGGCGAGGACAACATGCAGCACAATATAAAGACTTTCGCGATTCCTCTGAGCCCTGAGATGGCTCCCGTCGCAACGGCGGTGGTGTATTACGTCGGCCGCTATGGCGAAGTCGTCGCAGATTCATTGACCTTCCCAGTGAACGGAATCTCGCGCAACAACTTTACCGTATTGATCAACAATAAAAAGGCAAGGACAGGCGAGCGCGTTGAAGTGGCCATCTACGGTGAACCCGGAGCCTACGTTGCCCTGTCAGGTGTCGATCGGGCATTCTACACTATGCAGGCGGGCAATGAGCTGACGTATGTAAACGTGATCACAAAGATGGCTCATTTCGACGAGGAGACCAACGGCACGCACGCGCACACTTGGCTTTATCACAGCGGTGATCCGGATGAGATGGTGTACTTCCCGTCTTCCACCTTCGGCATCGACGTCAATCGCACGTTTGATTACATCGGCCTAGTCGTCTTCACGGACGCCGTGTTATATCGGCGGCCCGATCTCTGCAACCGGACGCAGGGATACGGTGAGTGCTTGACCGGTCGATGCTACAGGCTGGACAAAAGATGCGACGGCATATTTGATTGCGAGGACGGCACGGACGAGGCGCGATGCGTCGAGGGAAACGCGACTGACTTAGCACAGTTCCGCAAGTGGCGGTTCAACCGGATCCAGAGGCAGTACGAGAATGTTTGGCTGTGGAAGGATATCAACATCGGTCCGCATGGCCGACAGATCTTCAACCTGGATGTACCACGAAGGCCGGCACACTGGATGATAACCGCGTTCAGCATGTCGCCCAGCATCGGATTCGGTATGCTGCCGAAGGCACTGGAGTATACCGGAGTCCTGCCGTTCTACATAAACGTGGAGATGCCGAGTCACAGCAGACAGGGCGAGCAAATTGGTATTCGCGTTTCCGTTTTCAATTACATGCGTTACAATATCGAGGCAACGGTAATTTTAGCGGATTCCAAGGACTATAAGTTTGTTCACGTTGAGGACAATGGCATCGTGCAATCGTACAAGCCGCGCACCTCATTCGGCGAGCATCAGTTTTTCATCTGGATCCCCGCTCAAGATGCCAGCATCGTTTATTTACCCATCGTCCCGGTGAGACTCGGCGAGATTAAAGTCCACGTCTACGCGACTACCTTGATCGGCAGGGATTCGGTGACTCGCACTCTACACGTCGAGGCGGATGGGCTGCCGCAGTATCGGCATCAGTCGATCCTGCTGGATCTCAGCAATCGCGCCTACGTGTTCCAATACATGCATGTTAACATCACCGAGACGCCGATCATACCATACAACGAGAACCGTTACTACGTATTTGGGTCTAACAAGGCGACCATCAGCTTGGTCGGCGATGTGGTGGGACCTATCTTCCCGACGATGCCGGTGAACGCGACAAGCCTTATGAATCTGCCTATGGATTGCGCCGAGCAGACCATGTTCAGTTTCGCCGCCAACATGTACACCACTCTATACATGCGTTTGATCAGTCAGCGCAATCGCACACAGGAGAAGGAGAGCTTTTACTACATGAACATTGGCTATCAGCGACAGCTGTCGTTCATGAATCCTGACGGGTCTTTCAGCTTTTTCCGCACCGATTGGAACCAGTCGATGCCGAGTGTCTGGCTGACGGCGTTCTGCGCGCGGATATTCCAGGAGGCCAGTTTCTACGAATGGGAGAACTATCTGTACATTGATCCTGAGGTGATCTCCCAGGCAGTTTCTTGGTTATTAAAGCACCAGACGCCGGAGGGCGCGTTCTACGAGGTGACCTGGTTGGCGAACCGAAAGGTGAACAGCTCCTTGAACTATAGAAACGACATAATCGCCCATCGAAACATCAGTCTCACTGCTCATGTGCTCATAACACTGGAGAGCGTCAAAGACCTCACGGGCGGCCTAGGTTCTCAAGTGGCTCTAAGCGCGGCTAACGCTATCAAATGGTTGGAAAGGAATCTGAAGCTGTTGGAGGATCACGGTAAGCCTTATGAGATAGCAATAGTGGCTTATGCACTCTTGATGGCGAAAGCCTCGACTGCCGAGCAAGCCTTCAATATCCTGGCGAGACACGCGCGGAGAGAAGGCGGACTGACGTATTGGGGCAGAGAACAAGTGCCGCTTCCTCCGTACAAGATGGAGAATCAGAAGCCCTTCCTGTTGCCGCGTTTGCCCTACACGTACGACTCGGAGAACATAGAGACAACTGCGTACGCGCTGCTTGTTCACGTCGCCCGACAGGAGATCATGATAGAGCCGATAGTGAAGTGGCTGAACGCACAGAGATTGACGGACGGCGGATGGGCCTCCACTCAGGATACCGTTTGGGCGATGAAGGCACTAATGGAGTATACCACTAGGACGAGAATCAGGGACGTCAGTTCGCTCACGGTAACGATAGAGGCTACTGCTTTGCCGGGGAAGACCAAGACGTTGACCGTGAACGATAAGAATCTAGCGAGGCTTCAAACTATCGAGGTATGTAACATTTTTAGACAAATACATTCTGCGGGACATAGTAAAATGACGCTTCAACGCACGATTATCATTTTTCAGATCCCGGAAGCGTGGGGAACTGTGAAAGTGCAGGCGAAGGGTGCGGGCTACGCTATTCTGCAGATGCACGTACAGTATAATGTGGATATAAAGAAATTCCAAACACAGCCGCCGATTAAAGCCTTCGATCTAGTCACCAGAGCGAATTTCCATGGGAGAAATCAATCTCATATTTCGTATCTTAGCTGTCAAAGGTGAGGTTGCATATAATCGTAATAATGTCTCTACCATTGTCATTACGCTTGTAAAAACGCGTTGCGTCCCGCACAGATGGACGAATCTCAATGAATCTGCCCGTTCCGGCATGGCTGTATTGGATGTAGCCATACCAACCGGTTACATAATCCAACAGCAAAATCTAGACAGGTACATCCTATCGAAGCGGGTTAGGAATCTCCAGAGAGCGCGTTTCCAGGAAAGGAAAGTGCTCTTCTACTTTGATTATCTGGACAACGAAGAGACGTGCGTGAACTTTACGGTGGAACGTTGGTATCCGGTCGCAAATATGTCGCGATACCTTTCCATTCGCGTTTACGATTACTATTCGCCAGGTATTTATAAATACATCTCATTAAAATTTATTTGCGTATCACGCTTTATATGTGTATTGATACATATTCGCTGTTTTCGTTTCAGAACGCTTCAACGAATCTATATTCGACGCACTGCCTACATACACATTAAATATATGCGAGGTTTGCGGCAGCTCCCAGTGTCCCTACTGCCCAATTTACAATGCTGCTACGCTTTTAACCACGCCAGCGGGTTTCCTGCTTATCGCGTCGCTCGTCGTCACGTTAACGAGGTACTTCCGAACGCAGCAATTCGGCGACGGCTAGCGGTAACATAGGGTAAAAGTATTCGATCCTTATCCATTTCCATTGCCATGATTTGACTCTGCTAACGGAGCACAAATATGGAACAATAGACCTAGGAAGAGAGTGCTTAATTGGTATTTAGTGTAAAGATTTCGTGCTAGTTGCGGCGGATATAACAACTACACAATCTATTATAGTTATGAAAAGCGGTAAGACGTTTATCACGTTTTACATTACCACGAAACCCTCATCGTGATACACTTCTGTATCCACCGTCCGGAGAAATGTGTCAAATGTGTAATCGAACAAACACCGCGTGCCAGCGCATTCCTTCCACATGCTGCCATCGCACACCAAAGCGCGAAGGCATATCCGTGGATCCGTGTGCTGTCGAGCCGGTCAAGCATCCGAATGTTTCCGAGTCTAATTTCCGAATTTGCCGAGGCTTGGATCTATTTCCCCTCCCGCGCTATCATCTACCCCGCAGGCTTACGTTCCGTCATAGCTCTTCCTAGGTCTATGTATATAACGATACGATAATCAGAACGTAGGACATACATGTCCACGAATCTCATTTCTTAATACGAAGACCCGTTTTATATAACTTTACAAATATGATACGCGTGCGCAATGACCAATATGAAATGACGAGTTTTTAATGTTATATAATTTCTTTTTTTCCAACTTTTTCCATTGAAGATAATCACTTTTAGTAATTTTGACTACTATTTTTGTATGCAATACTCGTGCCGAGGATCTTTTTGCTACACAATAGGATATATTTCGCAATTATAAAAATCTCATGATTTTTTCATATTATTTTTACGTATTTTCGCACCAGTAAATACTTTAGATCATATTTTGTCAAGAGTGAAATAAGAAGAGTTAATATTTCATTATTTGCTCGAAGGCTTATGATATAGTTGTAGAAAGTATAGTGTTATTTATATTTTTTTGAGTTATAAAACGCACAAAACCGATTATGTCATAAGATTGCACGATCAAAAATAATTATTTCTGAAAATATTATCGCAATTTTGGGTATTTTTATTATATTGTTTAACGATTATTATTATTCACAAATATTCGTCCTGTCTTTAAGTCTTAGAATGCCTAAAATTTTTATTTTTTACATTATATTTTTTACATCGTTAGGGCATCGTACTTTTGGAGACAAAGCATCTAAAGTACAAATCAAGCGTAATAGTTGTAGCTGGCGATTTTCGTCAATTACACTATTAATTATAACGATCAAAATAATTATGGCAAAAGTGTTCATAGTAATTAAAAGAGTATACCGAAAAGAACATATTAGTTCCAAGTTTTTAATAAGCCATAAATGCTATAAATTGCTCCTTTTCAAAATTTTTTTTGTTTTTCTATTTTGATCATTTCTTAATATTTTTTACTCCGTTTCGCGAAGTTATCATTCGAAGATCGTGCCTTCGTAGTACTCGTTAATATTTCCGACGACTTTAGAGATAAACTTCTGTTTTATATTGCTTTAATCCTCGAATATAAAAAGATCAATCAAAGAGATATACAAGACGTTAATGTGATCGGCAAAATGTGTAAATAATAGGGTAGGAGAAACAGATGAATTCCAGCTCGATTCACAAAATCGAGTAAGTGACAATGATACCGTCCTGTTTATATATACATACTTGCGTGGATGAAGAGATTCTTATGCCGTCCCTTGATAATTAGTGCCTCGAGAGTTATACAATTATATGTATAAATATGTATCTGTTTTCAGACAAACATCAAAGATCTATTTTAATAACATAGCACTAAATATGTATATTACAAAATATATATATATAAATATATAGATATTAAAGTTTAGGTTTTAGTATAATTACGCGTCACACCGGTGCTTTAAGGGTCTACCTTGGACACCATGCCTTGGACTTCAAACGTCATTTATCGCAATTCGCACGGTAAATTTTTATCCGTTCACCGAAAATATTTATTACACGACGTAATACACAGGCACTATATATTATGATAAATGAACCCTTAAAGCGCATCTGTGTGCGCGTAACATTTCGAGATCGAGATACCGTCCATGAAGAAGTCTGCTTCACAATACAAATTTAAAAATCCTATATATAAAGTACTTGAGTAATGATTCATTTAAAACGCGAAAAAAAAATCTTTGCACGATACATCGCGCGATAGATGCTTTTTTTTAGATATTAACGAAATTAATTTTTAACACGTTAATTATACATATTTAAGTTTTATAACCTTTATACGAATAAAAAATAAAAAACGTATATGTATTATTATGTGTCCTAAAGTGCTTTTCCTTCCCGGTTTTTAATTTTACTTAAAGATAGGAGTGGATGTGTGACTTTGTGTGAAAACGGTTGACTCATTGACCCTCATATTTCATGCATGCCTCAGTTTATACAAGGTTGCTTTGTGTAGAGTTGAAGATTATGAATGAGAATACGTGTGATTTTATCTCGTCTCGTGAACGACAACTAATATATGCTTGAAAATAGATAACTGAGTCGTATGAAGGAATCCTAAGAAGAAGAGGATGCAATCAAGTTTTATCTACTTGTTTTTGAAGCAATCTTTAATATAGCAACATAGTCAGTCTTACAGTAATAAGCCAAAAATACAATCTATATATCAAGCTTGACGGGGAACGGGCGAAGGTATCCTTTCCTTCATTCGTGAGCATCTTCGGCGAGGCTGGTCGCGACCCAAGAGTCTCACAGCCGGAAAAAGCGCGTCGCTTTCACCCGGACCCCTCGACAAATTTTACAATTTTACACAATCATAATGTATCACGTTCGCGAAATTGTAGGTCCTGCTCTCCAACGATGCGGTTTCGCATAACTAATAAGACGCACAACATTCTCAACTTCCTTTCTTTCTCTAACTTTCTCTCTATCGCGCCAAACGGAATGGTCGTAGCCTTGAGACGAGAGTGAAACTATTCTTCCAACGGCAGAGAAAATTGTCACTGAAGCTTGGAAACTGTTTCCCGCCGCGTAATCCCCTTTTTTGCAGCAACTGCGAATAATTTCTCTTATAATGTACATTTTGGCCACAATTGGCTTCAAAGATTCATTCTAAATGAATGAGTAATGAATTATATCACTTGTTGACGATTCTTGCGACGATAGCACAAAATCATGATTTTTAATTCTTAAAACTATCAAACGCATATTTCAGAGTGACAATTTGCGCAGATTGTCCCACGGTTTAAAAAACTTCGAGTTCACTCGGCTCATAAAATTTATTATAAAAATGGCTTAATCGAACGATCTAAACGTGCGTCACAAAAATGTGACACGTTAAATATGTGTTATAAAATAGAAATTCGATTGATAAAAACATTCGCGCAACGTTCACGTAATTTTCATGCTCTTAATTAAAACGCTCTTCCAAAATTACGATTACGACGTTTCGCAGTTACAAGACAGCGCTATGACATCAAAGGGTGGATAGCGCACGATTTTTTCATCCGCTTTTAGATTCGCTTCAGGTAAACATTTCCAGAGTACGGCGGTCAAATACGCTAATAATCAATATAAATCAACGTAATGAGAGTGGCCTCATTCTCGGCTCTTCGTCAAAGGCAGCTAATCACGCAAAGTATATCTGAAATATCTCGTCTCTCTTTCGCCGAGGGAGAAACAACTGAGAACATACAAGCTATATTACTAGCTATACAGAAAATATTGAATATGCAACATGTTCACGAGGTCGCCCCTCAACCAAGAGAGCGCAAAACATCTCTGGAAACGCAATTTCTTACGGCAGTTGTATATAAAAGATTTGGCTGTTTGATTAATATTACTAATTATATCCCGAAATAACATGATTCCCTCGCGCCAATCTATGCTTTAAATTCAAAACCCTCGCGTCTGATCCCACGTGTAACATCTCGCACAGATTCCGGACTCTCTTATTCTGACGTTCGGACCTAAGTAAAAAAAAAAGTAACCAGGGCAGGAGGAAACGATCGATACAAATATATAGATATATTATAATATAATAGAGTTATTTGATGAAACATTTAAAGCCTTACAATAAAATATACAGTATGATGTGTGGTGTCGTCGTATTCTTATGTGTGAGCGTGTACTCGTGTTTGCCTCGTGTGAGATTATCGTGTGTTATCGTTACGTGTTTAAAAGATGTCTCAAAATATGCAGCCACATTTACCATGTTTTTCGCAGTTTTTTTCCCACGCTTTTTTTGTCTTTTTCTTTTTCAGACTGATACGTTTTCTTTTCTCGACGAGTAAGGATTAGTATTTATGTACCTTTGGACCGAGAGATTCGATACGGCAGTTAAATTCTTGGCGCTTACGCGCGCCTTTCTCGAGACGGGCTCGAGATCGGCGCGCGGGATATCGTCGACGCATACCTTTCCCCTCGTCCGCGTGAGTTCTTTTTCATCTCGCATAGTGATTTGTATAATATAGATATCGGTATACAGAGCTAGTATCAAATCCTAACGAAATCGGCTACATCAAAATTGTTCCAACGTTCCGGAGAGATATGCACACTTTATTTTGCATCGGCCAGCTCCACCACCGAGCCGCGTTCCGTCGAGGACACGCCCTCGAGATCTTTTTTTCCTTTTTCTTCTTCCTTCCTTTATCTCCTCGAGACTCACGAGGATTCTTAATCTTCCGTTTATATTACTACGAAACCTTCTCGTTCAACAGATCACCGTTAGTAACGCGCCCTTCACGCAGAACGGCCGACGATATATTGAATTTATATATCACGGCCGGTTGGAAAGTTACAACTCGAAGGTTCGAAAGTCGAGGAAATATCCGCAATGCGGATCTTAACGTAACTTATAGGACTGCAGTCACGCATTCGGTGTCCAAGCAGTCCAAGCGACACAACTGCATTCACGCGAGAATGCGATAATAAAAAAATGAGGCCTTTGTGTACTTTATAGACTGTCGTTCTTTCTTATAGAAAAAAAGCGATATATTCTACGATGCTAATTCATTAAATTACTCTTCATGTACATATGTTGATGCAACGTCATTAAAATGTTTATAAAATTTCATTTAAACGATAAAAAGTTACTCGGAGTCTTTAAAATACATTATCGATTCGTATATCGGAATAAAAACGACGAGACATGCGTATTGTACGAGCACGTACGCTCGGTGTTCCTTTCGTTAAAACTGATTCGAAAGTCTCTTTTACATAGAAATAATAATAATACGCCAACATTCGCTAAGATAATTCTCAAAGCACTTCTGTGCCGAGTAATGTTTCTATTAGGCTTTTACAATTTCAAGCCATAATTAGTCAGTCTAATTACATTTTCGCTTAATTAATTCACGTTATATATCAGTTAGTCCTTATATTCAGATTAGATATTTTTTAAATCTGATCGTTATCCGAACTTTTTAGCGCATGATAAACATCAACGAATGCATTTATCCTTAAATAGTTTTGCATTGCGTCGGATTTCCAAAACTTAATCGAAATATCTTGAAAGCATCTCGTTGATATATCGTTGCAGATATCAGTACATATCAGTAACTTGAAGAAAGAGATAGAATCCCAATAATAGAAACATACTGATTGCAATAAGTTTTCAGGCAGTTACATATAAAGACTTTAATTTTTTTTACTTTTCAATTTTTACGTAGGAAAATCTTGAAGTCTACAATTAATTTTACATAAAAACTACGGAATATGAAAGAGTATGAAAAAAAGGGTGTATAAATTCCAGCGAAATGCTCCATAATATATAATGCTAAATATTACTCTTGACTTTCATGACTATATCGTTAAAATTTAAAAGGATATTTCATCGTGACAAAAGCATCACGATGAATAATAAGGTGGCGTAAAAACATCTTTAATACATAAAATTTACATACGAAAGTAATGCAGCCCCGCGTTTAGCTTTTCTCCACGGAAACTCTAGCGTAATATGTTATTTTATCCCATTAAATTACAAATAGAGGTAATATTATATTAATGTAAGAGATTGTTAGTATATATCATAATAGCAGCGATAGTATTCGATACAAATAGACAGAGCCAAGTAGGTAGCTGTTGGACAACATACAATTATTAATCTGCTTACTGAAGCGTTTATGTTACGTCATCTTCATGATTGTTTAATAAGTACGGAAATGCTGTTACCATTTCCTAAAATAATGACAATAACGATAATAAAAAAAGAGCCAAGCTGCTTTAATAACTATCCGGTATCCAACAGTTGTTTACTTAACTCCTCGCAAAATTAACCATTTGGTCGGTGTGAAAAAATAAACATAACGTTCTTATATTCTGTAAACTACTGTGGACCGCATCAAGATTGTTATTTCTATTTGGTTGATTCTCTCGCCCTTATGCAATATGCTGGTTGTTTCTCCTTCTCTCGTAACTCGCATGAACTCTTAATATCGGCGCAAATGTGTGTAGAATAGATACATGCAGATGACATATGGTAAAGGGAGGGATATCCGTTTCGACGTAAAAAGAAAGCAGCAGTGTATAGCTTACAGTGCAAAGCGATTAATTACTCGCTAAATTGAAACTTTAAATCCCATATTCCACAGGTTGTTACCTGTTCGAAGAGACAGATTACATTTTCCCTATTATATTATTAGGTCATACGATATGAATTACAGTTCTCTCATTGTGGGGTCATCTGCATGTAAATTCTACGCAATATTTTACCCATTCGTGGATTACTCAAGTCAAATTTATCGGATAACAGCGATGGATCTCTCAGCAATAGTATTTTCCTGGGAATTCTTGATGTTTATGGGTATCATTTCTTTGTTCTTAGAGGATTAGTTACTATCGCTAATTCAGCTAGATTCCTTCTCTTTCGAATCTGAAACAGGAAGTACGAGCGAGTCTTCAGACATTCGGTTCTCTCTCGAGAGACCGTACGAAATAACATAATATCACTGCGATTACGCTTATAAATTTGCTACAGTCTATTTTCTTACCGCTATCAGATTTGTCTTCTGAGGTACCGTTTGTCAACTCGGGCTCCTTCTTCTTCTCCCCTTCTTCCGACTCTACGCTAGACGCCTTTTTCTCCTCCTGATTCGCGGCCTTCTTGTCTTTCGCTTTGCCCTTAGCCGGCGTAGCTGGTTTGGGCTTCGGCTCCAAACTCGGATCCAGCACGATCTTACCGATGTTCTTGCGATCGTGCATTTTTTGCATAGCCTCGGGCACATCCTCCAGCGCCCATGTTGAATCCACTACTGGCTTGATCTTGCCCTCGCTCCACAGCGTGTACACTTGATTCACCGCCCGTCGAACGAACGCGTGACTGCCGTGCTGGTACATCAAGTGGCGTAGATTCAATCCGGACAACGTCTTGTTTTCGTCGAACAGTTTTATGGGCGATACTTTATCGACTTGCCACCACTAAACAATAGATAATAAAACGTGCGTGAAGATGACAGAAATATAATTCTAGGTAAAGAATTACCCGAAAGAAAATCTTCAGAGAATAAAATAATTCGAGAAAGAACATAAAAGTTCACAAAATTACAGTAAAGCATTAAAAAATACATAATATACTTTATGGAGATATAAAGTACTTTTTTCCGAATAGATCCCAGCGAGATATGAATTAAAGATCGAGTTAATACACAATGCTGAGTTACGTACTGATCGCGCTGCGGAAAAGAAGCTCTTAGTTTCCCCGGTGACGACGTTGCTGGATCCATAAAGAATGTACTTGCCCATTGGCTTCAACAGGGCGTAGCCCTTATTACATTCTTCGCCGCACAAGCAATCTAAGACGATGTCTACGCCTTCCGGGGAGATTCTAAACAAGTAGAGACACGTATGAAAAATGTACAGAATTTTCTTATCGATATTGACTGTATCCTCGACGGGAAGAGAACGAAAAATATTTATTATTTGCGCCACATCGTTTACATACTTTCTGACTTCGTTGCTGTAGTCCGCGCCGCGTTCCAGAAGATGGTCGATAGTCCCTGCGTTTTTGAGGGCCTCATGCTTGGATTTGCTGCACACCCCGAAGATGGTCACGTCCTTCACGGTTTTCGCGAGCTGTACCACCGCTTGACCCTAAATCGGGTGGAAAATAATATTTCTCTTTATCGATACGGTTGAGATCAATTTAGTGAAGATCGAGTCAGTCAAAGCTTAGAAAAAGCAGTACGGACATTTTTACTTTTTTTTTCCGACGTGCGCTTCAACAGAAAATACGCGAGAACATGTACTTCATCGCCACCTCCTTCCCCCTAGTCCTCCCTTTTCGCAACGCACGCTACTTTTTTGCCGAGAAAATCCAGTTAGGTGCGCGCCGAATTGGACGGGCGGCGTCGGGCCGCCACTACTCGTAACACGCTACGCCTTGAGAAAGGATGAGACGGGATTAAGAGAGGAGAAAAAAGAACGGCCGCGTGCACAGCCGCTCGAGATTTTCAACAGAAGCGGCATACATTATGTCCGAGAATCGCGCTCGCTGCTTTCCATTTCTCTCCCGCCCCTTGTCGAGAATTCGATACCCGGCGACCGAGCCGATGCCGAGCCGGAGCGCTCCGGGCTCGAAGAAGAGCATAAATGAGAAAAAAAAAAGAGACGTAAAAGAGTAGAAAGGGAGATCGGGAGAGAGAGAAAGAGAGCGAAAGAGACAAAGACAGAACAGACCATTTAGAATCCTTAAATAATCATGAAAAGTATATTTCAGCTCTTCAATAATTATATCCCCCATCCCGTCTTTTCGAAGATCTTCGTCGTTTCGCTATTATCGTATTTGCTAATCTAAAAATTGTTACATTGTTTAAAATGTATACGGAACGTTAATTTAAATATAAATGTATACGCGCGCGAGATCTCCGTGAGATGCTTTATAGCGACGTTACATCTTCATCGGCGACGCTTCACGAGCCACAGAGAGAGAGCGGAAGCCTTCTTCTCGCGCGTAGAGACAATGACTTAATTAATATTAACCGATCCGCGGACTTGAAGGAACAATGTCGCCCATCGCTCCTTGTTCGCGCCTTCCCCTTCTCGCACCCTCGTTCGTCGAGGCATCGAGGAGAGGATGAGAGCCGTGTGTAACGTAGAGACGCGATAATTCATGCTCAACGACGACAATGAGCCGACGAGAAAAACGCGGCCGCGTGAAAAGCAGGCACTCCCGTGCCGCGATTTCTCGCGTATTAGCCGCGAGAAAAGCTGGTCACGTACGGAGCGGGCGGTAAAGCTCCGGGAGAGACCACACTCGGTTCGTGAAAAATACACCGCTTTCTGATCACGTCGGAGGACTGACTTTCCCTCTCTCGCGAGTCTCTCAGACGGAACGCGTCATATCTCTTCCGCTCGGTCGTCTTTCCTATATGTGAACAACGTCTGAGTGCCGTCCCGGTATTCGGAAGGGCTTTCATGTAGCCCTCGGTCGAGACAGACGCATCCAGCACGCCGGCCGCGCGAGTGCGGCAATGTATTGTACATACACAAGACAGCGAGAACCGAGTTTTTCATGCACCCGCTTCACGAGAGAATGACAGATGATTGCCACTCAATGGCTATTTATAGCACAAAATAAACGAACGGTCGGATTGATTTCAGAAACAACCTTAATCGTCGCTTAATTGATTCCTTCTTCAAACTGAAACTGAAGAGGCGAGGAAATGCATCGTCAACCTGCATCCATTCCGTTCAATGTAATAACATCTCAAAATCATAGCTGGGTCTTCTCGGTTACAAACATTATCTACGCATCATAAAAAGAAATAAATGTTGCGAGGAAGTTGTGAAATGCTCAATGATAATTATTTAACTTGCCAGTGTGCAGATCCTAGCGATCTAAAGAACACAACTTGTGTGTGTTACACAGTGACGCAAGAAATATGTCTATTTCTTTTCTATAAGACCGTTTCTCGTTTATTTAATTTCAAGACCGTTTTCATTCGAAGCAGGAGAAGTATCGGTCGTTGCGCTGCGAAAGTCGGCTGTAATTAAGTCCTTCTATAAAACATCGTTAACCGCAGGAGATGAAGACGGGGGGGGGGGGGAGGGCAAAAGGGGGAAAGAGAACGTTGTACCCTTGTACCGATCTGGTCGCCGGGCATTATACACGTGGCGGTGCAGTGTGAAAGCAGCTTAAGGCCGCGCCACGTGGTAGTAATGTGCCGGTGATAGTGATGGTAGCGGCGGCGGTGGTGGCGGCGACGGTGGTGGTATGGTCTCAGACGGGTGCGGTCCATGACGGTGGTCGATGAGAGAGCGAAAGGTTGCCTGGCAACCCTCATACCCCGGTGCGATTCGCACACCGGCATTCCCCGGTAGATTTCGCCTTTCGTCTCAACCGTCGGGGGTCGTAGGGAACGGGAGGCGGTTAGCGGGGGTGGCTTGGGGGTGGCTCGCCGTTGGCTTCGGGTGTAACCTGTTGAGTCGTATTGATCCCGACGGGTTCTACCATCTTCTTCTTATCTCCTTCTTCTGCTTCTCCTTCTCCTTTCGTCGCTGAGACGAGAAGAAGAGGAAGAGAGAGAGAGAAAGAGAAGAGGAGAGAAACCACCCCGCGTGGCCAAAGAACCCGGAAATACTCCTTGGTACTTTAACCTTCTCGATTCCCTCCGTCGCCGTCGTCGTCGGCTTGTGCCAAACGACTACCATCCAACTAACCATCGCTTTCATGAAATTTTGTATTTCATTCGCACCCCGCGAGGTGTTTAACATCTTCAAGTCGTGGGCGTAGGATTTAAACTGATCTCCGCGGGTGAGTAAACGAAACTCGGCAAATTTTATTTCTGTAACTCGCGAGGGAGTTCCAGCGGGGGAGGAGATTTTATTTCGGTATCCTCGGCGGAGGAAGAAGCGCGCAAATATTTATCGTATAAAATCTTGTTTAGGTACAGCTCCTCCGGCAATCCCTTACGGTCAATTGACGTTCGTAATCGTCGAATCCCCGTTATCCTTCGTTCTAAAACGAAGCGTAATGAATTTAAGGAAAAACGTCGTAAGAATACCGCGTCTCTCTCGCACACAGACACACATATGCCTGCTTCTCGTAAAACTGTTCTAGCAATGTATAAGCAATAATGTTAATGACGCTCGCTTCTCAGCTATTTAGATGCCGCGGCCGTAACGCCGCTACTTATCGGATTTGTACTGTACCGAGTAAACGTATACACGCCTCGAAGACGCCGGCCGTTCGCGCGTTTACGAGCGGAACATCTTTGCGCGAGACGTTAACTCGCTCATACACGTGATGCCGCGATAAAGCTGTCCGAAGCTCGCGAAAGCGCCCCTTTCGTAGAGCCGCGTTATTGTCGGCTCAGCATTTTTGCACGCTAAAGGCGCTTCCGCCCGTCTACATTCTGTCGCTTTAACGATGAACCGCTGTAAAATTCAAAATCATTATCGTGCCGAGCGTTGTGCCATGAAACTTAATACAATCACGCGCACAATAGAATATTAATTCATATACGCGAAGATAATAACATCGTGCGTTCGGCACAGGCAAAGGAATAGCTTTTACATATCGTATATGTTGTTAAAACGCTCGAGCCATCATGCATGTAAACGCGCGTGATAATTATAAAATCCCTCAATATATGTTGAAACGAGCGGAATCATTTATGTGATAATAATTACACAGCTGCGTGGAGGGGATATTAAAAAATCGAATGCGCGCGATCGAACGTGACGACACTATCTTTAATATTGATATGCAGTCATAACGAGGGAGGAAGAAAAAGCAATTAATAAAAAAGAAGGAAGAAAGAGAGATACCGCATCGCGTATAATCGAACATAACAATTACGATGCTCACATCCGTGAGCATATCCTTCAAGTGATAAAGGATACGCGAGCGTGAGCAAGGAGGTGTAATTAAAAAGTCCAATTCATCATCTCTTCCTCCCCCGTGTCTCTCGAGAGGAACGAGGGGGAGGGGCGATATACTCCGGCGCTCCCCCGAGGATGAAATACAAATATAAAAGGAGGATTCTCCCGTCGACTTACCACACCGCCGCCGGCGCTGTGAAGCAGCAGGCTCTTGCCGGGCGTGAGATGGGCCAGCTCGAAGAGCAGGATGTAAGCTACGGTGTAATTCATGGTGATGGCGGCCGCGTCGAGGTAGCTCATCCCGGATGGTAGCGCGAAAACGGACGTCGCCGGGACGGTGACCAGCTCCGCCCACGCTTTGTGATCGGGAAGGGCGACCACTCTATCGCCCACCTGTTTTAAAAAAAAAAAAAAAAAGAAGAAAAACCATCATGTGCGTGTCAAAATACAGAGCATTTATATCGCAGCATTTCGATTCGAGACGCGAATGTCCGAGAGATACATCCCGCCGAAGATCGAGAATGGAGCTGCTTAAAAACCAATTCGTCAAAGTACCCTCATTTTCTCACGAGATACACGCTATTTTCAGGATTATGCCGCGCGTATTTACCGGATCATCACCGGATAAGGAAAGGTTCAACGATTTTCCACTTTGCACCCTTCGCGAAGACGCGGCGAGACCGTTTTATCGAATTAGACCTCCCGCTGGAAAGCACCTTGATAGGCAGGGGCGAGGCCAGGAGCAAGCTGACATTACTTCCGCGACCCGTGTGCTCGAAAGAAGCGTACTCTCCCCTCTATTTTCCTCTTTGACAAGACAAAGCAGCAGCCCGTTCTACACGCTGGCCGTATATCTGAACCCTAAGCGCCACGAAGAAGCTCGCTCGTCTCTCCTTCTGACCCCGAAAAGACTTTCGCGAGTCGCGAAAATAGACCACCCTGAGCGCACAAGTTTCTCCATACCTACGACGGCGTCAGCCGGCAAAAAACACGCCGCAAAGAAATTCCGCGGGCTTGAGGCCAGCTCGAATCTTCCCGTAACGCAAAAGTAACGTTTAAATACGATAACGGGAGTACGCCGCCTTGATATTCGACGTTATTTACGAAGCGACCATTAATACTGCCTCCTGGCGCTTTATCACGTCGGAGATTATGGGATACTTCTGCGTTCATTTTTTTTCCCCTGACGTAAAGACGTTTAATAAGCAAGACGAGAGAGACCCGCGAGGGGAAAGTAGCCTCTCGTTTTATTTACGGCGCTACGTAGTCCGGCCGAGAAAACGCGTTTCGAGAGCTTTCAAAATAATTCAACGTTGAACCGAACGTGACGTCAATGCTGAAAATCGATACAGGACTACTATTTCGATACGCAAAAGGCAGCTTCGTCGTGCGAGGGAATCGAATTAGCGCGTTATCAGCGAGGCGTTCACAGATCGAATCTCCAGGCTCCGTCGAATCCACGGAGGCGATTTCACTTCGCTGATAGGTATACAGGGAAGAGACTGCGACTTGTAACTCAGTTACACGTACTTCCGGTTGCAGGCAAAGTTTCCGACGCGAGCAAATCTATATACCGATAACATTCGACGCTATTTAAGACGTGGCCATTAATCTTCCTTGGATCCAAAGGGAACAGAGGAAGTGAGCGATATACAGTCAACATCGCGTTTTATTTTTACCTATGTGTAACGCGAAATTCCGAATACACATAGAACTTAAAGAAGCAAACTTGTATACAATTTAAGTTCGCGCACTCGTAATCAGATTCATTAAAAGTTTCAAGCTTGCACTTACTTTGAAATTCTCGACCCCCTCGCCGACTTGCTCGATGTCACCCGCGCACTCCGAGCCCATGATGAACGGGGTCTTCGGGGGCGAGTCGATCGCGCCCTGCCTGGCCATCAAATCCTGGAAGTTTAATCCGCTGAAAGAAACGAAAGAAATATTTTGTCAAATATCGCTACTAACGTATTGTAATTTAGGTCTAGTTTATCCAATCAAAAAAATCTTATTTCGAGCTACAAAGTAAGGGATAAATCATCGAAAATTGCTGTAACCAAAACTAGTTAATTTGTTCTGGACCTCAGCATCCGTATCATTCGCTACCATTAGGGTAATAGCCGCATCGTTAACGTCACTAACGCGCGACGCGACGAACTATGCGCTCTTCTTCGAAAATTACTATCCCGACGCGACGTCGCGGCCGAGGATTTCGTTCAGATTTTAGTCCCGCGGGACGGACGGGCGTGCTCGTTTTCAGCGGAACGCGGATATAGTCCCGGGAGGATTTGATCGTAAAATCCTACATGTTTACTGCACGTAGAATACTACTGTAGTATCATACAGTATATGCTCGCGCTTGAAAAGGGCTGAAATAGAAACCGTCTCACATGGCAACGAGGAGCTCCGCGCGTGAAACGCACGTGTAGTTACCTTCGCCGGTGCCCAACGGCCCGGACTGACAGGGAGGGTACGAAGGCGCCACGACGCCTAGACCGATGCCTGGCGTCGCACGCAACGCGGCCGTCGCGGTCGTTACTCATCGAGAAATATTTACCCCGACGTCCCCGACAAAAAGTTCGACGGCATTTCGACGGAAATCGCCGACGAATTTCGCCGAAATTGTCGGATAAACAGCAATTTGCGTGTCGACGTATCATCCCGCGGTCTTGCACACGATTGCAAGGCCAGAAAATTTAAATCGCTTAGCGAAAGAGTGCGCAAAAGAGTAATGAGGAAAACTGTCAATACATTTGGTAAAACGAATGAGATAAAATAAAATAAAATCTAATAAAGAAAAAAAATTTCAATCGCTTAGCAAAATAGTAATGAGGAAAATTGTCAATACATTTGGTAAAACGAATGAGATAAAATGAAATAAAACGTAATAAAGAAAAATCTGATAAATTAGGAATACATAACACAGAGGGAAGTGTTATGGAAATATTATATATGTAGTATATGCATTTACTCGACTAGGTCGTTTTATTTATTTCGAGTAGAACCGCTGTCGGAAGGATCAGCTTGAAAGTGCAAATGCTTCGTTTTTTACGAGTTGCACTGACGGTTGCACGGCGCCTCTCGCGAGATATGTCGTAAATTGTTATCAATTTACACGCGATACACCACGTAATTTCCTGGAGCACCGAGCACCACATGATGAATCACCGCGTACTCGATGAAATCTCGTCCAAGGTTGGCGAACGTATCAGAAATGCTCACGCGGCTGCTTATCGCTTCACGCATTATATCAGTTTTTTCTATCTCGCTAAATGCTCCTTCCTCTTTCTGTATCGTACGCGCGGGTGCGCGTGTACCTACGTGTTTGTCACGTTGCATCTAAATAAAAATAAGAAAAAAACAAGCAGAAAGAGTTGTCGATATTTCTGTTGACGGACGAGAAGAATGAATCATTCGCGGCGTGCGAAGAGGTAGGGTATAGTTTCAGCCTCCCGGGTTTACCGTACTGTAGATGCGTTGCAGCTGGTGCCTGCGCTGTACGATAGCATGCATTTTACCGATAACATATAACGAAGGAAGTTTGCGGTCGTGCGAAACGGCACACCGCGGAGAGCAGAATTCCGTCACGACGGTCACGACTCACGTTACGACGACTGTGGACGCACCGGCCGCACATTGTCCCTTTCCGAATGTCACGGATTTAATCGTGCATCTCGCTGACGATGCACGATTAAATCCTCTCGCTCCGATGTGTGACGGATTCGGAAAGCAATAGAAAGCGCCGAACAAAACGTCCAAACGCAACGTGTAACGTAACTCGTGTAATATCGCACGTCGCAGACGTGCAAGTAACAAGTTTACACGGGGATTATGCTTAATGCCTTAATGTATCGGTATGCCATAAATCGCGCGGATCGAAAAGCGCGCATTTATCCGCATGTCCAATAACGTGACGGGTGAGACAGGGGGGGAATATATGTGGGAAACACGCGCGACTTACGGCATTATTTGCCGGGGCTGCGGGCGGACAAGGGCCATGGCACACAAAAAAACTTAAGCAGTAAAACGTAGACAGTAAGCGAATCAGCCAATCACAGCTCAGAACTTAAGACATAACTTGAGGGCTAGCAAATCAAACTGTTGATTTCCTTACTGCCTACGTTTCACTGCTTCAGTTTTTTTCTATGTGTCCGGGCCTTAACCGTGGACGGTTCCGCGTTTCCCTTCGCCGAAGGACGAATTGAAGCGAAACGAGTCGAAGTATACAGCACAATGATTCTAATCCGCGGCTTATTGACAGGTATACGGGCGTCCGCGAAACGTCGATCCGAAACGCCGCATTGGATTAAGTCGATTCTATTAAATCCCCGTCCGTCGACGCGGTGGAGTACTTATTCGCGCGCTGTCGCGACTTATCCTCCGCGTGCGCGCAGGGCGTGGCGGAAAAATCCATCGTTTCTAAAATTAGCAATTTTAAATGGCCGTAAAAAGTACCCGGGGTCGCCAGTGCGAGGGTCGTCGCGATTAATGTACCGAGTCTCTCTGCAGTAAAATGCAGCGATATATAAAGTTACGCGGAACTCCTGATGGGCTCTTGCATTGCAACATATGGTTTCAGTCCGCGCGGTCCAATGTGCAGTTGTAGCATGCAAATCGTGACAATTGCACATGTGACCATCCAGGTCGACAAACTTGGAAATTTAAGACTCCTGCCTACTCGCCTCTCCTATTCTTGTTTAATGACGTCAGAAGCGAGAAATCACATTATACCAAAAATTTTTGCAATTTCACATTAAAATATAAAGATATATTTATAAAACGCAATTGTAACTGATTTAGCACAATTGCAATTATATACCGAACGCTTTCCTTTGGCTTTAATAATCTCTAAATAGCCGTAAATAAATAAATAAATAAATAAAATTAATGTTACATGCAATCTACTTTTTTAACTTTTCTTCTTTCATTTTTCATTTTACAGCTATTTATTGATTATCAAAGCCAAAGGAAAGTGTTCGGTATATTTGTGCTGAACAAATGTGCTGAATCAATTGCAATTGCAATTGCGTTTTATGGATATATCTTTTTATTTCAACGAAAACCGCAAGAATTTTTGGCATGCGATTTCTCGCTTCTGACGTCATTAAACAAGGATAGAAGCGGCGAGTAGGCAGGAGCCTTGGGAAAGGAATGTAAGAATCAGAAAATTATATAAAATTTTAAACACACATATACATATACAATGTAAATAAAATGTGTGACAGCTTGTCACGTGTATCGACATTTTATATAGAGCTTTTACGTGAAATTTCCATGGAAATTCTAACATCGATATTTCGCGGCGTACATAATAAGCTCGTGGACGAGGCGAGCTTTTAACCATTCGCCGCGACCACCCATCGTTCTATCAGTCGCTAATACAAACTCGTTGAGCGCAAATGCGACAGTTAAACGTAATAAAGCGCGGACGCAACTGCGGGCGAAAACAAATTCCGTCCCACAATGATAAAACAACAGCGGCGGCGGACGGTGGACGGCAGCGGAGCCTGATGTGGCGTAATGAAATTCTGGTCGCGACGCGTCGCGCTGTCGTCGAAGTTAACTGTAGATAACGCGCGGTGATTTAGAGCCGATCGCGCGCGCGCCAACGCGAGACGCTTTCATTCACCTTGTAAGACACCATATTACCGTCCATTACTTTCACAATTTGCCGTACTTAGGGTCGTTTCCGCTCCTTCCGGCGCGCCGGACTCCGGAGCCGCACGATCGCGCGCAATCGAGCGCCGCGCGGGAGAAAAACGGTCCGTTCCGGCCGCCAGCAGCATTTCTGCGTACCGTCATTAACCCTTTCGGCGTACCCAGAGTGCTAATAATATCCGCCGCGCGGATAATTAGCGAATAATGTAGCGACGAGCGGATAATTAAGGAAAGCGATCGATTATATGTAATAAAGCAATATGAGCGGCTATTAATCGATTGGAATTTGCTGATTTAATTTCACGATATTGGCTCAAAGCTATTCTCGCTCGTGTGTGGGGAAGCTGGTCAAATATTACATGAATATCGAAGCGAAACGATAAACCAGGTGAGTTTTACAACGAAACTGGACTAAAAATGTTTGCCGATGCGGGTCCTCTGTTCCCTCCGGTGCGGTAGCCGGTGATTTTTACCTGAGAATCTCTCGCCGTGGGAACCAGAGTAACCATGATTCGACGATTCGCTCTTATAGAGAGGCCTCAAAAAAAAGGGGAGGGAAAAGGAGAACGGGAGGACGCGCGGGTACAAGGACAAGGAGAAGGTTCCGGAGTTACGAGCCGAAGAAGTGCTCTCGCGCGGCTCCGCGATCGCTTAATTCCTCTAAATTGCGTCGAATTGAGGGGAATAATTTTCTCCATTCTTGGCAAGAGGCAATTGAACGGGCGCGGACCGGACCGGACCGGACGGCGACATGCAACGCACCCCAGGGTCACACACAAAGCCGCACAAAGCCGACGCGGAGACACGCACGGTATACAGGGTGTCTCCGATCGACGATCGTACAAAGAGAAGGAAGAAATTCGAGTTAGCGAATACAATCTCGTGTCGTTGAATGCAAAGGCTGTTTTAGCGGTTTTAACAGGCGACTGGTTAATTACTTCCAAATCGCGGTCCCCAAACACGTACAGTGTACATCGTTAAAGAGAATTAAGTGCCGTTGAATCGAAAATACCCTGTGTCTACGAATGTTTTAAATAGCAAAGGCACACCGTCGCGGTCGCTCTTCGACCCGCGCCGTCTCTCACGCGTTTTCCGCGGATATACACGTCAATCGATCGTCGTGGAAGACACCGAGGCGCCTACGGGGCTGCATAATCGTACTCGGCGAAATCAAATGCGCGAATCTCGCGTGACTCCGGATCGGAGCCCGACGTCCGGGCGAGTGAAAGTGCACCCAAACCGACGCTGCGGTATTTTCTACGGGAGCGTGTGTCGGAAAAGTACGCTGTACGGCGTATGTAGGTATACGTATTACGAGCACAGCATGGTGCTCTGTGCGATATGTGACAATTTGCGCGCCGCGGTCATTACGCTGATATCGACGTCGGTGACGTCGTTACCTTATCTCGAGGATGGGTGCACGAAGTTTCAAAATCGTATCTCGTTTTCCCACTTTGAAGAAAAAAAAAAAAGAAAGAAAACGTGAGCAAAGCGCGTTTTGCCGCGTGAGGGAAAAAGAAAAGGACACGAATTAAACTCAATTTAGGGCCTACGAAGGGCCGGCACGTGCGAATTGACGCGAACGCGTATGAATTATGCAGGGAACGGAACTAACGGAAGGGCTATAAATAGCGGACGGAATATTACGCGCGCTCGGTCGCCTCGCGATTTACTTACTTCGCAGAGCCGCGGGATAAGCGACAGGGGCCGAGCAGGACGGCGCGGCGTGGTGACGACGTCAATATCTCTCCTGCGCCGGCTACTTCATTATTCGAGATAAGCCGGGGTTCTGATTTCATTAACCTAAATCTTCCACGTGGGGAGAGGCGGACGGCAAACACAGGGAGAGACGGGGCGAGGACTTCGGAGTTCGTAAACAATCGCGCGCGAGCCACGGCTCCCGTCGTGGATAAGAGAAATGATGATCTTTCCCGTAGACGCGGGCGATTGCGAGCGAATAAAGTCAACGCGAGGATGAAGTCAGCGTCGATCGAGATACCAGCGAGTTAATAGGTACAATACGATACGGGCTCGGCGAATTATTTATCGTACTTGCATCACCGAACGCAGGAGGAAGAGGGAGAGAAAGAGAAAGGGGGAGAGAGAGAGAGAGAGAGAGAGAGAGATCGCGATATCATCGAACTGTCGAAGATGAAATGTCGAAAAGAATCCGGCCGAGGAATTTCGTCGCCGGCATTTCAGCGGCAACGGCCGCGCGCAATTGCGCCGCGGCCGGTCCGTTTCCTTCATAAACAGACGCGGCAAGGGTTAAACTCGCGGGAGCTTAAGGGAGCGGAAAAGTACAGGGAGTGCGAGCGCACTTGCGAGAAAAATGCGCGGTACCAATTACTGTACACACGCGCGACAGATGACCCCGTTGAACGGAGTTATCAATTGTTTTCAAATGGGGGTGAGGGAGAAGTACGAGGGGATACCGATATAGAAGTTTCTCTTTGTTGCTTTTTTTTATATCGTCTCCGACGAGAGAGAGAGAGAGAGAAGGCTGGCTGCACTTTTATGACAACCGACGACGGTCTATCGCATCGGTGTGCATGTAAGCCGCGACGGATTACTCTGTGTAGACGGTGACTCGCGCGAAACGGATCGCAATCAGGCGGATGTAACAGTGAGAAAAGTACGCGTGGAGCCGACGTATACGGAGGAGAGGTTAAAGCACGGATTAGTTACGCATGCGAGGATAAAGTGTGATCCGCTACGCGAACATCTAATCTCATGCAGCTATGTTCTTAACGCGCGGCGTACGTTCGATTTAGATCCTCTGGCGTTTATGCTAACAATAAGGCCTAAGCGCTCGGGACGAAAATACAACGAGCTACTTCGACACGAGGCATATCTGCAAAACGATAAATGTCGTTAATAATTACAATGCGTCAATCAGATTAGAAACGTATACGGCTGAAGTTTCCTACCGGCCGACACGAGTGACCAGATGCGAAAAACAGAATTGAACGGTGAGGCAACAACAGCTGCGGATTCAAACGTCGCGTCGTATCGTTTTTGTGACTCAGCGTTGCAGTGACGTTGACATAAATGTCGCTTCTTTCTACGACACCGTAAGCTGCCTCGTGTAATAATTCCTCGCGGTGTAAATAATTCGACTCGACCCTTCAATCCCGTACTGTTAAATTCATAGTGTCAAATTATACTCAATTTTAATCATTTTCAACCATTCCTACACAGAAAAAAAAAAATATTCTTGATTTGAAAATCTTGTTTCAACGTGGAAATCTTGAAATAAGATTATATTGCGTTAAACGAAGGAAACTTGCTTGAATGAATCATTTATTATTCAACCAAGAAAAAATAGTTGAAATAAAAAGTTGAAATTCTCATAAGATATAGATTGTTTCGTATATAATCAAGATCACTATAATCTTCTTATAAGAATTTCAGCTTTTTACTTCAACTTTTTTTCTTGGTTGAACTATAACAAATGATTCATTCAAGCAAGTTTTTTTCGTTTAACGCGATGTAATATCTCATTTCAAGATTTCCACATGGAAACTAGACACTTTCAAATCAAGAATATTCTTTTTCTCTGTGTATAAGTAGTCTGCTACTACTCAATATATATCGTTAATTTAACTAAAACAATGTTAATTTAACTAAACCAATGGAGTTAAAATAATGAATTTTGACACACATGGTAGTTAAAAATAACAATGTTATTTAATTCAAGGTATTGGTTTAAATTCCACCTTTAATATTTAACAGTGCGATATCTAAAGCCACGTGAATTCTCGCATTCGTGATTCGATAAGCATGAAAGCATCGCGTATAATTTCCATCGGCATCGTTAACCGACTCCTTAGTCTTTCAATTCAATATATAAATCGCGTCAGGCCGCAGATAAAAATAACCGTCTTTGTACGCGATACAAAAGAAAAATGTCGAGCCCGATCCGCGCCGCGGTGATGCAGCGATCAGCGAATCTATATATCGGCGATTCGTACAGACGCCAAAGATGACGCATCGCGTTTATTACGCTTATTGACTGGAAAGGAACGGAAAATACTTTGTAATCAAGACGATAACTCGAGTCGCGGCGATTAGCCGATCGGCTTCTCCGCTTTGCCACGGCAGCGATATATCCACACGTGAATCATATGCGGGCGATGAAAAATTCCGTCACGGGCAAACTACGGTGGCGGCTTTTGCATATTTTAAGATTCGCTCTATCGAATGTCTACAATCGCGGCGCGAGCTCCTTAGATGATACGCGCCTCTTTGTTGTCCATTTGCTCCGTAAAATCGCACGCACCACGTTGCAAATACGCGAGCGGAATGCAATTGCTAGATATTTATGTGTCGCAGGGATTTCATGTAATTCGTTCTTTTTTTTTTTGCAAAATCCCTAGAGAATTCACAAAAAAACCGAAATAATTGTGGAATGAATAAAAATTATACAATCTCTTACTAATTGCAAGAGATTTCAGTGATTTTGCAAAATCCTAGATCTTGTCTGTGAAATTGTAAGTTGAGATTTTTATTAATTTATATTTTTATAAATAGATATAAATATAATTATAGAAATTTATATTTACATATACACAATATAATACATATTTAAAATTTTTATTCATTCCAGAATATCCAGCTTTTTCGTGGATTCCCTAGGAATTTTGCAGAAAAACAAGTTACATAAAATCCTTATGACATATGCATCTCACAACACAAGAAGAACCTGTACAAAAAAACGTGAAAATCAGACGAGTTTACAACGACGTGTACGACACCTTCTAAAAATTGATGTAAAATATTTAATATGTAGATATATGTATAGACATCTGTCGTCTCTATATTATAAGGTTGCTTATACAATTGATATCTCACACCGGTGTTTCAATATGTTTGACGCGCGCAAAGAAATCGAAAACAGAAACTGATAATTCGTGTTGTGCGGCTGCGTTAAGATAAAAACGATAACGGGCGGTACGGGCACGCGCAGTTTATTTCCAAAGTTTCGGGCAAAACAATTCTCGATTCGTGTATAATAATGAACCTACGTTACGAGCAATAATTTTCCGTGTGATTCACCCAACGGTACGTACGCACCGATAGATCTATAGGATGTCCGTATTGATCGAACCACACCCGTATTTCCTACACCCTCTACCTCGCTTCCACCCGTCCTCCCTTCCTCCCTACCACCCCCGCCGCCCCGGCACGCACGCGGATGTCAACGTAAATGCGTGCGCACAGAAATCGACGTAATCGTTCGTGGCCGAAAAGCTCCGAGTCACGCATTGATTTATCCCTAATTTAATCGTGACCAGAAAATTACTTCTGAGAAAAAGAATTATTGAAGAGGCACAATATTATTATTAGGTATTCGGGATAACAATTTCAAGATTTCTCCAACGTCATCGTCACGATCGTATCGTCGAACAGATTGCCAACGATATCCATAAAAGCGCGCCCACTTCAGGATTGGACTTGACGTCGACAGCTGCAGCGGGCACTTATGCACTTCGCGATTATTCCGCGAGTGACATGTCGTGACGCTACTAACAATAAGACAAGTCGCAGAGGCCAGAAATACGGGTTAGGGATCTTAACGGAACCGGAATATAGGAATCAAAGCTTCTGACGATTTGAAAATTAGGTAAGGGCTCGAAATTCCAAAAAGACCTGGCAATCCAAAAAAACCTCCAAAGATTCGACGACCATATAGTCCAGGACTTACAAGTTCAGACTCGAAATCCCCGTGGCAATTAAAGCAGCGGATAATTCTTTCTCGCGCCTTATCAACGCAGCTGGTGCACGGTTGCGCGGATAATAGGTCCCCGCCGTGATGCTGTCCACGCGCAAATAGCGCGTGAATGACCGGCGATATATATCGCGTGTAGGTAGACACACGCGTGTACGCACGCATGTCGCATATACGTAAAATTTCCGGCGTATTTGGAATTTATGCGGGCGAAAGCTCTCGCACGCTCGCGTTTTCGTGGAAGCGCAGCTCGATGAAAGGCGCCATTGTATCTGTCCCGTCGAGTTTATCATGCTAATGAGGTCTTAATATCGCGTTATGGGAAACTTTGAACGGATACCATTCAGCGGACGGCGCGATACGCCACCGCGATCCGCGTGTGCTCTTCTCTCTCCTCTTCACCCCCCGCGCGCTCTTTCTCCCCCCGTGCTTTAAGGCGTTTCCAACACTGGCCTTTCATCGCGCGCACGTCTTTTTTCTTCCCCTCCGTCGCTTCCAATTTCTTACAGGGACGCCGGACGTCTCGAAGAGAGAGAAGGGTGTACTCGCGGAATGTAAAAAGAGATTACAGAATAGCGCGGGTGAACTCCGCTCCGAAATGTGACACAAATGTTTATATATACGTCCTCGCTTCTCCCTCCGTTAGAAAAAGAAATGACCGTGCAAACGAGAATACGTTATCGGGTTCTCGGGACCGCTTTATAGAGTTTAAACTCTCCTGGAGTATCCAGAAGAAGTCACTCGCTCGCTTTCTTCCGTCGAGGATATCTATTATACATGAAATAAGGTGGTTCATTGGACTTTATGCTGTCTCACTGTAGACACGAGCGGAAGGACTGTTTTATTCAGGAGTAATCGCCCATTTCCTTCGGCGAATAGATTCAGCATGAGTAATCAAGAACGAGATACGTAGAATACGGGAAAGTACTCGCGAGTGCAATCGCTCATAACAAAAATTCAACGTTGAAGAAAGACGGATACGAAATCTGTAGAAATTTAAATTCCAGTTTTAAAAGTTTTCTTAATAATCATTTTAAAAGACGATCAAACGATAAAATAAGTTTCCGTTAAATGTTACGTCGTCAAATTTCCGACTTATTTTCGCTGATCGATATTTTTTATTGGGAATTTATAACAATAGGAAATCTCCTTTTGTACGGCAAAATAAAAAAAATAGTTTGCAAATATGTATATATAGTTAGTAAAAAAAGTATTGATCTAAATGTCCCCGTAACGATACGCGCTTTTAATATTGCTTCCACTGTCGGACGCGACATCTTAAATTCGACATTTCCTGCGACGAATAACCCTTTCACTACAAAGGGCGCGCGTGTACACGCCCAAATGGAACTCACGCTCACATGCGAGGATGCGAGGCGCGTGAACGCACGCACGACTAAAATGGAAGAATGCCTCGGGCTACAACGGCAAGGATAAATCAAAAAAAGCAACGGAGCGATTGCGTTCCTTTGTAAATACTGTTCACATAATTAAATCACGTAACAAAAGCTTACAAATTTTCCCTCCCTCTTTTGCATTGTATAAATTTATGCTTCTTGGAAGGAATTTGCGTCTTCGAGAGAATTATTAGGGCCAGTTTTTCAATAGTCGTTTAAACTGAAGTTTAGCTAAACTCGCTCTTCATCTTTTTCAAAAAGGGATAGTTATGTCCATTTCTACCAATGCAAATTAACACTGATCTCTGGTTTAACTTGCTTTTTTATCTTTTTCTAATTCTTAGAACTAGAAAAAGATAAAAAGCAAGTTAAACCGAGTTCAGAGTTAATCTACATTGGTAGAAATGGACATTAGAAAGAGACGAAGAGTGAGTTAAGCTAAGATTAAAGTTAAGCAACTATTGAAAAACTGGCCCTTAGTGTTTCTAGGAGTCGCTCGAGTTTTCGAAACACAGTCGCGTGACATAAGAGGGAAAAGATACGAGTTATCGGCGTTTGCACCGGGGTTTTTTATCGAAAGAACAAACTGAACGGCACTTTATTTAGCCGTTCCGTTCCGTCGCGCGCGCAGGGTGCTCGCAGCTTAACGAACGTGTCTGCAGCGGGGCAGACAAATTTATTCGCCGGCATTGGCAGCGTGATATCTTTCTATGGGGGCTATTTTCTCATCAATCCCAATAGCTTTTATAAAACGTGACTCACGCGTGAAAAGGTCCGCGCGCAGCCTTGCCTTTGGCGAATCCGATGTGTTCGCAATCTCCCCCGTGCACCATCATCATCATCGCGACTGTCCGACTGTCCCTGGCCGCGCGAGATAAAGCCGGCTCTCTTTCAGGATATGATACACACGTACACCAGGGCCGATATATGTATATATATATATATATATATTGTAATATCTTTCTCTCTTCTATTTTTATAATTGAAAAATCAAGCCGGCATTTTAGCTGTGTTGCCATATTCATTTTCAGTACTGAAAATCTATAATTTACGTCACGTAAACCATAGATTTGCAGTACTGAAAGTGAATATGGGAACACAGCTTTTCTTGCACGCTGCAACGTAATAAATATCCGATCGAGGGCGTCGTGATTCATGAATTCACGCGGCAACGCCCGCGCTTCGGAAATTGATTAATCGATTGATGATCGAGCGTCGATCGACAGCCGCGTGCGTGTGGCGAACCGGGGACCGGACGGCGAGGTGCATCGATAAATTCTAATATGAGAACGCAACGCGCACGAGGCTCCGCTTCGGGCGTTGAATCGTTATTCGGGTGTGCTTTTTGTCACGCCCCCCTGCGCTTTGTATTGTTGTTAAACGGGTATCAAGTGTCACTCAAGCGTATTTTTCGACTATTTAAGCGCGTCCCTCGAGCGATCAATGCCCGGAGCGACGTTGCCCTGCGAAAGGAAAAAAAATAAAAAATGAACAAATCCGTTGGCGTTGGATAAAAATCTCACTGTACGACAGTCCCGACCTAACGAGGCGTGGATAGCCAAGCTTCTACATTCTACAACATTCATGTTTCTCAATTCCACTCGTTTAGACGATTAGGACTACAATTATCTAGTCCGCCGGCTGCTGCGACCCGCATATCGCGCCCTGTAACGCAGTCACCATGTATAGAGTATTCCGTAATTATTTCGTAATTTATCGTGGGAAAGCGGGAGAGCGAGGGGTCGAACAATCTGGAAAATCTACACCGACGCCGCTCGCGCGCGCGACAAAAGTGAGAAAGTTATCTAGTTCTTTTGACGTCCTTCCCCCTCGCCGCGCGTCTTTGCGGGACGCAGCGGACGGCGAGTTGTAGCGAAATGTGCGTTACGGTACGGAGGGCATCCGAAGTCGAGCCGTGCCGCACCCTGCCGTGTATTTTCGTGACAAAGGTCCCCGACGAGAGTCCATATGGGCGCCCACGGCAGCTCGCGTCTCGCTCCAAAACGTGACCTTCCGATGCCCGTCTCTCGTGTTCGTTCGGAGATTTGAGAACGAAAACATGAGACGAAAAAATTTGCCGTGTATCGATTTCGCGCGACTTGAAAGGTCCAGACTCGTTAGGAGATCGACGGATTATTTATCAATCAACCGAATCGGCGAGTTCTCTCGGGAAATTTCAGACGTCGAAAGCGTAAAAGCGTAATAATGACACACGGACACGGACAATGGCTCGCTCGCTCGTTCAACGGGCAGGTAATATTCGCACGAGGCCGGCCAGACTGCGCGAGTTCGAGAGTCGAGACGCTTAATTCAGCGATTTAATGGGAAAAATATGGCTTCTATCGGCGTTCCATCTAACGGCACGGTGCAGCGCTGAAGCGGTGCGTAGGGAATATGGACCCGTGGGCTCTGGAGAAAGGGCGGAAGGACGAACGCGAGAAAGACGAGGGAGAAAGAGAGAGAGAAAGAGAGAAGGGAAAAGAGTCGAACTCACCAGGCTTTGACGCGGATGAGGACCTCTCCCTCGCCGAGGGCGGGCTCCGGCTTCCTCAGGGCCTTGACACTCTTCAGGCCGCCGAAACCGTTGAGCACGATCGCCCGCATATCCTTCGGCTCCGGCGTGGTCTTCTCCTCGCCGTTCTCCTTCGGCTTCTCGCCCTCGCCATTCTCCTCGACCTTCTTCTCGTCCTCCTTGCGCTCCTTGGTCGGCTCTTCCTTGGCCGGCGGCGACGCCGCCGCTGTTTCCTGCGGCGGCTTCTCGCCCTCGGCGCCGGGGCTGGTCTCGTTCTTGTCCTCTGCCATCTTTAACGTGTATATATATATATATATATATAATGTGTGTCCTCTTCCTCTCAGACGCCCTGCTGCAACTATGAAGCTCGCGCGACGTCCTTTACCGCGAGACTGAAGCGAGGACTGAGGATAGTGAGGATCTCCGGCGGCCGCGGCGGGGATACGTCAAGAAAGGGAGCGTGCGTCGTACCGTCCGGCGTCCGCGATCGCGACAGACGGAGAGACAGGGGGAAGGAGAGAGAAGGATAGAGAAAGAGAGAGAGAGAGAGAAAGAGAGAAAGGAGGGAGAGAAAGCGCGCCCGTTCGTGTGAGTGGTCCGCTCCGGCTTCGGCTTCGCACGGTAGAACGTTTTATTACGATCCGCCGCGTACGCGCTCCATGAAAGCCGACGTCGTTCTGTGCGACTGTGAACTGCGAATGCGAAATTCTGCGCCACTCCTGACTCCGCTGGTCCGCTCCGCCACTGTGCGAAAGCCACTCACTCTCTTTTTTCTCTCTCTTTCTCTCTTCGTTCGTTGTGCCGGCTACGCCGCCGCGGCCGCGCCGGCCGGTAACGCGCGCGGTGTTGCCGTTGCTTAGCAACCGCGCGCCCCTGCCGGACAGCCAATCACCGTCATTTGCCACGTTCGCGTTCGCGTCGTGCTGGTTGCGCGCGCAGCCCGGCAGGTGACGCGCTACGTCGCGTCGCGTCTTGTCGCGGCGAGTCCGGAGTCGTGCGCGCGCGCGCGTCCGCACTTGTACGTCGTACGATACTCTACGACTCTACTTCGCCTCGACGAAGTAGTCCCGTTCTCTCGTATCTCCTTTTCCTCATCCTCTTCGCATGCCGCTCCCTCCGCCGATCACCGCGTGCTATAACCTAAAAATTTGAAAATGCCCGATTCCGCGGCGGCTATTCCAGCGTTCCAGCCGCGCGCGATCGATCCCGGCGTACGCGATGGATGATGCACGCGCTCCGTAATTACAAATCGCGCGGAGCGATACCGCGAGGCGCCGCGCCGCGGCCGTCCGATATCTTGATGACGCGACCATGTAATTGTTCCTATGAATAATCGAAGGAAAGGGGAGAACGGGGGCGTATATGGGAATATGGGGTTCCGTCGCGATCGCCAACATCGAGCGAGAGTCGCGAACTGTCGAGCGATTTCACGCCGAAATATGTATCTTTCCATACGTTTTTACCACCGGCTGCGATTTATACTGTTACTTTTTGGGTGTGACGCAGTAGGCGTCGGAATTAAGCACGTAGTCCGGCGGCCGGTCCTAATCCCTTCGTTAGAAACCTTCGCTAGAGATATCTCGAGAGAGTCGAGATGTTGAGACAATACCAAAATAAACGATTGGACACGATAAATTTATTTAGCGCGTTCCTGCTATCGTAGAATAACATAGGGACGTTAAGATCCGTTCATCGCGACGATCCTTATCTGGAATTTCTGGTAGGGTTGAAAGTGCCGGCGAGATAAAACAATAGCGGTGTTCAGTCTTGAGGAAACGCGCCTGCTTTATATCGCATGAATCATTGCCTCTCGGATGCGTCAAGAAGAACTTTCCCTCGTCTCTCGCCGATAAATTCGGCGTCATTGTGAAAATATACTCGCAACATTAGCGGGTATAGAAACGCACAAAAGATTCGAATTGTATCACCGTGACACAATTATATCATTCGTATACATATCCATGTATGATAAAAGAAAAGGAATCACGTGTTGTTTTACATTTAAAAGTCATTACATTCGAATTAAAAGCGAGTCGATGAGTTTTTGCTAATTAAGTAAATCATGTAGACCAGACACATTCCGTTTTCTGCGCATACAATCTGCAATATACAATCATGTGTTGACAACCTTACATTTTTATCTCTTATACAAATTGCACTTGATATTATCTTGTTATCAGCGATCTTGTGTGTGCAATAAATTAATATTTTATTAATATAAATTAATATACATTATTATTAAGCTTTAGACTTTGGCATATAATTATTACGTGACTGAAATATATCTCGCGTTAATCGATTCCATCAATAAATATTCCATCGATTAACTCGTCGATAAAAAGTGATGATAGCAATCGCGGCTTCGCGATGCATTCCAACTTGTCGAAGCGGGATAAACTCGTATATCGCACATATCAAAAAACACAAAACGTTATAGGACAGAAAAAGTCGCAATAAGCTAGCTCGGAGTAAACGGAGGAAGAACTCCCGCGTCGTAGGAAATTCATTTCGTGCGACGAAATGACGGATCGCTCGCACGATCCATTTGTCACGATCGCTCGTGCGAGCTAGGCCTCACCGTCCGTCCGTTCATTTGTCTGCTGGTCCTGAAACTCCTGAAAATTCGCTTGTCCTTCGCTTCTCGGCGTCGTATCTAGCCACGGACGGAGTAGTAGTGGCAGTCGTCGGAAAGTAGTGCCTAGCAGACGACACCCGAAACGCGTGTATCCCTACGCCACGCATGCACGTGTGCATGGCCTCTCTATGCACGCACGTACACACGCACGCATGCACGCACGGCGGATGCGCGCGTGCGGCGTGCGCATTCTGCGTGCGCCCGTCCTTCCGTTCTTTTAGCGAGAAACACGCCTCGCCAAACGTGAGGTTCTACCGCATGTTTCCTCAATCCTCCTCCCTTTCCCGATCATCGGACGCGGTCGATACACCGCGAGCGCATCGCTCTCGGGAAATCGACTGCGTTTCTCGTTTTTCGCATGATCGTTACGTATCGCCCGCAAATGAGACTCGGGGGGGGGGACGAATCGAAGTCGCTCGGGTCGTTCCCGGTTGCGGTTTGGCAACGTTGTGGCCGCGTCGCACGCTACGCGCGCGTCATCCACGGTAGCGATTCTCGTCGACGAGAATTATCGTAGGCTTTTGTCGGAGCGATCTGCCAACCACGATCGAATTCCGCGCGAGAGCGCGGATAACGTCATCGCGCTGACAGAAACGACACGTTATGCACCCGTGGCACGTTTTTTTTTTACAGAATACATGTTTCTATGCCGTTTCCGTAATTATGATAATTGATGCACGACGCGCGATTAGGATTCACGGTATAAATAACCGCGTCGCGCGACAATGAACGTCGCGATCTGCGGCGAGGCGAGCCGTGCGGTTGAATTCGCGAAACAATTGGACTGGGTAATGAGAATTATGCGCGAGTGCAATGAGACGATGTGCTGATTGGGATGAATGGCTCGTATTGTCGGGAGGGCAAAAAGTGCTCGGGTACTTTTCTGCCGAGGCCTCCGGGCACGAAAGCGCGACGTTACGCGGAAACATCGTCTTTTTTCCGAAATGCCTCTCCGCGAACAAACGTATTATTTCCTCGTAAACGATCGCGACAATTATCACCCTTGAAAAACCGACGGTCGTAAATAGCAATCTCACGCCGAGGCTTATTGTTAGCTGAAAGCTGAAATATTATTTTTCTCTTACAGTTGAGATATATTACATAGAAAAAGAAATATTTTTGATTTGAAAATATCTTGTTTTTCAACGTGGAAATCTTGAAATAAGATTATATTACGTTATTATATTAAAAATGATAATATTAATTAAATAACTATAATCTTCTTATAAGAACTTCAACTCTTTATTTCAACATTTTTTTCTTGGTTGAACTGTACATAGATGCTTCATTCAAGCAAGTTCTTTCGTTTAATATAATCATTTAATATAATAATGTAATATAATCTTATTTCAAAATTCCACGTTGAAACTAAAGATATTTTCAAATCAAGAATATTTTTTTGTCTGTGTATTACTGTATAATATTATATTATTAAAAATATCTAGAATTTAAAATCTACATAAAATTTACAATATTAATATAAATATGAAATTTTATTATAAATAGATATATATATTATATATATATATTATTATAAATATTGTTCGTGGCGATATTACGGATGATCGCTACTGGTACGTATGTATTTTTTTAATGCATCGCGCTTCGTTCCTTCGTCAGTTCGCCATATGTCCTACATAATTCCCCGCCTCCTGTAATTTTTGCAAAATTAGCGCGTGGGCGCGGCAGCGCGGAGGAGAGCGTACGAAGTAATCGGGCGTTAATTGATCTTTACGGCAAACTCGCGAAGACAATGCGAGCGGCGTGCACGCTGCCTCGTACCGTCAGGCCGTACAATTATTACGGGAGTTGCCGTGCAATTATTAATCACGCGAGGGTGCGGGGTGCAACGTATCGCGTACGTACATACACCTCGCTGATGCGAGCCGACTTGACCACAGCCCGCTCTCGATCGCTCGCTCGCGTTTACGTCAATGATGCCACTATCTTACATCAATCTTGAGATTGAATATACAATTCCGTCGGTCTCGGTGACGAATCGGTAAACAAGACGTAATAAGCGTGTAAGCGATTATTACGTCCGCTTGCGCTATTTTTCGTCGATCTTTCCGGGAATCGTTTTCTAACGGGGAAGAGCATTCAAGATGTATGTACCTACTCTAGCTCTTTTCTCTCGCAATTCTCTCATCGATAAATGCCAAAGACAACGAGAAACGTCAAAAGGCCATGTCGTCTCGATCTTTTCCTCTCGTTAATTTGATCCTATATCGCCTGGAATTTTGCGTTATTTGTATTGATTGTATTGATTGTTTTTCATCCGAGTATTCAAGTTCGGCATGATTACGGCTGAAATTCGCGGAGATCTTCCATACTTTGGTACTTGTTCCTACATAACATAATTATGTTCGAGCTGCAATGGAAAGCGCGTAACGCGGGCGCGCGCGTGGTGGGCGATTAGTTGGTCAGTATTCGTGCAATTAATGGCGCGATAACCAAGGCGAAGTCTACTTCGCACGAGGACGGCTGCACTGTTCTATCCGATCCGGCCGTCCGCGCGATATCGCTCGCGAGCGGCGCGGGGCCTTTTATTTCGACCTGACAATAAAACGCCGCGCGCGATATGTACGTGTATTGCCGGCGTGATAAGACCTCGCGCATCGAGTTGCGCGCGTTATCACTTATCAGCGCGGGCTGCCTTTTTTATCCTGCATCGATATACCGTACGTAAAGACGCGACCCTTGAACCGAATGTATACTTCCTGCCGCTGTCGCGTCACCGCCGTTATCGGACGATGACGATCTCCGTACGGCGAAATGCGCGTATTGCGATGCATCGTCGGCGTCGTGCGATTCTCGAATTCTGATTCTTAATTGAAATTCAATTTCTCGTCCGAAATGACAAGCCGCGGACAAGACACGCATGAGAGAAAATATCGGAAACGGGAAACCGCGCCGCGCGCGACGCGGTTCTCACGTTCGTTGCAGGTTGCCGGCGTCCGCGTCGCGAGGACGCGAGCCCGACGGCGGGTCACGTCATTCGCTGTCGCTCCAGATTCGAGAATCGTGTCGCATCATCCGGTTCGATTTATCGCCGCGAATCGTGCCGGATACGGCGGAGATCCCCGCGCCGGTATCCTATCGACTTCAGGGTACATATATCATGAGTGCGTTCGAAAATAAAGTTTGGTGTTGGGAAATGGTGAAGTTGGCGGTATTAAAAATTGCCAACGCTGCGTTTCGTTTCTCCGCCAATTCACTTCACCATTTCCCCAACACCCAACCAAACTTTATTTTCGAACGCACTCTATGAAACTATTCGGAATAGAGTTAGACTCGACGATCGGAATTATTCCGTTTTTCTGTATAAAACACTGATAGGAATCTAGGAGAAATAATTAAATAACTCCGGTTGGGATCCATTCCGCAAAGTTCCATAACACGTGCCCCCGCAGTTCGACAGTTCGCGCTGACGAACGCCGAGATTTCTTTTTTTTTCGGCTGCACGCTCTCCATCTCCGCCCTCTCTTCCTTCTCTTCCTGTTTCTGATGTTTCTCTATTTTAAAATATGAAAAGGTAGGAGATGCGATTAATCCGAGCTGTTCGCCACGCGCATTTTTTTCAGAACTTAGCTCTAGCTCCACCTCTAACGCAAACGGTTGAGTCAAGCATGGCAGGAAGCTCAGTTGGCGTTTCGGCTCGGTAACTTCGGACCCTTCCTTTCGCCAATACTTTTATGCGTCCTTCAACATGTTGCCGGGTAACGGCACGCAGGTTTTGCACGCACAAATGATGCACGTGGCTAAACAAAGGCACATGTAGACACATATGTAGATATAATAGTCAAATCCATCGAAAATAGATTACGTAAAGTGACTGTTGCAAATTTTGTTGAACATCGGCAGAAATATAAATGAATAATACCAAAAGACGTCGTAAAGACGTCTTTAAGATGTCTTTTAGGTACGTATGTCTAAAAGGAGTCTTAAAGACGTCTTTACGACGTCTTTTAGACATGCGCGCTGTCTGGGAAATAAATAGCCACCCTATACCTATATGCGCGTATAAGATTAAATTAATATTGAATAATTTAAACATCGATATTTTCGCGATTGGGATCATTCTAGATAAGAATTCTCATGAATTTTATTCTCATTTCATTTACATTACTATTCGATCTTAAAAATGCAGTTATGCCAAGAATGGAAATGTCAGCGTCACGTTATTAAACTGATAATTACTTGCAAAACTATTGATATCTATGCTAATAAGCATCTTACAATTATAAACTCGCAAGAAATTTATCGCGAAAAAAAAAACCGAATGGAATATGATGGCAAACTGATGGCGGAAATCAAGCAGAGACTATGATTTAAATGGTTACGGATGCTAGATTCTACTCGATTTCTGTTGTCAGAATACGTCGGCAGGGTGGCGATTCTGTAACTGATCGTTATGCACATAACGATTGTCGTTGCGCAGGTATATTATGATAAAAAAGCTGCGCAATGACAACATAAAACGATATCGTTATCTGTAATAACGAGTTACAGAATTGCACCACACTACCACAGGTTCTTTCTGACGGAACACTCGAGTTTAGCGGACGCAGATGACTCCAATTTGCCATTCCAATTTAACATTCTTCTGGAATCCGCTGGAGAAACATTTCGCTTACGGGATATATATTTGACGATCGGATAGTTCTAATTATTTAAGGTACCAATCGATAATTTTTCATTTTCAGATGTTTCTATGGCCGCGGTCCATTAACCATTTGATGCTACAAATGCTTCGAAGCGTTCTTTGTCTTCTTCTTTCTTCATTGAAAGAAAGGAAAAGAAGAATGCTTCGAAGAGCATTTGTAGTGTTAAAAAGTATACCGCAGCTATCTCCTACAAAAGAAAATCCTGGGCACGATATCATGAAACTTTTCAGGATGGATTCTGATCAAAATTGTTTAGTCATTTCCTAGATTTCTATTGTGTTTTCTAAGGAAAACGGAATAAAATCCCGATGAAAATCCATTCCGAAAAACTCCATACGTGCCCCGCTGCGAAAAGAGCGAGCAAAAGGGTGAGTGTCGCGCGGAAAAGACAATCTCCGAAAGTGTCTTGAAAGAAGCGCTCGTTCTCTCGCGAACATCGCGCTGTAACAATTTAAATCGGCCTGTTTTCCGAGCATCGTCGGAGGTCGGAGCGACCTCGATTAGGATCTCGGGCGAGAAAAGATCTCGCGACGGTACGATCTCGCGCTCCGCGGGTGGACACGCTCCAGAAATCGGCGCGGGCACTGGGCACGCACGCGTTTCGATATCAGCTGATTCCTCCCCACTCCGCGGCCACCGTCGCCCTTCCGCGTCCCGCGCCCCGTCAACCCCGACACCGTCTTGACGTCTTGAGTCGTGAAACTTGAAAGCCGCGCATTCGCCCGAGCCACGCGGCGACTGGCGAGCCGTCCATTCAGATTCGGACGTCCCCGCCAGATAATAGTATCGCGCGCGTTACAGCACACACGCGTGTTCTTCCGCATTTAAGTACCGACAACAAAGGGGCAGGGGGGTTCAGTTGCGGCGGCAGAGCGGCAAGGAAAAGGTGTCCACCGTCGTCGTATCCATGGCAGACCATGAAGTCGTCGAGGCGAAAAGGTAAACGAGAAAAAGGACCGCGACCCAGCCTCACGCGAAAGATTCCGTCACAGCTCCCGTCACAATTACGTCGCGATTTTGAACCGCGATCATATCGCGGCGTTACGTCATTTTGGCGGATGACGACGGATCGCCGCGCGAAGAAAGAAACGGGTTGAACGCGGATAAAGCGTGCTTAGGTGACAGTGACACGATCGAATCGTTAAAATAATCGCGACGGTTTGAAAGGTTCAGTTTTTCGCGTTTTTAGTTTAAGTTTTGTCAGGCGTCTCAAGGCCGTGTCTCTCGATTCTCTCGCGGCTCACGTGGCGAACGCGCGGAAACACGGGAAGCGCAATAATTGGAAGTCTCTGTGATATTAATACACCGCTATTAATACACCGTGTACACCTGTCTTGATGCAGAAGTATGACTTGACACAAATCGCTGTCGAATGTTGATTCATCTCAATCTCGTCGATAATCGAGATGTAATTGGGTAATACTAGTATTGGATAATACTCTTGGTCTAATGCCAAGAAGGAAATAATCGTAATTTTATCGCTTCAGCAGCTGGATCTGGGGATGGTTTAGTTGGTCTGGATCATCTTCGACTATGTTGCGTACTGCGGAGAAGAAGATTCTTTCATGTAAGCGAGATAAACAATAAGATAAATATCAACACTTAAGAGCGATCAAAACTAATTATACATTAATTTAAATGCTACAGGCTTGAAAACAGCGTATCGTGGATGGTATGTCGATATTGGACCGGTTGTGGGACCGGCGGATAAGATATGGACCATTTCGTTGAACGAGGAGTCGCCGAAGGTGCCCATCGTTTTACTACATGGTTTAGGAGCTGGAGTAGCGTTATGGTGTTTAAATCTGGATGCGCTTGCATCCCAGAGACCAGTGTATGCCATAGACATGTTAGGTAAAAAGTAAACATTTAAAACATTAACCTCCTAATTGTATCTGTGATTCTATTCTGATTTATGTACTATTAATGACATTATAATGTAATGTAATCTAGCCATTCAGTTCTTTCTGCTTTTGTCATTATTTCATCATTAGCCACTTGAGAAATATGTGACTCATCTGCATGACTAGTCAAATCAACTTTGTAGCTGTATATAAGTATGTTACACTTGATATATGGACCTGTCAGTTTCATAACAAGATGCAAAACATTCAAATATATGTAATAATTTATAATATATATATATATATCTGTGATAGTTGATATTTTTGATTCCTAGGATTCGGCAGGAGTAGCAGACCCGTTTTTAGCAATGAAGCGCAAAAAGCTGAGGAACAGTTAGTACGTTCTGTGGAGGAGTGGAGAAGAGAGATGCAACTGGAGAAGTTTGTATTGCTGGGTCACTCGATGGGTGGCTTTCTTGCGGCATCTTACGCTATGCAATATCCTGAAAGAGTGAAACACGTCATACTGGCCGATCCGTGGGGCTTTCCCGAGAAGCCACCCGATGCTGTTTTGAAGACAAATTTACCATTCTGGGTTAAAGCCATAGCGTTTGCGGTACGGCCTTTGAATCCTCTATGGGCAGTTAGAGTTGCTGGACCATTTGGTTAGTATTACATACATACGCAATAATGCATATTCATTGTTTTCACGTTGTTGAGTAAAAATATTTATCTGTAGGACAGTGGTTAATTGAGAAGACAAGACCTGATATCGTAAAGAAGTTTTCTCCCCTAGTGAAGGATGATACTATAATTTCACAATATATACATCAATGCAACGTGCAAACACCTTCGTAAGTTGCAAATTAAACACCTAAATGTAATTTAGAAATATTAACCGTGCTATAATTCTATGATGTATTCGATTCATAGAGGTGAGAGCGCGTTTCATGCAATGATGCAAGGCTTCGGGTGGGCAAAAAATCCAATTGTTAGACGAATGGACAAATTAAGCGAAGATATACCTATAACATTACTTTATGGCAGTAGATCATGGGTTGATAATTCAGCTGGTGAAACGATTAAACAGCATCGATCATCGTCGTACGTTAATGTTCAGGTGAGGAAAAAATTAAATCACGATGTGCTACGTAAAACGGATCATCAACTTGCGACTGTCTATACAAGATTAATTATTATGCAGGTGGTTACTGGAGCTGGTCATCATGTTTACGCGGACAAAAGTGAAACCTTTAACAAATATGTACTGGAAGCATGCGCTTTAAGTGATTCGATACCTCACTTAACATCATCAAATTTACGTCCTTATACTAAACCCATAAACGATCAAGAGATAGATGAGATAGCAAATAAACCCAGTGAAGCGCGTGAAGAACGAAGATCAGAGGAAAAAAACCTGAATACATCAGGATCGACAGAACCAAAGTTTTAATCAAAATCTAGTGTGAATAATATTCTCATGAAAAGGGACATTCCGGTTTTGCTAGCTGGTACAAAGAAACATATAGTAAGCATAAGTATATTATGATGTAAGAACGTGTGTGCGAGATATATTAAACATACGAATGTATGTTCGTGATGTGAGCTTTATAAATGTAATAACGTAAAAGAGCGCAAACTGACGGACGGTCACGTGCTGATTGACTGTATATATATATATATATAAATGGACTGTATTAACGATTTTTTGCGTAATCTTAAAAAAAATGTGTGTATATATATATATATAAAATGTATATATATATATATATATATAATATATATATATAATATATATATATATATTTAGATTGCGCAAAATCGTTAATACAGTCCATTTTTAGGTTTTGGAAATTATGACAATGTATTACTGCAAATGCGCGAAAGTGTTAGAAGAATAGTGTGATCTTGTCATAAGTAAGATATCATTTTTAATCGTTGATTAGATGCAATCGGTTAAAAGTCTATTATACATATAGCGTACCGTAAGAAATTTATTAAGTCGAAAGGAATCAAATGCATGTTTGAGGTATAACTACATAATGGAAGTTTGTACATTGTGTACAGTCTTAGCTTTACTAACACCTGGCCACAGTAGTGTCTAGTGAAGAGTGAGCGTTCTTATTAATTGTATTCTCTCACAGCAAGATTTTATATAGATTGTATAATGCAATTATATTATCTCATAGAAAGATTTTATGTATATTGTACAATACAATTTATTACTAATAAATTATTTATTGTACACACATGTACAGAAAGTCGAACATTAGTATTATATTTATATTAAATAAAATTTGTTTTGAGATAAACTGTTTTTAAATCATTTTCGCGTTTCATCCTCGAAATCGTCGATATAAGAAGCATCGATATTATCATCTTCGTAATCAGATTCTTCATTATCTATTTCTTCCTCAAAATTATTTAACACGTTATTCGATCGGTTCAACTTGTATCTTCGTTGTTCTTCCCTTCGTCTTTTGATTAGAAAATCAGAGAAGATCTTTCGTTGCTCTTCCCGGGTTAGAAACTCAACGGCTTCTTTTGAGACTGGGTCGCGAGGGCTTTTATCTGTATTATCATATTCATTCACAATATTTACATCCAACATCCGCCTTTGTGCAGCCTTTTTCGCCTTAGACACTGAACTAGTAATCTGCAACAATTAATTAAACAAAATATATATTTATTGTCTCATGCATTTATCTCTAATCAATAAGAACATAATCCAATAACCTGGGACATGATTTTGTGATGATCCAGTCCTAATACATCGTGTCTCATCACCGGCAATTGTATATAAAATTCATCTACCTCTGAATCGCGATTTACACCTGATTCTTTGTGTAATGTCTGATTGACATTACTGACATCGGAAGTGTCAAATTGTTCGTAACACGACAAAAGGTCGTTATCTTCGTCGAAATTTATCGTCGCCAATCTCCTCTCTACTTCCTTCTCTGCAATATATTGCTTATTTTGTACAAACTGGATAGGCGGCACTACACCTATGACACGGAGCTGCGACAGCTCGTGCCGAATAATCCTGGCGCACTTCTGCAACGCCTCTTGATCAACTGAGGCATCATCGTTATTGGGTATATAAAACACATTGACATATTTAAAATCTGGAGTTATTTTCACGTGAGTAATCTCTATGTCTCCTCTTGCAATATCAGACACTTCTCCCATCGACATCATGTCTGTTATATGCTCCATGAAGAGTTTATCTCGCATCATCATTCTGCGTCTTGTAGACAGAGAAGGCAATTTATCAGTCGGATTATTTATGTTCACATTGCGTAAATCTGTGCTTGTGTCGTACCACTTTCTGCAATGTAAAAATACTGCTAGAAGTTGCATTTAACAGAAGTCTTAAGAGCGTGCATCTCTTTTATTTGCCGTCTTACCTTTTCGATGTACGACTTCCACTCATTAGTTTTTTCATGAATTTACCTTTTCTATAGATACTCGAGCACACGCTGGACGAGCTAATACACCTGGATATTTGGAGGTACGCAATAAAAAGACGTGCACTTTGCATTTTGACCGTCACTATAATATAATTTATATCTTATAGCCGGTTTCTCAGCGCTCGCACTTGCACGTAAACAGCTGATGACCACTGATGACAGATCTGCTCGTTCTAACTGCACTTTCTTGCACTTCTGCGCTTAGAATAAAATAAATGGATGTATATTCGTAAAAATAAACAAAGTGCAATTGTTGTAACCGAAACATACTTACAAAAAGAACGTTACATTTTTTATAAGTTTTAGAACATATTGACAATGTGAAAAATGCGAATTACCATCAATGACCCTGCGCAGTAAAGGGTTATGCAAACCGCAAAAATTTAAATTATCAAAAAAAGAATGTAATCAGAGAAAAAGCGGCAGTAACTGTGAAAATTTTAAAATCCCGATTCCAAAATTTCTAATGCGAAGATTTATTATATTATTTTATTTTTATATATATTAGATGCTGTATTAATTTATTTTTCTACGAATTATGCAACTTTTTATTGACCTGTTTTTGTATTACATAAATATGTAACTCGAAGATTTTAGAGCCTGATAAGACTTCTGACAAATATTTTTTAGATACTTCGGTTACCGTTAGGAAAAGGGATGTATAGATGTGTATGTTTTTGTACACGCTTTATCTATACAAAGTATAATAAGAACATAAGATAATAAGTGGAAAATGTTTTATAAAAATCGTTCATTAATCACATACGTCTATAGCTATTATACAATGACAATGCAATAAAATGGCGAAATACAAAAAAGATATTTTAAATACTCTTTTTTATAAAAATAAGACCTGAAAATTTTCGAGAGCACTTAGAGAGCGAAATTTCAGCAACACCCGGTACAAATTATCGATTAACCTAAAGCAGTAACAAATATTCTTCTTAAAATACAATTAACGTAAAAATTAAAATATTAGTACTCGTCTTCTTACGTTTCATCCGAGTCGGATGACGCGCTTTAATACCGTTTCTTTTTTTCTGCAACTGAAACTAATACTGAAACAGAAGTGCATGTAAATTAGACAAATTAAATACAGTCAATTAGAGAGTGCCATGAATGCATACAGCATATTATTATAATTAAAAGAATCTTTTACCTTCTCTTTCTTGTATAATCTCCTTTCTTCTATTTTTAAGTTCGGTGGGCAAATTTTCAATCATACTCTCAATAAAATTATCTAAAACTAACGATTTGGTCATGGATACTACTGGTTTCCTACAAACAGGACAATCTTTCCGTTTCCTGTTCCACATTTTTATGCAGTGCTGGCAAAACGTGTGCGCACAACCTAACGTCGTTGCCTTTACGAATAATTCTGAGCATATGGAACACGTCAACTGTTCATCCATAATGTCGCTCACTTTTCCAAGGACGTTTTCCTTAATGTTAGTCTCCAGAATATTTTGACTTATCTCAGTCAGATCAATCGTATCTATAATTTCATATTCTGGAACCTCGTATTGATCCAAGTTCAAAAATACACAGTCTGATGTACTTGCAATAGTTTCGCTTGCTGTGTTTGCTGAAAAAAAGACCAACAATTCAGTAGCGCATAACAAATTGTTTCAAATAAAAAAGAACATTATTAAATAGCATTATTAACATTATTAAACATTATTAAATAGCATTATGTGAAGAAATCTATGTATTTATATAAAATTTATTGGAACATACCACTTAATATCACCTGCGAAGTTTCGGCTTTCGCTTCCTGTTCCTTTAAGGCTTGCTCCGTTTCTTTCAATTTTGCTTCTAACATACTCTTCTCATTCAATAACTGGGCCTGAATATCTTTCTCTTCCTTTACCTTGTTCTCCATCATCTTCCTCCATTCTGCTTGCTGCTCTTCTCTCCATTTCTCCATTTGATCCCTCATTTTTATCTCTAACATCTCTTTTTCTTGTTTACTCATGTCTAACGCTTCTTGCCATTTCTGCTTCTCCTCGTTTATTCTCACTTCAAACTGACGCCGTTCGTTTTCCAACTTCTCCAATAACTGAGAATACATGTTATTTAAATGACCTTCCTGAGAATTACACGCCTTTATTTTATCTTCTAATGCTGTAATTTGTTTTAATAAATTATCCTTATCGTCTTTAGCCACAGTTTGTTGCGTCAACAGATCTTCGAGCTGTAGCTTTAATTCAATGTGCTCTTTTTGCTTTGTTTCAAGCTTATCTTTAAGTTCTTTCCTTTGCCATTGTTGGCTCTCAGCAAACGTTTTCTGCTTTACAAGAACAGTGTCGAGTATCTTTTCGTCTATACGCGGCTTTTTAGCACAATGATCTTTTTCGGCAAAAGTAAATAGATATTTGAACGTTCCATTGGGACTAAATTGGATCGTATCACCAGGACAGATTTTTTGTTCTATCCCAGGACGAATGGCAACGTCGTTGACAAATGTTGAGGTAGAGCTTACATCTTTAATCGTCCATTCGTCTTCACCCTCACATATAAAGATGCAGTGTCTTCTAGAAATATTGATATCCAATATAATCTCATCATTGTCTCTTGCGCGTCCGACCTTAAACTGCATAAAAAGGGGAAAAAAATTATATTTTTCTAGATCTTGACCATAGGTAAGTATGTCTTCTTACCTCGTTCTTGTCAATACGTATGCAATCGTTCGTGTCAGTTTTTATCAAAACCGGCTCGAGAATTTTTGCCTCCTCCGACCTGGCTCTTTTCGAGTATTCCATCATTTAGCAGTTTCACAAACACCTTAATTAAATCTTAACGCCTTAATTGAAGCTGCGGTCAACATAATAAAGCAGTGTCACTCGTGTCTCGCGCCTCGCGATGTGTGAGATGTCGATTCAAACGCTGTCAAGTGGCTTCGTAATCTTTTTGCAGGATACAGTCCTAATAACTCTCACTGTCATCAAATTAATTCAAGAGAAAACAATTCTTTGCGATAAACAAGTCAAGCAAGCCTTGTTTGAATGGGGCAGAAAAGAATTACGTGTATCAATGTGCATTCACTTCGTAGACGCAAACCGACTTTATTTTATGGTTAAGTGTCGACAGGCGAGTCCTCTAGCGACTAGCGTAAAGCGTAATATAGCAAAATACAATTTTAAAAAATAGCCTGTACATTTTTTTATTAAATTTTTATTAAATACATCTGCATCTTGTTCACTAATTGTTCTCCTTTATTTCGATAGTTCCATTTTTTTCATACAAATATATCATACAATGATTCGATGAGACGTTAACGTGTGTGTGATATACAATATACATAATTAAGCAAAAAGTACATTTAAAGTTAAATCATCATACATCATCCTCAGTATAGGATATAACGGGATAGTCCCGTTGTTTCGCTTGTTTTTTCATAGATTTACTCTCGGTGTCTTTAGTATCTGTAGTAAAACGTACACCAAAAGATCTTCCAGATTCTTTCGTAGAATCCACTACCGGCTCTTTTGTCACCTCTGTTGAATTTTCTTGACATGTATTATTCTCCGGCTTATCAGGTGTAAGTTCTGAATCACCACTGGTCTCTTCAAAATTCACGTTATCAGAAATTTTGCAACTCTTAATAGCTTCAAGGAGGGCTTTATTATCAGCATTTGTCTGTTCCGCTTCCAATTGCGCTTTTATAGCCAGAATTTGAGTCTAGAAAAGGTACAAAAAAAGATTGTAAGTATAAAAAAATCTTAAATTATAGCAAAGTATGATCTCTTTTTTCCTCCAGATGGATACTCGCCTCTAAAGACATTGCTTTAGATCGCCAACAACGAAGCTGTCTCGAGATGTTATGGTTTGCTTCCTCTTGAACTAGTATGTGCATAGCTTGCTGCTCAATTTTTTCCTTCAACTCCATGATCTCTTTCCCCTTCGTGACTAACAATGATCGAGCGTAACTAAAAGTTACATTTAAGTTTTATCGTTACAAGTATCATATATTAATCTAGATTAATCAAACAGAAATGTTCTCTTAGCATAGGCTGTGTTCCGATATTCACTGCCAGTACTGAAAATCTATAGTGTGCGTGACGTATAGATTTTCAGTACTGGCAGTAAATATCGGAACGTAGCCTTACTTAAAGTCGTCATCTGTGGATTGTACTTCTTCCATCTGATTATTTTTTATTATTTCAAGCTTCAGCTTATTCTCGAGTTCAAAGATTCTTCTTTTATACTTATTCAGAATGTCAGCATTCTCTTGTAATGTATCAATTACATCAACTTCCCATTTCCTAGCCATGGCGTTCTTCTCTGCTCTCAGCAGTTTGATTTCGGACATTTTCGTATTCAGCAATCGCTTTGCATCATTATATTTACTCGTGAGTACTTTCATTTTATCCAACAACACTTGCCGGCGGTCTTCGACTTCGGCAAATAAGGAATTTCCTGAAACATTATACAATTTTAGAAAAAATCTATAAACAATTAAATATCGTATTTTAATTATCATTTTACCTTTACACGTATCACTAGCAGGAGCCATTCTTGACAGCTCCAATTCCTTAAGATTTTCGGCTAATTCTCTACTAGTTTCCTGTGCATTTTCTAATGCTTCCTCTTTCTTTAACAGTTGCTCCAGTGTCATCTGTTAAGATATTCCCAATTAACTTTACATTACAATTAATAAATACAAATCATAGCTTGTTTTACATGATATTTATTGCTAAGCTCCTCATTTTGGTCCTCCAGGTTCGCAAGTTTGTCCTTCAATTCCTTCACATTCTTTTGTTCAATGTTGAGAAGCGTAGTTAATTTCTCAACACTCTGTTTATATGACATTACAGTTTCTTCCATGGCAACCTGACATGGTTCTTCATTTAGATTCAGAGAGTCTTTATATTTTCTCAGCTCTTCCTGTAACCTCTTAATTTCTATCTCATCTTTTGCTATGTTTGCTTCTAGATTTGCAATATGATTTTCATATTCTTTTTTATCAGCTGTGTACCTAATGTAAGGCAACATATAGTTTTATTTTGTTAAGGCTTACGTAACTAATATGTAATAAAATCTTAGTTAAAAAAATAAAAAGAATAAGAAAAGAGTATATGTGTTAAGTATTTAAAACTTTTTAATACATCAAAGGACCATATTGCTCTTAAATAACAATTGAACGGCGATTGAAAAGTTGATATAAAACAAGTTGTAAGCGTCAAAATTAAAAGCCCCAGAAACAAATGCTTGTATTCACTTTGTACATGTAATTAATTATTATTAATTACATGTACATGTTACACGTTAATTATTACTGGGAAATTCATGATCTCCTTACTTTTCGGTTGCCTCTTTTCGCGTTGCTTCTATCATCGTCATGTATTGTGTAAGCTTTTTCTCCAAAGCCTCGTTAGACTCTTCAAGATCTCTTTTGACTGCATCGCTGGCCTCCAGCTTCATACGTAGAACATGTAACTCCTGCCGATAACACTCGTTCTCTTGCTTCAGCTTTTTGTAATCATCCTGACTTATCAAGCTCTCCTCCAGATGCTCTTCGATCTTCGTATCATTCGCACTCTCACCGTATAACTCCGACATCTCGGCTATTCTACGTGGCTCCTTTTTTTCTTCAATCTACGTCTTCCTTCGTCCCTATCTGACCAAAGTATAACGTATCCTTGAAATTTCATCGAGTTTACTTTAAACTTTAAAGTTTGCTTTGCATTCGTTAGTTGGATCATAGACAGGAAGAGATATAGATTCGGTGTTATATATCTGTACAAATGACCGAGAGAGAGAAAGATGGATTATTAGAAAAAGAGAGAAAGAAAGAAGTCGAAAAGAGTTAAAAAAATTAAAATAATCTCGAGACGCTGTAAATACATACAATAATTTCATTAGTTGGACAGAATATAAGATGATTAAGATTGGACTATGAAAGGTAAGAGAGATTGGTTATGCCATTTTGGCTAGAATGGTCACAATAAGCGATTGAAGCGTGATTGGCTGTTGCGTTCGATAGATACGCTGCTATTGGGTGATGCGCGTCACTGCTTCACTTTGCACTTCGTTCAATTACTTCTTTATTTTGAATGATTGTGGCTATTTGAGCACAAAGATGAAAGTGGATATTTTACAATATCGCAGAATTCGTAATTGAGTGCATAAATGAATTATTAAAGTTAACTTATTGCATGGACAATTTCTAATATCTGAAAAAACTTCTCGGATTTTATTACATAGGGTACATCACGTTCATTAATATGTTGCAACTGGTTCGAGTATTTCGATATATCGAGAATCGCAGTTCGATATATTTCGAATAATCATCACGAAATTTTAAATCTCGTTTCAATTTTAAAACTCATTTGAATTGAAGGTAAATTTTGCTTGAACAAAGTTAACACCGCGCCTGGCTCTTTTTATTTATCTGATTTATTCAAGAGAGTTTTTATACACTTAAAATCATTCTGTATTATAAAAGCGGTTACGAAATATATAATTAAGGCCAGGCGTGACGTAGGTGGCTTAAAACTTTCTCATAGAACTTCAATCAAACTTCGATTGACGGTGATTAATTTATCAAGTAATAATTGTGCTATTTTGTTGATGGATAGAATATTTTGTTGACATACGAATTAACATATATAAAAAAAAAAAGATTAGATTAGGCCGATTAGGGCAACGAATTATATATGTTTAGAAAGTTAGTTTTAAGATAATTCTGTCGGTTGAATTAATCGCGTTGAATCAATGATTAAAAGTTAATCGAGATTATGCCCTTAGGGGAAACTGTTCACGGAGAAGCGACGTGATAGCGTTGAGTATTCGCCTAGGCGTACTCCTCTCTCCCCCGCCGCCGAGCTCCGGCGCGTCATCCCCACCATCGGCGCCTACTTCGGAGTAGTTCGGAGCCAGTGGCTCGCCAAGAAGGAGCAACAGGCTGACGCCACTCGCCTTGGTTTGGGTTGGCTCGGGTGCTTCGGGGCGAGATCCGACACCGCAGTGGGACAGGGGAAGAGAAAGAGAGAAAGAAAGAGAGAGAGAGATACACACGGCTTTTTCCCGTCCGGAGACCGGAGGCTCGCGGCGAGGCGCGGAGTTGCCAAAGCTGGCGGCATCATTAGTGCGACGCAGGTTGTTGCCAGATCACCGCCAGGCCGAGTCAACGTAACGCAAGAGGCCAGCGGGCGACGTGAGAGGTATTGGAGCCGTACGGGGCGCTTCGGAGCAGCAGTTCTCGCACGGAGACCGGGACGGTGAGAGGCCGAGAGTCGGGTCCGCGTCCGCGACTCCTCGAGAGGAGAACAAGCCGTGCGTCTCCTCCTCCTCCTCCTCCTCCTCTTCCTCCTCCACCTTCCCTCGCGCTTCCCCGCGCTGCTGCCGCTGCTGGTGTGCCGTCGCGCGCGTTAACGCGTCGGGTCGCGCTCGTGATCGCGACTTCCTCGATAAGTGCCTCTCTCAAAACGCCCGACGACCGACGACCCTCGATCGCGCTCTCGGTGCCGGAGAACCATCCGCGATCGCGTCGGTGCCATAAATCCGAACAGTCCCGTTTTGCGTATCATGTTCCTCGCCGTCGTCGTCGTCGCCGTCGTCAAACACCGCAGTGGCGTATCGGGGAACGGTGGAGCGCGGAGACGACGAGAGTGACCACGCTTCCGTGCACCACCTCTCTCTCTCTCTCGAGTGGGTGCATCGCCGATCGCTCGCGTTCACCACGGAATCTCAGGGGGACTTCCTGGAAGACGACGACAACGTCCTCGTTCTCGCGTATAGAGAACGTCGCGTACACTCGTACGTTATCGCTCCGACCGCTAGGCGAGAAGCGCTACCAGCGAGCGGCTAGGCGGGATCTCTGGAAGATCGAGAGAGCGCTCTGGTCCCCCCCCCCCCCCCCCCTCCCACACTCACTCTTTCTCTCCGTTTCTCTCACTCTTTTTTCACAGGTCTCGTTTCCTGTGCTCTCGCACTCGTCACGAGTCCATCCCAGTCCATCCAACCATACGCAGGACGCAGGTACTGCAGAGCGCAGGTAGGGCGAGCCCGGAGCCGTTCCGTCGGAGAGGTGGGATCGAGAGAAGAGCCGAAAGAGCGAGTAGCGTGTCTCAGGTCTCAAGTCTTGAGTCCTCAGTCTCGAACGGTACGGGCCAGCCGTAACATACACACGGTGATCGAGGGAAGCGATCGAGCGCTCTGCGTGGAAGATAGTCGGCGAGGTGGAGGGCGGCGAGGGATTATCCCCATCGGTATCGCGGGGTACGCTGCTGGTGCCCGACAGCGGCAACGGCAGCATCGGCGACGGCGACGACGCGACGGCGGCAACGACGGCGTCGGCGTTGCTCCGATTTTGTTTTATTATTCTGTCGTGACGAAGCGCACAGGTGGACGAGGGCGCAGTGATTCCGCGGGAATGAGACGATCGTAGAGAACGTGAGAGGAGGACGGAGGACGAGATAGAGCTGCCGTGTCGTGCGGATACGTATATATATATATATATATATATATAAGTACAAGAAAGGCGCAGAAGGAGCGACGAGGAGCCGCTGATACGGACGGGGGAAAGCAAGACGAGGAGGACCGCGCGAGCGACCGGGGGAGTCGGGACATAGAGAGAATACAAGAGAGCGAGCTGAGTCGTAGCCGAGCGTGTGATCCAAAATGGCGCTGAATCAAGACGTCGTGGACCAGTTGTCCAAGAGCAATCCCGTCGTCAGGGTCGACCAGAATTCCGAGTCCGATCTCCAGGCGCTCTTCGACACCGTCCTGAAGCCGGACTCGAAGCGGCCGCTGCAGGTGCCGTTGCGCATGCGCAATCTGCCGGATTCCTTCTTCAATCCGCCGTCAACCGGCAGCAAGAGCCCGTCGATCTCGCACTCGCGCGAGAACTCCGCGGATTCCGCGTTCGGAGTCGCGGTAACAGTGACGCCGAACGGCGCCGGCGCGCCTAACGGAGGTGGCGCGAACGGCAACGGCAACAACAGCGGTGCGGGCGGTAACGCCGCGGGTGCTCCAGGTGCCGGTAGCGGCAACGCGGGCCCTGTCAACGGTGCGGGCGTCACGAACGGCACCGCGAGCGCGATCGCCGCGGCCGCCGCCGTCGCCGCCGCGGCCAGCCTCACCGTTTCGCATCCCCGCGCCCACAGCAGCCCGGCTTCCCTCCAGCAGACGTACGCGTCGGCACAGCAGGCGCCGCAACACGTGCCGCAGCCGCACGCGCGTCACCATCATCATCAGAAGCAGCGCAGCTACGACGTCATCAGCACGGTCGACGACCTGGGCCCGCTGCCGCACGGATGGGAGCAGGCGCGCACCCCCGAGGGCCAGATCTACTTCCTCAAGTAAGTGACTACTCCCCGCGTCTATCATCATGCTCGCGTCTATCACCGCGTTACTCGTTACTCGTTACATGATACAAGAATGATTCAAGAGGGCTTCAAAGTTCGAAGAAGGAGAGGAAAAGGGGAATGGAAGAAATACGATCTCCGAAGTCCTTTCCTGAAAATGCGTTCTTTCTTTTATCTCGTCTTTTCCCTTCAAACGAATATTCTTAGTCGTAGTTAAAAAAAAAAAAATTTAAACTCATCCAAACGGACTTGTCATCTCAGACTAATCTATCTTCAAATAAAAGTACAGACGGAAAATGCATTATACTTATGTTTACAGAGAGGGTCTCGAACCCGCTCGTCATTCCTTTAACAATAGATTTCACCCCCAATTGGGATAGCGTCAGGTTCAGGTAGTTTGAGACGCCACGAACAGGTAGAATCTTTTTTGTTCTCCCGAGATTAGGAAATTTTCCAATGGTGCGCGTTGCTAAGGTCCATTAGACGACGATTGTTTTGCGACTGGACTCGTCGCCACTGATAATAATACCTACCTTTTATCGAAGTATCACGTACCTACATGTCTCAATCCCGAAATCGTCTCGTCGCGCCGCGCCGGCTTACTTGGGCCCACTTGGTCTTCTCTCTGTCTCTCTTTTCACGCTGCGCCTCTCCGAGACCCCCGTCGTTTCTCATCACGCGCGGGAGGAAGGGGGACAGGGGGAACGGGAAAGAAAGACGCGTCCTCGGTCTCTCCGTTAAAGCCTCTCTTCGTTGCTGCCAACGTCCCTTGCCCTCGGAACCGAGCAGGGACGTCATGGCACTCGGTCATGCAGCGTACATACTACATAGCCAACGTGAACGCGCTAATTAGCATCTTGGGGTAAATGAACGACGTCATTATTAATGCAGGAATTTTAAGAATTTTGGAGAATAAGTGGTACGAGTAAACAGCGTGGTATACGTTACAGATTGTCCTATATATTTTTTACTGACAGACGAATGGAAAAGTTTTTAGAAGAGGTAACTTGTGATGAAACAAAAAACAGCACATGCTGTCTTTCTGTCTTTGATTAAAATTTTGAATCAATTTTCTCTTGGCAAACCACCTTATTTATTTTCCTAATTTTATATTTTTCAACATTCCAAGCCTTTTGTGACTAAAATCATTCAACTAAAATTCTTTTAATGCAAAAATTAATCTAAAATATTAATTAAAAAATAATTCGATTATCTATACTTGTTCTGAAGCTTGCGAACTTTCGCAAGCATCTTAATTGTTTGTATCTTAGAAACTATTGCCTCGATATTTTCTTCCCTGAGGAGAAGTGAATTTATTGGAAAATCTGCCGTTGATTGAAAGTAACATTGCGGATTGTGTGGGATTGCTTATATCGCATAACGCGATGATCATTGGAAGCGATCGCGGTTACCAGGCGCTATAAGACAGGGCCCGAGAAGGGAACTCTTTAGGTTCACCTCTGAGTTACAGTCTACAGTCTCTCGAGAGTCTCGAGGCTCTCGGATACCTCTGGTGGCATGCCTGGGCCTCCCACCACGCATCTCCGCTTCCCAACCTGATCCACCTGCACTGCCGTGACTGCCGGGTCCTCACGTGTCACCTGTCGTGGGAAACTCCGTTGTACCTCGCTTCGTCCCTTCCCTATTTCAATAATCCCCCCCTTGCCCACCCAGACTACCGTGGTCGACACGCTGTTTTAAATCATGGGATTATCTTCACGGGCATCACCTTTACCTCTGCAAATTGGCGAAATTCTACGGAACACGTTTCTACTTCTGATTGTCTACTAGACACGTCTTTTTCTGTCGGCTGTTAAATTATATTTTTAAATAAAAATTTAAATGATAAAACATTTATATTTCTCTACATTTATATTCTCAGATTTGCATAGATTGCATCTCTTTTCACTTGTTATTATAATTTTGTTTTTTTACTTTAAAAATAGTCATAAGAGTTGTATTAAATAAAGGAATGAATATCGTATGATCTTTGTATATTCGCAAACTTTTTATCTTTTTATACGCGTGATATTTTATATTATTTAATTGTAAGATTATTTTTTTCTCTAGGTATTTTGACCCTTTTAATTAAAGAAAAAGATTGATTTTAAATTTATCAGGAAATGCATCATTAAAGTTAAGCTGGCAAATGTAGCTCTAAAATGTATTATACATATATGTACGCTCATTATTGATTCGTTAATTTAATTGATAATTTAACTACTTAAAACGACGATTTAAAATTTGAGAGAATACCCCTTCATTATTCATTTAACTTTCCTAAAGTTCAGATTTTTATACATATAAATTAAATTAAACCGTTTAAACTGTGTTAGCTGTTGAAATTTTCTGAACATGTTTTTATATATTGCGCTTCTTTTCTTGTATAAACTTGTAGAAACATGTTCAAGATAGCCAAGAGGAGAGAGAGTCCCTTTACCTGACCTTCTCATTCAGAAATCTTACCTGGTCAACCATTTCTGTTTTATCTACGAATACACCTCGTTTTCTACCTGATATTGAAAAATTGTAAAAGGACGTGCTTCTTTCAAAGAATACATTTTCACCGTGCCCATAAACGACTGCGAGCTAATACAGTTTTCTTCAAAGAAAAAAAGAAAAGGGGAGAACTTCGATGTAGCGAAACGACAGTATAAAAGCGGTATATCTTTGATCTTTTTGCAAGACGTTATTTTTAATTTTGGGTTTTTCGTCCCATTTTATTTGCTTTTCTCACGAGTTCTGTTGGTTGGATCAAAGTTCATATTAATCTCTTTATATACGTAATACGTATAAGGTCAAAAGGAAATTTCGAAATGGATAATGGTCGTATTATTATATAGATAACGAAATATTTATTTTAAATAGCGGCATTAACATAGTAAATCTTATTGACAATAGGCAGCTTATCGTTATCGCTGAGACACAAAGCAATTTAGGGGAAAGCGAAGCTAATGGATTGATTGTGCTCTAATTATGCGCTGCGTTTTTTTCGTGTATTTTTCTTTATCGAAATTAGCTGATACATTATCGCATGGAAGATCGACGAGAAATTATCGAGTGACTTGAATGAATCATTTTTACAACACTCGTTTTCAAATACGTCGGATAATGTTATTACGTTCTTTAATAAATTTTGGGAGAAGATTAAAAAAACGTACATTTTTGTTTAGCGAAAGTATATTCTTGCAAATTAATGAATTTGCAAAAACATACCGCGTAAATTGTTATTAGAAAACCAATTATTTAGAAAATGGATGATTAGAATACGGATTATTGGAAAACAGATTATTGGAAAACAAATAATTTGCATAGAGGAAATGAGAAGGTTCTTCGCGGTGCGTATATTACGTCAAAGTTCTACCGCGTGTTACGCCACCAGTTTTTCCTGCGCTAATTTATGCGCGAATTGAAAGTACCCTCCTCCTGTTCGCCTCTTCATTCCCAATACGGGAAGTAAAACACAAAGGCACACGAAAGGAAGGAAGCGGCTTATCGAACTTTAATCGCCGACGTACGATTAATTATTTATTTCGCTATCGGCAATCATTGCCGATATCACGCGTGTAGGTATACTCGTATATCTACTCTTACCTTTATCGGGAGACTTACATCGAGACTCTTCACACCGCAGCCACATTAAATTGTGATGTCAGAAGCGAGAAGTAACGCGCATTTTTTTTTTTTGCAATATACGTCAAAGTAAATTAGTCCTTTCGCATTCCACCGCACGTGCCGTTTCCTCGCAACCAACCAATCTAAAAACGCACTGAAAATAACATGGAACGTGCTCTTTCTTCTTTTTCTCTTCTCGTCGAAGTTCAGTTTTTCGAGTCAAACGCGCACTCCATTTTCTACGGAACGTTGGCGAATTTTGCGGAAGCGGAGTGCAGAGCTCGTTTTTTTTTTTTTTTTTCGATAGGCGTAATACGAGGCGCAGCGAGCGTGAGCTCGTCGGTAAAGCGCGATGCAAGGTGCAGCGAAGCGAGTTGCACGCTCGCTGCATTATGCGGTAATGACCGCGTGAAGACCGTCTCTTTTCATTCTCTCTAACAATGTAGCAATATCTATCATGTAAACAACGACGATACTGTTATAAATATGTATAATATATCTGGAAGTCTTCATTATATTTCGTTACATACTCTCGCGGAAAATTCTTGCGAGCTTGTCCGATTTTGCCTCTTTTCCTCCTACACCCTTTCCTTCTTCTTTTCTCTCCTTTCTTTTCTCTTATTTTTAGTATATATTATATATTTTTCGCTAATTTTAATTGACGCTTTAGCTACTGGCTTTTATATTTCTCATTGACATATCTAATCAGTTCTATTATTTTGATTTTTGTTGCACTTTCCATATACTTTATAGGTGCCGTTTAATATGCTCAATCTGGCATTAAAATCAATCATTCTCGCAAGCGTAAACGAATAGAAAGACGACACGTAATAATATAAATTGAATAAAAATATAATGCATGCGCATAGGTATTCGTATTTCTGCAACCAGTGCATCTATTCCCACCATCGTGATATCATTGCAAGATCATTGAGAAACACGCGTGTTTTTTCGGTCCCGTTTATGTAGAAAACGTTATTTAATTATTATATAAAAATATAATAAAATAAATAATTATTGCCAAACTCCTTAGGCTTATTTTCCTAAGGATTGGATTTAGAACTTCTATGTTAGTTATTGAGTTTTAATTGGCATTTTTAATCTCCAAATGTAGCGTTATATTAATTTTTCCCGTACTGAACATTTTTCCATGAAGACTTACTCACTGACTCGCTGACCTTTCTTCATTCTTCCTTTCCACACACGTTTGTTCAATTACCGTCGAACGTTCAAAGCTTTTGGATCTTGTCCAGCGCTGAGGCTTATTAGAATCTAATTTGCATAATTGAAACGTGATTTCAGACGCGAATGTTCCGAGCGTTTGTCGGATGATTTCGGATCGCACGCCGTCACCGCTGCGTATTAATATCCGCTCATTCACTCCGCATCTTTATTAGAGAAAGTAACTTGTATATTTTAAAATCTTTGTTTACCGCATTTTTAAAGTTACGAAAAAGCTTGAAAGTAACCGACGGTCTTATAAAAACTCAATTCTCCATTTCAGTATCATTTGCGTCCAAAACGCGTCCCGAATGCGCGAAGAAAAACATCCTCCTCGTTTTTTCTATTACGCGTTCGGACAAACAATTCGACTTCTAAGTATTCCCCACAATGACACAATTTCCTGGCGCTACCACGACAAACACTTCGCGAAAATCGCATAGTAGGTACTGCTTTTTCGTATCTGTTGATCGATTTGCAGGTCATTACGAAGAAATCTATATTCTTAAATTTTTAAAAATGTGCCATGCAGCTACGAAAGGAAAACACATAAGTATAAGCGGATTAAACACGTTAAGCGGAAAAGAATTCGTTCAGTATCATACCAGAGAAAAGAACATGTTCGACGCGTGAGTCAACATATCGAGGATATTCGAAAACACTAATTTATTGAGCTTGAAGTGTGTGCGCTCGTGTCGTGTTCGTTAAATGGGAAATTAATAATAACACAGCTGCACACGCTTCGTACATTGCATGCGCAAAAACGACAAAACTTTCCGTACGGAATAAATCGAGATCTATTGATAATTATTGAAAATGACTTTTACTGGATTTATTAACGTTAATTATTTACTTAAGTAGCTAAATTAATTTTCTCCGTACATGATACACTGAAAAAAAATATTTGGATCCAAAAAGATATTTATTAGGTGTCCTCTAACAGCTTATTTACTTAATATAATACACATATTTATTTATAATAGAATTAGATAAAATATCTAATTCTAAGATATTTTATCTAATTCTAAATAAATATGTGTATTATATTAAGTAAATAAGCTGTTAGAGGACACCTAATAAATATTTTTTTGGATCCAAATATTTTTTCTTTTAGTGTATAAGTAATGTTTGAATCTCAATAGCATCTACAGTAGATAATACGCAAAACTACGATGAAAACTAATTAGTGAAAGCGGACTTAATCAATCCGACTGATATATACGAATGTATCCTTTTTAATATGACCTAAGTATTGGGGAATTTAAATGCGCGATAGCAATTGCTTGGGAAGCATTTTTAACACATCGCAATTAAACGTGCATCTTTTTATATATCTTATAGTCTCGACGATACTTGATTGAAATAGAATTTAATTTTAGGAACCAGTTTTTTTAAGAATACGCTTTTATAAAAAAATTTCTTGTATCTCGAGTGATTATATGAAATATTAATTTAAAGATCGCGAAATCAGAGGTTTCACGGACGCCGTTAGACGACGTGTTCCTTCAATATTATACATATACACAAATAAATGACAATTTCGAGTAAACTAAAGTGATGTTTACACGTATAACCTGAAAACCCTATCATGTTAAACTTTAAGTTTAAACTGTACTTTTTTATTTTTTATTTATGTATATTTATTTATTGTTTTTTTTAATTTTCCAAGTACCTCCCTAAAATTTATAGCTAACGGCGTCAGTGGAGGTTTTCTTCTCGATCATTTTGTTGGACAGGTAAGACAATGGTTCTTAATTAGCACTTGAGCGCGTTCTTATCGCGATGCTCGTCTTTCGTCAGGCAAAAGACGCGAGCGTTCGTTCAAGGTTTCCCGATGTTCGCGCCGATTTACGAAGCAGTTACGGTCGAGTCACGTCTTATCGGAGTGGAATACGCAATACCTCGGTCGGTCGATTGTTCAGGAGAGCTCGGAAAATAACGGACTGATTAAAGAAAGATGTTAAGCTTTTGTATTTATCTTGGCCTTGCGAACTGTTGAAAACGTTTAAAAGCTATATTGTTTGAATCGCCACTAAAAGGTGATCACTTTCAAATAGTGCCATTAGTCTGGGACCATTTTTTGACCCTTGCTAAAGTGGAAAATTTGTTGGGGTTTGCAGACAATTGACATGTTTATTGTCATAAATCATAGAGGTGCATTTATTTACTCGAATATTTCCGCACCTTTTGTTTGGTGAAAGTTGTACGCGACATCGGACCTGTTGCAAGGTCGAGACGACCGGCCTACACATGATATATCTTGTGTATCTTCAGTGCATCCGTACTTGTGCTCACAATACGGCGGTGTGAAATCCCAGCGCGCGCGCAAACGCGCTACCAAGAAATACAATAAATGATATATTAACAACGCCGTACCAAAATGCAGTGAAATGTCACGATAAGAAAAAAGAAATAAATACAGCTAGGATGTAAATTATTAAATAGTATTATCACCAAATCATTTTTCCATCAATTTTTTTTATCAATTCGGAAACGGTTCTTTCTCGCGACAGACGACAATAAAATATTTGAATGACAATAGAGTTTTCGAGCAAAATCTACCGTTGATGGCATCGTGATGCGCCATCGTTGGCAGAGACATCGTCGCGCCGCGCCGCGCTGCACCGAGGCTAAAGACCCCGACACACCTGTACGCGAGAGAGCTTAGACGACAAATGCGAATGCCAGATACGAGGACAGATCGCCAGGAGTACAGGGCGAACGTATCGAAAGTTCAAGGCGACGTGAGCAACGCGCGTTGCGTGAAATTTGCTCGGCGTGTATATGGAGAAATGGACAAAAACGTTCTACCTCTGGCTGTAAACGCTACATTTTTACATATACGTTTGCAACATTTACAGATATAAATTCGAAACGGAAAACGACGTGTTATATATACATGTCTCGATCATTTATATTTATATTTTTAATAAAGTTAAAATAATGAAAGTACTTTAAATAAATTTATTTATTTTAATAATAATAATAATTTGTCTTATAATAAATGTAAATTTTTAATTTATTTTTAATAAAATTGGAATATATAATAAACTTGATATATTTTAAAAATATATTGTTTATTAAAATCTACAATGACAGTTCAGAAGAACTGAATGTTGATTGTTAATAGGCTAATACAAGAATGCAAGAAGATGTTGCGGATATATGGCGGTGAGAAATGCTTTTATTATAACACTAATCAAGCGAGCACTTAACTAGACGATCTCCACGTGCAGCTCATTTATTATCTCTCTCATCCTCCCATAAGGATCCCATTAACTAAAAGCGTTAAGTTCCAACACGCGTTACTCATTTTCATGAACGTAAGGCGCTGCGACATCAGCGATTTCACGTGCAGATAAACGTGAAATAGTTTCCGGAGTGTGAATCTGGATGGGGTTGAAATGCTTTTATCGCTAAATTTTACGTACCGCTAGTGCCTCCGAGTAGCATCGTAAATATCGCGTGCGACATCTTAATCGTATCGCGTATGTTGTTCCGTTAATCCTAATCTTAGCAATGTATTCTACGAGATATGAATCTCGCCAACTCGTAATTCGCCGTTAAAATACGTTTTTAAGTGCACGAGATTTGTATATTACAATATATGAGCATTTTATTATAAAGCTTATTTTACTTGCAAAACAATTTCTTATAAATTTCTTTCTAAAAATTAGCTTGGAATTTTAAATATTAGCTTTAAATTTATTATACATTTTTTAAATATAAAAGAATATTTCTGATTTTTCTTAAGGGATTGTTTTATTTTCGAATCTTCGGGACTTTTCTTAATGTCGCATAATTTTCTTATATAGTAATCGCGTATTTAAAAACAGCATAAATTAAAATTTTGAAATACAAGCGATTTTACATGCAATATATACGATTACCTACATTTTGGTATAACAAATTGCAACGACATTTCAACAAACATATCTTGCAGGACTTATCTTACGTTGCCTTCAAAATAAACGTTTGATTAATCCATCGTTATCGTTGAAGATTAAATTGTCCGAAACTAATTAATGTCAATACAATTCGTAGTCGATATAAGTAATCTGTCTTCGCGAGGTATCTTCAACTCTGACTACACTTTTCTATCCGCGCGTAATCTGCTTGTACTTATATTTAACTCATTTCCTTTTAGCTTTGTGCAAACAAAAATCTAAATGCAAAACATCCGACACTGCGACTGAGACTCACTCGGGAACAACTTTTAATTGACTATTTATTGAACCTTTCCGAAAGTGATCGTCCATATGAACATTATAGCTATTGTAAGCTTAAATCCCTGGAATAATCCGAGGACCTGTGCATTGTGAGATCTTTTGTGGAGAGGAATTGTGAATGTTATGAGGATTTAAACCAGGGACTGCTCCCAATAACAACGATGAAGATTTTGTCGGAGATTTTGTCGGACGATTCATGCAAAAATTTTGGGGTCAACGACAGCGAAGTTGTATGAGTTGTTAGAGCGTTAGGGTTCCGGGTCTTGGGACCAAGATCGCGGTGACGTTTCTCACAAAAGGGTGAAGAGGGTAAGATCGCGGGCATTTTAGCGGTAAAGGGAGTAAAGAGGGAAGACAGGGTGCAAGGATTCTGCGAGAGTCGGCGGGAACCGGCGAAAGAGAGCAGAGAGCAGCGGTGAGCGTCGATACGAGAGTGTCTATTTACGAGTTGTCCGGCGCCGTGATGTCCGGAGTAAAAATACATCGCGTAGAGTCCGTATGCCGTGCGCGCGCGTGCATCACACTAGAGGCCCTCTTATAATTCTCCCAGCACGCTAGCGCTCTCTCGGACTCTCGGCTCTCTCCTCTCGGTCGCTCAACGCCCCTCCCTACCTCCCCCCCGCCGTCACTCTCATCCCTTCCACGGTGCTCCTAGCGGCCCGTAACAAGCGTGGCGGGGCGGTGCGGCGCAATTCCGCTTCTCTTATTGGATAGCGGCCAACCGTCTCTAACCGAGAGCGGCGGAAAGCGACAGAGAACCACGCTCATAGAGGCACGGCCAGGATGCGAAGCGCAATTGCGCCGTCGCTGTACAGGGTGTTTCGCTATTCGCTATATGTTTTCGATTTTCAGAGTAATATCGCCAAATTCGGCATTATCAATGGAATGTTATGGTTTATATTGAATATTTTATATTGAATGTTTTATATTGAATATAGCATGAGGGAGAAGGAATATCGAAGCTATATTATAAGCTTAGCGTTATGTTTATAGGATAACCAATAAAGACTGAAGTTGGAGTAAATTTTTTAAACAAAAATGTCGAGGCTCTTACAGCTCATCCATTACTAATATAATCACTGTCCATTCATAGAGTATTCATATCCTAATTTCTTTTTAAAATAGCTTCGATCTGATTAACAAATCGACTTGAACGAACGCGTTGGGCCGTGGTGTTTACAAACGCGTGCCCGGTTGCAAGGCAGGTACGTGTCACGCCAGGTACGTCTGTGGCCCGGCGTGTAGGTGCAGAAATATAATCGCGCAATGACGTCACATGCGCGTGCTGTGCAAAACAGACTTCCTCCCGTTCCTTTACCGTCGTTCGGACTACGGCGCGGCGAAATTTGCCGTTGCAACGACCAGTAATATATCTAATATCGTACTTTATAAATCATGTTAGTTTACCTAATCTCGACACCCGATAAAGTAAAAAAAAAACAGTTTTATTTGAACGATAATATATATATATATATATATATATATATATATATATATATATTCGATAAAAAATTATATGAAATCAAGAAATACAAGACTTATTTGATTAAGAATTGAATGATAAGTTATCATCAATTAACGGTCTGAAAGTAAAGTCATTCGAGGCTGCTATAGGATTACCTGCTGATTAAAAGATACGCGAGATATTGCGCGAATAATTATTAATAAACCGCTTCCATTTCAAGTATAGGAATACCGAATAATACAATATTTATTTCTAGCATTATACATATTCTGTCTTTATACAAATGAAAAAAATTATTTCTCTTAATAAGGATGGGACTGTTTGCCGCTCGATATTCGCAAATCTACTCCGCGATGAAGCACGTAAAAGACTAATCTCCTCACTTTCAATTAATCCGGATTTCAATTAATACGACGCAATTCGTATATACTCTGGGAATTATCACGAGTGTTTTCTGTATAGTAAAAGATCGGCAAGATTAAAAGATCGTCTTTATTTCGGGAGTTAAAACCTACGCTCTAGCCCACGTCGCCTCGCTGCTTCGCCTCGGTCTTTTGAATGGGAGTATTTTTAGCACGCGCCTACTATATGTGGATAACTGTACGCGCCGCGCCGCGTATTCAGTTTCCGCGGATCGAGCAGGCTTGAGCGAGCATTAAAGTGTTCGATGTGACATCGAACGGAAACCAAATTTCGCACGATTGCATCCTGATGGAGGCAAAATTCGCCGGATATATATTTTTTCACCTAGACTAGACCGATCGTTTATCTCGCATTACCGTTAGTTATATCGTTAGCTTTGTAGAAAAAGGAATCATGCAAGAAGAATTTTGAACGGGTTCTTCGGATAAATTATGTATCCTATATGATGATGATTTTTTTTCATAGCAGAAAGAAATGAAGAAGACTATCACAAATTATACATTGGTGATATATATTTACATATACATATTCAATATTATATCGGATGACGAAGCTTAATCTAATTTGTACAATTTTTTCTGATTCCGTGTCAGTTGATATAGATCTTTTGAACGGGTTCTTCGGATAAATTATGTATCCTATATGATAATTTTTTTCATAGCAGAATTGAAGAAGACTATCACAAATTATACATTGGTGATATGCCTATATTTACATATACGTATTGAATATTATATGGGATGACGAAGCTTAAACTAATTTGTACAATCTTTTCCGATTCGTGTTTCAGTCGATATAGATCTTTTTACAATCCCTCATGGAAAAAGCTACGGTAAAAAAGCGAAAAAAGCACAAAAGATTATAGCAATTACTGTAATATTTGCTATAGTTTCGTGTACTTTTTCGCAAATATAACAGTAGTCTTTCTTACAGTAGGTAGTATTTTTCCATAAGGGACTTATCAAGTTAGTTTTAATGATAAACGCTCTCAAATTTGTTTAGGACTTATTGACTTAGAATTTTTTACATTATTATTTATTCGTTTATTTAACGTCCTATGATAATGAAATGTATCGGAGAGCAACTAAGCAAACTGATCGAAGGTTACGGAATCGAATACAATTTGGAATTCGATACAAATGTCTATTTAAAGTTTTAATCTTATTTGAAATCTAAATTCTTGGTACTACCCGAGATTCGGAGATTAAGAATCTTGACTATTTCCATAAATCTCTCCCCTTTAAAGTTTCAGTCACCTGTCCTACGTATTATCTTGCTGACATCGGACTTTTTTTCCAGCCACCTGACACGCACCACGACATGGGAGGACCCGCGGAAAACGGCCGCAGCCGCGAGTGTGGCCGCGGTAGCCGCAGCCGTCGAAAGCAGCAAATCCAACCCGCTCGGTCCGTTGCCCGATGGATGGGAACAGGCGCGCACAGCCGAGGGCGAGATCTATTTCATCAATCATCAGACTCGCACCACCTCCTGGTTCGATCCGCGAATCCGTAAGTATTATATATTGAATTGAATTCCTGCTCCTCCCAAGTGCTGCATTCGATATAGATTAGAATGGAGATCTCCGAATCTAAATATTTATCCAAGAATTAAAGAATCCCTCGATGCTCACTGTTTAATCATCAAATCGGATCGGTACGATTCAAATTTTTCTGCTGTTTTGCATCTCACAAATTTCGTTATAGCGTATTATTGGGATTACCCTTCCGACTTTCGCCCGGAGACTAGAAATTTAGTTTTTTCTCATCTCTCTGATTTATTTTTGGTTTATGAGTATTCAGATTTAAACGTAATTAAATTCTGGACATGTAACATTCCGGAGTTTCCGAATAGAAATCGAAAAAATGGTGTCTCTAGGTACTATTAAAGCCCGACAATTTTACGGGACTTGGCAAAGGTTGAAAGATTTGTTTCACTTGGTGAGGAACCTTTCCCGATTGACCACAGTGTGAATTACACTTCTCGATCGTTGACTAATGTTTATTTCTTATCGTATATTCGTATAAGATATCGTTTATTCAGCATCGCATCTCCAAAGAACTCCGGCGTCCGGTGCGATGCTGCCGCAGAACTGGCAATTGCAGCAACCCACCGGCGGCATCCAAAGCAATCAGAGTTTGGCAGCCTGCCAGCAGAAGATTCGTCTTCAGTCGTTGCAGATGGAACGTGAACGTCTGAAACAGCGACAGCAGGAAATCATGCGCCAGGTTAGCATCGTAACTCGTTCGCTCTTCGATCTGGAGACTTGATCGCGTGACATTTGTAATTATGCTCAATATTCACGCGTCTTTTCCATCGTTGCAGCAAGAGATGATGCGGCAGAGCACCACGGACGTTGCCATGGATCCGTTCCTATCGGGTATCAACGAGCAACACGCGCGCCAGGAGAGCGCCGACAGCGGCCTAGGACTCGGTCCTGCATATTCCATAGCTCAGGCCAACGATGACTTCCTCAACATAGACGAAAACATGGATGGCACGAGCGGTAAGAGCGGCCCGTTCGAAATTCCCGATTTTTTCGGAATTAAAAGCCTTTTTTACGCAACATTTTCAAAATCCATCGCCACCATCACGCTTATGAAACTAGGCTAAAAAGAATGTTATTCGCTTGCTTTGCTGTGCCATTAAGTCAATTTTCGATTTATGAATAATTGTTTTGCGCGATTGTTCCGATTGCAGAAAGGCACTGTGCGTTGAATGATCTTACGAAACGATTATACCGAAGCCATAAATACATAAGTACGTATTTGTCACAATATCACATTTTGTTGAGTCATACTTTGAATTCGATGAATTCTTTTTCAGACGGGGGTGCGCCGATGGACACGCCGGATCTCTCGACCTTGAGTGATAACATCGATTCGACAGACGATCTCTTGCCGTCACTTCAGGTAATCCTCTGACATGTCGATAATCGTTGCAAGCCTAGTCAAAACTCATTAAATACGGTCTTTTGAATCCACAATTGTTATTGTTTCAGCTGAACGAGGAGTTCAGCACCGATATTTTGGACGACGTGCAGTCACTCATAAATCCTAACACAACCAAGCCGGAGAACGTGCTGACTTGGCTATAGGATAGTGATACTGTGGCGGTTGTCGGCCTATTTAAAAGAATGGGTATTAAGGTTCTTGAAGTAGAAACTTTATCCAAATCTAGATATTAACCTGTGGTATATTAATTGCATCATTGATCAGCGTTGTTTTTAATATCTTTAATCACTGATGCAATCTATTTCTTCATAATTCTGTACTGTGGGTTACTAGACTATAGTGGACTATAAGGATAGAATTAAGTCTCTACTTCAAACCTAAATACCTATTTTTTCTTTGTTTCTTTCTATTTGGATTTTTGCGAGGATGCATTACCGCGATAACAATTAGGATATTGTTGGAATTTATTTTTTTCATTTCAAGCTTTCTATAACGAGCGATATGATGAAATCGGGAATTAAACCCGGACTTTTTGCTCGATACGTAATGATTTTATCATTAAGTTTATCCCAGATGTCCTAAAACATCAAAACTCCAAGAAATTTAAATATGTGTTCATATGCGCATGCGAGTATGAACATGCCGTATATAGTAAATGTAAGTTAATATTTTGGGAGTTATTGGATAGCTTAATGGATAAAATTCGCCTATCAAATGAAAGATATTCTGACACTCCGCATATATAAGAACTTTTGAATGGAAAAAAATATTTCCTTGTGATAGAAACAGTCAAATCAAAGACACATTTAATGTAACTTTGTAACATACCGCGGTACCGCATTTTTCTTGTGAAAATTCAAGTAGAAGGATGTTTATACCTTATTATTATATGCCGTCTGAGGAAAGGAAAGAGAGAAGGAAGAAGTGAAAGACTATATGCAAACTTGCTTTAAATATCAATATCTCTAGTCCTTCATTTCCTCCTTTATTTCTTTATTCGTTAAACAATATTATATTTTATATATGCAACGAAAATTCTATTCCGTATTCATATTCGTTGAACTTGACGATTGCGTTTTGGCAGATAATCGATTTTTGTTGCATATGATGGTATCAAGAGATCGTACAATATTTATGCTCCCAGTTTGTAATTGTATCTTCCTATGATTCTTGCACGCAGAATACGGTTTAGTTTTAAAAGCTAATATAGAGAAACTATGAACGGATTATAAAAAATTTCAAATTTTCTAACGCGAGTCGATTTGCTGCATGTTTTCGCGCGAGTGATTTGGTGCTATTCTTATCTTGGGTGCATGTAATTGAAAATTGTTACAAATTATTACAAATGTTATCAATTACAGCAAATTTTTATTTGCTATAGTTATTATTTGCTATAATTGGCTCTTTAATTCTTGATACTAATACATTATAGTTATATTATAGATGTGGGCATACCACGAAGTAACCTCTTACTTCGTGGGGCATACATATGTTGGTCGCAATCTGGGTCTGTAAATTGTCAATTCTGACCAAGTTCTACGCCATATTACTATCTCGAAGATCGTCGATCTTCGAAGTGGCGGAGCAATAGTAATGTTTACTGGACGAAGATCGAAGAATTTTTAATACAGCGTATTCACAGACATTTATCAATATTTCGAATATGACATACGGAATTGTACAATGTTTAATCAACTCTTTAAATCGCGGGATATATATATACATATATGTGTATATTTACATTTATATATGTATACACATTCATATATGTGTTGGCATACATATGTTGGAAACATATACCGTCTGCGATCCTGTTTGTAGTATAATTTTTTACGAACGATATGCTTCAAAGCAGAGTGCCTTGTCTTTGTAATCAATTAATGTGACAACTTTACTCATCGTTTTTTGCTGCATTAACCGTCCATATTAAACATTGTGAATGCAATTATTAAAAGTGAGCGTCATATTTTAGATAGCCGGCTGAATATTTCTGCCGTGGATAAATGCAGAATGAGAATATATATTTTTTTTATATGTAAAGTCTATACTCTTGTTACAAATTACAATTATATTGATATTTTTCGAGAAATGCTGTTAGATTGTAAACTTCTCATGTGCGTTTTATACTATCATACAATTATGTAACGGAGATTACCAGAGCGAGAAGAATATCTGGTATTTATAGATTTATATATATCTTTTATCTATAAGGATTTTCGCTCTTCATGTCTCTAGCGAGGGATACTGGAGTGGTGCGAAAGAAAAGAGGCCGCTAACATTGAATTTTTTGTTATCGCGGATTAACTCACGGCCTATTTATTATCGGAAATCATAACGTTTCCGATAAAGAAGATAACGTGTGTATGCAATTAGAGGCAGCTGACAATATATGGAAGGAAATTTACGCGACTATTTTTATCACTTAACAAGCGACAATATACATACATCTTGATCGATACGTAATAAAAATGGACGTAATTGATTAATAAATATTTAAATTCATAAGCAATGGACAACGTCTATAAATAATGGAAAGTTATACGAAAAGTGTCCATTGAATATGAATATTAGATTAATATTTGTATTGTACTGTAATATTCGCGCGCTTGCTACGAGATCGAAATAGTCACGTAAATTTCTCACCTTTTTGTATATTAAGGACATCGACAATCTTATCATGTAAAACTTTTTGTAATATCGGCTCTCCCGCCTTTTCTCGCCACCGGGAAAAGTCTCGGAGAAACGAGAGAAATTTTCGTTTCGCTATTCGCACGCTCCTGCGTTGATGTTTCTTTAATTCAACTGGTTGGCCGTGCGAATGTCGAATCTTTGACTACTTGATTTTTTCTTCTTTTTTTAATAGTAAAAAACAGGCGATAGTGTAAACGTTGATTTGACATTTGTGTCATTTGCTGTATTTTTGGGGCCGACACTCCGGAAGGCGGGACGTCGCACGTCGAGCACGGTATAAAAACGCGATTTTTCTTATTTTACCACAAGTTCGATCATCCCACGATTAATTGTATTCGAGACATTTTTAATGCCATTTTTAACAGCCGGAATAAGGATGCGCGTTTTGAGTTTTATTCAGTTTTGAGTTTCTCCTTTTTATTCGCTTCGCCTTATCTCAAAATTCCAATTTTATTCAGCTGCTTTTTAGTTTTGTTTTATTCGATTTTGCTGTGCCACATGATTTACGGCGACGTCCCTCCCCGATCGGCGTTACCGTCGCAATCGGTAGCGTTTCTCGGTGTCACGAGGATCGATCCGACAGTCTTCCAGGAACGTCATGCAAATCAAGCGCGTTTAATGTATTATTTTAATTACAATTTAACGATTAATATTTACCATATTGTATCTTGCTTTTAGTCTAAACTCAGTGTAGATTACATTTTGGGGAGCGTTGCGACACGGAAACTCACGTAAGTGCCTTCACGTTTTCGAGACGAAAACACAAGTTCCGCGATCTATGCTGATGCGTAAGATAGATCTTTAGATCGAGAACTCCCCGCTTAGGCTGCGCATTCGCCTCGATAATATCTGAGATTATACACAAAAGCAATTAGTTGTTTAATGTCAGTATTTAAATATGCTCATTGGCAATTTAATTTGTGAGATACATTTTTATATCGATAACAAGTGTCTTAGCAATAACGATAATAATAAATATTATTTACTTACGTATCGACGTAGTAGTATTTCTTACCTTCCATCTCTCATCCTCTCCGTTCCGTTGTTATTAAAGCAGAACATTATTACTGATACACTTAAGAAATGTTACGCGGGGCGTGTGATTACAGAGGTGGTGTACAATCGACTTAATAATTTAATTAATTGGTATTCACGAGAAAAATAGAGAAAAATAGTTATATGGTATTTTTATTAAAAAGAAATCATTCATTGTCACATTCAAGCATTCAACAATCTTAACCCTTTGCGTCCCAGTGGTTTTGTTGTCAGAATATGCAGTTCGGGGATAAAGATTAGCACAATTCAAAAACTTTGTGATTTCTTCCACGAAAGGATTTGTTCAATTCAGCCAATTTATTATAAGATTAATCTACTTTAATATTTAAAAAAAAAAAAAATTTTTTTTGCTTTAAAAAAGTTGTTTAAAGTCTTAAAATTAATGTGCAAAAAGTTCCAAGTAAATATTTAAAATATTTTTTGAGTTTGAAGCGGATTTGTGTACCTACGTGAGGTAAACGGATAATCCTCTTTGGACTAGATTAGCCTTCGAGAGGATGATGTTAAGCAGGAAGGTCCATTGTATGGAGCATCAGGTATCAGCGATTAGCGGTAAGATAAAAAAAAAAATGACTAACGATTTTGTTGATAACATTTTTATTAAAAACCATATAATAAAAATTTGTGTGCTCAAAATTGTAAAAAATATTCAAACACTATTTCCGTCAATTAAAAAAACTCATCAGGCGGAAGGGAGTAGAGAATATAATTAGTGAAAAAATTGATGTTTCTGTTTCAGAAAAATGAAAATAGCGGAATCGTGTACACCGCCCAGCCGCGTACACGCGCGGAAAAACATTTTATACAATTTGTTATATCTCACTCAAATATTAATATTTTTAAGTAAAATTTTAAATTTTAGAAAGCTTAAAAAATGTGTTAATAAAGTGTCAAACATGAAATAAATCGCATTTTTATTTTTCCTGCATTCCAAACTTAAAAAACCTTCACTGGTTTAGCTCGTCAAAGTAAAGTAATCCTTCTGAAAGACATCTTGTGAATAGTATAATCCTTTTTAAGCTTTGAGCTAAAAAAATAAGTTCTGAAATGTAAATAAAGACGAAATAAAAGAAGACTTTCTCCGAAATAAAACTTTCCCTTTGATAGTATAAAAGTAAAAACGCTTCACGTAATAATGACCATCTTGGTGACAAACGTGGCGACAGAAAAAAGAAACAGGTAGTTCTTGCTAGAAATTTCTTGCTGATATGCAAAAATTAAAAGAAACTCTTTTAAAGTTAAAAATATTTTAGTCGACTTTAACTGGCAACATCTTGATAAATTCACAATTTTTCCTATATGTATAACAAGATCGTGCTTGAAAAGCAATATAAAATACAAGTCGAAAAATAGTGATTATAAGTGGGACAATAAAGATTATGCTATCGTTCTCCCCATGATCGCGTAGGTAATTGCACTTGTTCCTCGAAATTCGAGGCAGGAAACTTTTTCAACCGAATTAAGAGCCGATCAAAAAAAAAACGGTACTTGACACTCTTCCCCTCCGCGAAGACCGTACCTAATGGGATCGACGCGAGAAAAAACTCCCCTTCTCTCGACAGGTTGATATCTATTATACGAGTGGCTGGTAATATGAGCGCATAAAAAAATTAAAACCCCTCTTCACGTTCAACAGGTTGCATCCACTCGGGAAGGGGCCGGTATTCGGAGTTACCCTTCCGTCACTTTAAATCGTGTCGTATGTGTGTGTGTGTAATATACGACTCTGTTAATCGCTCCATCGGCGTTCAACGTGGATCAGTTATAAGTTGTTTCTCGCTGTTTATATTACAACTAATGTTATGGTGTAAAAAGAGAAAACTATAAAATTATTAACAATTAATATAGACTAATAAGACATAATATAATAACAATAAAATAATAGCATTATAGTAGAATATAATTATATATAATAATAGAATATAATTATAATAGAATACAGTTGATATTGGAAAATATTTTGCCATTGGTTTATTTTTCTTGTTTTTAATTAGATTTAAATTGTGATCATAAAGATTTGACAATGAATGCAATGAAATGCACTTTATTATATAGCATATATTATTATCTATATGGTTTAGAATAAATTAAATATTCTGCGTACTAATAATATATTAATATCAATATATAAAGGTAGGTATATAAAAATATATACATACACAAAATAATTCTTTTATTTTATTAGTAAAACTTTTAAAATTTTCTTAAAATATTTTCATTAAAAATATAAAATCTGTCAAATATGAATCGATTGTCATGAAGAAACTTTTTGAGACCATGCCTACATATTTTTCAGCTAAAACGTTTTTCAGCTAAAACACAATTACTGAGTCGTTTGCGCATCGCCCATATGGCGTTATCAATGAATCTTCAATAGTACGCGAATAATGTTATAGATCGATCAATCATTCCAAACAAACCAAGGATTTTTGCGGTGGGGGAGATTTTTTACGCTTTAATAGATTTTCCTGACTCGTATTTTTCAGGACCCGGTTGCAGTGCATTAAAACTTATTCATGTGATGCATAGCTTTGGGCCGTTTGTCGGGCCCTTCTATTAAAATATGTTTTTGTGCGAGATGATGTGCACAAATTCGTTGAGACTGCAAAAAATGTAAGTCACACTTAGGGGTGTGTCCTTGGATTAGATGACAACCTGGATTAGTGATAAATGATATTTTGCACTATAAAAATCATTAGCCAGAAAAAAGCTTACATATACTAACAATAGTTTTCTTAAGTGTGTGTAAACCGGATCTCTGCATAGTAAAAAGAGTTTAGACCTATACAAATTTACAAAACCAACTGTAAAAATCACCAAAATCATCCAAGTGATCGTTTACAACAGGCATGGTCAACAACGCTTCACCCTTCACTCTTTCCATATATTGAGAAAAGAAAGGGTTCCTCCTCCGCTGAATAAACCATGCCTGTTGGCAAAATCCCTTTCCCCCAATCTCCGTGAATAGAAAGAGAGAGTATCGTGGTTTCGGAGCTCGAAGTTGACCAGGCCTGGTTTATACAATATAAAAATTAATAAAATATGATAAGAATTTATCCCAGGTAGCAGAATAATATATCAAATGACATAATAATTCCATCGCTTAATGATGTCTGTAACGTCAATAATACGTCTTTAGACGTCATCCTGCTATCTAGGATATATTATAAATTTGAAATAATTATATAAGATTGAATGAGATTATAAGTACCTATAATATGTTTATAATAAATAAATAATGTATAATTATAATAGTTAATATAATATAGGCAAAATAAGAATTAAAAAACATACCTATGTAAATGCTTACAAAATAACAAGTAATAAAATAATTGTTATAAACTTTTCTATTGCAGAACATGTTTCGTTAATAACAAATATAATATTTTTGTATATTCTGAAAGAGCAAACACAATATCATGTAAGGGTCTCTATTATATAAATGACTTTATACGATAGCGACTTAGCCTTGTTTTAAATTGTTGTAAAATGAATATTATATATTTCCTGTTTCTTCTAATAAGATTTTTTACAAACTTTTAAATATGCAACCTCATCAAAAACCCGCATAATACACAAATGCTTTATTAATTAATATTTTTATTTTTCAAAAATACTATCACAATGCTTAATGTATGTACTTCTTCCGTTTGTTTAAATATTTTTTTAGTTTTTTGTTACTTTTTACAGAATAGAAAATATTGAGTAAATTTATAGGTATACATAATATTCTAAAATGTTAATAAATTATAGAATTATGGAACATTTAATAATATATAATTAATAACAATAACTTTCAATTGAGTGTATTACCCCCTCCTCTAAATTACCCCAAATAATCGTTTACACACACACACACCCACACAAAAAAGAAATGACTATTCTCGGGTTAACGATTACACGGAAAAAACAGTATGGTTGACTCAACTAAAATCTGGTTAGCACAACCAGATTTATGTGTGAGTCAACCATACTGTTTTTTCTGTGTTCTTTTTTGAGTTTGACAACCAGATCATTAAAAAATACAAATCACTTTCATCAGTAATTTATTTGTGTATTATAGTGCGGTAAGAAAATGTGAAATAAAAGATGCTGACTTGTTCTGTGTATCAGGCGAAGAAAGGTCTGAGATTTATGAATGGAAAACAATCCGATTATGTCCGTGTTTTTAAAATTTAATTTTACTGCCCTTTCTAAAGACCATTTTTTTAAGGATGCTTGCGTGTGGCGCGTGGTGAGCGCGTGCCGTATCTCATCCCTCGCTTTTCTTCTCTCGGGGGGAAACTTTCTCGGCTCGCGGTTCCGTATTTTCTCCCCATTTCCCTCTCCCTCGACCACCCGAATGATCCACCCTATACGTACGCGAGAGTCCACGCTACTCTATAAATAGAATAAGGCAGCGCACAGCTGAGGCGGAAAAGCGGAAATTTCTCTTTTTCTCTCTCTCTCTCTCTCTCTCTCTTTCTCTTTCTCTCTTTTTCTTGACGCGTGCTTTCGTTAGCGTAGTATCGTGTGTCCCGATGCTCGACAGACGGCGAAATAGAAGCTGAGCTGAGGGGAGGAATCGCGGAAGAAACCAAGCGACAAGGAGAGACGGTGCAGAGGTGAAAGGAAAAAAAATCCCGACCAGGGTCACTTCGGTTAGAATTAACGTATGAATCCAGTCACCTCGTGACCTGGTCCTGGTCCTTCTCCTTCGCAGAACCCCCACAGGAAGAGAGTGCAACGACCGCATTCTTCGCCCTCGAGGGGCTAAGTTGCCTATCGGAGACTTGGCCAGTACAAAAAAAAAATCTATAAGTGAGAATAATCGAACGTGACGTTCTGTGAAGCTACGGATCCGATTATATGGAGAAACATGCGAAATCAGAACTGCAGTCGGGACGTCACGCCGCGCGCCGTGAGATCGCTGTTTTAGCGAAGATAACGACGAAGACGTCAGGAACGCAGACGTTTGCTGCGTGCCAGTGTCCGCGGAGCGTATGCGACTAATTAAGACTAATTAAGACTAATTAAGAAATATAAAAATGAACAAAGACGCGTTTAAGGCAAAAACGTACGCGAGAAGAAAGTGAAAAGGGGGATGCAACATATACGAGAGAAAAGAGAGAAGAGCGACAAAGAGATCGATACGCTTCATTATTAACCCTCCGCGATCATCACGATCGCGCGCGTTTCGCAGGGGTGGGTCGCCGGGAATGCAAGGGAGGAGATTAAACGGTGAAATTTTCTGGGGTCGGAAATGCGATTTTCCCCGGTTTTCTCATCGTTTCTCGCGTGCGATCGTCGAACCGCGCGCGTACTACGCGCTTTCCGAAACGGCTGCGACCGGTCGTTTTCCGAAAAATCTCTTCTTCTCGACGCGACGTCCATTGGGATCGGGGTGGACAATGGTCGCGTATGTGTCGACCTATAAATCTCGTATTGTCCGGCCGCCAATGTTTAGCCGTCCGCATATTAACCCCGGGGGTGAGAAGGCCGTTCACCCGGCCATTGTTCAATATCTGACCCCTCTCGTGGCAGCGTGACCCCCGATCTTACTTAGGTTTTGAGCGCGTGATCCCGTTCTTGACCGATCTCACGTGACACGATGCGAAATGTAGAATTCGCAATTCGTAGCCCCGAATAAATTTCTATCGGCGTCATCTAAACTTTGCATGAAAAGAAGAAAATAATTATTAAATGCTTATATGAAAAGTTAATAAGAGCTGCTGTAGCAGAATGTATTTGTTGTATACATCTCTGTGTTACTATACATATACAAAATAAAAACTAACTTAATAGAAAAATAATTTAATTTGTATTAATATAATTAATAATAATAATAAATCCTACGTGTTTCTTGTTAAGTTACCCCTTTTATGACTAGCACCGCCTTTAATTATTTCATTGCATAGTATATATTCACGTGTTATTTTCAATCGGCGAAATTGCATCATGTATGCAATGGCGAACACTCCGCGGTATATAGAAATGATGGACACTAATAGTGAACATTATAGCCGCCCGTTAGTCCAAGCGATTGAGTTGGCGATACTCGAAAGAAACCAGAAAATAGAAAAACGGTCAGGAGAAAGAGAGAGGTGAGGGAGGAAGGGAAAGGAAAGAAATGAATGGGCTAAGGATCGGAAATCGGGGATCAGGATCTGAAAATCAATTTGGTCGCTGAAAGATTGGCACGAGAATATGGAAAAACTATTCTTACAAGAGAAGAAAAGAAGAAAAAAACATTTTAGTTTACTTAAGACGAACCGAGCGCTGACGGTTGTATACGAGAATATTAATTTAGGAGAGAGTTACCTACTTTTCACTGGCTCACGCAAGGTGCACGCGATCCAGTACGGAATTTTTTTATAAACCTGTTGCGCATCTAATGCGCCATGTGACTTTCGACCCCAGCTTTCTTTTCTCCTTTTTTTTCTCTCGTTTTTTTTCTGTTAACATCTCGTCGATCTTATAGGGCTCTTATTTCGCCCGTGCTCCGATAGCCCGCCATCCGTCCGCGTATGCGTTTATTATATATGTATACAAGGCACGCGCGTGCACAAAAAGCGCAAAGAATGAGAGAGGATGCAGGAGTGAATCCATCCCGTCTTTTTTCACTAGTATAAAAAGCCAGGTAAGTGGGGGAAAAAGGTCGGTTGGAAAAGGCGAGGGGAAAGGAGGAAAAAGACTGAATCCACACAGTATCCATACAAGAGCTCTTCAATCTGCACAGGCTTCTGGCTCGGGATAAGGGTAACAAGAGAGGCGCGGGGGAAGTGACAAGGGGTCAGACAGAGAAAAAATTTCGAAGCCGTTGAAGGGCTGACCACACCAATTGTCGCTTAGCTTAAATTCACGTCTCTTTCTCAATTTCGGTTTCCCATAGTTTATCACAATTTTTCCCGCCTTTTATCACGCACTGCAAATTTTTCGTGCATTATTTACTCCAACGAGATAGCTGTCAAAAACGAGCGTCAAGGCTGGGAAATTATCAAGTGGGCAGAAAAATTTAATTTGTGTATTATTGTTAAATGTGAAATTATACGAAAAATATTATGTACAATACCATGTGTCATTTTCTTTTCTAGTAGAATGAATCGTAAATATTCACACGTTCGGCGATTGTTGGCGTGTTCCTGCTTTGATTACAGAGTTAAAAAAAAAGAAGAAAAAACACCAAACAAAATTTATTGTTACCTGTAGTTTTTTGCCTTGGACGTTGAATACCTACGTTCTCATTTACCAAATTTTTCTGTCACGTCATAATTTTGAGAAATTTGTAGTTAAAGTTGCAAAAAAGGGCCAAATAAATCCCATATTTTTATTATCCATAGCCGACACTTTTGAGGGTTGAAAGTCCTAACAACATACTTAATTTTGATTGGAATAAAACTTCTCCGTCACATATCGTTGTTATAATATGACAAAGTACGTAAAAATAGCCCATTTTTGCAATTTTAATTGCAATGTTCTCAAGATTGTGACATAGTGGAGTAATTTGGAAACCAGATTCGTATTCAGTATCCCAAAAACCATAGAAAATTACTAGTCTCGTTCTAGTGTTCGAAAAAAAGTCATTTTTTGTTAAACCGTGTTATTATGAGATATAATACATTGCTTGAATTTGCCTCTCTCTCTCTCTCTCTCTCTCTATTTCTCTTCCTTCCTTTCTCTCAAAATAAGGCATCAAACAAATGTCGAACATCGAATGTTCCATTCTTCTTAAATATAACAAGCCCTTATTAAAGCGGCTAAAGTCTGTTGTAATCCTTGAAAAAGGCCGACGGGACGAGCGGACGAGATTGGTCCACGTTAAAAACTCGCGCGGTAGGAGCGCACGCTATTTCGCCGCGATGCGGTGTCAGCAGATGAACCGTAAGTATGGTCAACCCAATACGAGCGTGGGTCAGCTGTCAGTTGTTTGTCCTTAGAGAGGGGCACCATTTGCGCGCTGCAGCCTGCAGAAGGCCGCTCGTTCGATCGTCGATGGCCCTCCCCGAAAACATCAAGGCTATCGTTTTCTATGAATTTGGCTGAATTTTTCATCGCAACGGTCGCAAACTCCCATAAATCGAGAATTTAGAGCGCGAACCCTCGCAACGTCCCCTAGAAGACGTGCGAGTGTCTTGCAATTAGATTACGTTATACTTACTTACAATAATGAGAATTTTAAAAAGTTAATTAAAAAATATTTTTCTTTTTTCGAGGAGCTCGGGCCAAGCCTGTCGAAAGTATATAAAATAGAATAATGCAGGCTGCTTATTTAAGTGACACTGTTTAAATAGTTGTTTAAACGATTATTTCCCCAGAATCGAATGTACGTAAAGTACATTTCCCGAAAATTATTTTTATCTTCAATCTTCTAATTATCTTTCTGTAATTTTTTGTAGTTTTTATTATAATTTATATACCATAATATATTCAACTATAATATTACAATAATAATTATAATAAAATTACAGTAGAATAATAAAGGTTTAACCCCAGAACACGAAGCTTCCAAAACATCGCGAAAACATCACACACCATATTAGGTAAAAGACCTATAACTTTGATAGGCTGTAACTCTGGTTCACATTAATCAATGTATAATATATGTATATTTTTTGGACTTGTGCTTTTTTCTATTAATCTATTTTGAAGCTGTGAGAATATGTCTAAATATAGGCAGTAATACACTAATTTTAATTTAATAATAAAAGTTTTATTTTGCCAAGTTATGAAATAAAATTAAATATCAAAAATAGAAAATTCCGTGCAAGCAAAGCTTCGTTTTGATTTGGAAGACCTATGCTGTGTGTTCTAGAATTAATGTTGGCAAGTTTCTCCAATTTATCTCTCGTTCTATTTGAACCGCGGGTATCCATTGTATTATTCAAAACAATGATAAATGACAAACATGTACCGAAAATGTATGCTAAAAAATATTTCTGCGATTGGTTTTAAATAAGCTAATAAATCTCTGACTATTTGCCTATGCAGTTAGGCCGAGATCTTCCGAAAAAAGTTACAGTGAAAGATAAATGATAAAATACAAAGACTCAAAATCTGCTATTGAAAAATATAGAAAAAATGAGACTAACCGATTTTTTCACACTATAACTCTTGTCTACGGTTTTGTGAATATTTTACTTCATTTATCAAAAAAGATTTACCTATAACGTCGCTCGTAAATTTTAAGTGCTCTTGTTTTGCAAATTTCTCTGAGAGGAATAAGTGTCGGTCACATTAAAGTTTGTAAAACAATTTTTATAACAATGCTTTAAGATGTTACCGAAAGTATTACCAAAAAGAGAAGAATGCTTTGAATGTCTTTGCCGACTTTTCCGAAATTTACCTACCGTGTGTCAAAGAAAAGACAGCGCATTACCATATACTTTCTAAAAAGAAATCCTTTCCTAAAAATTTCGCAACACTTACAATTAGTGCAATAAGAGAAGGCTCAGAACTGAACTCCACCAATTTCGATAAAACTTGGCAGGATTTAACAGAGAAAATTCCCCCGCAATGATACTTCTGTTTGGATGTAAACGGTCAACCGTTTCCAAGATATGTATTTTAATAATAAATTTAGTAGCGCTTTTAGTAGAGTTTATTAGAACACTCACATACGAGAATTTATGGCATAGTGGATATGGTAATTAACTGTCACATAATTTATAGATATTATATCATGACTATTATTATGTTATTTTATATCATAACTATCTATATTATATAATTTATATATATGATATAAATTTTTTATATTAAATAATTAAAATAATTTATTTCTTTATATTAACAATAATTATTTTTATCATACAACATTATTATATAATAAAAAATTAATTAATTAAACTCGATTGTACAAGTTATGAGGCAGTTACCATATCCACTACTCCATACAAATACTCGTATGTGAGTGTCCTACTAAACTACTAAAGACTACTAAATATATTATTAAAATATCTCAACAACGGTTAACACACCGTCCGTACCCAAATAAAAATATCATTATATTCGCGAAAACTTTCTCTGTAAATCCTGCTCAGTTTCGTCGAAATAGGTTCAGTTCTGAGTCTTTTCTTGTAAAGAACCTTTTTCTTTAGGACCTTTAGGTCGATAATAATAGTAGTAAAACGATTAGTCTTTCCGTGAGTCACACATCACCGTTATTGTAAATATTATAATCATTTACTTATCGCTTTACGATTATTCTGCTATAATAATAATGATATTAATAATTGTACTCTTATTATTACTTTAAGAAATAATTAATTTCATGACAAGTAGTATAAAATGTATTAGTGCAAAATAAGCGATCGCTGTTCCAAAAACAACAAATATCCAAAAGAATATTGTGATCGACCATCGACCATCACGTTACTCTTTGTGCGCCATGCATCTCTTAGTAAAAGAATAATTATAAATTTATAAATCAGAGAAGCACAGTCAAATTAAAAAATTAAAAATGCATTTTAATATTCTTATAGTGATTTAAATTTATTGAAATGCGCGTAAAACATTTATTTCTCTATGAAATTTATTTCTTTAAAATTAGCGCATGACTCTCAACACACGTTAATATTATTCTTCATATTTATAAGCCGAAATTATAAGAGAGAATATAAAATAAAATACTGAAAATAGTGAGCTTGTGACATTCTTGATTTTTTACTGCTAAAATAAAAAGTAATTTCCGTATAAAAGAAAAGAAAGATACACCGCGGAAGTAAATTAGAAAACACATCTAGTATAGCTTTATGTTTATTAGCATACATTTTTTATGGTACTAATAAAAATTAAGAAATAGCAGTGTATCGAATAACGCATAAAAATCTTGCGGAATCTTTTAAATTATATATTAATTGTGGTAAAGGCGTTTTTTCTCCCGCGTTGCAAACAATTCTTTTATTGTTAAATTTTTTAAAGTACGAGTATAAATGTCAACTTTTGATAAACTGGGATAACGGAGTAACAAATATATGGTGATAATGTAAATAAAATAACTTTTAAACTACGTGATTTTCAAATAAAACGGGTCTACGGGATTTTCAAATATAAAAGGCCGTTTCGCCACTCTCGTGCGTTTATAAAAAAAGATGCCGTTGGAATAGGTATTTTTATAGCTTTATAAAAAATTTAAAAATATGTGAAAACGTGAGGATACCGTTACGGTTACTTCTTTAAATTTTAGAGTTTTAGACGAACAAAAAGTGTGAATAACATATTGCCAATTCTCTCGGGTGGTTGCAAGAAGCGACAGTTATGATGCGTTACATCATGTAAATTTCGATTTTGAATGCGCCCCGAACTCATCAAATATTACGTTCTACGAGAAAAACATATCTAAGAGAAAGAGTTTCATAAAGCAGTTTGTCATCGTTAAACTTTCTCGGCTACACAACTAAAAGAAGGATACAAATTTATAGTCTGACCTATCTCTTAAAGTACATAAACTACGCATTAATCCAGACAAAAACATTGTTAAACAGTTTTACCCGCAAGATTATTCAAAATGATATAGATTCTTTAAAAAGAAAATTGCATTTTAAGATCAGAATTTGTCAGAATTCGAATAGATTTTAACTTACTGCAAGATGGTAGTACATTGAAATAAGAAATAGAAAAGGTAATAGACTTGTAAATGGTGCCAGAAAGCGAGCCGTTTAGTTAAAAGATAATATTTTTTCCAATAACACGCATTTTACGTTTCGTGTATGTCATTCGTTGATTTTGACTCCTTTATTTCCTCTATTTATGCAACGCGCACATATCGTACTCCTATTTTAGAAGAAGCTTCTGTTTTAAAATATCACGTTTTAATAGGAGTTTCTGTCTTCTTTACAGTATTAGGGAAAGGGTGCGAGCTGTCTACATTAGATAGAAAACAGATTGCGTTTGCCGGAAAAAGAATTTTCGAATAATAGCGCGGTACACAAATCATGGATTTTATGTTTCTTCAAGATCGAATCAAATTAATTGAGAGCAAATTACATTTGTTTATTAGCACAAAATGCATTGTCGTTTTAATTTCCCGAATAACTATATCTGATTGTGAGTACTTTTGATTATAGGTAAGTAAATTGTCTTGTGCGTTTTTAAATTTCTTTGCTAAAAATGATCAACATGTCGCAAACTACATAAAACAATGTATTTTATTTTAATTACCACAATCCATATTACTATTATATAATATTTCTTATTATTGCAGGATGTTCCGCAATTTGCGGTAAATAAATAATTAATAAATAATGTGTATCTTAATCTCGCGTAATTACATAACATAGTTCGATACAGTTTAAAACATCTCTAATTTATATTTATCAAATAGTACTTTCAAAAGTTTCAAATACCATCGTTCGTCAATGTTTATTTTTTATTTATCTTATTTATTACTGCACCGCAATTTTTTGTTTAATAGAGTAAAGTACCGTGATTTAATGATTAAGAAAAAATCATGAATGAAATGATTAAGAAAAAATTATACGGTAAAATGATATTTATGAGATAGAAGGGTTGAAAACTCTAGCGGACACGTAACAGTATCCTGAGTGGTGGAACATAACGGGTTTGCTCTCTTAAACTGGAGTAGGAGTGTGAGTAAATTTTTGTTAGAAGACATGCAAGTTTGCGGACGAGGGTAGGGAATACAAGGGCTGCGAAAACACTATTGGACAGACCAATTCGGGAGAGAGGGTATACCGTGTACACCCCAGAACTGGAAACAGGACCTATAGTTGGAGACGTCAGTATGTCTTTTATTTCGCTTCGGTATCGTTCGCTCGAGTTTTCTCGCGTACATTGATACACATCTGGAATTCCTGGTTCCAGAATCGTTCTTGAATCGGGTCGTAAGTTTTTGCCCGCGACAATTCGAGTGTCTTCGCATTATTGCGAATCCACGTCGCAAAGCCGGTCCAGCGTCCATTCCGACATCCGTTCGGTATTGAGACTTTCCTTAAAAGCTTATAATTTCAGATTCATCAAAACTATCGTCTTGTTAATTAATTAAAATTAATTATCCGGACGTTAAATTAATAAAAAACGGAACGTTCGAGCGAGAGGGAAAGCTTTGGAAAAGGGCGATATGTAGTGATATGTATCATAGTATCTTTAACAGTGTTGAGGGACTCATAACAATAGGAATACCGTATATCAAAAGTGTGTAGTGTAAAATATATATAAGTGTGAAATCTTTGGAGATAAGTTAAGGGAAAAATGGCCTTTTGAAGAATTTGGAGGACGACGAAGCTTGTTACTAATAAGTTTGACAAGCGTGTAATAAAACAAGGTAAATACAATCGCAATGTTATTTCATTTTGATTAAATTCTCTATAGTGGTTTCAATTCTTTATAGATTAAATTCTTTATGAATTAAATTTTTTTTAGAGATTTAAAGAGGAAAAAATCCAATTTAAAACTGTTTCATATAGTCAAAAGACTAATAAGCTATATTCGCATTAATTCTGTTTAATTAATGCTTAAGAGAAAATTGCTCGGGATATTTGTCCCCTCTTTTTCTTATTTCTTTTTCTCTTTCTGTTTTATTTTTTTTATACTTACACAGGAATGTACGAGTAGCGAATGTACGAATGGCGTAGTAAATTTCTTTATTACAACGATGAACGTTTTGCATGTAAACGTATACAAAAAACTCTTATTCTTTACAAGAAATATGTCGCTATAAATATCGATCTACTATATTATTTAAATTGATAACGTTTTGGTTTTTTTATTTTTTTCGTCAGTAAATTTACTATGCTATAAATATTAAAGTATAATTTTTTAGATTTTTCTGCAATTTATGAGGACGTTCTTTTTTTAAATAGATTGTACCGATTTTTTAATTTAATAATATTGTCAATTTAATAATTTTTTAGTTTACAGACATTACATTACATTAATATCTAATTTCTCAGCAATTTTTCTTCACCATGCTCTCTGCCGCGTGATTTCCATTCTCTTCTGTAATGTTTGCTGATTGAAATTTCAAGTGTATTTCGTTGCTTTGCCGTTTTCTATTTATTATTATGTTCTTGACGTACGCCTCGGCTGGAATTTCAAAATACCTACGTCGTTTTGACCTTTAGAGAATAATGATATTTCTTCGGAATTTCAAAGGAAAACGGTTATCAAAATCATTAAATGTATCGATAAAAGTTTATCAGCTGCCTTTCTCAGCCAATTCGGAGCATTTGCAAGGAGAATATACTCCTTTTGTTTCCTGTATGGTCAGAAAATATATTTTTTAACAAATAATGGTAATTTATCAAATAAACAAAGTGTTTTTAATTACTCATAGAATCAAAATATAGACTTTGAAGAATGTAGACTCCTAACTATGGTCTTAGGGAGGTCGGAGTTGTTCTAATGTAAAAAAACTGCAAAAAGTAATTACTCTTCTTTTTATGTCAAAACGAAGGCTATTTTGTAATCATAATATAATTGTTACACACTGTCTTACCGTTGCGTCGCCCTTGCACCAGTTTTCACACTTTCCCTAAATAAAAATACTTATATGTTTTAAATAATTTTTGTCACGTGTATAGAAAGAAAGGGATTACTTTCAAAGAGATGTCATTTTAATTTATGGGTCACAGGTATATGTATTGAACATGGTTAAATGAGATTCTATAGTTAACAGTGGGGTGTCTCGTGAAAGAAAATTTGACTATACATTTGCTGCTCCAGTTAAATAAATGATTTTAACCGCCTAAGCGCAAACTGCCAGGGAGAGAAACACATAAATCTTTTTTTTTATTTTATCTATGAATACGAAATTTTTGTAAGAGAAAGCGAAAATAATTCGAGAAATTTAAATTAATAGCTTTATGTAGCAATGAATTTCAAGGTCTGTTGCTATTTCTATATAACTATTTAAAAAACTTTTAACGATAATTTGTGTTCAAACTATAATTTGCTTAAATTTACATTTAAAAAATTAGAGAAACAAATCGAAATTAAAGACATAAATCGAATAAAAGAAATATAACGTGAAAAAATTGGGATAGGCCAAGCAAGAAAATGAGAAATTATTTTTATACCGTACTTTATACAAAATACTGTACTTTATACAAAAATAATAAATTTAATTTATTATTTTTGCATATTTTTTAAATATTAATAGGGTAAAGTGTCTATCCTATCATATGCCACCTTCTTTCAATTTTATTATGATGCTTATGAGGATAGCTATATAGACGATAGTGAAAAAAAATTCACATATGATAGGTACAGTCGGCTAGAGAAGCATTTCAAATTTTGTAAATTAGGATCTGATTCGAAATAGGCACTGTACCCTATTATATTAATGTTTTTTGTTATCATCTTTATATCTTTATGGCTTTAAAATACGTTTTCTCTGATTTCAAATTTAATTATTTATAAATTGCATTATCCTCTGCATTATCAATAAGGAATTTTTCTGTATACAAAATAACAGAATAGCAATTTGTAAATAATTGTTTTTAAATAAAGTCACATTTTATTTTGCCATTTAAAGCACTAAAGTTAAACCTTTTGCTCAATATCCGCTACACTATAAATATTCTGATAAATTTTTAATATTGAAACCTTAGAAAGGGTATTCCTGTGAGATTTAAAAATGTATATGTCACCGAGTTCAGATGGGATTTAACGTTGTATAATCTCTTAGACGTCTCTAGTGGATACTGACTTTGCTTCCTACTCATCAGTATATCCTATTCTCTTCACGATGGCGTATAGGACAGGACGTTATATTTTTACAATTGTGGCTAACCCTTTTTATTGTTTGTTCCATAAGCTTATAACTACGAAAAACAGATCAAAATTGTTCCATAAGCTTATAACTAACAGAAAAAACAGATTCAAATTATTGAAACCTTAGAAAGTGTATTCCTGTGAGATGCGAAAATGTTATAAATCACTGAGTTTAAATGGGATTTAACGTTGTATAATCTCTCAGACGTCTCTAGAGAATACTGACTTTGCTTCCTACTCATTACTTATTCTCTTCACGATGGCGTATAGGACAGGAAGTTATATTTTTACAATTGTGGCTAACCCTTTTTATTGTTTGTTCCGTAAGCTTATAACTAGGGAAAACAGATCAAAATTGTCCCATAAGCTTATAACTAAGAAAAAACAGATAAAAATTATTTGCGCCAAAGATTTATGTGAAGATTAGGATTTCATGTTATGGTGATTATTCATACCCATATAGCACAGCTGATTTTTAGGAATTCAAAAGGATTCACTGAATCCTTTTCGAATTCATAAAGAACAACTGTGCTATCTGGGTAAACTGTATTTATACATATGTATACTCTGAATAGACCTCCGAAAATTGTAGTTTTCTGCATAGGTACATATTATTATTACTAACATTGTTATTTATTACAATTTGCAGCAGCAATAAATTATATAGAGCTTTATACGAGAGAGAGCGCCAAATAGGCCCTAGAAATTTTATAAGCATTTGCTACATATCGCGGCGTAAATACGCGTTTTCAGATTCTTTCTTACTTCTAATAACGGTTTATTTATTTTATTAATTATTTTGTGAAACAATAATTATATAAATTAAAAATTGAAATTTTAATTATTAGTTTTCGTTGTCGTTTTCGTTGTCGTGCGTTCTATTTGGATATATTTCATTTCATATATTTTATTTTATTTTTATAATCTCTGATTGGCATCTTTTCACGCTTTTAAGATCATCAAAATGGAGAGATGCCAGAAAGAATCTTTGGAACACGCGCCAGATCAACAACAGCATCAACAACAGACTACTGTCGAGGAACGATGTACCTTCCTTTCGCCAACCACGCCCGCTTGGGGTGATAGAAACGTGGTGAGTAATCGCGCAACCCCTCTCCGATTGAGCTTTATCTCCCTCTTTCTTTTTCTCTGCAATACGCACCGCGTACTTTATTCATTCTCTGGACCCTTCCCCCTTTATATTCAACAAAATGTCGGCGTGGAAATACGATGGAAGTCGTATCGATATTGAGTCTTTGAAGCTCAAGCGTGGAATATATTTTTCGTGCTTGCACCTGCTACGTTATTTATTTTTTTTATCTCGCTGAATATATGTCGTTATATTGTACAGACTCAAGGATGTAAACTTTAAGAGTTGTCAAATAATTACATCCAGAATATACCTATAAGATTGAGTTTGTTTATTGTCTCTTTCAATGTTTTAGGAAATTTCTTTAAATATCAACGTTTAAATAATATATTGCAAATAACATCACTTTATGTCTGATGCATTAATATAAAAATTATATATTACAATAATATATGTTGTTATTTTATACATAATTATTAATTTCGGAAAGATGATTGAATATTGCCAGTTAAAGTCGATTAAAACATTCTTAACTTGCTAATTGTTAATTATCACTGGCAAAATAAATAATGTATTACTTGACATAATTATTAAATTGATATTATATTTAATAAATATAAAAAATAACTTAACAGGTTTATCCGAGAAAGAAACAAAGTTGAATTGTTTTCGTAAGTTCTTTGGGTCACTCATCTTTTAGTTAATAAAATATCTTTTAGTTAATAAAATTATTTAGCACCAAATTTTCCGATCTTAATATATTTATCTTTTTATAAAGATTTTTCAAAATTTTTTTTTTAATTTTCTATAGACCGAGCAGTCAGTGGAAGAGACTAATAACAATTATGGTTTCTCGTTTGTCCAATCCGATTCGAGAATTTCATCGAGTAGTCACTCGTCCTCGAGGAATAGCAGTTCGTCATCTGCACGCAGTGCTTCGACCGAGGATACCACGAATAATCAGTCGTCGCAATTTAAGCCTAGGAAGTGTAAATTATGTTCCTACGTTGCGACAGACAAGTATAGTATCCAGTATTAATTTCGTAATTTATAAGCTATATGTGGAGTGCATCGGAAGCGATCGGTTAGAGAAAAGAGAAAATTTCAAAGAATAAATAATATACACGAAATGTGAATCTTCCATATTGTTCGCATGGTAATATAAAATGTTTAATACTCCAATTTTACCATGCGCGTTTTGTTGAATATTTTATCAAATTAAAAAAAAATCTGTTGAATTTGTACTGGCAAATTAAATGTGATGATCTCTAACGTGCACTGCTACATATTCAATGCTCTATCGATTCCAACAAAATAAACTATTATTATTTAAATTATATGTTTTTAGAACGGAAAACACGGACCACATAGTCACTCATTGCACATTCGTAAAAGATACATACGTCGAATGTGACTACTCAAACGGATACGATGAGGAGCAAGATGATTCCGGAAATGAAACACAGAGCAAGGGGAAGAAGAGGCCGAAATGTCTTAAGCCGAAACCCTGCAACAAATGCGGGTTTGCAGCGAACACAAAGCTAACACTTTGGTTGCATTTGCGTCAGCACTTCATACAGGAAGACTGTCCCGGTTTTGTTTGCCCCGCTTGTCCGTTCGCCACCACGCTCAAGCATCACATGACATTTCACTGGTTCAGCGCTCATGACGATTTCAAGGGGTACACGTGCTCGAAATGCCCATATACATGCGTGAGCCAATCGATGCTAACTAGTCATATGAAAACGCACTCGGTGATCTATCAGTACAATTGCGCCAGCTGCTCGTACAGGACCAAATTTTGCAACGCGATGAAGAAGCATCTGAAAGATAATCCACTGCATGTGGCGGGCACGGTGCTGAATCCGGACGGCACGCCAAATCCATTCGCCACCATTGACGTTTACGGTAGCAAACGCGGGCCTAGACGGAGGCCAATTGTCGAAGAGGAAAATGAGCTCACAGAAAGCGTCGAGGATAGGCCGTCAACCTCGAGGATAATTGCTTCGATTTTAACGGTTCCGACCTCGTCGGCTCTGATATCATCGTCCCCGATTTCGACTGCGATCCCGAGATCGACTTCGAGTCCGAATTCACCGAATTCGAGAATGACATTGATGTCACCAGTCCGGACGTCGCCAACCAAAGCAACGCCAGTGCGGACATCGTCTACCCCGGTCCCATCGTCTTACTCTAATTTTCTAGTCAAAGACACTATGGCTACGTTTAATGGAATGAACAATGAGAACGTAGTAAATCCAAGCGTTAATCCAAGCATTGATCCAAGCATTAACCAAAGCACTAACGAGCCAGACCCATTGATGTTGCCAAGTCCTGTGTTTACTACGTTATTTCATTGGTGGTTGAGAGAAATGACGACACGAAAATCAGATGACGAGGAATACGGGAAGGTATTACGTTTATTGCAAAATGCCCAAAGGTTTTTACTTAGTCCGGGATATACTGGACACGTACCCAGCGCGACTGGTGTTAATGGAGGTCTCTTTGATAACGCGAAGACTTTTGACGAACCCTCGACATCCACGACTATTAACGGACCTTCGACATCCATGGCTATTGACGAACCCTCGACATCCACGGCTATTGACGCATCCTTGATATCCACGGCGCTGGTCTCGGAACCTCAGCTAGTGGTGGAAGAAAATGGGGTTCCAGATGAGCCACTGGACCTTAGTATGTCCGCAATGTCGAGAATAGAAAATCAGCCGCAGTTTCAGGAACCAATTGCGAGCACCCCATCAAGACGCATCAAACGTAAGCGTAAAGCGACGACAAGGCTAGAATATCCCACGACAGATGAGAACACGGACGAAAACGGAACACAAACACCAAACACAAAGAAAATCCGTACTGAACCTTCTCTTCCAGCGTTTCTAACGGCAAGTCAATCTGATCTCCAGAGGAGAAGTGAGACGCTTAATGTGACACATAATGCAAATATATATAATTCATCATTTATTTGTTATTATTGTCATATTATATTTGCGAATCAGATCATGTACGCGGTGCACATGAGTTTTCACAGTTCTAAAAATCCCCTTGTATGTGCATTGTGCGATCAGGAATCCACAAATATAATTGCGTTTTTTTTACACCTTATTCGTACAAAGCATTAATGTAATAAATGCTGAAAAAACCTGACATGTCACACAGATCGCGCGGGAAGAGGGGGAGAAACGGCTGTATCATAATCTAGTCAGACAAATTCGAGTGTGGAGCACTCGTTATCAAGAGAGACATGTAGAAATCAGTGTAGGTAAATTAATTCCTATATCAAACACCCCCTATACATTTTATAACTGTAAATTACCCCGATTTTTTGGCGTCATTAGCCGGCAATTGTGACGGACAGGTATTGAAATCAGAATAGTTACCACAAATTTAATTGCTATTTTTATGACAATGAATAAAGATCATATTTGTAGAAATATTATAGGATATTTAGAATAGAAGATTATAGAATAAACATATAGAATATTTAGAAAAAAATTTAATTCTGATACTGGTTTCAAGCCTGATAATGACAACAAAAGAAGATATAAGTAAAGAGGCTGGTAACCCTTTCTCTTAATGATATTTTTCTAAAAAAGTAGAAATTTCATACAAAAATTTGTATTTGTATTTACGGTTTTCCGAAACACTCAAAATTATTGCTTATGTAAAATTGGTTAATCAGTTTTCATTATTACTTCAATAGAACTATCAATCTTCTCTGAGATTACTGAGTTACTCTGTAACTTTTCCAACGCTCTGTTCTGCAAACTTTCTGCGAAATTTCTTTTCATATCTTACGCAATATGCGTAATTGTAATAAAAAAAGTGTAATCACAAAACTAGCGTATTACTAGATAGAATCGAGTTTATTCTTCCGTCACACTCATATTATTTTTTGGTTTATTTTTTGTTTTTATGCTATTACTTTTTCGTTTTATTGCATCTTTTTTTATTCTTTCGCAATAATATCGATTGTCAAAATAAGAGCAAATGTGTAAATTATTTAAAGACATTTTGACTTCTCTGAATAGAAGAACAGAAGAAATTTTTTGGATTTCTGATGTTATGTTTTTACATCTTTTTTGATGTTCAACGATTCGAGATAACATGTGTACGTATATCTAGTGATGTAGTTTGTTTAAGCAATTACTTTTACTCTTCTGTTGGACTTATCGATATTATGTGAGTTTCCTTTCTCTGCATGTAAATTTTACGTCAGAAAATTGTGTGAGTATGGTTTAAGGAGGTTCGAGCATTACTTGTGAGTCAAAAATGCGATTGAAATAAATGTCATTACAGCGATCCCGAATTATTTGCAATATTAGTATAATGAATTGTGGATGCTACTTACGTGCTATGTTCTTCGTAAATTATTAGTGTATAGAATATTAACAAACATAGGCCGGTGTATGAGAGCGTCAACGACTCGGGAATCGCTTATTATCCAACATTCTAGGCTAGGATCTAAACTTTGTGACAATATAGCCTTCATTCCACACGGTAAAGTCCGATTTTTAAAGTCTTTACACAATCCTTGATGTTTCATCTATCAAATGCTAGTTTTTCAAAGTCCTCAAGTGGATAAGTGTGTACTAAACCAGTGATAATCTACCTCGGAGCGACTTTCTCCATAAGGGTAAACTAAAAGTGGTCAACTTCTGAATAATATTACAAAAAAACTATACGGTCAATATTGCTCAAGTTTTGCGATTATTTGTGTAAAGTGTTTATGTAAATCATATAAAAAAATTAAGGCTCTACGATGGCTTTCGAGTATAGAAAGCTTATTGTCACAAAGTGACATGTTCTAACTTATAATGTTGGCCAAATAAGCGATTCCCGAGTCGTTGACGCTCTCATACCCTAGTATATGTTTGTTAATATTCTATACGCTAATAATTTACGAAGAATATAGCACGTAAGTAGCATCCACAATTCATTATACTAATATTGCATATAATTCGAGATCGTTGTAATGACGTTTATTTCAATCGCATTTTTGACTCACAAGTAATGCTCGAACCTCCTTAAATACAAACTTAGTTCTATTATTTCTTATACTTTTTTTTATTTAGACCAATTCTTTTATTATTTTGTGTTTCGGACTTGGCATATTAGTACAATAATTACATATCGCCGTCGAAAAGTTATATAATGTTTCTTTATAAAATTAATCGCACAGAGTCACAAAGATTTAAAGAATTAAGTCTAATACGTGTATATATAAATATAGTACTTATATAGATTATAATTAAATGCGTATACATATTTCGAAGTACTTATTGGTTCTTTAATAGCTATCGCACAGCAGCGTTCAAAGCGTGCAGATCGAATAAACTCAAGTTGCGGTCAGATCCCGCATCTTTATCGAAATTATGATGCGTTTAGTACATTGTATCATATTTTACTTAAGAAGCTCGCGATATGTCGCGATACAGACGATGAGAAGCGTGAAGGCGAACATTACGTTTGTTAGGGAACTCTAAAAAAATTTTTGTATGGACGAAGTATATCGGACATATAACTGCTTTAAACGTACCAACGAACCTGATTTTTCTGATGGAAAAATTGATCTGTAATACCGAAAGATTAGATTAGATTGAATGCTAATAATGTAACATTGGCATTGGATGCAAATGTGATATTCGATATCCTGTTTTGCGGTCAATGTCGAATGTAAAAATAGGTATACAATGATAAGAGAGGAGGCCCATGGCATGCAACGCACTGATTCTTTTTTTACTTCGCTGGTATAGAAATAATCTAATGCAGACAGCCGCATATATGCTAGGAAATATATAAAAAAGAATTAGAATAATATTTTGCTGGAAAATTTTTACAAAATATTCAAGTTTATGCAATTATATAAACTTATTTTTGCTTTTGCATGTCACGAGCTGTCTTTACAAGCAAACAAACAATAGAGCTAAAAAATATCGCAATAGCTTATCAAATTAAGTCGCGATAATGAACTTTTTTCCATAAAGCGTCTCACAAATCAATCAGACCGAATAGCCGAACGTTAACGAATATATTCTGAACTTTAATAGGTAGAATTCGCATCGTTCGTTTGTTCGCTCAATGTATGCCATTTTGATACGGATCTATTATGAGTTATTTGTAAGATTAAAATAGGTTCTTAACACGTTGGTTTATTATATGTATATCTATGACATTAATAATAACCGGTTATACCGCTGGTATAATATTAATTAATGTCGTATTGATATAAAATACAGTTAGAAGTGTTTAAGCAGTTATATGTATGTACGTCAATGATAATATAAGTGATTATTATTTAAATATCAAAATCTTGAACATAATAATTGACGCTTTAAGAAAATGTAATGTATTTGTAAACGAGTAAATTCTGACGCATTTTTAATCCTTTATGCATATACGTATATATTTTAGAGGTATACCGAAGTATTAAGCATATCGAAGATAATGCCATTTCAAAATCGAATATTTTCCCCATCCTTAACGGTCGGAGGATCTGATTCCCAGAAATCGCATCAGACGTCTAATGCGACAAATTCAAATTTACATAATAAATCATATCATTTTTGTTATTACATTAAGAATGATTATTGCTGCGTTGCATTTAAGAATGAGATTAGATACGTCGAATACACTATAAGCTTTTACAATCGTATTCAAATCGTATCCAAACCCGTGAGTCCGAAGAATGCTATTCTAGATGATCAAAAATTCGCAAATGTAATCGCGCTCTTTTTACACTTTATTCGTACGAGTAAAGCTATTTTTTACAAGATCTGTAAATTTGATGTCAAAATTATGTATTATAATCTTCGGTGTACATGCATAAAGGATTATATTATGTTATTATAATACATTTATGTATATCTCGATTTTTGATTGCAATTTATTTTTGCTCATAGCTAATCTTTTTTTTTTATTAGAATCATATTGCTCATAGCTGATTTTTTTCTACTGAAATTATAGCTGATTTCAATAGATAAAATATGCATTATACATGTAGCGAAAATGATTATTTACAAATGATGTTTTTGTCATTTAAAACATTTTTATAATGTCTATGTTTCAGTTTTGTTAAAAATTTTCAATAAAAAGAGGAATTTAATATATATAAGAAGTACCTTTTCTCGTGAACGTTTTCCTAAAATTTGAGTTAATATCCTCGATATTTTTGTGTATTACCTATTTACAATGGCTAAACGCATATAATACTGCACGTGCTATTTGTCCCTGATTCGTGTGATATGCACTTTAATAACTTTAATTTTAAATGTTATTGATGCCATAATATAAATCTTACTTAGAATTGTTCCAATTATATAATAAAAAGATAAACATAATAAGGCATAGAAATTATATGTACACATATTTTTAGTATTCAAGTATTATAAAGCAAAATGATGATTATTTCAATTTTTTTCTTGGCATAAAAAGGAGAATATTTTTTCAACGTATGATGTCAATGATACAAAAACATATATTGTTCTATAAGCTTATTAAAGTATAATGTATTATATATACATCGAAGACACGATAATTGTTGTCGACCAAAACTAATGTTTATAAAAATTAATAACAGAACGTATGTACGTATTTCTGAGATGTATACAATTATCTGAGATGAAATGCTAAAAATGATTTTTTAAAAATGAAAACAAATGTAAAATACGAATTACTTGTAATAAATTTCTCGAATGCTTCCTGTTTAGATTCCAACTGCTGTGTGACTTCTTTAACTGCAAGCCTTTGCGAGTTCCACACGCAACGCCGTCTGCCACCCACCTTGTGTATCGACGCCTTCGACAGAAATGCCGGGAAAACCGTCACGAGATGGGCATCATAGGAATTTCTTCGAAGCACATCCACGTCATACCAATCCATATTTCATATCGATGGGTTCGATAAAACGCCATGCGCTTATATTAATTCTTCAAATAAATGTAAAAGGTACCTTTGAATAGATACAAAAGGAACGTCTAGTTCATTATATAAGAATTCCACAAACGGAATTTTATTAGAAATTTAATGTTTTCTTAAACCTCTCCTGAGTTTGGAGAATAAATTCACAGACACGTACACATTTTCATTTATTTAAATTATATGAATTATTTTTGTAATTTTCCGTATTATTTTAAATAATACAATTATATAATATAAAGACAGCAAATATAATATAAGGAAAAGCGATAACAAAATATAGTTTTGTTAAAGAGAAAATTACAGATATTGATTACTTTGAAAGTTTTAAAAGGATCACTTTGACTTTAAAATGGAACTGTGTTGGTTATATTCGTCCTTCGAAACAACTTAAATCAGGATCTATATATGTTATTGTATTTTTAAAGCGAAATGTGTGAGTGTTCTGTTTTTAAACTTACCTTTGTATTAAAATTAGCGATTAAGATATAATTCCTTGTAATAATTAGTTATAGTTGACAAGTCATCGTAACGAGTTGATAACTTCGGAAGTATATTTGTAACATTGCGATCTTGTCATTTCAGGAATTCGTTGATAACTGTTGATTCTATCGGATATGTACCTGTGTGTATTATAATAAACAGTGTTGTGTTTTTAATATTAGGCGTCATTGTAGGTGGAAGACGTTATCAAGCGTCAATACATAGCAAAATGTATTTAAAAACATATTTTAATATATTATAATACTAAATAATTGTATTATATATTTAATAGATAATATATTTAATATATTAAATTAAGTTAGGAAATTATTTTTCGAGAAATGTATAAAAGGCAAATAAAAAATTTTATTTTATTTTTTTCTTTCAAATAATTAACTCCTTCTTAATTATGCAATTTATTGAACATGCTGAGCAAAATTAGCGTATTTTAAATCAATGAATTTCCTTTTCACAAATCCCTTAGTCGATTTAGGTCATTCTTTCTCCACAGTAACATCAGAAAGAAAATCAAATTTATTTTAATTTATTAAAATTTTTTAATAAATTTAATTAATTATTTTCTTCAATAAAGCACTTCCACAAATCGAATGCTGCTTGAATGTTAACTGAATATTCTGAACAGCGGAAATTTGCATTGTTTATTTTTTGTCAAGGTATGTAACATCAGAATTTACTTAATTTATCTAATTTACAACTTAAATAATTACACCGGTTGAGTGTTCAGATAGTATTGTCAAACTTGCTTTCGTGTAACTGTGTTTAGTTAGCTTAGGACATGCTACTTCCGCCGCACGCTTGTCGATATTTACTCATATTCTGTACTTTTAAATTGTTAAATTTGCAGGGGGGATGAAGAATAATGGTTTCTCACCGGCGGGCACCGTCGAGAAAAAAAGGCCAATCAGCAGTGCGAGAGAAGTACTGTGCGACGTGCGAAAACCTGCCATCGTCTCAGCGCTATCGCGTCAAGCAACCGGCTGAATCGCAAAACGGTTTAGCACACAAGTACGCCAATTACTGCAGATATTCGAAGAGCGTACCGTTGCTTTACGGAGAGATTTCACGATGTCTGGGTACTAAGTTACGAGGATTTCCTAAGTTTCTCTTAGGAAATCCTCGATGTTTCGTATGTTTTAAACTCGCAATTTGACACCGCAAATTTTCACTCCGAGTAATTTAATTCATTCGTTATTCATTTGAAAGGAAGATGAAAATCTTCAAGAAAAAATTGAGATAGAATTTCTATTGAATCTATTGAGAAACATTGTTTCTTTTTTTATGTTGCGATGTATAATAAGGACAAGGGAAGGAATGTGTATACATATATTAATTTTTACTTAAGACATAATTAATTTTATTATAATGATTATTAAGTTAACGATAATGAATTTTTAACATACTGTTTGAATCATATTTATTAGAATTGTAAGTATATCTGATTAGAAAGAAGGCGACGCGCACTATCTTCTGCTATTTATAAGAACAATGATTAATGACTGATAACCTGCGTTGGTAAATTAAATGCGAATTATACTTCGGATCATATTCATGATTAGGAAATTCGTGATCTTACGCTTTTCTCGGAAATTTTACATACGTGAGATATCTGAAATTCCTTGTTCGATCTTTCGGTCTAAACTTTAATAAGATTCTTTGATCAATTTGAAGCCCGAGTTTTCCTTAACTGAAATAGAGGCAATGAGAATTATAATCTGATAACTGGTACAGTAATGCCTCAGGTATCGATTCTCTCCTTTTTGGTCTGTGAATTAATTCAAAAGAAAGAAGCCGCATCTATGTGTTCACGTGCAAGTGTTATACACATACCTATACGGCGTACGATTTCTCGGTCCCGCGACAGCGGCCTCCGTTATAATTCTCCGTTATCTATGGAAATTCTAATCCATACTAAACAACAATATATATCCCAAAACTATGTAATTCCTCGTGCTTGCGCGTATGCAATATGTGGTAGCGAGGGTTGCAAACTGGTCGCAGTACTAATTTGTTTTGTGCTGCCTTTTTGATAATTTATTATCTCTCAAATAAAATGCATTACCCATTAATCTATATTCAAATGCATCAAAAAATACTAATACTAGATAAAAAAATTATATTTAAAAATAAAAAATTTTAAAAAATAAGAGAAGAATTTTTATAAATAATTGTTGAATAGAAAATATTGAAAGTAAAATTTTGTGTAACTATTGGCTAAGAAAAATCGTAATGCTTTAGATTTGCTGTTTTATGTTATTGAATTTGTTAAGCAATATACATATACTCGTTACTAAAACGAAATTGTTTGAGAAACATTTCTTTCAATTTTACAAATATTTTATCCGCTAACATTCATCATTATTTACTTTAAATTTGCCCATCTCGGAACAAATAAAAGTTTTAGTGGCATTTTCAGCGCGAGGACGTCTGTTACCAGCGTAGCGACGAAAGAAGGAAATGCAACGTAAGTCATGTGTCCCGATTCGCGACTAAGAGTTGACATCCTCCGAAGTCGTCCATGCCTTAGAACAGCATGTAATCATTCCAGTCCGCTATTACTTCCTATAACGCTATCTACGCCAGGAAACGCCATTGCTCGCTCGTTCCTACGTGGTTCAGGGACGCCGAGAATGATGAGATCTGCAGGCTTGCATCCTGATGAGACTATTACGATGGCTTAATAAGTCCATAATATTCTGGTCGATGCTGGGGCAACGCCGTCGACTCCACCCGGTGTCCTCGCCAAACCGCTACCTCCTCCTCCTCTCCTCCTCCTCCACATCCACCTTTCGCCCGGCACCCAACTCCATTCCCTTCCGTCGTCGCCAACCCTTTTACGATGCTCGGATTCGGTCGTAGTGACGATAAGATAGGTGACGCTTCCAATTTCCATTGACTTTGTTAACCTCGTACCGTAATCATTTCTCAGCAGGAGGAAATTTTGTTCAAGCAAAGAACTTCCTAGAAGAGCTGATATTTGTCCAAGAATTATATAAGTACCTATATCTCCAAAATTTGCTATCTAATGTCAGCAACTAATGTTTCTGTCCGTATAAATGCTGTTATATTGATTAATCGAGCTTTTTGCTATTCTTTTAAAACTGTATTAAATATTGCGTATACTGGAAGTCTCCATTGTTCTCACAACTTTAACCGTATATTATTTTTTTTAATACTAACTTTTTCCGGCCCTTTCAAGACACGTTTGAAAAATTTTGTCAAATAATGAAGAATGATAAGCGAAGAGTGATAAATAATATATATAGTATTATTTATTCTGACGTATGTTTCTTTCATTACGAGTTTCTCTTATATTTTGCCTCTTCGCAAGTTTAGAAGCTTTATAATTTTTAATGAATTTTTCGCAACGTTCAGTCATCTAAAAACCGTTTTTCAGAAGTTTTAGACGTTAAGTATACTAAATACTTAATACTTGCAATTCTAGTTAAAATTCCGTCCGATAAAAATGGATCAACCTGTAGAGGCCCTCCACCACCCCCGCCAACTTTAATCGGCGGTCCTCTTTTCTTTGAATATGTGCTTTTTTATTATTTTTTATCTTTTATAGAATTTACAATATATAAAAATCTATAATTACAATTTATTTATTACAATAACATTTAAGTTTTTTTACTGATGCCAGATTACACGAAGGCGTTCAAAATAAATATAAAAATACAAAAATTCATATTTTAGAATGAGTATTTAACAATTGTAAATATTTCAAAAAATAACAATCAATTTTTTATTATTAAATTTTCTTTATGGAAAAAATATGAAAAATTTTGAGGTGCAAGTCAACTATCAAATAAAAAAATTGCAGGAAAAAACCCGTTACCATCGTGTTTAGAAAAGGGATAACTGATCCAACGGTTTGATTAGAGCAAGTTCTTCCGCCGGGTGATACGCCCGTCAGTTGCCGACGTATAAGAGAAGAACGATTCTCAAGATGGAAAGTGAGCTCAATATACCCTGATTTACCGAGCCCCATGAAATCAAAAGAATATTTAAAAAATTAAGCCCGTTGTACGTCGAGGGCCCCCGCTGCAGGAAGAAATGAATCCCAGATCTTCCGGATTGCTCCCCGATAGCGGTCATTTCGGCAGCGAGTTAACGACGATCGTTTTCAAATCATTTCATTCCGTATGGTTACACTATTGAAATATTCTCCCATTATTAAAGTACATTGCTTTCTTATAATTAAAATATATATGATATATATTTATCTTATTAAAAACTGATGACAGAAGCATGACTGATATAATATTAACGTTAATGAGAGAATATTTATTGAGAAGAATAAGATCTCTTAAAATGTTCTATTTAATTTCGCGAATCGACATCGCGTACTCGCACCGAGACCACTGCTTTCATGCAGGGGATCCGAGATAGAAGAAAATTAGGGATTAATTCTGGTTCTGCAACAGGGGTCTTCAATCTTCAACGGGGCACCAAACTAAATTACTCTCCACGTTGAAAATCGCTACGACTCCCCATCGGTACGAACGTATTTCTTAACGTCCACCTGACGCGAAGGGCAGCGATAAAAACTTAGATAGCGATCGCATTTTACCATATCGCGTATTCCGATTAATAACGAATTGTGATCATTTCATATCACGAATTTCAAAATAATTTTGAAAAATCAAATCGTAATTTTGTAAGATTCAAATTCCCAAGTGTTAAGATCTCAAATTTTGCGAGCGAGAAGCTATTACTTGATCGTTGATTTAGCACTCAAACTTTGTTTATAAAATTATAAAATTTATAATAATTGACGATAATCTTAGATACGCAAAATTTTGAACAAAGATAAATTGATAAATATTCTAAAAAATTATAAAAAACTTATTAAACGCGCTAATTTAGCGATTTTTGTATTATCGACATTATCGTACGTCTTCTGTCAATTTTGTGCAATATATCTGGCATTAGTAACACATAATTTGTATCACATAATTTCAATTTTATTACAATCTTTCTTACAAATTTTCATTGCTTAATTATATGTAATATTAATTATAATTAAATTATAATTAATATTACATATAATTAAGTAACATTATATAATATTACATAGTTATAATATAGGTACTCTAAAATTACGTACCTTGTAATAAATTAAAAATTTATTACATAATTAGTAATATGATAATTAAAATAATATAATATTCTATATAATGTTACATAACTACAATATATACTTAAGATTTACATAATTTGAATTTATTACGTAATTATTCTATATAACTAATCCCTCCGTGTCCCTACCTACCCGAACTTTTATATTTTATATAATGTTTATATATGTATTTCCTATCTATATGTTCCCTGATATTCCTAATTATATTCCTATAATATTTACCTAACTCATCACATATATTTTTTCCCACCCGTATTTATTAGTTTATTTACTTTATTTTTTATTTAGTTTATTAGTGTTAATTAGTCACGACCGCGATTACCCGAGATTAAGTTTAAGAAAGATTTTAAGTTTGTGGTTAATAATGATTAACATGGAGACGTCACGTTTCTGTCTCCGATAACATGCACATATGTGCAAGAATGCGCAGTCTTACCTGCACGACCATTGTACATATATAATACCTATATTGGTGGTGTTGGGCACCAACCTACCTTGTAGATTTTCTTCTCTCGCCAAATCCACACTGGCGGCATAGCCAGAGACAAAATGGAGAAATACTCCTTTCATTGCCGGCCGCTCGTAGCCAGCAGATGAGCGTAATGATTTTACGCTCTCACATTCCGCGAAACACGACCGCGTCGCGAAGGGCCATTTATAGCAATTAAATTAATTAAATACAGATTTACTAACGTCTGAAATATATTATTTATCTTATATATACTGTAATTTACACGCGATAACATCTTTGATTAAAAATAAAAGAAATATTAATTAATCAAAAGCTTTTAATGTTGAAAAAAGATCTTAATCAACCGCGTATAATCCGTATAAATTCAATTACTTTTCGCGAATGATAGAAACTTTACTTTAAATGGCATGTAGGACTTTAATAACAATGCGAAGAAAGTGAGTGAAAATTAAACGCGAACTGAGAAGGCCCATATTTTCGATTTATCGTTTCGAATATCGAATCTCACCTCAAAAGGGTGAAAAATAAAAAATTAATGACGTGAGATCCAAAAGGAATAATAAATTTCTCGCACAATATTATGCTAATGTAAATATTTCGTACACTCGAGCGAATACAATATGAATTTTGCTATACTATCACGTTATTATAATTATATTTTTCAAAATCAAATATTTACATTAAATTACACGAAATTAAACTTTAAAATAATCGCTACACAAAATTTTTCTGTTTTACGAGATAACATTTATTAGATCTCACGTCATATCGCTTTAACTGGTATAAGAACCAGTTATCTGTATATATCTACAGACTAGGAAAGTTTAGGTTAAAATTGGCGTGTTATAAAAACAAATAATTTCAACTAATGATCGTGAATATACATAAAGGATTTTCTTAAACAGTTTATATAATTTTAATCGTTATGTATGCTTGCTGAAAACATCCGTAAGTATGATACATTTTACATTTTTGCACCAATTTATGTAACATTTAATCCTGGAAAATATTTGGGAAGAGAACACAAATGGGAGAATAAAATAAAGTCTTTGTTACTCACAGTAACAAATATTGCGAATTTTATTCTATCATGGAATACTATTAATATATACATATGCAATACAATATATACAAATTGTAATTATCTATTTATTAATTCTATTCATATTTTAATTAGGTATCTCATTTTTGTTTAATTCTATATACATTAATGTCATTTATTCCATGATAGAATGCATGCATGATAAATCAATATATGTGATTTATCCAGGATTAAATATCAAAACCTAATCTGTTCCAGTCAATATATTTTAAGGCAGCGGATCTATGAAATGTGATATATGTAATAATGTATTGTGGTAATTTAAAAGAAACATCTCTGCCACATATTTGACGTAATTGTCATAGATCCGTTACCTAAACTATAAAAATTTATTCATCACTCACCGACCGATGCGCAACGTTGCTACGATAATTCTGTAACAAGCAAAATATAAAGTCTAAATTAAAGCAGAGCAGAAAAGAAATCAATAGTTGTAGCAGTAAATATTTAAAAAAATAATTACTAAATACAGAGCACTAAATTTTATATTTTAGTTCACTAAGCAAGAATAAAATAACCACGCGCGTAATCTTTTATATAAGAATACTCTATATCCATTTAATAAAAGCTTCTATATATAGGATTTATAAAATAAAATTTTTTATCTCTAATTTTCATTTTTCGAATAACCATCCAGTTAAAAAGTGGATAACCCTTCCGCATAAAATATAAAATATGTATTATATAAATAAATTTATTTACCCGCGTAGGTATATGTTGCTCCGCTGCGCGCCGGTGCCTGATGCTTCTTCTAGTCCTCCTCCTCCTCTCAGGCTCCTCGGCTGTCAGGATCGTAGACACTTGGCACAACACTCGCGAAAACGCGGACAATTACTATCGCGCGATACTTTGTACGGCACTCCCGAAACGGTTGTAATAATGCAACGATCGCGCGATACTTTGTGCGGCACTCCCGAAACAGTTTCTATGGTGCAGCGGAGATGTAATCCTGTAGACTACGATGTAAACTACGATGTTATCCTATAACATAAAAATATAAAATCCAATTTATAGCAACGCTCAAAATAATTAATATTTTAAAGGATATCTATTTTGCTCATTAAATTTTATATTCATACTTTAAGCAAATATTTAAAATAATTAAATGATTTTAAAAAAATCTCTCTCTTAAGTATAAGATCTTTTTTAATTTTACGACTAAAAGTTTCTTTGTCCTACTGTTCATTTAAATCAAAATAGAATATATATAACTAAACTTTTATAAAATTTCACATAAATTACTTTCTTCTAATTATTATTTCTAAATCATGAGAAAATAAAATGACTGAAGGATAAACAGGAAAAGAGATTACTTTTAAACAAAATAAAAGTGTTATATTTACCGAAAAGTTGTTACGCCGACCGCGACGCCCGATGTCTCTCCTAGGCCTCGTCCTCGTCTCAGGCTATTATTACGTCGTCCGAGTATCCCCGTGCACGGCGCGTAACCCCGTAAAATGCATGTTTTCCAAAAGAATTAACAGAAAACGTTGGGTAATGCATTGTTTGCGGAAAGTGAATTACGGCCGCAGTAATATTTTATGCTACGTATGTCGCGGGATTTAATACGTATATAGATAGTAAAAGACGCGATCTCTGCAGAGACATAAAACTGATTTACGCATCGTTTCTCTGTGTAAAATTAAGGAACTGATTGTCTCGTCTCTCGAAAGTATTAATAGTATTTTATCCTGACACTCATCGCGATCATGTCTCGGAAAGTGATACCGTAAAAGTAATACGAAACACGGAGCGACTCTCGCTGCTGCCAGCCGGCTCGAAATTCGGTGACCAAATGATAGCGCGGCGCGATCCCTGCTCGGCGCGACCCCCTCGCGGCGCGACCCCCGCGCGGCGCGACCCCCGCGCGGACGACCTTGCGTAAACAACGTCGACCGTTAAGATTTCGTTGTCCTGGCGAAATATGAAATATATATATAAGTTAAAAATGAACATAATTAACTAATATCACGATACAAGAACAATATTTCAAGATAATATATTCCAGATAATTTCATTGGTTCTTAATAAAATAGGCGTGTGTCTCGATGCACATTAATTTAATGCTTTGGCTTAATGAAAATAAAATATTTTTTGTACATAAGATCATATAGTCCGGGAGCCAGTGAACATTTTTGACACTTATTTTTGTAGTCAGTGAATCTAGATAGGATTGTTCCTTTAGTGATGCTAATTAACAAATCGGCAGTCTTGCTACAATTTTCCGCTGGATCAAACCAGGGAAAGCTTTGGAAAATACAAATGCGTTGCACTTTTTTTTGCACTAATGAATTTTTTTCTATTAATGAGTGTTACCCTAAAAGTCAGTAAAGAAGCAATCTGGCTGATCTGCAGGTATGGCAAATAAGTCTGACATGTAAGTAATTGAAAAAATAAAACAAAAATTATACACTTGCTTTTGCTGTGCTGAAAATTTGTTAGATAATTTGCATAAATAATTCAGATAAATTCAGTAGTGTCAGTTTTATAAATAAACGCTGTTGTCCGTGTTATCGGTCTTATGAAAAATGAGTATATCTTTATTATTATATCGGAAATATTTTTAAGATTAGTTAAGCAATGACACATAATCCGATAAACGAGAAAAATGTTGTCGAAGCTTGGACTCCGGATTTGTTTGGCCCCATTTTTAAGAAACATAGTTTGACATTAAAACAGGTTAGATCAACAAAAATTCTATACACGATGTCTTTTTGTCCTTACCTTATTAATATCAAACATTTAATTTTAATTTTTTTTAATTTTACACTTTTTACGTATATTTCAATCCTAATTTTATTTTTTAATTAGGCATTGGATTTGCTTGATGTAGACGAGCAGATTCACCGTATGGCAACTTTCGTTCCCGACGAAGTAATATATGCTACAGATTTGTCAGATAAGAGCTTACGAAGCTTCCAGGCTGTTTTGATGTTTCTAAACATCTCGGGTTGGCATCGCAATTTTTAAATCTTCTTACAAAGAAAATTAAACTATTTTTTTTTAAATCGCCCGATTAATATAACAGCAGGTTTCTCAATGCTGTATAAGAAATATATTCACGATAAAAACGGAGGAAGTATGGCCTTAACTAGAACGTTAAATGATTACATCTATATTGCGGTTCGCGAAATATATTGCAGCGAGGGAGACATTCTAAAATTTTCTGGTGAGAAAATATCGTCCAAAATAGAATGCATCAACAAATAATTAATCTGAAAATATTTTGCGATAATAAATATTTTCAAATAAAGATATTATTTCGCACATTTATTTTTTAAGAGTTGTAATAAAAATAGAAAATATTACATTGACAAAATAATTATTCGATTTAATTTGTTATTAATTGTAATCTTAAATAGAATCTATAGTAATTGTAGACGAATAAAACAAGCACGTGATAAAAATATAATTAAAGATTGTAAACGTTGTAAGAAATTATTTTATACATAGAAAGAAAATTTTATATACAGAAAAACATAGATTTACTGATCCACTAGTTTACTTGTGATTATTTTAACTGGAAGAGATTTTTTTAAAATAAACATTATTAAAAATATAGCTGAGGGATTATTAGCAGTATGGAAAGTACGCGATGGCGAGTTCATGTTCGACGCCGTGCAAAATGTGATCGCACGCGCGATGATTATACGAAATTCTATAGCAACCTTGAAAGATGACAACGATATTTATAAAGGTATTTGTCATATTTAATATGACATGTTTGAAATATTCAGGTTCGATATAAAATATATATATTTAACTTTAAAGAAAAAAATATTAAAATAAATTCGTGTTGTTGTGTAATACTACATAGATTCAAAATTTAAAAAAATCAAACGCACGTGTTTTGTTTCGTATATTGTATATAATCGTATAAAAGGATCGTATATTTCGTATATAATCCGAGACGGTGTTGTAAACGCGAATTTTAATTAACAGTGAACGTGGCCATCTCGGCCGGGGATGTAACGTTCTCGGTGATCGGCAGCGATGAAGCTCGGCATTTCGTGATCTTTGGTTTGCCGATTGAAGAGCTAAAAAATGCAAAAAAGGTTTCTCTGCCTAATGACTTGGTACTATCACTGAGCGCATGGCAGCATTGCACGCCGAGTCAATACGAATACGTCATCAAGGATTCGTATAATGTGAAGGTATAATGACACGTTATTATAGTTCGAAAGTAACGGGTGTGACATTTTATAAACTAGAGGTTGAACACACACTGGGAGCTTTCCAGCTAGCAACACAAATAGACACAAGTATCATTCTGTCTTTATTGCTCATTGGATATTGAATAAAGACAGAATGATACTTAAGTATCGATTTGTGTCGCTAGCTGGAAAGCTCCCACTATCTCGTCTCTTTCTCGGTGTGAAAATCGTGTATAATTAATTATTTGCGTTTAGATGCAAATTTAATTAGTTCAGACATAAACTAAATCAATTATTACAATTTTAAAATTTGTTTTATATTTATTTTTGTTACAAAGTTTCTTTATTTATTACTGCGATCTTAAAAAATTACATTTATACTGCAGTTTTAGTTATGTCCCTTTCTAGCTGCGGTTTGTGCTACAAAATATCTCGTTTTCAAAAAATTAACGAGAATTAATCTTTTAATTTATGCAGACGCATATTTTTTTTATTTTATCCAGATAACAAGAATGTTAAAGCAGTCAGATGTAAAATCAACATATATGACACCGGCATCATCGAGTGATCACATCAGTCCAAACTATGAAATGCCCGCGGGTAGGAAATTTATAACAGATGCCGTCAGACCATCGTCACCTTATAGGACACACTTGATATCTATTAATAGAGAATTATATTCTGAAACAGAAATGGCTAATAAAAAGGAGAAAGCTTTGACAGGTGAAATAAATAATATTAGTTTCGTGAACTGTTTTCTGTATTTCTTCTGTATTTTCTCGCTTTTTTCTTATCTATTTTATCTTGCTCGTATTTCTCGTTTTCTATTATCATAAAAGATTAATTAGTTCTCTTCGTTAGAGTCGGTACCAATTTACTATTTTCATACATAACTATTAGGAATTAGTGTATAGATCGTATGTCTTTGATTATTTATTTATTGTAAATCTTTTCATCTCGTTTACTTCTAAAAATATCTTGTATAAATTCTCACAATACTGTTTGGAGTCATATCAGAGAACATTATTTTTTATTAAATGTTTCCAACAGTGATTTCTACAATAGCAGCGATAAATCCGAATTTTGGCGTGCAGTTAAGAAGCTATTTAACAAAGCCGGTGATCCAACAGGTATGCAAATTATTTCGACTGTGACGAAATAGAAAAGAATTTGTGAATACATCTTTTCAGAACATTTTTCCGTACATTTTTCAGAATAATTTGTTACATATGCTTTGCTTCTCGTAGATTGAAAAGGGTAAATCATTAAAATTCTTGGCGGAGGTCAGACGAGTTACAGTAATATCCGTCGATATCATTCCTGATGACAAATATTCAGACAACGAATTAATTCTTTTGATCGACAAATGCTTTCTGCTTTTGCATGGGTACCGTCAATTTTATCTATAATTAATAGATATTATTAACAGATATCTCTAAAAGGATTATTATTTTATAAATAATTATAATAAAATTGTAGAAATTTTTTTTTAAGTCTTGTGTTAAACAATTTGTTCAATTTTACAATTAATATACTGTTATTCTTTCAGCAGCCACAATTGTTATATTTATCGGTACAATTAGAAAATAAGTTACCTTATACTTTAATATTCATTTAGCATAGTTACGCAGTACGGGGGCTGTATTAACACAATGGATTTGTACGAGAAGAATATATTCTTCTGTATCGCATTTGGTATACGCGGGTGCAGCAATGGGGACCAATTTAAAGCCGACGAGACTTGTAAAAACGGAATTATTTGCGCGACACACATATTGCAAACAATAAAGACCGTTTCCAGGATTCAAAGCGCCCTTGTCGGCGTGTCAACAGGTAAAAGAGAAACATTATTCTTTTGTACAAAGATATATTGATTGCTCCACTTTCATGTTTCTAAAAAAGGTTTTTTTTGGAACGAATTAGAAAAGCATGGCATTAATGTTAATGGTTTCAACATATCACGTTAAACTATAATTCGGTCGCTAAAAGCTTATCATACAGTTCCAATATTGTGATAACACACCTGCTATGTTTGCATTACCAATTTGATTTTAGGAATGGCTTATTGTGGTGTGATTGGGCATATGGCTAGAAGATATTACGCGATTATTGGCCCGCCTGTCGATAAAGCTATAAGAATAATGGGTATTTCCTATGATAAGGTAATTAGAAGTCTGGCTAAGATACCTTATGTCAGAAATTCTTTTTAAAGATTAATTTGTTTGTTAAAAATAGCCATATTATTTTGTTAAATTATATTGACAACAATGCGCATTTATGAAACGATTTTTTCGAAAAAAAGATTTAATAATGTAATTTTTTATTTCTTCTATAATATTGTCGAGCATATAAAAATATGTAAAAATAAAATTATGTTAATTATATTAATATGTAAATATATAAATACGTTTTTTGACTTAAATTACATATCTGCGATACTTTCGCAGGTTTCTTGTGACTATGACACCGTGTTGCACAGTCATTTCAGAAAGGATCAGTTTCGCTCTCGAGGCGTGAGAACATTGCACCGATTAGAAAAATATCATATCTATGAATATCTCGGCGATATACCGTAAAAATTTGAATTTGTTTCTCTTATCTCTTATTTAAATAGGAGTAATAATGGAGTGAATGGAAATGAAACTTTTTACTCGTCTTCAAATACCGCGTGATACGTATGCTCATTTGTAACTGAAAGAATTTTGACGATAAGAAATAAAGTTTTGTTTAAATAATCGATTACATCTTCGCGCTATGTATCAATTAATGTATTATGTTAAATAACATAAAAATTACAAAACTGTTTGTTGCAACAGCAATGCATTTCTATTTTATTTATCAAAAATTTTAGGGAAAATATTTCACAGCTAAATAATAAAAAATACTACACTGTATACTGTATATTAAAAACATTGCTTTTATCATTTGCAATCACTTCAATTTCATAATTTTTTATATATATTTAAGAAAAGATAAATTAAAATTAAATTATATCTACATATTTAAAAGTTAGAATATAAATTATACATAGATAATGAAATGTGTGTAAATTATATCTTCCACGATATTTGAACAGGATAAAGAAAAATTTAGACGCAACTTCGTCTCTGGACTATTATTATCCTATTTTGGGTAGACTGCGCGAATTGGAATACTTCGACGATATCCTGGATGAGATCGGAGTAGTAGAGCGGAAATATTCAGGATTATTAATCGAGGTTTGATTTAAAGCTTTCAAAATAAAGTAAACATTTGTAAAACAGAGTTATCACAATCTAGTACCTATATTATAATTATAATAAACATTAAATGATCGTTAAAAATTCGCATAATAATAAAACAAATGAAAGAAGGACTGGCGAACAAAGCTTGTTGTTAGTGCTTAAATCATATATTAAAATTAAAAATAATAAGTACAAACGTTTCGACCTTCAATGTGGTCTTCATCAGTGCGTAACATCGTTTGAAATTAAAACATAGTTCAAACGATATGTTACGCACTGATGAAGACCACATTGAAGGTTGAAATGTTTGTACTTATTATTTTTAATTTTAATATATGATTTAAGCACTAACAACAAGCTTTGTTCGCCAGCCCTTCTCTCATTTGTTTTACAATTTTAATAATTAATCCGTTTTTAATTTCATAATAATATCGTATTATAATAAAAATTATTTATAAATTGCAACATTATGCAAGTATCATTATATTGTTTTATGTGACCATAAAATAAAAAATAAAGTGATTCAATATGTTTATTTTCTATAACATTTCTTGTGTATTTTATAAAATTAATTAATTATTCGTCTAGGGAATCGAGAGGTCAGGAAAATCTAGACTTTTAGATGCTTTCGTCACGAGCGTTTGCAACAGACAAATAAGACCAATTAAACTTTCTCTTCACGCGACATACGCGGAGAAGGCTTATTCAGTTATATATCACATTATTCTGCAGGTACAAAATATTTGATTTGTTTTATTCTACAAAATTTTTCTTTAGAATTTTTCTAAAGAAAAATATGTCTATAGAAATGGATTTCATAAAATGGGTAAATTAAGAGAAAAATTGAAAATTTTGTCCTATATAAACTTTAAAATTTTTAATCTACGTATGAGAATAGAAAATTAATTTTCTAACATTTCTCGAAGTTTTTCTATCTTTTTCTATTTATCTTAACTCTTTTTTAAGTACAAATAGTATAATGCTAACATAAGTATAGAGAATGAAAAGAGAGAATGGAAAATAAATAAATATTTTAAATTCTATGTTTCTCTTTTTGATTTCAGAAAGTAAAAAGTCAGCACAAAGTTTTCGTTACAATATCTGTTTTTAAAACGAACATCTATCGGTTTCCTTTATTGAGCTAGTTTCTGACACAGAGATAAATGACTTTAGCACTTAATTTCTTTCAGATACTTGAAGCTGAGGATTGTGAGACGGTCGAGGAGCGTGAAAAAGAGTTACTTAACAAATTAGGCGATGTTCTCGCCTTGGAAGATTTTTGCTACCTGAATGTTTTAATGAGAGTGCGTTTTCCTCTTTCTGACGTTTATTGCTCGGACACCGATTGGCGACGTCACACGAAGACTATCGATATCTTTGAAACGATATTAAAGCAGGCAATGTCGTTATTTTATCTTGTAAATAAAGGATTCACAGCACTATTCTAAAATCGTTTTTATGTATAAATTGATATTATTATTTGTTACTCACAGCTGAAGACTAAAATCTGCATTTTGCTTGATGACATTCAATACATGGACCACAGGTCCTGGCAATTCTTGTCGTCGGCCCTTGATAACAATAACATTGTCATAGCGATGACGATGCCGAAGCCAGATTCTTGGGATGACTTGTCCCATGTAGAAGCGGAGATTTACAAAGATAGAAGGCTCACGAAACATATATTGCTCGGTCTGAGCGTAGATCTGCTCCCGGTATTTGCGTGTCAATTTCTAAATGTCCTCGCGATATCCAAAAACTTAAGCAGGTACCGCCGCCGTTTGTTTTTACGCGGCTAGCACGCAGTGCTATAAATTTATTAAACGACGACAGGATTTTTATTAGGATTTTGCAAAGACGCAAAGATGGCCATATCGGATGGTGCGAAGCGCTCCTGACGTCGATTCTTCAGAGTAACGGTCTGGATTTTATCAAGATATCACCCAGCGAAGCGGCACAACGCAATCTCGTTTTTCCGAATGGCACGCTGGTGACAAAGATACCGGTCGATCTGACACCGGAAGAATTAGCGCCGCCTTTATCCTGGTCGCAAATGAGTCTTTTGGACGTCTGTGTTACGAACGAAAATTACCTTAAGATTACTGGGAAAGATCACGATATGACAGGCAAATCTAACGTTTTATTTCCTTCGTATCACTTCTCACTATACCGGAAATATTTTGATATAATATCATAAATCTGTCTTTCTTCACTTAATCTTCCAAGACAGAAGGAATAATCACGATGTATCGAATATCGAGTACAAATAATACTAGGTTCGATATTTTTAAGTACACGGAACGTCTAGTCTTTGCAATCGTATAAAATTGTGTTGCTCGAATTCTACGTTAATTTTGTCATTGGAAACTGTCTCAGTTTAGAACTGATGAGCGAGATCTACGATCAAATGAATCCTTATGAGCAAGATTTCATTAAATGCGCTGCTACGCTGGGTAGAGTATTCAAACGAAGCAAAATAGAAATCGTAATGATGAATTCAATCCCGCTGCACACCAATAAGAGTGAGTACAATTAATTGCAGTTCTCGGGCATCTCATTACAATCGAATTGCACACTAGCTTAGATGAATCTCGCGTAACTCCACAGCCGTTTCCGAGATGATCCGAATGCGGGTATTAGAGTGCGCTTCGCTGCAGCGACGAGATTTCCACACCGAAGATCTTATCTTCTGTATAGATAAGAAGAGGCAAACGTTCTCCGATATGCACCACTCGTTGTCCTGCAACTGCCATCACTCGCGTTAGTTCGGTTTCAAAAGCATTTGAAATATTTCACAATTATATATAATACCTAATATTAATAATATTTAATATTAGTTAAAAGAATAATAACGTGCGTGTTTTTATTTTTTAATGAGAAAAAGTCGAATTAGCAAAAGATAAAGGAGCGAATAAAATCGCAATAAAATTTTTACTGTTTCATAAACACATTTTATCGTTTCCATAATTTATTTTTAGAGTAAATAGTCCTATGACTTTCTAGGAGCTGTCATTGGTCATCTTTCTTCGCCTCTTTATGCTCACTGTAAAATGCTCGAGTTCAAAGTCGATTCGTTTTGCAAGATGATGTATAATATACAAACGAATGAAGAAAAACAGGAGCACCATACGAGAGCGGCTAGGATATTCAGCTTGGACGCTCGAAAATGCAGTTCCTGCGGTAGCGGCCGTTTTCTAAGAATTCTCAACGAGGATGTTCTTAAAGAAATGGAGGTATTTAGAATTATAAACAATAATTAGATCAGAAAAATATATTTTTCCAAGATATATGTAAATAAATTAAAAATCAAAGAGTTGAGTAATTTTTTGAAAATGAATTTTTAATCTCTACAATAAAGGTATTTTAAATTCTTTTTATCTCTTTTTATCTCAAATATATAATTTCGCCGTCTAGAACAGAGAATATTTATATAACAGAAAAAAAGATTTAAGATTGTTCCTTTACAGTATTATATATTATAGACAATGTAATTGTGAAAAAAAATATAATAATTTTAAGGTCAGTTTGTTCTAAAATTCTTCAAAGATTCAAAAATACATGATTTTGCAAAGTTAATTTCTAATCGATATTGCATTAACATTTTATAATTTATTTACGTTTTTGAAGTACATTTCTCCAATTTCGTTGGAAAAACTAATTTGTTTAATAACTTTAGAAGGAAGACATACAACATATAACACAACTGCCTAGACTCTCGTTGATTCGTCGTCGAACGGTTATCGAAGATAAATCGAAACCGAGTATATTTTCGACAAGAACATCTATTGCGACGAGAAAACCAGATTCTATCGTTTGTAGAGTGTCTATTATGCCGACAATTGATGACGAAAATGAAGGTAAAGGGTGCTTCCATTTACTTACACAAATCAACATATGTACGTCATTCCTTTTCTTGGCCATCAATCAGTCACAAAGCAGAACAAAGGCACTTGTGTCACTATACTGTGCTTGTGTCACTAAATGGAAAGCATCAGAAACCAACAAACACGTTCATTACTTCGATCGAGGTGTAACAAATTCAAATGTCACATGTTTTTACAATAGTTCCACTAAGCGAAGAAAATGAAAAAATGAACGAGTCGCTAAAATTTCGAAAGCAATCTGCGATTATTTCTCCAGAAATGACGAAAGATCCTTCCCATCCAAGCTACTTAGAGAAGTTCAGCCATATCGATTATCGTAACTGTCAGTGTGATAATATCATCAGCCATCTTTTCTGGAAATTGCATCGGCACATTGAGAAAAGTGGTAAATTAATATTCTAACATTTATTTTACATTATAATATTATATTACAACATTAATTTAATATAGTATATAGTATATTATAATATATATTAATTTTATATTATAATATATTATAACATTTATTTATAAAAAATAATTTTACTATTTTAAACACACACATCCCCATAGTATGTGTTAGAAAATCGGGCTATAATTTAATAGCTTACTTCATTAAATTGTACTCCTTACTGTAGGAGAAATTGAAAAAGTACTCGAATTTTTTATCGAGTATAGTGCCGGAATGATCCAGATTGCGCAACCACTTTACGCGCTTAAGCTGCTTTCGATCGCCGCTGAAAGGAGTAAGGCTGCCGAAGTGGACGAGTGGATTGATGAGAACGCAGAGGACCTGATCACGGATAAAGGAATCATTCTAGCTTTAATGGGTCTGCGAAACTTCACGAAATATTTCGCGGAAGTATCACTATTTATCATATATATTATAATATTGATCATATATCAGGTGATGCTCACATCGCACTGGGAAATTACGACCAAGCTAAAAAGTATTACCTCTCGGCGGTGAGACTGCGAGGTAGCCCACCAAGATTGGAGAAAGGCATATGTTACAACGTAATATCAAAAATGTTTTGTAAACTGCAAGATTCCCCTCGCTATGAGATTGATGAGGAGTCAAGGAGACTAATTGTAAAGAAATTCGAATTGGCGTCGTATTTGCGACGTCTTTGCGTTGCTTTTATGGTATGTAGCGATTTATTAAACTGATGCAGAGAGTTTGTCGCTTAAACACTCCACGTTGGGTAAATTTTAAAATAGACGAAAGAATGGTAAATGTAATTATTTGCGTAATTTCTTACAGATAGACAACAAATTGAAAACGGCGCAGTCGTTTGCCTTGAGAAGTTTCAAGCTCGCGTTTCTAAGCGTTAATAATTTTCTAGAGAAAGGCGAAATATATCTTGCGACAGTACGAGTTTTGCATTGCACAAGAAACATTAAGCTAATACAACGTATCGAGAGACCAATTCTAACCACGATAATGAGGAAAGCTAGCATGAATGATGCCGAGGAAATAGCGATGGTGGCAAATATTTATCTAACGGTGTATCAAATTAGGTATAACTTGTTTTAAATTTTACGCAGGAATTAATTTGTGTGCCTTAAACTAATTTATTCGCATGTGAAAATAAGAGTATTAAGAGGCGAACTAGAAGCAGCCGTAGACATGGGTATAAAAGTCTTGAAAATATCTGGAACATTGCATCTTAATAAACTGATGCTGATCACTCTCCCCTCGTTAATTCAGATAATGGTACTATTTGAAATTAATCCGCTTGCAAACTTGTATTATATCCATGTAAATTTTTTAAACAACGCAAAGATTTAAAATTAAGAAGGACAAATAAGTTTTTCGCATTTGTTTTAATATTTTTTATAGACATCTTTTGAATTTTACGTTGTTTGAGATAAACATTATTTCATTTTTATTTGCATAATTTGCATTACTTTTTTGTCCAATCAGCTATGGACCAGACGTGTCAATGAAGCTGTCGATTTGATGCGAGAGCTGTATTTTTTGGCAGACGAGGACATGGATTTATCAGCAAAGACGTGGTATTACGCTCTTTCCTTAGATCTCATTCTGGATGCAGGAATAGTATTGGAATCGTATGAGACATCTTACAACTATTATGAGAAATTTATTGGTAAGAATTGTAGTGCAATTTGTATTAGAATTCATAAATCCTTATTTATAATTTATTATAGAAAACGTCCCACAATCATTATACAATGTTTTAATAAATTAAAATTTTATTTTATAATATTAAATTAAAATTAAAATTTTAGTTTATTAAATTTAAATTTAAATTAAATTTGTATTCTGGAGATTAGTTATACAGAAAATCCTGATATAAAAGTGATAGTTTTTGAACTCGGTCGCGAGCGGTTAAAATCACTGTAACTCTAAAAAGAATTCGATCTGGAAAACTCTCATTATTCGGTCCAGTTTCAAATTCTAAATTTCTCGTTTTCCTTTTCCCTTTTGTATATTTCGGCTTTTGTATATTTAAATAAGGTGATGCGTAACGCTGGCATTTTTGCATATTGTCAGTACGTTCCAACTTATCTTTATCTTCCTTTTTTCGTAAAAACGTAAAGAACATATTTTAACTCAAAAGAATGGCTGTGCAGCTTACAGATCGAAATTTTGCGTATGGCGCGATCCACAAAGTCTGTGCCGCTTATTGACAAATCTATGGATGTACCAGCTTAGAATGTAAGTATTTATTTTTTTCCCGGTGATTTTCTGCAATAAATCACGAGTTAGCTGCAAGTTAAAAACTTTTTCCTATTCCAGGTAACAGCCTAATAGCTGTTACAATATTGTTTTGAGCTTCTCAGAAATTCATTAATAATCATTTCCAAGCTATCCATCTCTTCTTTTATTTTAACCTAGTGATTTAGGGTTGTCTGAATAGCTAATGCGTGTAATGTGTTGTTACATAATTGTTATAAAATAATAAGAAAATAAAAAATATTATATATTTGCGATAGGGGACATACGGTTAACACGTATGCGTACAGCACAGAAAAATACGCGAAAGACGTCATTTGGCATGACTTTTCTCAAATTCTCACTTGCAGCAAGGTATGACTAAATTCTCGAACGTTCACATTTCGCATTTTTTGTTATACATAAATTAAGAATCTGTTATTCATCTTCTTCTTTAAACAACTTTAATAATTTCTTATTTATAATTTCACAATTTCTACTACATAAAGAATCTATATTGGTCTAAAATTGTGTCTTTGCTCTTATTAATTATCAAAGATAGTAATAATAATAATAGTCTTATTGAGTGCAATATTCAGGAAAAATAAACAGCAAATAGATAAAGCGATTGCAAGCAAAAGATGAGGTTGCAGCTAAAACGTTACAAGAATAAAAATAAATTATATTATATCTATATGTATTATAATAAATAATATGTTCTTCCTATTTAATAAGCAATATAAAAAAGACACGTTTTGTTTCAATACAGCGCTTTAATGCATTTTTTTAGGGACTCGAGTGTTATCTGTTGATAGTGCTGCGTTGCATTAATACGAAACGCTCTAACGAGCTACTGAATCTGATTCAAGATATTTCCGACATTATCAAATGTCTCACAAACATTTCCAAGTATGCGAAAGTCATAAAACCACGCTTATATCTGCTGATGGCATACTTGAATGTTCTTCGAGGCCGCAAATCGAACACGCGAATCTATTTGTACAAAGCACAAAAATTCGCGACCTTACAAGAAAACCAATTGATAATGGCATGGATTACTCAAAATAAAAGGGTAATAAATTTACTTTTATAATAAATAAAATAAAATTAATGAAATCTTTAATTTTCAATTAATTATAGCAATATTGGCGAATAATGATGATTAGCGGGTAAATAAGTGTTCTAAACGGTCCAATGAACTTTTTATTGCAGACGTGGAGGGAGAGAATTTATAATAATATGGCGCGATACTGGCTGGAGTACGTTGGATCGGCAGATATCGTGGTTTGGCAGTATATTCGTAACTTTAACATCGATACCTGGTCCACTATCCTTTATCCTCTACCGACGCCTGGTGCACATTTATAACAAAAGATATACGAAAGCGCAATTGCATTTCTAGCATATTATTATTATCGTGTCATATTAATCTGTCGCAATCCACGATTATATCTGCACAGATGCTGGTTGAAAACAAAAAAAGAGATATTCTAGCGAAATATTTATTTATTAAAGGCATATTACACTTTTACGTTCTAGAAGATAAACACGACGATCCCCTCGTGCGCACGATACTTCGTCGAGGTGAAATTTTCTCAGTTTTTTTCCTATTTTCCACAAAGTGACCACCGCGCATGATGAATCTCGATCTCGACCGTCGCGAGTTTTACTTAAATATGTTTCCGGCGACCGACGTTTACACTTACATCTCGACGATTAATTATTACGTATTGCGATTTAATTAATTGCTCTATTTGGCCGAATTTGGCCGAGTACGCCAAGGATGTTTGCGAATTCGAGAAAGAAGGACGTAGAAAAGGAGAGAGGAAGAAAGACAAAGGAAAAAAGAATTTGCGAAAGAGAAAAATGAGGAGGTATAACATCGTGAAAAGCGAAAAGAGAAATCCGCTCGAGAAATCGACCCTTTGAACCGATCTCCTTACCGCTGGCTTTCAAAGAGAGACAAAGGAAAAAAGAGTAAATACACTTTTAGGTATTCTCCGCGTGACCTTACATACACAATCTCTCCTTCTCTCTCTCTTGTCGCGATGATATCTTCAATTTAATTTAATTTAATCTAATTCAGCATCTCATATACATCTGCAACCCAATCGCTTTATTTTCAATATCAACTTACCGTCCGGGTCATAATCGCTTATAAGAGAGTTTTGGCCGACAAATAGTCAATGTGTAAATTTATGTGCTAAATATTTTTTTTTCTCTCGGAACAAACTTCGAGCTGCTACAAAACTTCCGTTCAGTTAAAAATCTGCCAATTGATATATAACAATATCTCGATTTGTTTAGAGATCCGGTACAGTTGCGGGCGCGATTCTGATCTGATCCGGCGTGAAACGGAAACTTTGCGAGATCCTACTCAGCGTTAAAACTTGCATCGGCGTACTCGGCCCGAATGTGTCCGCTCGGACACGCGCGTGTAATACTTGAAGTTACCTATACGAACAGAAGTCTCCTCTCGCGCTCTACCACAATGCTTCCCAAACAATTCGAAAGTCCAAAAGATGTCTACGTCTAAAATATACGTTTAAAATGCGTCTAAAGCGCGTCCGAAAAATTCGGATGTTCCTCGGACGTCTGAGAGATCGGGAACTTCTCTCAGACGTCCAAGAGACTCCCACGTCTGGAAGATTAAGACCTCGTTTAAGCATGTCAATCGCGTCTTTTAGATATTCGCGTTGTCTGGGCCCGCTGCTCGTCCGACGGGACTCTCCCCGATCGCAACGAAGTTTGGAACTTCCCTCCGCATAACTCATTCGTGGGCGTCGACTTCGTTGTCGATGCGACTGCTACGTATACCGGTCTTGCCTGTCCAAGGATAAATGTCCGGGCATGCTTGGCAGGTCTTCATGTACCTCACCCCACTCTTATGCCAAAGATTGCAGACCTTCGCGTTGTTGCACTTCTTGGGTCGGTCCTGCAACACATTCGCCATAACGTAATGGAGTTCTCAGACCGTGTAAAGTTGCACGTAAAATAAAGCTAACTCAAGGATCATTGTTGCTATCGTTATTAAAAACAAATTTCAAAAATATTATTAATAGTAAAATGGCAATTTTAAGCTTAAATAATTTTTAATTATTATGCAATGTCAAGTATTTAACACTTTTTAACTGCAGCTATTGAAGCTAAACGTTCGAAAGATTTGATGTTCCAATTTGAGAAATAATTGCTGGATGATAATATTTTAAATTTCTCTAATAAATCGTTTGTGAAAAGATCCCGGTAGGCTTCTCTAATTGTAAGAGTTAAGGTTAAAGAGTTGATTATGAGTCTCACCGGATAATGGCATCCAAAGGGTTCGAACGTGTGCAGAAGCGCCAGAGGCGTTGGATTCCTGATCCATTGTAGCGCCTGCCAATTGGTAATTACCCACACGTCGTCCATCGCGACGATGGTGTCGAGAAATGATATAAAGCCTTCTTTATGATGCGGCTGAGTAAACCATGCGGCATGGTAGAATAGGCCGAAAGGCGCCCTGCGGAAACGCGTCGAATTATGAAAATATTAGCACGAATAATTTGCAAAGTTAGAACAGTTATAAATTGTCTAATTTTTTATTCTAATGTAAAAGAGAAATTTTTTTTACTCAAATAATTATTTTCTGCAATTTATAAGCCTTACATTTTATTTATAAAAAAAAAAAGAAATTTATGTGGTGTGAAAGGAATGACTATTAAAAATACGGACCTTGGATAGAGTTTACTTTACAAGTTTTCTCAATTGTTTGTATAATAATTGTATGCGCGTAGAGCGCGAATCACTTTACTGACCTATTAGTCGTATAATGCCTCTCGAAGTTCTTAATGAGCATCTTGTATACGCCGTCCGGAGTCGGTGGATTACTGCAGGCGTCTCCCATGGAGCACCTACCTCCATTGAGATCTTGCCACATTACCATAGGAACTTCCCACAATCCTGGATAGGATCTCGTGGGACAGGGCGGTATCATGCAGTCGTGGAAGAGCTTGTAATCCAGCGTGTACGGCCAACTGGGCGGTCGGTTCTCATAGATGGGCATGGAGGAGTCATACGTGAAATTTGTATCCCAGAGCATTTTGAACATATTGTTCCCTCCGACCTGCACCACAGGGAGCGTAAAAGCAGCGTTACACACACAGCCGTAAATTTGCTCTCTTGAACGCGGTGACGAAATTGTTCACGGTCTTACAGAGTGGTTTTTGTCGAGCAGAATCATTCTAGGACTGCTATCGCGTATCTTTTACAATTTACGTAATATTACGAAAATATAAGGAGCGATAAAAAGTTAGAGGATAATTACCGACAAGAAAGGTGCCCTCATTCCTCTGACATCCTCCAGCTTGACGCCTCCGTATGCAGCCAGAATTTCGCGCTGCCCAGCAACCTCTCGCGCCCACTTTCGCGCCGAAAATTGTTCGCCGAAACTGTGCCTGTTGTGAGGATTTATCGTAGTGTCGATCACTCGGGTTACGAGGAGTCAACTCTCTCACGGCGCACCGATCATAACGCGGCTGACGACACGTCGGAAACGCTTTTCTTTCCTTTCATTTTTTTTTTTAAATTTTCGTTACATAATCACGTCTCTCGTTCGAACGTTCGGCTTTTGAAAAACGATGATATCGGTGCACAAAAGATGATTTCGCAAGAGCCGAACGAGCGTGGTTGTTATGTCATTATGTTACGTGCACTACACGTGCCTTTTATATTTACTCTTATAAATTTTATGTAAAAGCGAAAATGGTAACAAAATTAAATTCAGGAATTTCCGAACGTGTCGAGCGTTACTTCAATTATCCAACGTGCAAAGCGGAAGCGATTTGTCGATTGATCCAGTAAGCGTGAGAATGACATATTAACTTCTTCATTAGAGAAACAAACTAGCGTTAGCTTCAATACCAACCGTGTAAAAAAGGCGATAACTATAACTTGACGCGTTTAATGATCATAATTAATTTGCACTTATCCACATAGTATTAGTGCGCTGATGATACGAGTGATTGTCGGATAAAGCATGATTGCTCGAAGTCGAGCTGCGCTTGATTTTACGGGTAAGAATAATTCAAAAATCTCATATGTAATTAACTACTGACCTTGTATACTTTGCTTATAATTATTGTTATTATCACATAGATCACAGATAACGTAACTCGGAACGATTGATATTTAATTGTGTAATTAACGCACAATCAATAGGTTTTTTTTTCTGAATACTCGAACGACCCAGTTACTTGGATACATAATTATGATAATAAGCATCAATCGCGAGAGATTTAAGAAATCTCCCGATCGTGCAGAGATATACGAAACAAATTAACAGGCAGTGTCAACAACCGCGAGATTGCGTAATTTATCGCGCGCGTGTGGCTCGTTTAATTAAATGGAGATAAAAACCGTGTGCTACTTCTTTCTGCCCGGCGGCGAGGTGTTCGCAGATCGGTATAAGTGTACAGCGCGTCTTAATGACGAGTCGATTACTTACGAGACCGTGTGGGAGGCAATCTCGTGGCCCGAGGCATAAAGATTTTGAACCTGGCTGTAGTCGGTCCACTCGTGGGACACGTAGAAGGTGGCCGAGATGGGACAGCCGTTGGGGTTCTTTCGTCCCTTCTCGAACAGGTCGGCATAGAGACCCTTGTTCAAGTCGTTCACGGAATCGTCGAAGGTCAGAAGGACGATTTGCGGTATTTCCTCCGGTAGGTAGTCACCTGTTCGTTTCAGGATCGCGTTCAGGATTCGGGATACGAACAGTGGGGCAGAAGGGGGACACGAAAGAATCGGGGACGCGCGTTCGAGATCGTGTTGAAATGTATGTCGTAGACGTTTGTTTATTTTTTCAGTATCAATGTGATAGTTTTTTTAAGTGTTTTTTTAATGACATGTGTGAGTTGAGATGTGTCGGTTAGAGTGGCGCGTGATGGGAATGAGGAGGCGAGGCGTGAAAAGAGAGAGAGAGAGCGAGAAAGAAAGAACACAAGAGAAGGAGTTAGTACACGCGACACATCATCATTAGTATACACGACACAGGTGTGTCGTACGCGCCCGGTGAAACCGCGGTTTACGGCGTGTTACTATCGGATCCGGCGATCCCTCGTTCGAGAGATCGTCGATCTCGTATTTGATGAAGGTATACACTTGCGGTTTCACCGGTTGTACGCGGCAATATATGCGTTTTCATCGTCCCCACGGAGGATCCTCTAATTGCGCGATGCCACTTTCGAAGTGTTCTTAAAATAGCAGGCAGAAGTTCGCGAGCGATTTACGTGGACGATCTTTGAAAACTACTAAGGATCTAAAGACACCCAAGGACACAAAGATTTATTTAAAAAATATTTTTAAAAACCGAAAATATATATCTCTCCTTTCTCTCTATAACGACAGTTTAAATATTAAACGACTAAAGAGCTCGTGGATTCCAGAATCTAAAAATTCAAGGGAGTCCAGGAGAGATTCTCTTAATATCTCTAATAATCGAAAAATTCAAAGAACTGACGTTCGAGAATTAAATTTTCCATGAAATCGGCAGAGCTCAATTACTAATCCAACTGCACCGAATTAGAGGATCCTGCGGGGGCAAGTACTTTCCCAATTCAATGCCCGCTCGACGAAGCGTTCTCCAGGGAGGCGGTCGAGTGGACGGGCGACAAGTAGAAATCAGTACGTTAATCGTACACACGCACACGTGGCGAACGGAGAAACAGACGATGATGACGTTCGATGCGAACTTCGCTCCTTTGGCTTTGGTTAAAATAGCGCGATAAATGTATGATATCCCCTGATGTTAATGAAACCTGCGTTTGCTTCCGTGATACATTTTTTTATCGACTTACGAGACCGTGTGAGAGGCCATTTCGTGGCCGTCTGCATAGAGATTTTGCACCTGGCTATAGTCTGTCCATTCGTGCGAGACGTAAAAAGTGGCCGCGATCGGGCAGCCGTTCGGATTCTTACGGCCGTTTTCGAACAGCTCGCTGTACAAGGGTTTGTTAAGGTCGTTTACGGCGTCGTCGAAAGTGAGCAGAACGATCTGCGGTGTCTGCTCGTTCGGAATACCACCTGTGCGTCACAGTTGCATTATGTAGCTCGCGATACGATCGCCGAAGCTGCGTCATTTCTCAGCGGAATTAAGAAATAACATTTCTATAACGCTTAACGCAATCACATCTTTTTTAAAGATGGAAACACGACACTGTCGATTTTAAACGAGGTATAGATTAAAACGAATGTTTACTGGAGGTAGCAGGCATTCGCTAATGCGTGATCTTATTAGTATATTTCTTATCCTTTCTTTCTTATTAATTTTAAATGTATTATTTATATAAAATTAATAATGCTTGCGTACCGAAATCTTGATATTAAATTGTATAAATCTTATATAAAAAAATAATATTGCTTCGCATGAAAGTTGAATCAGCTAACAGTTTTCTTCAGACAGTAATTTCTTTGCAAGAATATAAGTCAATTTTTTTTTATAAGTTAGTTCTGAAGTGTTCTGTAGGCATTAAAAATTTTGAAAAAATCCAAATTAAAAGTCCCAGCAGCGATCGTAACACGCGCTCCCTTTATTCTCGAATCGCTAATGCAAATTAAGAAACGTTCTCCAGAAGTTAAATATCTCGCCGGGCGAAAGTAAGACGACATTAAATGATCCGCGTATAACGATATCGAAATTTTACGGCCGCATTTTATGCCAGTAAATAAAGTAATCGAGCATCGCGCATCGGTCGACCGTCCGACGAACGCCTTCCGGTAATGCAAATTGCTTTCAATTTCGAAGGGCGACGTGCGCCGCGAGCGTATATCGGGCGTAGATCTGTTTCACTTTCGAGCGTACTATGTAACGGTCGCTATACGTATGTAACGTTAGAGAATCGGAGAAAGTCACGGCGAGGCCGTCTAAACCGTTCGTCAAACTTAACATTCGCGGCGCGCGACCGCCTTGCGTAACCCGCGGATTTTAATTCGCCTGCAGACAATTTCGTCCGCGATCGAATCGCGCCTCCGTCACGATTCCCCGCCAACCGATCGGCCATCCACCGTTGCGTCGAAAGGCGACGGAATTCGGCGACCTTCGAACGAGATCTGCTTTCCAAGACGTTCCACTTCCTCATTTACAATTCAGCCGGCAAGCGCCCAGACTTCCGGCACGCGGAATGCAAACTTTTCCGTCTCGTGTTTCTCTAGCTCGCAGAACGTCATTTCCGGTCTACTTAAGTGATACCGGAATGATCGATTGTTTCAAAAACGAGAATTTAAACAGTTCGTAGCATCCGCGTCGGGGATGCAAATTTCACAGTTACTAGTTTACTCTGGCCGTGAATTCACAGAAAGAAGAAGTGTTAAATCAAGACTTATACTCGTACAGATATATAGAACAATTTATAATCTTGAAATGAGATATATATTGCGTTAAACAAAGAAAACTTGCTTGAATAAGGTCATTTATATAGTTCAACCAAGATAAAACAGTTAAAATAAAAAATCAAAATAAAATTTAATCCGCCAATGATAAATTAAACAAAAATCTTTATTAAACGACGCAATTGGCAAGTGACAAATTATCGTTTAATCACATGATTAGACGATAATTTGTCACTTGCCAATTGCGTCGTTTAATAAAGATTTTTGTTTAAAATGAAAAGTTGAAATTCTTATAAGAAGATTATAGATTATTGCGTATATACGAGTATATAAGTTCTTATATTTGACATTTCTTTTTCTGTGTTTAAACCACGTAATTTTGCGTTCTTGACATAAAGATATCTCATTACAATCAAGGTTGAGTGTGTCCAGAGTTAGGTTTACCGAACCACGCTGCGTGGTTTTTACGGTAATAAGACTGATTATCACTGCGTCGCTAAATTACCTGGTATATCGGCGCCGCCGCAGCTGCAGTCCGGAAGCAAACAGACGTCCCTGCGGCACTTGGCCGCCGGTTTGTCTACTTGCGGCGTCGGGTAGATCGGCGCCGGTCTCACCGGAGGATACCTGTAGATGTCAACGAACTCCTGCGCCTTCGAGACTATCTCGGTGGACGGCTTCAAGGTGGGTCGAGATCGCCTGGAAGTGAATTAATTCAAGTCGAAAGGATTAAATCGGCGTTAAAAAGAAATCGTCGGATAAATATACTGTTCCGCGTTTAAGAAACCGCGAATTGAAAGTGAGTATAGCGCTCGGTGCGTGCTGCGTATCATCATGAAACGCTCGCGGATTTATAGAGTGGCATGAGTTATACATCAGCTAAGCTAAATCATGCCCCGTTGAAGAAAGTGAATTGACAATGAACTTACGGCGGTGCCGTGCCCCGATGGATCTGCTGCGGCCGACCTCGGCTGGAAAGAGAAGAGAGGATGAAAATTGGAGCGTAAGATAAGATCCGAGGATTTCCGGCGGCGGTGAATAAGGAAAATGCACCGCGTTTACCGCGTCGCGGAGAAAGCGTGGGGTCTTCGTTTTGCCGAGAGCCCCGGCGAAATCGGGTCTCGGCCGACGGAAATCGGCACAGGGACGTCCTTTTCGTGCGTCGCGCCATGCGCAAGCCCGGTATGACGATTAACGAAAATCGTTTGTCGTCGCACGAATGCATTTTGCAGTTCTACCCGATGAAGATATATTTAAATCTGTCCGACATAACTGCGGCGTCCTCGGAGTCGCGTGGTGTAACCCGAAAAGTTATTCGGAACACAACAAAAAAGAGTTGGCGAGGCTGCCTTCGAAATACGAGACAGATAAATTTCGGTTCGTATGGAAATAAATCACCTTTTATGATTTCATATCGAAGGCCGAGATAATATATTTACGAGCGTCCCGAGATTTGTTCGTCCTTCTACGTCGCAGATGTAGATGTAATAAATTCCACACATGTTTTACGCCATTTAAAGCTACGCTTATCGCGGGTAAAAGTTAATTAAGTCCGAGCGTTATACCTCGGTGCATTGACGGTGTAAGGTCTGCTGGTCGTGCTGGGAGTCTGCGTGCTCGTGGTCAACGGTATAAAGGTGTCCACGATGACATTCGGCGTCGTCACGTGAACTACGGGATGGCTGAGCACGTTCGTCCTGCATTCGCAAATTGAATTAATGGAATCGCGATGTCACGTAATCGCGGATCTCCATCGTCTCAATGCCCGTCCAGATCCGTCCCGTTATCCGGATAAAAAACCGGCGGGACGGGTCTCGAGTCGACTCGGTGCTCTCGCATATGCGATGACTATTTTTAAATGGTGATTAGACGCGACAACCTCGCGCGCTCGCGACAACATCGACACTTTTAGATGATAAATCGCGCGCGAGAGAGGTGCATCCATTAGCGAGGATGCGGTAGGCGCGAGAGAAATAATTTCTTAAAATAACAGCGTGAGTTTGAAAGAAGGGATAATGCACACATTATCCTTTGTAGGGTCGCGGTCAGAGTAGTTGCAACACTTTTTTTTTAAATTAGTTTAGGAAAATAAGTTTAAGTTATAGTTATAAGTTGTAGTTATAGTTCTTGAAAAATAAGTTTAGTTTTTTAAGTGTTGCAACTACTCTGACCGCGACTGTACATTGTTGTAAATATTGTTGTGTCACAAAAGAATACAGGGGTTTCAATTTAATCAGAATTAATTTAGTCTTGGAGAGAAACGTAATGCGATAATTTTCCAATAAAACTCAACGATAATTGCATTTAAACACAATTCCAACAATCATTACATCATTACATAAATATCAATTATGGGATAAAATCACATTCGAATCTCTCGAGTTTCGATATTATTAACAATTAAGGAAGAAGCAATTTTCTTACCTATACTGTTGACCGTCGGAAATGCGGAACTTGTTCTTGTTCAGCTGAGCCTGAAATATAAAAAAAAAAAACAATTATTTTTAGATGCATGCAAAATGAAGGCCTCTGCCCTTCTGTGGCAGAGACAAAACAATTTTAATATTCTTGTTTAATATGTTGTTGAGTGGAACACGTATTCACACCTGATTCTCATAAATATCGTAGTCTTGCACGTCGTGATTCAGATTGTACTTGTCCGCCTCGTTCACGCCGACCTTCTTCGGCTTCTGGTACTGCTTCGTGTTCACCTCGCTAATTCTCACGTTCGGCTGTTGCACTGGCACTGATTGATTGATGGTATATTGATTGTAATCTACGTAAAACGATATAAAGGTTGTTGGAGATCGCGTTAATGTGTTTGCAATAAATTAAGGTAGACCCTATTTATCGCTATCTTTCAACATTATTAGTATATCTGACGTATTTAACAATCATCAATAAAAACTGATTTTTTAAAAATAGACATAAAAATAATGAAATGCAAACTAAACCGTAGCAAAAGATTTTTCAATTTTTTAATTTCGCAATATTTGCGTTTTGTTCAGGCACACAAACCTTAAAACAGAAATAATAAATAACTCGGAACAGTACAATATATATATACAAAGTTACTCTATATCCATTGAGATTTTCAAAAATAATTCAGGAGGTTGCCTACCGTCGTCTTTATAAATAGAAACGTCGTCGTCGTAAATCGTGTAATACGGATAACTCTGATCTGGATCACTGTAGTAAGCCTTGGACAAGACAGGTGCCACGGTCGAGGCCAGTGTTTTAGCAAGCCTCGACGACTCGGTGGTTGAAACAGACGTTCTAAAGTGTGAAAAGAAATTTTAGTGGCAAAAGGGTAACGCAACAGAACTCTGCTTTCAATTGCTTTCACGATTAAATGTGTGGCGTATCAGGATATCATTTTATTACGTAAAATTTCAATCATGAGGAAGATATCATCGGAAAGACGGCCGACTGCTGCGTTAACGAGGATCATATTAAAGTTTCGCAGAGAGAAATCACGGCCAAATTGAGAAGTCTTACTTAATCGCGACGAAAACCATTTTCTTTTCTCAAGAGTGATTTGTAACTTCGTTACCCACCTGTAATGAGATTCGGCTTGGGCACGTGCGCTTACCAGGCTGTCCTTCTCCCTCTCCTAGAACACACGCGACACCATAAACTCAGTGGCCAGCGGTATCCTTGAATTGCCGTATTCATTGCTAATTGATCAAATTCTCATTCGACGTTAAACGGACGCGTCCGTCGTCTATTCAATGCAACTTTCTATTTGCGTTTTCTCTAAAAAAGAACCGTCAACAACTCTGTAATCATTTATGCGATTGAACCACAAACTATAGCATTGGCATCATGACACATTCGTTATTAATAAAACTACTTAGCTGCTTGTTTAATTGTTTGTAATTATTTCAATCTATATTCTGATCAATTATAGAAAATATGATCTTTTAAGAAGAGGATTATTTATTAAAATGTGCATTTTTGGATACTATTTAGATAATGATTCTATAGACTACTGTCTAAAGATTAGTTGAACCATCTTAAAGTAATTGAGCAAATTGATAAAACACAACAACGGTACCACGACTCACCGATATTATATTCCGTCGTAGACCGTCGCGGTCGCGCTGCACCTGGCCGATCGTCGACGGTTGACCCCGGTACACCCGTTGCTGCCGATCGTTCTCGACCTCCGAGGCGGGACCGTACTCATCCTCATGGTAATTCGTTCTTGAGTGCTGACGCTGTCTCAGTTGCCTCTCGGTGATCTGCGAGACCGGCGGCGACGCGGTTGTAACCGTAATCGGCTGCCTCTGGATCGGTCGTTGCTGCTGCTGCTGTTGCTGCTGATCTCGAAATTGCTGTTGCTGTTGCCGTTGTGTATGTTGCTGTTCCTGCAGCGTCTCGAGCTTCGCGGATCTACGGGATTGTAACGGTTCGATTTTAAGAGCAATCGCCGATTCGCGGTCGCGAGGATAAATTTTATTTTTTAGGAAAGCAAAATGTGCGCTAACGAAATTCTTCTTTACTGAATGTTTGACAATATCAACATGAGAATCGCACGTAATACTAATGCTGGCAATCGCATACAAATACGTGGTAAGCGAGCGGACCTACATTTCCGTACAAGAGTCGCATAGAAATAACGCAAGAGAATATAATAAATATACCCAGCCGAGGAAGAAATGTTCAGAATTTCAAGTATCCTGCTTTCGTTTCTATGCCGTTTGGAAACTAACCGTGAGACGGTGAGGCGCGCTAAAAATTCTCGGGGAGACGTCGCATATCGACGATAATATGTAACCGCGGAATCTTCCTAAGGATTTTTTTTTTTAATGGCAAGGACACCCGGAATTTGCGACGAAGCAAACAGTTGAGAAACTCATTCCCGATTGCTCGTGCACAATACAATTAATGAGTATCCAGCCTGCGCGTTGCCCAACTTTGGTTTTATGTAACGGAGAACTCGGCTGTCGTTCTTGCTCGAAAAGATCCAATCTCGCATACAGATATACGTACACGTTTTTATTTACACACGCAACAAACGAGACAAATTAATTAATTTTAACACGTACGGCTCGGTTTGCCCGGCCCGTTTTGCTTTCTTTGCACTTTTGTCTGTACAAGAGTAATAAACATGTGTCACCTGTCTTATACTCTTTTCAATTTTCGTACGCGTTTCAATAATAACGATAAACAACAGTGACTGACGAAAAAAGGATGACTGCTATTATTTTCTGAAATGTAACACGATCGCTCAAACAAACTCGCGTTTATTTTTACCGTGAGGCAACAATTAAATATTAAATTAGAGTAATTCATGTTTGAGAGTAATAATAATAAGAAACGAAAGTGAGTCCGTGAGGGTTTACAGGCGGAACGAAGTGGCCTCTAACAATGAGCCTGTCGTTCGAACGTACGTTATTTTTATTTTATCGGCGCGTAATACTGCCGATATCTCTTCTCTGCAGCTCTGCTACATTGAATCGAGAGTGCGCGTTCGAGTATTGTGCGCGAGATTATTCGACGCGCGCGTCCGCAGCCGAGAAAACGCGATCGCGAGGTTGTTCTATCGAAACTAATGGCTCTCCCCGCAAATCTCCCCCGCGCTCGCCTACCAATCCAGTCGCCTTAATCGACCGCTGTTTCTCTTTCTTTTCACTCTCACTCTCGCCTTTTTCTCCCATCGTCTGTCGCGTGGGTGAAGCTCGCGAACGCGCGTATATGTGCCTACCTGCGCGAGCACACTATTGTTTTGCAATCGCGACGAAAACTTGTCTCACGTGTAGAATGCAATGCGCTACTACTCATATCGTTTTTGTAGCGAGACATGCTTTGGAAAAAAAAAACACTTTGTGTACGCAAGGTTTCCATATACTTATTGCGAAATGGCATGTACAACAAAGAAATAAAATAAAATGTCAATTTTAAAGACAATCTTATGGTAAAATGTATTTCCTAAAAGTAAGTTAAATATATTATATTAATGCAAGTTTATAATTATTAATATACACGATTGAAAATTACGCTGCGGAAATATTTTTCAAGGTATTCCCGTTGGATGAGATATCGAAATAATCATAACTCACCTTTGCAAAAGGGGGTCCTCCTCGGCCTCCTTGTTGGACGAATCTCCTCCCGGGCAGCCTACATTTCGCGGCCAGTCGCATGTCTGCAGATCGTGGCTGAAGAAAGAAGGCAAGAGATTCGGATTTCTTAGTATCGGATCGTTAACGTTCATTAGATACTACGCGAGCACAGCCTTTACTGGCGAACATGCGAGTTCTCTCGCGTCCGTCGTGTCATTAAAATTACATTTGCACGACGCGAGACGTATCACTTCCCATTTCGCTTATTTCACATTACGTTTCTTTGTACACAACTTGACATTTTTCCCTCGGTTACGCGAAAATTATCCTACACAGTTCTCTTCCGCTACTTACGCGTCACGCTAATTAAGGCTCATTCGTTCGCCATAAGCCATAAGTAAACGTACATACGACATACATACCTACGGCGTAAAGTGCAAAGCTTTTATTTTCGAATTAACGAATATTCTTGCGGTTGCCTGCGGTATAAATGATATTTAAATAGCATTAAGTATATGACACGTATGACACCTAAGAATTATCAAGGCAATTCTGAGATTATAATTCCTCCATCCAATCAACCGCTAAGCTTTTCCTCGCACGAACAATCCAACGAAATCGTAATTAATTAAGTGGTAAAATGTCCAAACGACTTGTGTGACTCGAGAACGAGCGTTTCCCGAGAATTCCGGACCAGACCCGTCTATCATCGAGAGCCGCGTTTGGCGCGTCGTTCCTGGAAACGCCGCGGCCGTCTCGAGCTCACCCGTACTTGGATATCGTGTTACCATTAAGCACCTTGGGCTGTATCAACCGGCTTCAGCGCGGCGAACTCGTTCACGCTCCGGTGTCGTATCGGGCGAGGTGTGGCTGGATCGATTTTTTCCCTTTTCTCCAGGGTTACGCGTACGACCCCCTTTTACCGTGCAAATCCCGACGGCGCGGCGCGGCGGATTGAAAGTAATTCATCGCGTCGGTCGAATATATCGGCCAGCGCGACTGTCGGGTCTCGTGTAAGACATAAGAGCTGATAACGATAGAGATGACATTCGCGTTCTTACGTGTCGAGACACGTGAGTTGTATCTAACTCAAGGTTTGATAAACCCATAAACCAGCTTCGCGATATCGTTTAAACTCCATTCTTGGAGGATACCTCGAGGACCACATTTTCCGCAGCGCGTCGAATTATCAATCCGCCGCGCCGCGCCGCCGCGCGCTCGCGGGAAAGTGCGATTCCGCTCGCGCGGCAACGCGAAATCTCTCACGAATCTCGTAATGCAACGCTCTGGGAGCGCGGGACGGGTCGCTCGCATCCGGCCCCCTCGTATTATATACGCCCGCTCGACAATTGCACGCTTATTGCCCGATTCGGCGCATCCATTAACGCGCCGTTCACCTAATTTACCTCGCCGCTAATTCGCGACCATATTAGCCGATCGGTCGCGGTCGTCAGAAGTCGTTTCCACGGTGTGTTGTTTTTTTTTCTCCTCTCTTTTCTCTCTTCGAGAACGCATCCCGCCGCCGCTCCGCGACGGTGATCGCGAACGCGGTCGTCGACCCCCGCGCGCGATATGCGTCTGCAGAAACTCCGGTAACGAGCAAAAGAATTCCTCACGTTAACCATCTCTCTATTATCTCGCACGTAATCTTATAACTCGCGAACGCTTACACGCGGGATTTTTAATGTCCCGACACTAAACGTTAACGTTGCTGCGGCAATGTTTCGCGGCGAAATATCAAGGAGCAATATTATTTCCAGAATCGTAGATTTTCCACGAGATTTCCTCTCGCAAATCGGAACGGAACAAAGGCAAGTTTGATCTCTCCACGCTAAGCACTTATTAATTCCGAAAAACGTTCTTTCCCTGAAATGAAATGTCGAGTCCAGGCTTTTCCGTACGGACATTGATTTTTCCCTTTCGCTCTTTTCCCAACATATTCGTATAATACTTCTAGTCTCGCGTACCTGTACATAAGGCCTCCCGTGCAGGACTCCAGCAAGGCGCCGCCGAAAACGCACACATAATATTGCGTGCAGTCACGCGGATGAGGATAGTATCCAAACTCTTCGGGGCACTCAAATTCCAGGACTGCCTCATTTCTGCTGGCTCTCGCGCTTCTCGGAGTATTCCGTTGACATCCTGGAACGAAAAGAAATGCCTTTCAGTCTATAAACTCTAAAACATCCGCAGGCTATTTAGTTCTTCAGCTTACAACGTACAGTGTACTTAATTAATTTAATGTTAGTAACCTCGTTAAAGGCTAGCAAGATCTATCATTTCCCGAATCGCGAGTGATATCGCTAGATCAAAATTCACGTCTTAATCCCCCGCGGGTCTCTATCCGATTATACAATACATATATCCGAATCGGACATGCGTCTGATCCTATCGGAGCTTATGGCCTCTCTCGCATAGTCTATCCGATCCTAGATCTCCATGGAATTGCGAAATAAAATTTTTATGCAGCCCGCATTGCGAAACGATAGAACAAAGAAAGTTATATAGGAACATAGTGCGGATTAATAGGCCTCGTACGGATATATAAAACCGACAACTTTTGTTATAAGACTGGCAAAGGTTATTGTTGCTCCTTGCGATCGGATTACCGTGCAAGACAAACCTCCGTTAATTTCGCACAAAGCTTAAAGTACATATAAGATTTTTGATAAAATTAATATGTTTTTCTATTTTACGTATGACAATATATACATACAATGCATTTCGATAAAATTACTTTCTAGATGTAAATTCTTTTTTAAGTACATTGCTTCGTACAATTAATACGCATTTAATAATTAATTAATAAAACGTAAGCTTAAGTAAATGTATATTTTACCCAAACAAAACGGTTTTTATTAAAGTTTTCACGTCTGATTCATACTTTAATTAAAAATTTTATCCCTCTTTAAGAATTAAACTCCGCGTTATGCGAGCCGATAATTACACCTGAGAGCACGACGTAAATGCAGATTCATTAATTATACGAACAAAGCGTGCGTCAACGTTGATGTGAATTATGATTACAATCTATTTATTTTGACGTAGCGTACGTACGCAGGGGCGAGTCGGGCCGTGAAGTGTCGTAAACATTTTCAGCTTCGAACGAGCGTGACATGATTGCCCGTCGTATATCACCGTGCACCGCTTGTCGTACTCGCATGTTGAAACGCGAGCGCGATAAATGCGGCGGCCGGCGCGGGCGCGGCGGGTTGTGCAATGGAAAAAGTAGCCGGATTTTTGGTCGACCTTGCACTCATACGAACAACGTGGCTATATCGAGCATTCGGCTATAAGTGCTATAACGTCCAAACGTGTTTTACCGGACGCGCCCTGGCTCGAAAGGACGTAACTGCTCGCTTAGAGAAACGCTCTCACGACTGTCTCGACAAGGATATCGGCATGGTAAGGTGGAGAACGTGAAAGACATAGAAAATGCGTCGCGCGTGGAGAAGCCGCAACAATGCGGAGGCATTAATTTTCCCGAACGCAACGTAAGCACGCAAAACGACACGCACGAGGAAAAACGCGTACGCGCGAGGCGGGTACGCGCGACGCGCATCTCGCATTGCCCGCGGGTTTCGCAATCCGTGCCTCTCTCGCAAGAGGAAGCTCGAGCCTCTCTGGGGTCTTTCACGGCGAGGTTTTCCCTCTGATTATAGAGCCCGGGGTTGATTAATAAGCGCTCCTGGAAACCGAGATAATTGCGACTTAATGAGAAAACGTGCAACCGTACAGCCGAAGAATGGATAATCGGCGTTGTCGGAAGCGCGTTCGCGCATTCCATTCCTCAATCATCGGCAGAAAATGAGACCGAAAAGAAAAGATTTGAAAAGAAACAAAAAGCGAAAGTTACAAACGACGGGACCGACTGCACTGTTAAATATTAAAGGATGAAATTTGAAGATTCATGCCAATACCTTAAAATCAAATAACATTACTATTAACTACCATGTGTGTCAAAATTTATTACTTTAACACAAAACAGTGTTATTTTAATTCCATTGGTTTTTAATTAAATTAACGACATATTGAGTAGGAGCAGTGGCGACCTATAGGAATGGTAAAAAATGACTCAAATTGGGTATAATTTGACACTACTTTAACAGTATGGAGACCCGGAGGATGGAGCGTCGTGAAAGCGAAGTGAAACAGCGCTCGAAGATGCGCGCACATGTCCGCGTTTTCCAATGTCTGTCTGATGGGACGCGAGTCGGACGGCTGGATTTTTAGTCACGCGACGCGAACGCGGGACAAAAGCGTTATTATCGTTATTGCCCGACAGTTTTTCGCTTTCCAGAAGCCGCTGCGATGGTTTGCGCGCGACGCAAACGCGAGTCGCGGCGTGTAGTGCGCGCGGCCACGCGTGGGTGCTCCAGGCATGTCCGAGTAGCGTTCTGAATGCAGACGTCTGCTTCCCATACGCATGTACGAGACCGTTGCGCAATCAGTCAGCGCGGGTACGCGCTCTAATTACGAGCAATAACGAATTTGCCTGCAGATACCGGGCGCGCAAGCGTGCATTATCGTTACGGCGATTAAAAATTAGGTAACCGGAGTGGGAAAAATGAGGGAGATCTCGCTCGATCGCTGGGAAGGAGAGATCGAGAATGCCAGATTGATTTCCAGAGAATGCGACTAATTAAGTGAGCGCGCAACCGCGCGGAATGAGCGGGATACGAGGGAATTAATTGTCCCCCCCCCCCCTCCCTCCTCCCGCTCGGTGTTAATTCGCGATGCCCGGGATAATGGCGACGAGTTTTACGTGTGGTATAGCGTGAGTTAATGCACTTACGAGTTTTACGAGCCTAAAAACGTACGATAACACTGTTCGCCCAACTCTCCGTGCAATTTAGTTTCTTCTTGCAGGAAAGTACATTCGTTTACCAAATCCTTCTATATACGTAATCTCTCGTGTACGAGAGTTTCGTGAATACGTGGAGGACGTTTATTATTTAGGCCGCAAGCGCAAGTCGCGCTCGAACCAAATTACATTGACAGAGACATGGGTGCAATTTACACACGCGCGTATAATTAGCGCATTTAGCAAGACACGTTGTCTTCCTGGCGGCATTGAAGGTATCGGCCAACCGAAGTATTCGGTCGCCGAAGGTCGTCGGGAAATGCCGGAACGAAGGAAAGAGGTGGATTTGAACGGGATACGAACGTCCTCGACCGCACGGATGCAGAAGGACGCGTATACGCGTACGCGGCGATTGACGTCAGGGGAATCAATTTCAACACGGAGATTCCGATCCCGTTCTCTCTCTTTCTCTCTTTGGCTGTCGTCAACACGGCAGTTGACCTCGAAATCCCTCATTCACGACCTCGAAAGCAACCGCGAGGTCGCTGTCCTTGCCCGCGGGATGATCCAAAATCTTACTTTCAAATGCTCTCGTTGTTGATCCAATCTCCGATTGGGGCGATTCCGTTTCGTGGAATGCGGTGAGAAATCATGGATACTTTCAGATATTTTTTCATTAATCAATCTTTCGTTACATCGACGATATATCTTAGATATAGTTAAAAACTTCTATAATATATTCAATAACCATCTAATTTTTAATGACGGCTATTTGCAAAATTCCGGATAGGATTTGTTTGTATTAATTTTTACGCAGGCTGAGAAACTGGTGAATTTGTCCTGAAACTCGTTTCAACTACCTTGTGTGTATATCTTGACGTTACATAAGAAATTCACACAGTAACGCAATTTTCCATCGCGTCGCTGACATTTGACGGTGGTAGTGGAATTACCTGCGAAATATAATGCAATCAGATATCTGCGGCCAGCGACATTCTAGTGCGTTAGTCAGTATGGCGTATCATCAAGTACAATACCTAATACGTTCTAGGAGTGCGCCTGTGTAGAATAGACGCATCGTGAACGCGAGAACGTTGCACCCGGCACACACTAAATGTCGCGTGCCGACCTAGAAATTCTCAAATGATGCGTCGCGATTGCTAAAGTGACACAAAGTGCGTTGCAGCCTTTTACGGCTGTTAAACGTGTATCCAACTATGTAGCGCTGATTCGCGGTTTCACTGAAATCTCTGATCGCTAATTACACGAACATCTCACGTTCCATACGTTTGCATTGGTTGCTAATTGTAATACGACCACACGCCACGTCTCGTGTTGTACAAAACACATTTTCTACTATATCTGATCAATCTTATAATATAGTAGTACATAATTTGGCCATATATACATTATCGTTGAATTTTCAAATAATTAGTAATTCAATATATCGAGATATATACACCTTCTCTATATCTTTCAATTTCGTGTTCATTAACTTCTTCTAATTTTATTTTTTATTTATTTTCTTAAAGGCCTTTTTATTCAAGGCCCTTTCCTTGATATCGAGCTACAAACAGAACTTTTATTGACAGAGTTAAAAGCAATTAAACACCTTTTTACATTCTCGATAATGGAAAATAAATGAGAAATACCGGGCTCATTGTAATAAAAAATTGCGTAACTTTTTTACAACAGCTGTTTTGCAAGAAACTGCGGTTTTCGATGTCACTCTTTTTGTAAGAGAGAGAGAGAGAGAGAGAGAGAGAGAGAAAGAGAAAAAAAAAAGAAAGAGAGAAAAAGAGACAGTCAAATAATTTTCTCACGAAAGGGTGCGGGTAGAATGTAGGCGCGAACATTGCACCATTGAACGATGCGAAATCGCGGACTCAACTGTATACGCTGCAACTCTGTGATAAAGAAATAACAGTCAGTCGTTCGCTAAAGAATCAAAGCTCTCTCGTAAGTCTTTTTACGCAAGTCTGCAAGTCATATTGCAAGTGAAATATTATTTGTATAATTTTTTTTCTCGCGCGCAGAGAACGCGTGAGGTGATATCGCAGCTGTGATGGACAGCCAGCTTCTGACGAAAAGACGTTGCGAAAATTGATCGGAGACTGTACGTGCACCTGCGGCGAGCGATTATTTTACCGCAGAGCGCGGCGCGGCGGTCTTCGAATCCGGAACTCCGGGCGGGGCGTAATTTATTAGTGTCTCATATTCGTAGTGTGTTTACGCAACGTGGGCACCCAGGGCATTTCAAGACCGGAACCGCCGCGCCGCTATCGAAATGGCGCGCTACCAGGAAATCGTTCTGATATCGGAAAGCGCGCGCTCTCCTTATACTACCATAAAATCGCCGCCTGTAACGATCCATACGCGATTATACGTGTACGCTATGTACGACCCATATGAATATAAACACGGCTTTTTCCGCGGCTTTTCCTAAGGCGGCCGCGCGCGGTGGAAGGTCCGCACCGCGAGTCGCGACAGAACGAGACGCGCGAGGAAAAGAAGGACTTCGCGAAGCTGAGAGAAGTGAAAGTCATGCGAACGAGAGAGACGGAGGAGCACGTGTGAGGGCGAGGGAAATAGAGACAGGGTGACGAGAGAGCGAGAGAGAAAGAGAGAGAGAGAGAGGGGGGGCAGAGAGAGAAAGAGAGAGAAGGGGACTCCCGACACAGGATAAAAGAGTCGACGAGTGAATGAGTGAAAGTGAGCTGGAATACCGAAGCGGTGCTCTGAAACTGGAGCGCCGCTTGCATAATATCGGACAGTTTATACAGTTTAAGGCGTTCCGTGTTGCACGGGCGCCCGCCCGGCGTCGTATATATATATATATATATACATATATATATATATCTGCGCTCAAATCAATAAATCATTGTGTACGTGACGGGGCGACGATAATTCGTAATTACGTCGCAAAAAACAATATTCACAGACTTTCGCGGTTTCCGAGGCGAACGGTCGAGGTGGGCTCTCTGCAGAGAACTCGACGTGTTTCCTTCCTTGCTTGTTACATAAGAAGTGCAGTATTTACATCTAATATAGCTATATACATAAATTAAATTTTTTGTAATTAAAATAACTAACACTGTTACTTCTTTTTTACTTAAGCGATTACCTTCTAATATTCTCTTAAACCTTATTTATTGTATCTGTAAAACTTTTTACATATTTATTTGAAAAAGAGAAGTACCTAAGCGGAATTTAAGAAGAAATATCAGTTGCGGGCAATTTAACTCTTTACTCTATTATATAGTCGTCACTTTGCAGTTGCTCGGGTCGGCGGAAAAAAAAAAAAATGACCCGTCTGTCTATGGCAAATCAACGATTAGAGCGGTCATACATGGGCATCGCTCGATCACCATTAACGGTGGCAGTACACATGCTCGGTATCACGTGGGGCTTGGAAAAGGAGATTAACAGGCACGTGATGGAGAACTCGTTGGATCGTTTTAAAGAGCTTCGGGAAGCAGTCCCGCGCGTTATCCGATCGAGAATGTCGTTATCGCAATCGTCATATCCGCGATATATTCAACGATCAGGCTTGTACGATTGCTAAAAAGCACTCATTATCGCACCACACCGTAGAATTATGTGATCTCGCCAGTTGCATTTTCATCGTCGTATATACGCACGTGCGCGCAGCGCGGTTTTAAGCCCCCATTCCCCATCGCGCCGCGGAACGATTTGATTGCTCGTTGCCCATTTGGGCGGGGCACTCGATTGTAAAGGAGATTTGGTTCACTCCGGAGTCCGGTCACGCGTCCCATTACAGCGGTAAAAGTAGGCAATCAGAAATCCGGCGGTTGCCGCAGACCCGCGGCGCTTTCCGCCGCGCCCGCCGCTCCGGTCCGCGGTCCTGGCAAAATCTTTCCTTCGACGTGGACTCGAGACCTTGAAAAGTCGAATAAAGTCGGGTGCTTGCATAATAAGCGGCGAAAGTCGTCGTTAATTAAGCCTCGAGTATATTTTTCCGTGAAACTCTGGTTTCTGGTATCTTTTCTCTTTCCCTCTCTTCGTATTTACAGAGACTCCTCTTTGTCAAATCATTGGACCGACAATTGCATGCTTTCGCAGTTCCATGAAAATACCAGCGGCACTACAATTTGCCTCGCTCCCTTTTTTTGTGCATGCGATTAATGAGATTGTTGGCAGTTACGCGTGGCATAAGCGTCTCGATATATACCTTTTACAAAAACGGCATACCTCGGATAGCAAGAAACGCGTACGTTTCGCTAGCGAAATTCCTGAAAGCATTAGATCTGCGAAATATTTACGGCGCGATAGTAACGATGATCATAAGTATCAATTAGGATAATAGAGTTAAAATGGATCATAAAGTATAAAATTAAACATAAAATGAAATACTTTTCTTCCTTAATGAAGCAAGCTTCGAGAATTCCTTAGAGCTGAGACTTATAATAAAATGAGAAAAAATTGTGTTGAGAAGTACGGATTAAAAATACATGTAATGTAACGTTTTACTTCGCATATTTGAGTTGCTTTTAAATGTTAAAGAGCAATAGATCGAATATCGTTTGATATTCGTGAGGAACGACCGTTGCAATCGAACGAGAAATATTACGTAAAGTCGCTTTGCTAATTCAAGGATTAAACGAGAATGCGCGATAATGATGAAGAAATTTATTCCCACCCGAGTGTATCGATTTCGTGAATTTTTCAGCGCCCACGGCCTCTCGGAAGTTCGTTCAGTCTCGCCGTTCCTGGTTCTAAACTTTCTTCGCGTGACTTCGACAACCGATTCCTTCTTTAAGTAGAGCATCGAATCGTAACCGCAACCGTAACTAAAGTCCCTATCTTTCGCGTTTAACCAGCAATGTGCCGGCAATCTTGGATATAAAATAAAACATGTTTCCGAGTTAACTATTAGAGAAAGAAAAAGAACCCTTTCTAAAAAATATTGTATTTCTCAGAAGAATATTTAACGTGTTTACAGATTAAATGTAAAATTAAGGGACATTGATGTTGCGTGTTTAATTCATTGCTCGTTTATTGATAATCCTAATAACCTGTCGATTCCGAACTCCTCGTTTGGCAGGTGTTTTTTGCAGGTATACAAATTTACGACGTATATCTTTCCAAAATTGAAATAAACTGCCGCTCGTAACGGATGACGAAGGATAATTACTTTTATTTTATGTCCTTAATGAGCGTTAAGTACGACAGGATAGCGCGTAATAATTTCGCGTATCGTCAGTGTCGTATTATTCCGAGGGCAACGTTTTCAATCGCCGCCCACACGGCATTACGTCACGCATTACGTATTCGTCAATTATCATCCGTGCATCCCGGCGTGCTGGTCTGTTTTCTCTCTCGTCCATGAAAGGTCACCGAGGCTGTTTAAAATATCGGTAGAAGTCGATGCGCTCCAAATTATGCGTTACGTTATACAACATCATTACCCGAGATTGAAATCGTTTTGAGTTCGTTGTAACAATGAAGTGTTGCGCAAAAACTAATAATGCAAAAGTCATCGGAGACGACAAGACAAATTTGGCAAGACACTTTTTGTGCAAACTATTGTATTTTATATAAAAAACTACGGGAGATATAGAGAGATATAATAATGTGATTTTAATTCGTTTAGCTTATTTGCATGTTATTTCACAATGATATATCTCTTTATAATATTCCTAGAGGTTAATATACGACAAATCCCGTATTCTTTTACGGCATCCTACACAGTTCTATTGTGTTATGTTCACATGAGAATACAAAATTATTTTAAATTTAATTTCTAAAGGAAAAATTATTTCTTTCTAAAATACATAAAAATTATCATAATATCTTTTATTTAAATTCGGATTGTAACTTTTAGTTATGTCATCGAGTTTATTTGGCAACATTTGCGAGTTTATACACATCTTCTCCATATGGAAAACGGCTCGTGGTTTGCAAAGATGTTTTGTACGGTACTTGTCTTTCGCACACAATGTATGGCATCAAGATCCTCTCTGCAGGACATCCTGACACTGTTTGGGACGCATTCAATGTCTCCGCTTGCACAATCTCTCGATTTTAATCTGCCCCCATCCGAGATGCTCAAGCGACTCTCGAGGAGGACACCTTAACAGATTTCGATACGCAAACGCTCGTAACCAGCGAGTGACTCGACCTCCGCTGGGATTACATCAGCATTCGTATAAATCATTTTCCAGGTCGATTATTGCAGAATCTCCTTGCGAATATTTCGCAGCGCGAGACGAAAAGACAGTCGCAAGCAGAGACATTTGATAAAACGACGACACTTGCAATATAACGGCGTGACAATCGCCAGGAAAATCAACGATTTCTATACGAATCGTTAATTATTTGCAGTAATAATTAGCTAAGATAAGAATATTCGTTTTAGATTGGGCAGATTTCGCAAGGTGGAGTAAGAGTAGAGGTCAGAGGGCGGCAAGACCGCGGGGTCCTCGCGTGTTAATCGTGTCGGCGCCTCCGCCGATTGTGAGGCGTGAATGTAAACGCGTAACGGTGCCTGGACGCAACCGGTGGCCTTAAGAAGTGAAAAGATGCCCGGCCAGTGAAAGAGAGAGAATTTACGGGACTCTTGGACACGGTGACGCGGTTGGATGAGCTGCGACTTCACGGTATCTTCACGATCGTTCGGCGAGGTCGTCCGTGATATAATAGGTAAGACTTCGATCTCTCGAAGAAAGCCGAAGGAAATAATACGTAGGCGCGGAGATGCGATTGAGGGACTTCGTGAAATTACGATTAGCCTAATTGCAAGCTGTAATAGGCTAGAAAAGAAACAAATCGTTAACGAGGCTTATTATAGTTTTGTATTTTCTGGCCTTTTCTTGACGCGCTATTTCCGATAATAGAATACAAGATTATTTTACTGAAATTATTATCGGTCTTGCAAAAAATAGAAGACATGATCGAGAGCGAAAGGATATTGGCTTGCTACGTCAAACATGCAACAGCACAATATAATACCTTATATTATTTCTGAAACTTGTAAACGCTTATCTCGCTCATTTCAAACGTCTTCATCGCGTTGAAAACGTTCATGTAATAGAACGTATAGGAGATTAAATCATTAGGAATTAAATAGGCTCTTTGCATCGAGTCGCTCGTGGGGTTGAGCGGCTCCAGCATCGAAATTACAGGCGATAACCTCCGGCGTTGAAATCGCCGGCATTGAAATCCCCGGACGCGGCGTGTTAAGATCTGCAGCATTGAAGTTGCCGGCGTTGAAATCCGCGGTATTGTAATCGCCCAGCATTGAAATCTTTTGAACATTGTAATCGCCGGCGCCGCAACAATCGGCAACAAACAGGGGGATTGTGCAAGGTAATATCAATTTCGTATTTCACTCGTAGAAAAAACGCGCGATTCGACACGATAGGTTTAGGGCGATCCCGCAATATCGTGAGCCAGAAACCGGTACTCTCTCGTACTTATAAGAAAATCTAAATATAATGGCGAGATATTGCTACAAGCAAAGTGGTATTATCATGGTGAAATATGACTTTGTATGACGTGTACGCCGTGTCGGATGTGCAGCGACGAGCGAACGTGAGAGCGAGACCTCGCCTCGTCCTGCGAGATCAACGGCGCGGCGCGCAAAAGTGCTCCGAAATGCCAGAGTTTACGTCTGACCCGCGCGCCGGATAGCTCTATCCACGATGCAATGGACTAATTAATGCGCCGTTACATGAAATCAGAATGAAGATCATATAGCGTAATGTGCGAGTAAGATCCGATGCATCCACGCTCACCGACACCCGACACGGAGGATTCCGTGGGATAGGATTCCCCCGTTCCGTTTGCCCTTTCGGTCTGACTAATCGCTAGATTCATGAGAAAGAGCGACGGTGAGAGAAGGTTCTTCTTTTTTTTTTTTTTTATAAATCTGCACGTTAACTTGCACAGGAACTTTGCGTAACTTGCTTCTGAGAATGTTAAATGGACCCGCGACAACTTACGACTTTTCCAATAATGTCCGATGAAAAGAAAGAAAATTAAATCTTTTATCGTTCCATCAATCTTCTTATATAGCATCGACAACCTTTGCAGTCGGTCCCGCGAATCGAGAATTATCGAACGGGGTTGCAGGAAAAAAGAGAGAGAGAGAGAGAGAGGAAGAGCGCTCGCGAGATCACTTCCATACCTTTAGTCATATGCAACGGTGAACACCCCGATATTTTGCACCCTGCGGATCAGCTGGGAACACCCACTCACGATCGACCAGGTCTCCGGAGATTACTAAAGACAGCTCGCGACCTGCCTGGCATTCGTTTCTCGATCCCACGATCCTCTCCGCGTACACGTAAGAGAGGGCTTCTCGTTAAGCCCAAGATGAAAATATCAGAAAGCAAGAGCTCTCCGTCTGGGATAATATCCGCGGTATCGATTAGGTACCTCTCTCGATGGATCCTTAAGGATGTACCATCCTTAACCCCGCGAACTCTCGCGTGGGCCGATCGAGTGGAAAACGACTCGGGAAAATAACGAGGTTCGTTAACGTTAATTGAAGGGTCCGGAAATTAATCGTACGTTTGCGAAGAGTCTCTGTGGTAATATTCCTTTTTTTAATATCGAAATTCTCCAAATGGAAAGTTCCGACAAACGCTGTTTGTCGTTTGAGAGATATGATGATTACGCTATATGATCTTATGATCGGTAATATATAAAGTTCTGTACGGAAATGTATAGAACTATTCGCGAAAGTAACGGGCTATTACGTGATTAGCCATAAATACTGTGTTTTAAATATTTTGTCAGAGATACGTAAAAAGAACGAATTGAATCGATTTAAGTCATAATTCCCTTAAAATAAAATAGAGGAATAAATAATAATAACGCAATATAGTTTTATCTCAACAAATAACAGTATATCTAATAATATATATGTAATAGTTTCCGTTCGATTTATCCGAAATCATTCGGTAAGTTTTTATTTTTAGCTTACACGATTACACCGCGGTGTGCCGTTACATTCTCGATAGAAAGTCGCATTGCGATACACGCAGAGACGCTAATTTGATCCGAAAGTAATTTCGCAAGAGATTATGTAATTCTTTAATTAGGTATTCTTGATATAACAGTCGCACACAGCTATGCTGGGAATGGGAGGATCGATACGACTGAAGAGATCGGGCCAGCGTTGGCTGTTTGCATTCTAAAATTTGCGAAATGCAGGCCGCGATCGATAACCACTGGCTATCGGCCGTGAAGGCTAGATATAGTATCTATACGGTCGCAGGAGTGTGTGCCAGCAACGCGCTCGACCTTTGTTATTTTACGCGTACGATTGCGAGATCACTGGAAAGGCACGATAAGGCTCTGATATCGTTTCAAATTTCACCGCGCATTCCATGGATTCCCCTTTTAATATATATAGAGGAATAAACATATTTTATAAGTAGACATCGGATTTTTTTGTGCAGATTGGTGGAAAAGAGGAATCTGCATTAAAAAATCCGATGTCTATTTATAAGTTACACATGAGTATTTTATAGACATAATAACTTGAAGAGAGTAGAGCAATAATAAAATTTTTTAATAAACGTGAAAGTAAAAATTCAAACAACCTAGATTTTTACTCATTGTAGGTACTGATCTTTGCTTTTATTTATGCAAGTTTAAAAATGAATAAAATAACCTTATCTTTTTATACAAGTTTATAGGTAATTAAAATCTCATCTTTCTTGTTTTAAAAGAAAATTATTTCGATATAATTATGATATTTAAATAAAGCAAAATTAAAAATATCTCTGTGCAACCAGGTAGGATAATTTTAGACTCCTAAGTTGAACAAGTATCACGCGTCAATGCGATGGGCGTGCGCCATGTTAAACATGCAAATGGTTCGAGATTCCATATAGACAATCCACGGCCGGTTAAAGAGGAGGAAAGGAGAGACGAACGGTGGTAAATTTATCGCGACGATCCCTTCTCGCGGTAAATCGACCGCGTGCAGCGATAGGATTGGAATCGCGGCGTGAAGGTTGCGCGTTCTCGGGGGGTGTGAGCGAGTGATGTGTGTAACCTTTGCTGTCGCTCGCAGCCGGACGTTTGCTTTAGAAAGGCACAATATTAAATTCATGCACGGGGGAACTAAGCGTTTTGCTCGCGAGACGATCTCGGACACGCGATCTCATAGGGAGATAGGAAGGACGACGAATCTGAGAGCAGCTTCTCAGATTCGCGCGATTTTCTTATCCTAGCCGAGTTTGCAGCAGGGGAAGTGCAGCGTATAAATTATACAGTTTATCATATACAAACAAAACGGACAGCGTGAAAATATAGAAATATCGTATTCCTTCTTATTTTACTCCTTCGTCTCTGTTGCGCTATGAAAGTTCCCCGTTGGTGGAAGTGTAAGTCTGCGAATAGCGATCGGCCGTGAAGGCTACGCAAAGGGGTGTGTTCTGATCGTAACCTTTTAACAGCTCCTTTGCACATGGAGAGGTGTGGCAATCGTGTGCACGAGAAGAGCAAAGTATCTCAGACCTATTGAACCATCTCTGACTTACATTTCTTTCTTTCTCTCCAAAAAGACAAATTTTCTTTGATAAAAAAAACCGTCAAATTTTAAACTATTAGCAATTGGAGAAAAAAAGGATTTTCTTAAGAGTTGAAACGTGAGTGCTGCAAGCAAATAATTAATAAAATCTCGTTCCACGTTTTATAATTCCGTGTAGATTTTACTTTGACGGACTGAGAGAGTTATAAATATATACCTAATATATAAAAAATTATTCTTCAGCTATTTAAAAAATAATAGACAATTTGCCTCCCTCGATATTTATTATTATTTTAACTGCGAGAAAACCGACTCCAAACTGAAGAAAGAACTCGTGGATGAAAGATAGCCTGCGCTAGGTCTGGGACACCCTGTATACATGGTTGATGAAGCGGACAGTAGTATATAAGGATGGCGTGGTCGGTAAGTGTAAGTAGAAACAGGAGGTGGTGCTCAGACACAATGGAACGGGCTGGGGCAACCGAGTTCTCGTTGCGTCACGTCACGACCTAGGCGGCTTTCCCTCTCTTTTCTACTCATCAATCGCGGCGATGAGCGGACAGACGAATTAGGAAACTTGACGCGACAAATACATAACAAGTAAAAAATGTAAAAACGATAAAAATTGATGTATATATAAACTAAAGATCACTTGACTCTTCTGAACTTTGATCTTTTTCGCAGAATTCTCTTGCAGCGGCCGCTTTAATTTCTTTCTTCTAATTAAGCCGACTGATGTAAATTATAGCTTGTCTAGGCGGAAAATTACCGTCAGAGATAGTCAAGAAAATGTAAATGCAAGTTAGAATGCTAATTTTATCTTTTTTTAGTAGGTACAACTATAATTTATTTTAATTGCTAAAGTAATTGTGCTTGAAGTGCGAGGTTGAAGCGCGACATGTTTTGAAAGACATTTTGTATAACGCATAAATCTTAAATCTTAAGTCATATTGTTAGAAATCATCTTCCAATAATTCTCAGGTAAGTTTGAGTTCACTTACTTCTGTGCATGGTGAATTATTAATTTATCTACAATCGCTCTTGCGTCCCGCTTCCTTTTCTGGTCGTGGGAAGGGTATAATTTGCGCTGGAAGCTAGCCGATAATGAACAAGAACATGCGCTACGATTGCGAGTTCTGACAGTTTGAAACGGGCGGCAGAGCGTGGGCCGCCCTGAGCAATTCCGCCCTTCTTGATCCGGATGTGACCAAACGTGACCGTTGATACGGGGTGAGGGGGAGGCGGGGGCGTTTCGTCACGAAGCCGGGAGTCGCTCCTTGTGGAAAATTTTTAAAATTAAAGCGGAGAACGGGATTTCCGATCGTGAACGCGCGCCGCCCTCGTGCCTCGCGATTGCACCGCGGCTGTCCCGCTCGATCAAAAGGTCACTGTTAAACAATGATAATCGCACTTTCGACGGTTACCGGTAAATGATACCGCGAGGCCTGCATCAACGGTTACGAGGCTTCCCATTGTGGAAGGATTGTTATAGCGAACGAATGCGCGCGTGACTTCTCACTTGTAAAGATCACGTTGGAGTTTACATCGCCTCTGTATTGTATATGCGATAAATATATAATATAACCCGTAATATAGTCAATTAAGAAATACCGAGGGATGTTCACAACGCGTTACAATCGAGATTGATATTATGTTAATCTCGATACTTGATAATTAGTGTCCTCCACGCCGCCGCTTTTGAGGGACATCGATACGGGTCACGTGCAACTGTATTCTCGTATGTCTCGTTAGTATGAACAAAGAATCTTCAGTGTCATCCTTACTCTACTGTATAATGTATGATATTTATGTATATGTGTGTATCAAAGAGCGTACATCGATATCTTCACGGTCGAAGCCTTTAAATTCGCTGGGAGGGAGTTTGGGCGCAATATCTCCCTCATTTCTCCAGCAAATTTCAATATCTGCACGCATCTCGGAACCGATGTACGATCGCGCGAAGTGTGCGCGCAAAGTGTGAAGGCTACGAGGGGGCGTGTGGCAATCGGAGCTCCGTTATTCTCGCCTCTCGGTGCGGTGTGGGGTAACGAGCGCCGATACGACGCCACGGGAATAGAAACGTGTACGTGCATGTGGATATGTATGCGTGTACCATAAGTGCGTGTGTGGGCCGTACGACACGTTGTCCGACGCGACGGCGTAAGTGTCTCGTCGGAGCGGATTTCATTCCCCTCCGTGACGGAGTCGCTCCTCATTGCAAGACGACTGTTGGAAAAGCAGCATAGCCACGTAATCACCCGACGCGTACACACACACACACACACATACACAAATCGCGCATGTATACAGTCGTGCAGTGCAAGTGTACAAATCGCGATGCATTTGCTCGGCCGTGCGGCGAGCGCTCTTGTATAAACCGGGCGCGAGAGAGTTCTTGCATCTCTCCGCGTACCTCTCTCCACCGAACGCGCGCGAATAAATCGACCGACCGGCCACAGGCTGGAAAGCCTGGCTCTCGATATTTCGTAGCTCGCTACACGGCCAGCCTTGCCTCGTGGTGTCAACAGAAAGTAACGAGCTCGTAGCCGCTCGGTGAAATTGTTCCACTGCATAAAAAGCAGCGTCGGCTTTGGTGGGATTGCCACCGCTTCTCATATATTTCGCCTCGATGCAGATTAAGAGGACGCGGAGACAGAGGCGGCTGCACATGACAGAGACGAACGAGCGAGCATCGGTTTTTCAGGATCATCGGATGTTCTAATTACACGTATACATATAGGTATACATATAAAAAAGTTACATAGAAAAATAGTTGGCTTACAAAGTAATATTCTTCAATATGATTTTAATAAGGAATCAGCAATGAGTTTTCTCGTAAAATCTGTGAATTATTTGACATGAGACAATTTGTACATATGAGTATAAATGTGTAATATAGTTTACTGATAATGCATTTACAAGGACAGTAATAATCCAGGAAACAACGATTAATCCGTCAGTATGATTCGAGGCTTTCGCAAGAAACGGCTATACATTTCCTTCTTTCCTCATGCGACACGCGAGCGACAAGGATATTAATGGCTATTTTTAATATTAAATGCAAGACAATGCTTAATTTAATGTTTCGCAAGGCCGCTTGCGACAGCCTTCGCCACCCATTTTCCAGAAACCCCGTATCCCCTTAATCGCGTTCCGCCACGCCACGTCGGCGTCGCGCCGCATGAGCGACACGATTCGCTGACCGACGACGGCGCGAAAGGAGCAAATTATATTTTAATAATTATCAGCGTGAAGGACGTTCGTAAGTACCTACACACGGGGGAACGAGCTCCCGTTCCTCCCTCTCGATCCCCCACCCCCTAGAAAGGTTACGCGCTCTCTCGCACGTAACACGGACACGATTACGCAAGTGACACGCGTGTGCGTTAGCCGCGGCGCGCGGCTGTCCCAGACGGGGAACGCTGCGCGCTGGTCAGATCTCGATTCGATCGGCCGATATCGATGGCCGATCGTTAATTTCCGAGAGGCAGCGGCTACGCCCGGCATTCTTTGTCCTCTCGCGGCGGACCAAATTGAAACCGTATGCCCCTCCTCTCAGTTTCCTTCGCTCGCGGGTCCGATGTGTGTTACAGTATCAGTGTATCGGATCGATCATCGGGGCACATGACGGAATTTTCGCCACTCGCGCGAAATTGCGCAAAATCGTTCCTTCCGTTGCTCCCTTTCCCTTTGTCCTGAAGCGGTATATGAATACGATGGCAGCCATTCGTATTTTTGATACTCGCGAGGAAACGGGAAAATCTGATATCGCAAATCGCAACTTGCGACTTGACCGGCGCGAATCAATTCAATTTTAACTTTTTCTTTTTTTCACGGTGCGGATCCGCCGCATCTGTTTCTTGCATTTTTTTTTCATAATCAAGTAAGACAGTTTTAAAATTTTATAGGTATATACCGAGTACAAACATTTCTAAATAAAATATAAAATATCATGAGGTTCTATACTATTCTTTCGGTTGATCATATATGAACATTTTGGCCCACTTATTTTTTTAAATAAATTAACAAGTTCTTAGAGCTCAATAAAGAAACCCTGTTTGATGTTGTCATGTTATTGTATCAAACCGTGATGAAAGCTCGTTTTGTCCAATGAACCGAAATCATATTTCTCAATCGATCTTGCCAATGCACGATCTCGAAATTAACAGAGCATGTCACGTGGACGGAGAGAGATGCAAGGGGAAAGCGAACAGAACGAATGTATCAGGACGTATCAATGTCGTAGTAAACGTTTCTGAAATTCGTACAAATATTCGTCTATCGCGTACTTGCGCGCGACAGTTCGCTTTCACTATGTAAGTATTATCGAAACTTTCGTTCTCTATCGCGAACGTGAATCAGATTAAGGAGCTTCTATTTTTACTCGCGATTTTTCGCACGAAAGAGGTATATTTTATCATACGCAAGTTGGAAATTTCTCAACGATTTCGATTCAGCTACAACCGGCGATATTATCTCGTCGTAGTTTTAAAATTTATGTATTTTAGCCTTTCAAGAAAGTATTTCCGGTTTTCTTACGATTGCGTTGCATTAATTAGTGCTAATTAATCGCTCTTTAAACGAGACTGAATTCGATGCAACGCGAATTAGCACCGGATGTTTCCCGCGGCGAAGTTTACAGTTTCCTGCCATCCAACAAATAAAGATTCTCGTTGGCCCCCCGTAGGCCGGGGGGTGCGCTTTTCCTCATTGTCCCGCTCCATTTAGTCCGAGTATACGCGTGCCTAAATATGCGTCATCGCGTTTCACGCATTTTGGAGCACTCGAGAGGGAAAGTATACCGTAAGGCCTGTTTCTTATTTTGATTTCGAAAGTCCGCCTCGCGAAGGTTACCCAACCCGTTTGATAGCCGACTTTTCTTCGCGCCGCAAAGAACTTACGCACCCCTCTCGACAAGGAAATTCTGGAAGAAACGTCAACTCTACCGAAAAAAAAAACTGTCAAAACTCCGTGTAATTTAAAAAAATGATTATTTTTCCGAGACGCTAGTCTACACTTAATTTGGACATGGGTTCGTCGCCAATTTTTCGCGGTGAAGATTTCTCTCTTCTAACAAGGTTTGCTTGAGAGCTCGAAGGCTCTTCCGAGCATATTCCGAGAGGAAAAGATTGGGCGTGCTTGAAGAAGAAAGTCACGATTATGCCGAATATCGCGCGGCAGGATCCAGGATTATGTAAGGAGTCGCGTTGCGAAATTCACTGGACGACACTTATCACATCATTCAATGTTACTTCACGGCATCGCTCCCGATGCTCGCCTCCGCGATTGCGTTTATTATTTACTCGATTGGAAACCGTCGTGAGTTCGGTCGTATTAACCGTATATATGCAGCAGCGTGCGACGCGAAAATAAGTTACGTAACGCCGCGGCGCTACTTAATAATTAGCAGAAAAGCTCGCCGATCTCGTATCGCGTGCGGAGCCTGGAAGCCTCTCATGGGAGAGCTATTATTTAACCATGTAAAATCTATCCCGCCTACATATTTTCGCGAAGGAGGAACTCATTTTGTGAAAACGTGGCGCGTGATCGAATATCTCGAGTGCTGCTCACTTTACCAACTTTCTCTGCATCGCGGGATATAATGCGCTATATTTTCAATATGGATGCAATTTTAATCGTATTAAAGCTCGATCCAGTCGTAATTTCGATGCCGTTGAGGGGATACTCGCGCGATCGTTTTCCTATACGTGCCGATTTGCGCACGAATGCGATTGGAAACTAGAATCTAGTTAAGGAGGCAAGCGCCAGGAAAAAATAATATAAGCGTATTGCTCCGAGAGGAATCGCTCACGTCTCGGATCAGAAAACGCAAGGTCTAACGATAAACAAGATACATTCGAATAATGTGTAATTTCACCTCGTTATGACACGTTCTCTTTCTAAATCTAAAACGATCGACTGAATTATGTTACACACGGGATCCTTTTTTGTCGGCCGGCCTGACAGGAGAAATGCTCCAATTACGCAACGATATCGTTCCGGTCGGCAGCACGACCGACGCGGACGGATCGGAATCGCGATCGGGATCGCGAGAATGCGAGGGGCTATCGGGCTATCGCCTCGCGCGGTCTCCAAATCGGTCGCGACCTTCGAACCGTTTACGACGCTGAAACGAGCTCGGCACTCGCTCGTGTCCGGCTGACGAGCTGAAAATCGTGACCGGATTTCTTCAACGGCCCGTACACTTTCAATTGCGTTACGTCGCTCGGTTATACTTATACTTTCAAGCGCGTGCAAATACGGTCGCGCTATCCCGAAAGCGCGTTATCGTAACGGCTATTGCTTAGGCGTCATCGGTATCGCCGAGTTTCATATGGAGCCCCCCACCCGTGAAATTGTGAACACGCAATTCCGGGTTCCTCGCACGGCACGAAATATCCCGTGAGACAAAACGTTCATTTTCTTCGTCAGTCGTTCTGACATAACGCAGGTAGTCATCTGGGTTATGCTAACACTATTATGCCGTAACTTTCGCAGCATTAAACAATGGGTCATGCGAATAAAATGAAAATGCTTTTGCTCATACTATCGAGCCAAAGCTTCGAAAGATACGAATAATTGCGATATTATAGCGTTCAAGGAGGCATGAAGGGAAAACGTAATTTTTTCCAATGTTTTTGAAATAGAGATGCAGTAGTAAGTACGCTTCGTATTTTGAAACACTTAAAAAGTATTTATATCTGTCACCAAATTTAATTCTGATCTCGGAAGAAATACATAAAATATAGCAGGTTGTAGCTCCTAGCTTTCATTTTTTTTGAAATGTAATTGTTTTCTTATTGAATTTGAAATGTAATTAATCTTAGAAGGCTCAAATGATTAAAAATCAATGATAAATTAAAGGGCACAGAGCCATAACTGGATGTTAATGTTATAATCTTTAATTAGTCAATATTTGACGATTTCAGGCCATCTTCAATGAATTTTGTAACATTTATGTAACAAATAGGCGTGCGGATATTATATTGTAATTTACTTTTCATTGAAGATAGCCTGATGTCAGACCGAAACGTCTGTAATATCGTCAAATATTGACTAATTAAAGAATAACATTAACATCCAGTTACGGCTCTGTGCCCTTTAATTTATCATTGATTTAAAATATAATTGTTTTTTTAAGTAAAAAAATTGAAATAACATGTAGAACTAATTTATGTTAGTCTCAGAAAAAGCTTATGCTCCAGTGATAAACGCAAAATTATGCAGCTAAATGATAAAGGACGTAAGAGACTCAACATACATATTTGAGATAAAGAACAAGAGAAGCATCTTATAAGATACATGGCCAAGTTTAAGGTCAATTATCTCCTTCGAGATTGTATGCCGCTCGTATTTTTCCACGTGCATCCGCATTACTCCCTGAGGGATCTCTACACGCGCAAAGTACAGCCCCCCCGGGGCGCGTCGGTACACGATCTACAAGGGTAAGGATCGATAAGACGTCGCCGCAACACACTCAGTTACTGTTCGTCCGCGTTAACACTTCGTAGAAATGTTCGAAGAGATATGATCGTGTACGTGTTCTCTCTTTATCTCTCTCCTCTCTCGCCGGAGCTGATTTAACATACCTCCTGGGATAAAGCCCGGGTCATCTTAGAGGCCGAGAGCTCGCAGTGCCCTTCGCATCCGGCTGACTCTCATTGCACCGTGTTCGCTACGCGGGAGTGAAGGCGCGAATTTCTCACGACTCGTCTGACGAATTTATAGGCGGGAAGACGAGAATAGAAAAGTAGAAAATCGAGATAGAATAGCATATACCGAAAAGAGAGAAAAGGCGAAATTTTAGTCTTTCTTAAAAAATATGAAGATTTTTAAGATTTATGCGTTTTTGATATAAAATTTGTGTCTATACCAAATTAAATTAGAATAATCGCCATAGTTTGATCTTAATAGTCTAATATTATTTATTGTGTGAATACACATATTATTTATTTCCAACTCTTAAAAACTGTGCGCCGACTAGATTTGTCAACGGGAGGTTCCAGGTTCAAACTCTGGCTGGGGTAATATTTTTCGCAATAATTTCTTTAACATCAAAAGTTGAATCGAATCGATTTAACTAAAGGGAAGGAGGGGATTTTCACTATTCCAACAGGAGCTGTGTTTTTAAAGTCTGACAAATCTAATCGGCGCACAGTTTTTAAGAGTTGGAAATAAATAATATGTGTATTCATACAATAAATAATATTAGGCTATTAAGATCCAAGCTTGGACCGTTATGGCGATTATTCTAATTTAATTTGGTTTGATATGCACGGTTGAATAACTCTTTAATATTGTTTGTATCTATACGTTGCTAAAAATGCAAATAAAATTTGAGATATAAATATAATATAATGTTCATGTAATGTTTTCATAAGTGAAGAATATAAGCGACATCTCGTATTGTTAACTTAAATACCTAATAAAACAAACATCTAAAATATTTTCATATGTGAATAAAAGTTAATAACGTGAATAAAAGTTATTGCACATGTTGCGATTGCACTTACATCCTGACGAGCACAATACAGCGTTACTTATTGTTAGAGCAGCTTATTCTCGGACTCTACTTAAACAACCTACTAATCTACCATAAACATAATTATTACAGTTTTGTTCGAGCTACTGCGCATAATAAACTGCAAACGGTTCGGTGAACCCCCCGACAACTATTATCCTTATAAACTTCAGAACACGCGAGTGCTTACGCAACGCCTGTTTATCTTTCCAAGATGAACATGCGCGGCTGGGATGATTGCGATATTAAGGATTTATAGGGGGACTAAAGGTATTAGAGAAGAAAAGATGCGGGACATAAATTTGTACGCGTATCGTTTACGTCATCGAGTTAAATTAAAAGCTTAGCGAGAAGAAGTGATGAAATCCTTCTTTTCGCAAGATATACTCGAGGCGGTACTTTGTATATATTTCCAGATTTTTAATTTTTACAACTGCGTTTCTCAGGAAAAATTATCAAATTCAATTAAAGGTAAAGGAAAAAATGCAATATCTACAAAATTTTTTTTACTTTCTACGTCCAAACTGAAATAAAATTTTCAAAGTATATCTCTCTCAAAATTAATCGAAAAGTTTCAGTTGAAAAAAGGTCTGATGGCTGGAAACTTTTGAAGTCTTCCATCGACATAACGACGAAGTGCCGTAATACAGGCAACACCGAACGATCAATAGCCCAGGGCGCGCGCGAGCGTGCCCAATCAAAAAAGTGTATTACTTTCTCCACATCCCGTACGCGCCGACAATTCGGTGCTCGTTCCCATTTCCGCGCTTCATAGTTTTCGCGATCTGATTTTATTAGGCCGTAAACGTTATATCACACCGACCAGCGTCGGCGAGCGTGGCATCCTCGGCGCTTCTTTCGCGTACGTGCACGACGCGACGCACGCAACGGACTCGCATGGCATGCACGCCCACACCGAGCATCTCTTGTCGTATGGGTTACTGAAAAAGATTAGCTAAATAGGGACACCTAACATTTTTTTTTCAGCTATAATTTAGCAGTAGTAGCAAAACTTTTAGCTCTCGCTGAAAAAGAAATGTTAGGTGTCCCTATGTAGCTAAAATGTTTGCTATAGTAGCTATAATTTTTTGCTATAGTATAACCAATCCTTTTTTTCCGAGAACGAACACCAGCAGTTTAATTGTTGGATCTCGCACGTTCGCCGCGTTTATATGCTCTTCTCGAAATGGATATCACGCGTCGCGCCCTTTCTCCATCGCCCGACTCGCACGAGTCGAATCAAGCGCTCGCGCGGCTGCACTTAATCACTCCAGTTATCCCAATGAAAATCCCTTTTCCTTTCATTCGCGAAACGAGGCCGCCCGGATAAGAATTGTATCACGAGCGCAACGCGCGTCGGGAGGGGAAAAAAAACGAGCTCGCGGTTGTTATGCGCCGCGGCAAGGTACCTATATACACGCGTTTCGTTTTTCTTTTCATTTTTAACGTACACGGCGCTCGCTATTAAGGTAGGCTTTCCGTGGGAGTGCGCGCGATCGGTCCCACGGAGCGATCAAGGTTTTGCATTACCGATCGTGAGCCGCACGAGAAAGGAGCGCTCGCGCGCCGGGGCCGGTTGTTTCTCGGTCTCGTAAGACTTTTTTATTTCTCCCGTCGCGAAACTATCGCCGATACCGCGATAAGATCGTGATCTTGGGCCCACGAGCGTAAGAAAGTAACGGCTCGTGACGTCGATTTGCCGGAACGTGTGAATCGCGCGAGCGCGTGAGAGCCTTAACGCTGACTTTGCGCGATTAAAGTCGCGCGAGATCCGATCAATGAACTCTCTATTATACTGTTTGATTGTGCTCTCCTCGGTAAAATGTAGGGTGAGTCATAGTAATTACGACATGAGGGTAAATGTTGCGCGCTCAGGCATTTTTTTCAATAATCGTTATAGGCTCAATGATCGTTATAAACGATAGTTATTCTTATTCCACGGATATCGAGCCGGATATCGAGCCGCTTGAAAAGTCAAATGAGTAAATAACTGTTGTGAGACAGCAGTGGCAGGAACGCGGGGTTCGTTTCGAGGTTTCCGCGACGCACTCGCGCTCGCGAACGTATATACTTAATGAGGACGTGGGTGGTTCCGGGATACGCTGCTCGTAGCGATCGCGAACGACGATGACGAAATAATCGGGCGTCGCGATTGTATCTGGAGCGAAGGTCATCACCATCGATACGAAAGGGAAAGATATAAAGAAGCGAGCAATGTTTATTGCTAAACAAGCTCGCGCTTTCATGCAACGGCTCGGCCAGCGCGCTTCTTGCAGCGCAGACGGGGCAGTCGCTTTTTGCATATTATCACGTTCGCCGAGGTCGCGAGAAAAAGAAATGTAGAGCGGGTGATTGACGAAAAAAAAAAAGGAGAGCGCGAATAGACAGCCATATAAGACAATAAGACCATAATCGAGGTTGCGAATCGCAACACCCCGGTTACACAATGGTGGAATTGTCGGCGGGCGCACCCACAGGCATCCGGAAGCTGGGTCGATCGCCCAGTTTCGTTTCGTTGGCGAAGGTCGACCGGGCTCGATCTCTCGGGCTTGTCGTCGCCGATAATCGAAGATTAACTCGACGATTATTGCCAAAGAGAACAGCGAAAAGACCGTGTTACTGTCGAGAGTCGGTGCGACAAACATTGAAGTAAAGACCGATATCGTATTTTGAGGATAAAAAGAATCGAATAAGACGATCACGTTTGAGATCTAAATATTTCTCTCGACATGTATAATCGGAGGGATCTGAACGAGTTAATCAAGTCTCTCAGAGCGCCTAGCAGTAGTCTTCACAGTTCACGTTTCAAATAGAACGTTTATGGAGAAAGCGAAGGCCGTTCACGAGACGTCGACCTTGATGGCACATTTTTTTTTCCCGTCTTCGACGCGAAAATAGCGCGAAGGAAAGGGGGTCGACGCGAGTCCTACGCCTTGAGAAAGAAGCGGGTTCCTAGGTGCGAACGCCGACTCCATGGCGCTACATTCCGAATATCGCGGGATTTTGGAAACCGGGTTCTCTCGAGCACTCCGCAGGAATGCAATAAAATAATAAAAGAAGCGGAGGCGCCAGAAGACGCCTCGTATTTTCACTCCTTTTTTCCTCGCGCGCGGCCGTCGTTCCCGGATATTTACAACCGCGCCGATATAAAATCCCGGATTTGCGAGGAATTCTGCATTCTTACGGGTGTAAAGTCGCGCCGACGCGACGCCTCGCCTGAAATTTTTTTCTCGTTTCTTGATCCTGTCTCTTTATGACTTCTTGCAGTCGCGCTAACGAAACGGCGAAATCGAGAGGTAAATCAAAATAGCACGATACAGTTGAGCAGTCGCGAAACAAACCGCGTATCGCACTGTTTCTCGTTGTCCCGATTATCTCGAGCAAACGCGGCCGCTTCGTCTCGCAGAGCGAATCACCGTCACGATTAATCCAGTCCGATTAGTTCGGACCTTGGATCTCTTAACGTGGGATGAATCCGACGGCGTGGTTCGCCATGGTCAACCAATTAGAATATTAACCCCGATTATGCACCGGAGACAGGTAAGTAAGTGCATAAGTGCCTTAATCGCACTGTCATTACTCTCGATCTCGATTGTCTACGGGAGATGAGGACGCAGACGTGCCGCGCGGTAATATTCTCTATATATCGCGTCGAGTGCGAAGTGTCGTTTTTCGAAACGTGCTTTCTCCTGTAACACGCCGACATCTGCAACACGCAGACCCGCAGATCTCTCGGTGCTCTCGGTTTATCACTTTATCCCGAAATGCATAAACGAAACAGCAAAATCTTTCGTTTTTTATTTAACGTCTTAAAAACATGAATTGTGAAATTTTAAATAATCATGAAATATATTTTCCGTCATTTCGTGGAAAATTTGTTTACAATTTACAAAAAATTTTGCTACAAAATACTGGTAAAGGGTAAAGTGCAGGATAAATTACATTATTTCGCTATCGACATTTTAACCCTGGAATGGCACACATGGGTCGTTTTCGTCCTCGGCATTTACGGTGCGTTGCCTCAATTGCTTCTTTCAAAGATTAAATTAACAATTTCAAAATTAAGATTATAATGCTTTTATTGTTTTAATTTATAGTTAAGACCTCAAAGAACATCTATGAATTTTTTCAGAATTTTTTGTAAAGTTTTAGATTGTCTAATATGTCGCGAGCGAAAACGACCCATGTGTGCCATTAGAAGGTGCCGAAAAACAGTGTGCCATTCCAGGGTTAAAGTCGAGTGTTCTCCACGCGATGCGGCGTAATAAATAAACACAGGCACGACGAAATACTTTTAATTATACGGATTTCGTGAGGCATCCTATTTCGTAATTATATGAAATCGTCCGCATTCTTCTCAATAGAGGCAGAAGATTCACAAACGGCGTGCTTCTGTATACGTTTCGGATAATTCATGATTCGTCTTCACCCAGAGATTTCTTAGGCAACACAATCCATTTTGCAACTGGCAATCTCACCAATTACCTCCCAACAACCTTTCGCGTTATGCATTATGCTCTCTCGGGTTGAGACGTTTGATTACGCTGCTAATAACTGGCACGCAAAGATCCATTTTCCACCCGCGCGACCTAAAGGTGATTTCGTCAGCGCGGTTTTTCACGATAAAAAGTGGCCGATGGAAATCTCCATTTCTAGCATGTTATTTTTCTTTTTTTAAATGGCTCGTGTAAGAGCCTTGAAAGTATCGAAACGTTGTTAAATTAAGACTTTTCCCGTTGACAGAAAACGCCACCGTGGAAAAATAATGCCGTAAAACTCTGTCCGTTCGCCACGACGTTCCCGTAATCGTTCACGCGCACGTGCGAAAGTCGCGTAAGCCGGATTTCGCTCCAGCTGTTTCTCGGTGGAGGTGGACTTGCACGAGGCAGCCTACGGGAAAGGTGAAACCTCGTTTCTCGGCTGCGCCGGCAATTTCGAGGGCACGCGTTTTGTTTACTCGTCTAACGCGCCGATGCCTATCGCCGATCGATCGGCTGATGTGCAGTAAATCTTTCATTAATTCGCATTGGCACAAAATTATATTGTAAGTAATAAGAAAATTAAATATATAAGATCATGTGATCGCAAATCTTATTAACTTGAAATCAATTTTCTGAAATGTTCAGCAGATCGTTAATCTATGTAAATATATGGTAAAGAGAGTTAAAAAATATTAAATCGTTGATTATGAAAACGCTAATTATTCAGGTTTGACGCATTTCTCTTTCAGAAAAGTGAAAAAGAGACTTAAACAATTTTGAATTTGAACATATGTCTGATGATACGATTTTAATATATTTCTATATTTATTAACGATTATACTTCGTATTCGAAACGTCAAACGTCAAGTTGTCTGTACTCAAAATTCATTCAAGCTTAAATTTAAAATACGGTATTTAATTTTAATTTCTCAAAATATGATTTTCAAAATTCGAACGCTACTTTGAAAATTAAATGACTCACGCGTAATGCACAACAATTTATTTCGCATGACGTGGGAATTAGGTGATGCAACGAGCCGAGGTTGCAAAATTAATTCGATCGATGAAGCGTAATAGAAGAGGCGAAGCCTCATTTCTAATTACGGCATGCATGTGAATCGCGTAACTGAAGCAGTTAAGTTGTAACCTTTAAAAATGTAATATGGTCACGTAGTTACATTTGCCATAATTATTATTTATCCGTCTGATGTAATGTCTTATTAATAATACATGTATTATCGTATATGAGAGTAAAATTTCAGATTTGGCATGGTAAAAGAGGTTGAAATATTTCGTAATAAAATTTCGATACCGTTTATCGAATCTCGAATAGGACGCGTCTGCAAAGCCTCCTTTTCATTTTCTACGAGGTGCTCGTGCAGTCAGACACTTTAATGTGTATTTGGCAAGCGTAGAAAATAAGCATATATCATAATTTCGCTTCGACCGACAGAAGTATGCAAAGGAGGTGAAGAGTTCCGTCGAAGGAGAGTGTGAAACCTCGTTTCTCGATGCACCATGGTTTTGAGGGCAGTGGGGAATGTGGATGCAACTACGCTGCATTCTCGATGCAGCATTTTTATTCACGGAGTGCACGCGAAATTAGACATCTTCGGAAATTTCATGAGACAGTAAAAGAAGAATAAAATCAATTTAACATATTATTCAACGAATTCGCTGCGCAAGACATCTCAAACTTTAAACGCTTCTATTAATAAAGTATAAATTATAAAACTCAGAAAAATGTGTACGCTATCTCCAAATATTTCTTTGTTAGGTATACGCATTTTCCTACTATTCGCGTTCTTTTATACGAAATAGATTATTCCTCTTTCTATTTCAAAACAAACATATTTTACGCAATTTATATGCTTCGAAGAACTCGTGGTATTAAAAAAAAAAATACATTGTTTCCAGCGCAAGAAACCGTTATGCAATTAAATATACTAATAGGAGCTTGCGTAATTAAATAACACTTCGCTCCTTCGCTGACGCTTTTGAAGATCGAAAACTTGATTCCGTTCCCAGGCAGAGGTGCGCAAGATCACGATAGTTAGGTATTAAATCATTACGACGCCGCGAGTCTCGGCTGCGAGCGTAGGCGGCGGCCCTGCTGCAAAAGGGATTCCTGACCTACGACACGAGGAGTCCTCGCGAGGATCGTTTACCGAGGGCAGTAAACTCTTCTTGACAGTAACCCTCCTCAAGTAAGGGCTCCGGGTTTTAACGAGAGAGCAACTCGCGGGCGCATCTCTCTCGGTCCATCTAATTTATGGTAAATGAAAACACGGTTGGCGGGTACGTACGTCAGATAAACACGGCCTCGCACGTGTTCGCGATATGATCTATGAGTTTTCAATTAATTTACAACAAGCGCCTCCCTGTAAGACACGGTCTTTCACAAGGATTTCGCGGCAAAAAGGCGAAATTCGCTGTGATAGAAAATTTAGAAACACTACATGCTTAGAGCCTCCTCAAAGCCTCCGGTTAAAACGCTCTTCCGATCCGACAAAATTATTTCTTCGATCCAACAATTTCCCGCTAGAAAAAAAAATAAGAAAGAATAAATATTCGTGCTTTCGTATTCTTGTCTGAACAGAATTCCATTTTATCGAGGTCGAAACGATTGATTAAGCATTCCTTTTATATCACTGGATTGTTTGCGCTCGATTTTCGTCATGCGTCACGTTATACTTTCCGTGCATTTAGATCGCGAATGACTCCATAGCATTTGACTCCAAAAATCCGTCCAATCTCGTGGTATATACGGCGGAGAGAGAGAGAGAAAGAGAGTTATTATTTCGCCTGTAAGAACGTAAGAGCCGCAGGGCTATGCTCGCGTATCGGGCATTGTAAACTCTTAAGGATAACGACCGCGCAACTCGCGTTATTACCACATTCGGTATTAACAATTAGCCGTTTCCCAGAGAGTAATGATCGTTCCGAATAGTTTACGATGTGGGCAGGGAAGTATATCGCCTCGGAGCGGTCACTTTCGTGCGATACCGCGGCAAAGAACGATTGATTATCTACGTATTCGCAACGCACACGTAATGGGCGTTAATACGTTATCGGTACGCCATCATTCATTGCCTCACTAAAATTACACACGACGGTCCCGTAGTGAGCTATAAACAATCCTCTTATTCGCCGTATTAAACAAAAGTACTACTAGAAAAGACAGCAAGAGAGACAGAAAGAGAGAAAGAAAGGGGAAAGAAAGAAACACAGGTATACTATTTCTCGTGACCCAGATAAATAAAATCTTTCGCTGACTGTCGACAATAATATACCGCGTAATATGTTCATTAACGCGCGAAAGAGAAACAATTAGAGTTTCGTAATATTTCGCCGTAGTCCCACGAGAGATAATAGATCCTTAACAATAACATTTTTCCGGAATATCTCTTTGAGACACGTTACGAAGGCGCGATCTCGAGCGACGCTCGTGACGCGCGATATATCGCGACTTTTTAGCGAGCGTGAACGCGCGCGTCGCTGGATTTTCACGAGCGTGCTCTGTACGCGACTTTATATTTTCTCCTTCGCATACCGCGAATGTTTCCCGTCGTCGCGGCCGGCGTCGTTGGCGGGGTGGGAATAAAGTGGCCGGCCAGTCGCCGGCCAAGGATAATGGACGGGCGAGCGGAGGAACCGATATATCGGTGCATTGGCTACGGTAAATCCTCCGGGTAATTGCCGGCGGGGCGAAACCCACGGCGGCGGATAGTCGCAAAGTCGCAAGAAGAACATAATAGGCGACGTGTATAGCGCTCACGCGCACGGTAAATCGTCTAATTGCGACGCGTGGGGAGAAGGCCACCCTGGGTGCCGATATGTGCGATCCTGCGAGATCTGCCCCGTGGTAAGGGACGCCAAATGTAAAATTAAAAAATGACACGATTTATGTCTATTTCTACCAATACGGATTAACTTTAATCTCGGTTTAACTTTTACTTTTTATCTTTTTCTAATTCTTACAACTAGAAAATGATAAAAAGTAAATTAAACCGAGATTAAAGTTAATCTCTGCATTGGTAGAAATGGGCATAAGTTCGGTAGAAATAGGAACACTCGAATCGGAGCTTGAAACATCAGCTGTGTAAACGATATATATAATTACTTAAAATTTGTTTGTCGTTTATTAGTTTGTAAGTATATATTTGTTGAAGTAAATTTTATAAAAAACTGCTATAAAATTTATTTGAACATTTATTTTTATGCGAAACTTTAATAACAGGTAAGGGCCAAGGAGTTCAAGCTGGAAAGACTGTTGAATTACAATCCCTTTATCGGCCGTCTGACCGTTCAATTTTATGCATCGCATTTATGGAATAGATATCGAGAACATAACAAAGGAGATGCCTGTTGCATAGTGTACGTGCGCACCCCGCGGTAAATTCTCCCGGTAATTGCAACGCGTGTATACGCGCGTGCGTTTACCGATGGAATCCCCGGAGAAGGGTAATAATAACCGAGGAGTGCTTTCAGCGACATAAATGAATAAAGATTGGATGAAACGCGCCGCCGCCGCGGAGATCCCTATTTTTCCTCGCCACATATATCCGTTTTCTCAACACAGAGTACCGACCAGAGGAGAAAGAGAGAAAGAAAGAAAGAAAGAGAGAAAAGGGGATCTATAACTTAATTTTGCAGTGCAGTTTATTTCTGCGCCATCATCGCATCGTTGCGTCATCAATTTGCCGCAGCTCATCTCTGTGATTGCTAATTTATACTACTAATATCCTACTACCTAATAGAGCAGAAAACGACTGAACAGATTGTAGGTAATAGAACTCTGGCGATTAAATCATAGACATGGAATCGAATCGGTTCTATGTCCATAAATTAAACGCAAGAAATTACCAATTTTCGTGCCTAACGACAACGGAAAGTCGACGCCGCATTTCTTCGGGCCCTATGTCTTTCATTTAATTAGGTTCAGAAACTGAGATTCTTCGGGGAAGAAACTTGATCGCGAAAGTGAAAATTGATGCTTGAGTTGGGGGGATGTTCGTCGAGAAATTCATTGAAGCTATTTCATTGCCTGTACAAGCGAGGGTGTGTCCGGCCGTATAGGCCGGACCAGGGGGGAAATATCGTGCCTGACGAATATTACGCTCGTGTTCGATAAGCCGTGTCCAGCGTCGTATTCCCCGGGCTGAACACTTATATGCGATCGCGGGAACCTGAGATACACATTCGCGCTCGCGGTAAATTTCCTCGGTAATTGCGGTGCGGCCGCGGCTTGCGTGGGTGCTGATGGAATCCTGGTCGCGGGGTAATAATGGAACGCGGCACATTTTCAACGGAGTAAAAATGCGAGAGCGGTAAAGCGAAGAATGTGACGGCTCATGTGGAGACACAGGGAGCAGGTATCTCTCTCCCTATCTTTCTCTCGCTCTTTCAAGTCTATTTTGCACAACCTGTTCTAATAATTTTTATTGTGTACGAGATTAACTCGTTGTTGACACCCGATGACACTTTTCATATGCTTTATTATATTATTACATTAATTTTAAACCCTTTGATTAATAACAAGTTCAGATTGTCTTCGTAAGGCAATCTCAAATTGGATATCGTGAAGCCCAAACGATTTTTCCATCCGAGGAAAAGAGTCACGTATATGATAATTATAGCCAAATCAGAATTTTTCTTCTTCGAGACCGACCTTTCAACCGCACGTGCGCGATTTGGAGAACTTACGTTCGAGAGGGATACGAATAAGCCGCTTATCCGTCCCTCTCATTCTGAGCCGCGGAATATTTCCACTTCAGCGTGAACACAGTTGGGAATGTGGGGGTTTTTACGTGTCGACGGGCAAAACGGTCGAGGGTTGCCCGTAATGCAAGGTACGTATATGCCGCCAGTAAATTCTCCCGATAATTGCGTGGCGGCGCGGGTGCTCTCGGGATCCTGGAGAAAGGATAATAGCCGAGAGAGGCGGTTTTCGTACGTGGCTATAACGTGTAGCATAACGTGCCTGGTATATTCAATGCACCGAGACGCGGGATTACGAGTCCGTGGGACTCGAGAGGTATCGATTTTATTGCGCCGCGCGATCGTAGTTCCCTCCCGTCGTGGCTACGTCCCGGGGACACGCGTGGTGCCCCACGTGGATAATGTTAAAGGACCGTAAATTTAACTGGCTCGAATAGCGGTGATTTATGTTAGCGTGCGTGCAGTAGGCGTATACGTGTTTACGGATGCGCGTTGCGTAAATTATAAATTATATCGATTTTATTTGTCAGCGGTTTCCTCGAGAACGGCGAAATCGCAGCGAGACTGTCTGTCTGTCGAATCCTGGAGAGCGTTCGTTAATCCGGATCGGAATCGAACGTTGGAAGCTAAACGAGATAATAGCGCATTTTAATCGAAAATTTAAAGAGCAGCGTTTGCGAAGGAGAACAGGATAATTTGAAACATCACGTTTTGTAGTCCTTAAACAAGAGATTGTGGATGCGACGTGCCCTCGCAAAAGTGCTCGCTTCGCGAGCAACGCCGTAACTCACGACTTTTAGAAAGGATAACGCGAGCACTTTGAGAGCGGCTGAGCGGCGATCTGCGGAGCCCTTGACGCCGAGGTATCCCGGCGACGTGTAAATCACGGGGCGTAAACTGCATTCCGGCTGCTAAATTACCTCGCTGATACGAGTCGCGTATATGCCCTGACGGTATCGCGAAACGGCCCGCCTACACGAACCGTGTCCGCCTCTCTTGCGTACACATTCATCGCGTATATCCCTCTAATGGATATATGTAACGTTGCGTGATTTTATCACATATTTCAGACTATCGAGGTAGTTGACAAAGGACTATTACAGGATCATTATCTAACTAATCCTACTGCTATGCGCCGTTAATCATATTTTACTACCGCTATTTTGCGACAAATCTTTTTTAAATAATTATATTTAAATTTAAGTATGTAAAAAATATGAGAGAAAATACTAAAGAACGAAAATATTTTATTTTTAACACATGCGGAATATTACGTATGAATTAAATTGCACTTTTGGAATAATTGACGGATAAAAAAATTCGCGATTTCTATTAAGTCACATCAATTTGATTAACGGAGAGGCGAGTGAAGATTAAGAATATTTTTCAATTAACTCAAGTACTAACCGTAATAATGATAAATCTAAAAATAAATACAAGATAGTGTAGCCATATGTCAAGTGACAGTCAAGTGCCTTGGGCACATTTTGATCAAAAAGTTACTGACCTTCGTCAAACACTTCATTCTGACATAATTGAAAATGTAAATGAGATGGCGTCACCGCGCGATATTTGTGCAATTCATAATATGTACGGATCGCGAAGTCACCGTTTACGGTTACGTGAATTCAGCTAGTATTATTTCAATTAATCGATGATTTACTGCGAGAAGTAACATCGTTGCCACCGCGCCCTCCGCTATTTAATTTGAATACTCGTTCCGTTAGCACGTGGTCAGACATGACTATTGCCACAAGTGAGATGTTCTCTTGCCGAAAAAAAAAACGAGTAACGTGGAAAGGTCAAATCTCAAATCGCGCCAATTATTGATTTCGTCGCGGCTTGCAATAGTTCTGCTTCTCTAATTCTGTTCTCATCGATGCAGCGCGCAGATCAGAAAATGTGTTCGCGCGAGAGAAAAAGACCATGACTGTCTTGTCGGTGTGATTAATTATCAATCCCGTAATCCAGCGGCTTATGGACTTAGGATACCCAGGTAAACTCACGATGTCCACGATCTTCGGTCAACGTTTCGGACGCGAACGCGTAACGGAACGCGAACACGGGGCACCTGAGACCGCGCGGCTGCCGATTGCGGGGATCCGCGAGGTCTCTCACTCTCTCGCGAGATCGAAATTTCTTCTTTCTCATTATCTTTCATCTTAACGTGTCGCGATCTCTCTCGCAGCGGCGGATACACGTCTCTTGCGAGACGAGACGGGGCCCCTCTCGTCTCCTCGTCGGCCGCGCCGCCTCGTTAACCGATGGGAACAGATTTCTGATTGCGTCCCCTTTTCCCGTCGCCGACCGCCAGCTCGCGGTGCAACCGAACCACCTCCGGGCGGATTTCGCAAAGGGACCATTTCCCGGCCCCCCTCTCCCCCCGCCGTGTTACCGAAATATAGCAACGATATACCGTTAAAGCATTCTCCTTTGTTCGGATCCACGGCGCGACGTCGCGCCCGTCTCGCGATGAATCCGATCCGGCCAGATACGCGCGAACGGGACCGGCGCGCGGATGCCGCGGATCACGACCGACGGTGATGGTCACTTTCGGATTTCGCAATAAAATCGTGCAGCCGCGCTTTCGTCGATTCTTTCGCGCGACAAGCCCGCGAGAAGCTCCATTCGATTACGTTTATTGGCAAGATCGAGCGGCGTGATTCTCTATGAGAACGCACGAGCGAAGATGCAACCGGGATCTCCGACGATACTCTCTGTTGCCACTTGTAATGTTATTACGTAAACTAAATCGACAGGCATAAGCGGATTTGCTAGCAGGCATACTAATCGGTTGCTTCAGGCAGCCGTTTTACTACTTGAATTAAGAGTCTCCTAATTGTTTTGTCAATTTGTAACCGCTTATCTCGCAGTAAAGTTTATTATTGTATATCTATGCACAAACAAATTATTGCTAGGCAATCAAAGTCGTAAATCAACCATCGAACCGACACGCATGATTGTTTAATAATTTCGCAATAATTAATCTTACAAGCCGAAAGTTTTGTCTTCTTTAAGATACTAATTTATTAAGGTCAAGTATTGATCGATCAATCGAGCAGAGAAGTTAATTATCTGATTAATTTCTCCACTTGATTAATCGATCGATATTTCTTGATCGACATTTGGCCTTAATAAATCTAACAAGTCAGCTGCGAGTCGGAGCAAGATCTCCCTTGCCCCGACTCAAAATTTTCCCCGAATACACCACGAGTTTCCCGCGAGACTCGCCGTTTCGCAAGGCTTTTTCGACGAAATATTCGCCGGCGCGCTCGGTTCTATCCAAGCTCGGCCACTGCCGCGGCGAAGTTTCGCAAATCGGTCGTTTCGCATGCGAAACCGACCTACCGTGCTACCGGATTGCAAAAGGCCTCGCCTCCCTCCCGGACAGAAGGAGACGAATGTGCAGAACCGCCCGCGGGAGATTCCTGCATTTCGGAATGTTAAAACGTTGCCGCGTCGCGGGAACGTTTCTTCGGGGGAAGGAGCCTCTCGCGACAGATAATTATGTATTATGTAAACGCGCGTTTAATTGCTCACACAACATATAAACAAAGCGGCACACGCACGCGCTCGTCCTACAGACTCGAGATTCCTCACTCGGATAAATCTCATAAACGAGATAACAGTAATGATTCGTTTACTATTACCGCTTTTCTTGAACGACCACAACGTGAGTTCGAGAATACATTTATTAGTACCTCAATTAACTGATAGTGATATTCCATTCGAAAGAATAAAGATATATATTTGTTAAATTTATCTTAAGCAAGAAAATTATAGAAAAAATAAATATTTATTGGAGAAACTTACTTTTTAAATTTGGAGCTAGAAAGGTGCAAATAACATGCGCAAGTAAAATTGCGGAAATTATTCATGCATATAGGTAATTCTAGTTACGCACAGCTGATGAATTACTTTCAAATTGAAAGTAATTAAGTAACATCTCATTTAAATTAATATTTATTAATTCTACGCCAATACCTCGATTTTACATAGCGTCTGTGAATAAACAATACCGTCTGTGTGACATTTTTCTGTAAATGTACTTTTTGCCTTCGATCGCTCCGTATCATCATTCTACAGGATTTGGGCCAACAAGTTCCACGAATACATATTATTTATAGATGAGTTTCAATGTTCATTCAAGAAGTTATATCTACATATTGTACACAGAAAAAAAGAAGTGCCAAATTAAAACTTATACATTAACGTGTCATTGTTTCGTATGTACGCAACAATTTAAAATCTTATAAGAGTTTCAACTTTTTTTTTCTTGGTTGAACTACAATATGTATAAGTGACTTCACTCAAGCAAGCTTTATTCGTTTAACCGTTTAATGCAATATAATCTCATTTCAAAATTTCCACGTTGAAATATTAAAGATATTTTTAAATTAAGAATATTCTTTTTTTCTATGCGTATTTAACTTTTTGCACAGTTTCTTGTCTCTCCTGAAAACTTTACTAATCGTCACATGAGCGGTATTGTTTATTCATTTGACGATAGAGATTTATATCCCTTGAGTTTGCCCGAAGTGATGAAACTGTACGTTTATCACGACTCAGCTCGAAAGACACGCGCAGCGCTGTTTTGACAGAGCGTGTTTGAAAGAAAAGTGCGCTCGTGCGTTTCGGTGCGCAACATCGCTCGATCGTTCACGCGGGACATTCCTGTCAACCGAGGATCAGATCAGGTGCGATGGGAAGCGAGCTTTTCGAGAATATAGCGCTACCCTCGGGGGCCTCGGGCGCACCCCGGGGGATCGGCGGGCGCGTTAGCTTGATTTCCGCGTGTGCCAGTTATCCAACGGCGCGGGCATTACGTAAACTGACATTTTCGCAGCTGACACGAGCGAGTGAGCGAGCGAGCATGCGATTCCAGCCCGAGCTCTACTACGATAACCTTTCCCGCGCCGCGGACTCTCTCGAAAGAAAAAAAAAAGGGGATTCCGACTCGATAAATTGTCCTGTCGCGCGATAAATTCTCCGTTCGGTCGATATTTCGTTACGATCACGCGTACGACTGATCGATTGAAATTCCATTAACATTTGTCTAATTTTGATATAGAAGAATTCTATAAGAATTCTTATAAAATTCTGCTATATCAAAATTATGGACAAATTCTAATAGAATTCTTATAGAATCCACTTTGAAGAATGTTAACGGGTGATTTTTATGCAAACGTACATCGCGAAATTTAGAATCGCGCTTAATTCACAAGTGATGTTGGCATTATATTTTGAACATCAAAGATATCGTATAAATAAAAGAAAGGTAAAGTGCAGTTGACACCTTGTGTTTTAAATATCAAAGACCACGCGTAAAAGAGGGGCAGAGTATGACACTCAACTCCGGATGTGTAAATAAAGTTATAGTTGGCCGCATTTACGTGTCGCCTTTAACGCACATCCTCGCGCTCAGCAAAGAGAAGGAGGAGGCGCGCAACGATTTTAATAAGTCAGAGACAAACTCACCCACTCTCGACACGACCGCCAGAATCAGCAGCACACTGCTCACGATTATCATCTTCCTTCTCGTGGTCCCGTTGGTCGCTGGCGCAGGAATCACGACGTGTCGGTGGTGTCGGTCGAAGAGGGTAGATCGCGGCCGTTGATTCTCCTCCTTTCCGCACGCGGGCTCTCACACACCCCGACCGCACTGAAGGGAGGCGCAGAAACCGGCGCGGGACGATTTGAACGTCGCTCGGTCCTTCGATGTCTCGGGGGAGATTCGCACCTGACTCGGTTTTACACGCGGACTGACCTCGCGGGTCGAATCGTCACTCCGAATTCTCCGGTTTCCTTTTTTTTTCCTCCCCTTCCTCTTTCTCTTCCCTCGAGCGACGAGCGAGCCTACGAGAGCCGCAGCAGCAATGCAGCGCTGTTTATTCAGAGCCGCGAGTGCGCCATGGACGTCGCAGAACGTATATGCTACGGTCACGAGGAGAGAAAGGTGACTGCGGGTATATACGCGAGGCGTGCACGATACCGCCTGTCTTTCATGGCATAGTCACCTTTCTAGCAGAGCGGGCAACAAAGAAGGGGAGCCTTGGTGCTATACCCACCACCGCGCGCGCATTTGCCCACCACCAGGGATGGATTGGGACCAGATGGTGGACGCCGGTCGTCTCCGACGTCAGCTCGAAATTTGCGTCGCACGAGCTTTTCTCGACCGCACCGCGTTGGCATTATTAACACTGAAACCGCGCCTCTCGGTTTCCTAGCCAAGAGGCGCGGGGGTTGCGCGACGACGAGGGGATGCATTTAAAATCCGAGTGGCGCGAAGTCAAATTCTGCGCGATTCCTGCGTGAAGACTTTCAGGAAACAGATACACTAAAAAAAAATTTATTATTTGCAAGAAAATTGATTTCTATAAATTTAGTTTCCTTAATTCAAAAAATTATTAGATTTGAGAAAACATTTTTTCTGAATTTAAAATATTTTCTCAAATCTACCTAATATTTCTTTTAATTAAGGAAACTAAATTCATAGAAATCAATTTTCTTGCAAATAATAATTTTTTTCAGTGTAACGTCCTCGTAGAAGAAAACACTGCGGATTATAATGATAATGATTATGATAAATATAATGAAAAGTCCAAAATTAATAAATTATGACGTTACAATAATCAAATGATTACAGTACCTTATTAGTATAGAGTTATGATGTCCATTGCGACATAAATTAAAATTATTAACAATAATAATAAAACGGAACCGTTATAACATACAATCAATTATACACGTAGATAAAAATGCTATTTACGGTTCAGACTAGATCTTGGTAGCTTAACAATTATATTGTGTGAATTTTTTATACTTTTTCCAAACTCCCAAGGAAACCTCGCGTCAGGAAACTGCGCGCCAATTTTTTTTTTTAAATTGTTAATATTATTTTTTATTTCTATGACTTGAAAGACGGGGGGGGTCTTTGGGAGTCCCAAAGTTTACAAATTAGTAAATTTAAGATCTACAATCGTATCGCGGGATCTACTATTGAACGATTGACAAAAATAATCATTGTTACTTCCAAACAGCATTTTGTACAAAACAGTTTATTTTTTTCCCCATATAAAATGACTAATACTATATCTTGTTACCTTACATTATTTTTTCCGCAATACGATTACATGGAAAAAAATGTTTAACAGATCGGAACCATATCGCTTCATATCGGATAGAATCAAAATATCTACGGCCACTGCGTAGGGCTTATTTTTTTTTGTACGAAGATTATGCTTGCCCTCAGTAGCCGGTAACGATTGGAACATATTTGATTAGGATTGTTCGCCGAGCAATAAAAAGATAGAGATTACCCTACCAGTTTCTATATACACCCAGATACTAATTTACATTTATCAATTGACGCAACTCAAGGACAATCGCAAAGTAGACGTATGACCGCCGGAATTAATGATAATACGAAATTCCGGATAACAATAAGAACTTCAATTAACTCGCGGTGGCTTTTTGATTCTCATACGCATACCTCCTTAAGTTGCAGAAATATATTATGCATAAAAATGATATAGAGCTTTCTCGATATTCCTCTCGAATAATCACGGAACGCACAATAGAGAAAAAAACATATCACATGTACAAATAGCTTTTCGTCTTCAAGACGCATGCAGATGCCATATTACTGTGGAATCCTTCTAACCGAGGGATTACATGTTATTTCTCTCATCGTGTAACAACGTATATCGGTGTAAACGACTAGATATTGTTGCGACGCCTTGACAAAGAAAATTTCTTCTTTCTTTTCCTTTTTTTTCAAGCATGTTCCTGAGAACTCGGCAGTATATTCGAATAGATAAGCTGAATAATTTGACTCATTAAATTCACTCGTGAACCTATCGTGATAGGTAGAACGTGATTACAAAGTAAACAATGCAGCATACGCAATAGTATGCACATAGATAATTGTGCACGATTAGATAAATTGACAAAATCTCTTCGGATATAAAATTTGTGATCAAATACACGAAGTATATACTTTAAAAAGGGAGAAGAGGGAAAAAGGCAGAGGGGGGAGTTAGTAAGGCGACGCTTAAAATCATATATAAAAATTAGTGGATAATAAGAAGGATCGATATCAATGATCGCATTAAACCCTAACATCTTTACAGTTGTTTTAAATATAAACAGATCTTGCTTGCACCTCGCCTCAATACACACATCGACTTTCACGCCATCATTATCAAAGCACTTGACGAAGTCTGTCCTAAACTTTACGGATTTATTACGTATCCCGAATCTAAGAAGAATTACATGAAATACATTTATTCAAATAGAAAAACATTCGCAAATCTCTATGATTAAAAATATCATTATACATATAAACGCGATATCTTTTTGTTTCCTTTTTAGCTGGGTTTTAGCTGTCTTTAGGATAATCGTACGACCACGTACGACAACACGCCCTGCGGAAAGATTTGATTTTTCTTTCTCTTTATTATCAAATCGCTCAAACGATCTGAATGGCCAGTACGTGAAAAATCCAAGTGTCTTTCTTAAATTATTTTTTTTTTTATTAATAATTACGAAACGATTTGTATGTACATTAATTAAATGCTGACCCGCAGTTAGTGATAGCTGCGCGAGACATCGTCAAATAGAAACGGCGTCGTTACGACTCTACAATTTGTACAAAATTACTCGCAAATAAATCGCAGGGATATCACCATGCGTCCTTGCTGAAATAACGGACTTTGATTTGTTGCCCGACAACACCGATAGCCTAATATGGCGTAGCACGCAAACGCGAAAATGTTCCCCGTACATTTATACATGCACATTCGCGTACGGCAATAACAGTAGATCTGTTTTTTTTTTTACTATACTTATTGCACTTGCTCATAGTTCTCCGTTCTTTCCTCGAAAATTCTGTACATACGTATCTTTTCTTATCCTATTTTCACTATGTAAGTGCAGAAAAGTACGCTAAAAGAAATAGATCTAATATCGTACGCGGAGATTTCGCGTTATCCGGCGCGCCTGAATTAAATAGTCACGCGTAATCGAGCAGTGTATACAATTCTAATTACTAACTAGTTCAATTTGCCTATACTTCTTACGCAAATTGCTCACGGAATCTTTGAACAGAACGGGGTCCAGCCGCATGTTAGATCGCAGCAGTGGCATATACCCGAAGACAGCGACAAATGTGTTCATACACGTTTGTCGCTGTATGAAATGATCCGGGTCGTTCCACGGCGATCTGAAATCCAACGACGCGCGAGTCAGAAATACAATAACCGATATCGTACGTATAATCTTAACAAAAGCACACCGACATACTTACCTAATTCCAACTACTGTAGTATCTTTGTATAGCTTGCGCTGCGTCACTTTGATAGGTGGCCTTCGAGTTACGTGACTCACCAGGAAATTCATGAGTATATCCTCGCAGTTCTGCGACTGCTCCACGGTCTTATGGAGAGTCGAGCTCAATAACTCGGTATACAGAGTATTATAGTAACGGTGATAAAAAGCGGCACCGGTGAGAATGATACTGTAGTCATTTGTCCACTTACTGGTATAACCCCAGGAGCGCTACAAACATAAAAACCAGATTAGCTCGATTACGAAACAGCTGCAGACTGGACGGAAGTCATTTAACGCAACATAATACCTACCTTTGAGTCATCCCAATAGTGAGACCTTGCTGGATACCCTACTATTCGATCGGGAAATGATCGCCAAACCGTAAAAGCGAAGTCAATTTCGTCGGTATTTAGAGTGGCGTCCTCGTCGAGCGACAATATGGCACTAGTTTTGATTAACGGGTGAGGATAAAAACGTTGAGATATACCGTCAACCGCGACAACGTGGATTGACGCTCTGATACCTTGCCAACGTGGTTTCCTTGGCACCGGAATGTCCGAGTTCCACATAAGTATTATCTTAAAGGGAATTATTTGTTACAACATATCACGCAGATATAGCAAAATTCATAGCAAAGAGAAATAATAATAAATTAGCAATTAATAGACTTACCTTATCTAGGTATTTGCTTTTCGAGAGACTCCTAAGTAAACGATAAAGTACGGCGGTGGATCCCAATTGCGAATAGATTATGGCAGTGAAAGTGTTACCAGGATTACTGTTTGAGAAAGGAAGTTCCTGCTGACTGTCGGCAAATTGTGGCAAAATTGTTAGTGCTCCAGGACTAGTATTCCAGACGATTCTTTCCCGCGCACCCTCCCATGGCAAACGCTCGCGAATATTCTAAATTAATAATTATAATAAACAAATGGCCAAAAATGAGATTATAATAAGTTGCAATGAGAATCGACAATTACCTCGAACACAGTAAATACAATTTTTTCAATAGAAGAAAAATATCTCTCCCATAAAAATTGTGTTTGCTGTCGTAATTTCAGAATTTGTACATTGGACACAGATCGTAGTATATCTGGAATCTGTAAGGTTCATGGAACTTTAATGATCCGCTTTAAAACGAGCTGATATTTTAATTAATTAAATTAAATGTATATTTAATTTAAATACACATTTATGTTTCAACTTACTTGGAGTAAGAGTCTCTCGTCGGAAAATATTACAGCCTGAGTCCAATCGATACGTTCGTGAAAGGGAAGGGCCCAACCATTACTTAAAATGACTGGAATACATCCTGATCTCAGAGATTCCAGAAATCGAAAGCTACCTAATCGTCGTCCTCGCGGAACCAGGCAAAATGTAGCGTTCATTAATAAAATTTCATAGTCGTATCTGCAAAATGAGAAATATGAGCGATTATATTTTAAATAATGTCCATATGCGATTGAAACGATTCTAGCATTTTTTCTACTTACGTATCATATTCCTGATTATCTTGCTGACAGTGTTCATCCTGCAATTCTCTCCAGGCTTTTCCATGACGACAAGTCGTAACAAACACCAAGTCTTTGCCATTGTGCAGATGATAGAGAGCATTTCTTGTCTCGGATCCAATACCGTGCACGTATCGTTTCCCCTTGAAGGCTGCTACGTACTTCTTATTATTGGGAAAATTATTCTCTAACGCTTGGCCGGGTTCTCCGCCACGTTCTGGATGTTGCTTGCCAAACAGAGGTATTGACACATCAAAGTCCGGTCTATGTCTAAAGATGGACATGCTGGCCTTAGCAAGCATGGCGTAACCCACGTCGAAAGACAGCGACTCTTCCACATAATCGGGCCACGTACCAGAATATAAGTTAAATATCAGATGATTCCTTCCGTTATTCCAATATGGCAGGTGTAACAGTTTCGAGGGAAGATTGTGTACAAATTCAGTGGACAAGGGATCTCTATCTAATGTATCCAGAGCTAAGACAAATATACATGCCCGTGCTGGGTCCGACGTGTAATATCTCGACTCCGTGATAACGTTTAATATTTTTTGGTATAGCGGACTTATCACATCCTCGACTGGGTATACGTACACGGTGAAACCTTGCTTGCACCTTGTGAAATCGAAGCAGGTCTCCATGCGACAATGCCGCGTACGCTGTGACATAGCCAAAGCCCCGCTGGATGTCTTTAAATCTTTGTCATAGAACTCTTCGTTTAGACTTAAATATGAAGGCAATCGCTCGTAAGGCAACTGAGATCTGCCTGTCCACTTTTCGCTTTTTAAACGATATCCGCCGAAGTAGCAGTAACCAAGAAACGCGCATGTTACAAACAATAATAGATAGCGTTTCTTGGCTTGCATTGTCGATACAGTCAGGTTGTACAAAGATATATGATAGTTCTAAGCATTATTTCTTTCCCGGTGTAAAAGGTCTATATTCAGTCACAAGCACATGGTTACTTCTGTTATGGCTCAGTAGTCCCTCCAGGATATGATCACTCCTGTTCTTTCGTATTGCTGTAACAAAACAAAGGTTTCACTTGTCAAGTATAATCGAACAACAACTTTCACAAACAAATAACGGTAAAAATATATTACTATGGCTGCGTTTCCTTTGGACGCTTTCGTGCTAAAAGCGTCATTCTATCTTTATTGCACATTATGGCTGCGGTCCACTTGACGCTACAAATGCTTTAAAGCGTTCTTCTTCTCCTTCTTTCTTCATTGAAAGAAAGGAGAAGAGGAATGCTTCGAAGCATTTGTAGCGTCAAGTGGACCGCAACCTATATGTTGAAGAAAGATAGAATGACGCTTTCAGCACGAAAGAGTCCAAAGGGAACGCAGCCTATACATATAAGAGCAAGAAAAGATATTTTTATTAATAAATATTTAAATAATAAATTTTTAACAAAAATTTAAAGAAGAGTTATATATATTGATAAGATAACGCTTTTTATCATACATATGTATATATCTGCGACATCGCAGCTATTATTACACAATTCTCTCCATTTCGATCGGCTCGAACAAGGGAAAAATGATGGTTTTAAAATGACACTTGGAGAAAAGCTATTACCTTCGAACTAGGACAGACGGTAGCTATTGACGGAAAGGGTTCAGGCTGCTCGATCCTCGCAAGCTGCATGACGGATCGGCGGAACGATACGTAAACCCGACGACAAAATTTTACGCGAGACGCGCACAACGCGACGATGACGGATGACGGATCGTGCGAGCCGCTCTACGATACTCCAGCCCCGACCTGGGATAACCTATAAGCCGCGCGGACCGAACTCCGCGCGATCGACGATCGCACAGATCCAATAATTCCACGTCGCTATCAAACGGCACGCGTAACTCATGACGATATATTTTAACGCGATAATACGGCAGTTCTCTCACGACACGGTCGCGCACCGCCGACGCGACAGCACCATCATCCTTGTAGGTTATCTACGGCGCACAGGAATCCCGTCGGGCCTGGCGGCGACCTTACGCCCACTCGCATTTCGACCCGGTGCCGGACGGACACGCGTGGCATCGATCGGCGAACCCCCGCGAGTGCAAGATCATTTGCACGCCACGGCGCATCGAATCTCAATCGCTGCTCCAAAAAAGCAAAACGCGAACAATGCCGTGACGTCGGGACTCGGGAGTTCGGGAACTGGCACACCGCCTACCTTACCGTACTGCGCAGGCGCATCCACTTTACGCTTTTGCGAGAGCGGCGGCAACGCGCAAACGGTAACGAACGTCACGATGCCGCGCGGCGCGTAAAATCGTTTAACGATTTAACCAATTAACGAATGCACATATATGTGCACGTAATAAGATAATAAAATTTTATGGCAAAACTTTTGTATGCAGCTTATGTATATATATATATACATATATGTGTGTTTGTTTTTTATATGTAAATAGTTTTATAATACAATATGTTCGTGCGAGCTCAGAGTTTTTATATTTATGCACAATATTTTTATTTTATGATGCGCGTGCACGAAAATTTCACTGTGTAATTATTTTATTAAAATTTTACATAAATATATAGATACACAAGAGAATTTTATTATCTATTTTGAAATAATTTTTAGCATGAAATGAGAATCACGAGTTTTTGAAGCTGATCGATTTCGCGTGTAGTTTCTATCGAACTATCTTCAAGTTTGCGCGCATACGCAGGTATTACAAGTATTTCACATTCTTGTAAAATATTTGAAATGTCGCTCTATGAATTTTCATAAATTATTTACGGACGTAAATCATTTATGCGCGATTTAAAAAGAGCTGGGAAGAGACTTCAACGAGCAAACAGTAAGGCGAGACAAAGAGGGTCCACTTAAAGATTCTAACTTAGGAAAAAGAAGAGAGGGAAGGATTCACAGAGAAGTTAGAATTCTCTGCTGTGCGTTTTGCTCCGCCGGAAGTTATTTATTTATGAAAGCTATTTTTGAATCATTGCTGGAATGTCTCGTCCATTAGTAATACCATTGTATCGCGAATAAGTTAGATACAATACCTCGTTAATAATCAAATGTATGCAAATTGACACACTGTTCCAAACTGGGAACGGTCGAAGGTATATATCTTTATCGATCGACTCCCAATTTCTGGCCAACTTTAAACTTTATAAACTCGCGGAGCACGACACGCGGTTTGTAGCGAGAGGGGATTTCCGCGAAAGCGTATGGCACATTTCTTAGAACTGACTAACAGTAAGAATGTAATACGCGCACGAGTCGTACAAAGAGCTTTCAAATCGAGCCGATAATGTATGCACTGTTAAATATTAAAGGGTGAAATTTAAATCAATATCCTGAGTTAAATAACATTTTGTTATATTTAACTGCCATGTTGAAGTTTATTTTAACACGAAATAGGCCGGTATTCATAGTCGGATCTTATATTTAAGACCGTCTTAAGTACAATCTTAAGATGTCATGAACCAACCACAGAGCCGTATTAGCGTCTTAAGACATTACTTAAGCCGGTCTTGAAATAAGATCAGACTATGAAAATACCGGACATAGTATTATTTTAGCTCCATTGATTTAGTTAAATTAACATTGTTTTAGTTAAATTAACGACATTGAGTAGGAGCAGTGGTGACCTATAGAAATAATTAAAAATGACTCAAATTGAATATAATTTGACACTTAATAAATAATTAATTTCGCTCGATCGAAGCAAACGCTAAAACAACAGAAGAACGGCCAATATTCGAGCAATAACATTATATTGCAATGCTATTGTAAACACTTATATATTTTTAAATATAAAAGAACCTATTATTGCTCGAATATTGGCCGTTCTTCTATTGTTTTAATTTTGGCACTATTTTAACAATGTGGACTCGAAAATACACGACGTTAGCTGAAACAAGAAGATGAAACAACTGAAGACGCATGTTACATATTTAATGTTTCGTTCAATCAATTATTGTTCCTCGCGTAGTTTATTAGTAACGGCACATATATACATCGGGAATCACGGCGTTCCGGGCAAACTTATAGAAACAAATATCTAATCGTTATTTTCGTACATAGAGAGAAGATTATTCCTGCAAATATCCGCGCTAACTCCTATGCACCATGGTGGTGTCGCGGTGACGCATAAGGCGGCCTGCACTCTGCAGAGGCGGATATGGACAATTTGCAATTTAATAACCGTTTCTCGTTAGCGCGTCGGAGCGAATCGCGAGCAAATTCGAACGATTTCGGATGCGCGGTGTCAGACCGGCGCGCGATCAGCTTCGAGAGAGCTCTGTGCAGTCAGCATACTTACTCAGGAAGATGATATCTGCAGCTCTCGGGGAAACCGATCGAGCCGGTGGCTCATCCCTTACAGTGCCTTACACGGTGCCCTCCGCCGTGCCATCGCTCGCGAGGAGCCGCGTGAATCGCTGAATCGAACGAGATAAATCACGAGATGAAGCTTTTAAAAGGTCGTGAAAAGTGATCGAACAACACTCCGCACGGCCTGAGAATAAATTTGAATAAAAATCAAAATAGAAACACTCTCGGGAGTACCGACGGCCCCCCCCCCCCCCGATATCGATTCGCGGGTTTAGGGAGCTACTTTCTAACAATAAACGTTTGAAGCGTTTCCGCCCCGTTCGAACTCCGTCTCGAGGAGGCTCGTCTTCCCGATGCCGATCGTGCCGCACTGAATCGCGTTCCTCCGCGTTCCTTGACGAGCGGACGCCGCGACGCGGCGACGGAGTTATGAAATCCTTACCTTGACCACACGTCGCGCGATCGTTCCTCGGCACACATGTAACGTATATGCGTACGGTATATATGCCGGTTGCTCAACGCGCGCGTCCGCGAGGTAAACTCTTCTTTTTTTTTTTGTCGGCCGCGCGAGGAATTTGTACCCTATTGTCATGCAGACGCGGATGTTGGTCTTCTCGCGAGCGCGGACTCGCCTCTCGAATATCGGCGATGTCCTCCAGGCGGGCCCCCTTCCCGGATTATACGGATGGACGAGAAATAACGAACGCCATTGATTTCGTTATCAATAAACGCTTAATTGTCGCGATAGAAGCTCAACATCTGGATGCGCGAGCGCCCGTTTGTGCAGATACGAGCTTCATCGTTGAACGTTATCTAACGTTATCTAACGTGCGTCAGAGAGTATCATATTTATAGCTGGACAATTACGTTGGAATATTAATAAAAAAAAAAAGCTATTACATGAAAGACCGTTACCGATAATGATCAATTCATGCAATTATCAATCGCGATCTTACATAAAAACTATATACGCTCGTGTCTCAGAAGTCAAATATACGCCGACCCTCCGACTTCCGTGAATTTATAATACGTCGACGCACGTCAACGTTATACCCTCTCTCTCGTGGCGATTAAGAGAGGAGAGACGATTACGAAATCTTCGAAAAATGCTTATACAAACATATATCGGCAAATAAATTCTTTCTGCTTGCTTGGAGCGACGGCGACGCTTGACGAATCGAGCGATCGTCAGAACATTCGCCATCGCAATTGCTGTCGAGCAGCAAGATTGCAATTCGACGACGACGTTCAATCGATGTGCTCTCGAAACATCCATTCGCACAAGATAATGCCCCGCGAGCATTCGAGACAAATTATCCCTTTTTCTCCGGTAGATTTTCGTCCCTATTGATGATAAAATATCACTGTAGATTTATTCTCATTTTTATTACCTATATACTTGTTCCCGTTGAATTAAAGTACGACGATCTAAATCAAACTCTGAGAAATGCTTGTTTTGTTTCAGTCGTCTAGGACGACTTCGAACGAACTCTCGATTAACTTAATCGGTGATTTACTCGTCAAGTAATACCCCCCCCCCCCCCACCCCCCCTCCTCGTGTTGATCTATTACCAGAGATAAAATTATTAGCTTTTTGTCGTGTTTGATACAGAAAGAAAGATTAAATCAGAGACGACGTATTTATAGACTAGAAATTTTGCTACAAGCAATTTTTTGTTGATTCTGTTGAATTATGTCCATTTCTATCACTTCTATCATTTCTATTATTTAGATTAACTTTAATATTGGTTTAACTTACTTTTCATCAATTAAAAGAAGGTCAACCGCTCGTTAAGTTAAGCTATAGGTACATATAACATATAATAAGATAAATAGCCAAAGAGCAAATTTGAAATATTAGGGATGTTGGTTTAGAAAGTCTAGTTTAATTATTACCAATAGTATGTTAATTACATCGAATGTTTCGACTATAATTAATCTTCCTTAGCGGTATAATTAAATATCAAGAATTAATAGTCATGATTAAAAAATTTGTAGTAAAACGGATTAGACACTTAGGCTGCATTCCGATATTCACTGCAAGTACTGTAAGCATCGCTCCGTCTTCGTTTGATATACGATGTGCAACGAAGACAGAATGATGCTTACAGTACTTGCAGTGAATATCGGAATGCAACCTTAGGCTAAGACTTAACAAGACGTCAAGATGAATAAAATCAATTAATCTAAGGATTAAGATAGGCTAAGGATCGCAAACAAATATTACTTTTTATCCTCTTTTCTTAGAACTAGAAAAAGAAAGTAAGTTAAACCGAGATTAAAGTTAATCCGCATTGATAGAAGTAGACATTAGTCATCGATTAAGTTAGTCGGAGTTTAGTCAAAGTCACGCCCAGGACAGGAAAGATTATTGTCCGCGGATGTATCGTGAAAATCTTCGGAAAACTCCGAAGGACAGCTTCTAGGCGAGCAATTCTCGCTGTCTGGGTTCATAACTCTTTCCTGATAACTTCCTTCAGAGATAAAACGGGGATTGGCGTTGCCGACGAGTGCATGATTCAAACAAAACACATATTTCACTCTCGCGCTCCTCGATGGCGACGCGGTGTTCAAATCGAGCGGACGATACGAAATATTGTACATACGTCGATATCGATTAACATGTCCTTCGTCGGAGTAATAACCGTAATCGAATAATGCGTGACGACTACACATACGTGCTACAAGCAATTCTTCGTTGATTCTGTTGAGTCACGTCCATTTCTACCAATTTAAATTAACTTTATATAATCTCGGTTTATAACTTTTACCTTTATCAATTAAAAGAAGGGCAACCGCTCGTTACAAGCTAAGCTATATAATTAAATAAGATAAATGCACATGATACAGAAAATAAAATATAGAAATAGATAAGCTACCGGCCGGCGTAAGTACGGTAGTGATGAATCACGTCATCCCTCTCGCTCCGCGTGTGTCGTAGGCTCGTCTGATTCAGGGGGAAACTGGGAAAGTAGTAAAGTACAGTCTCAAGGTTGCGAGCGGAAGGGTAGCTTGAAAACTTTTCGCCCTACATTCGACGGCGCGCTTCGTTGATGTTCTATAATTATAGAGGAATACGTTATTTTTAAAGGCTCCAGACAGTTTCTTATCGCAGCAAGTACAACGTTTACGTTTATCTTCCCTCGTTATCGGGCAGACTATTATTGAAAGAGAGAGAGAGGGGGAGGAGGGAGGGAAGGAGGGAGAGAAGGCTGATATGTTGACAATAAGATGCTTTTGCGCGCCACTTCGTGTTTTGATGGCAATCGCGCGGTATATCAGAATAGGAACGCGCGAAGGGCGGCTCAGTGGCAATGAAACGTGTCCGCGATAGCAGTCGCTCGACGTACGAGGCGCGTCGCGTCGATTCAATTCGGCCCCGTTGAATCCCGTGATTTCGCTCCAGTCTCTATTATACTCTCTACCCATTACCCGCCTTCCTCTCCTGCAACCTACAAGTCCCCGTCCCCTGCCGCGAGCCACCCTCATCGAGGGTAAGGCGAAAATATTTCGCTGACGCTTCCCCGATCGCCGGCGATGGCGATCCCACCCCCCGCCGTCCGCGTCCCCCAGCCCCAGCGCCCGCGCGATACAGCTAAAGCGACGGACAGCGACGCCTCCGCACGGCGTCGATCAATAACACCGTCGTCGGCGACGCCGACGTCGAGAGCGTCAGCGTCGTCGCGCTTGCGAGGGAACGGCGGCGCCGCGACGCGAGGCGTCGCGTTATTATCCACCGCGCGGAGTAGAGCCGTTACGCCGCGCGTCCCCGACGGTGGTTCAGCGGCGCAGCAGCGATTATCCGGTGCTGGTGCTGGTGCGGGTGCGAGTGCGGGCGTCACGCGCGGCGCGGCGGTTACGCGGCGACGGGCATGCGACTTGGGACACTCCCGTCGGGACTTGCCGCAGACGAGGGAAGCGCGTCCGGTAGCGACGGAGGAGAGCCGAGTGCCGAAACGCCGAGGTCCTACGGGTCCCACCCACGACATGGCCAAGGTAAGCCGGAAGCGGCGGAAGCCCGCCGGGAAATGCAAAGGGATGAGAGAGAGAGAGAGAGAGCGAGGGAGAAAGAACAATGCAGGGCACCGTGACCCGCGCGTCCAATATCCTTTACTCCTTCTCTCTTTCTTCTCCCCCTGCCGATTCGTGTACGTGAACGGAATGTTGTTGTCGCCTGTCGAGAGATTTTCCCGGTGCCCGCTCCGCGGCTTGAGCCGCTTGAGAAGAGAAAACGTCGTCGTCGGCGGCGTCGCGTCGCGTCGCGAGCGATGTAAGTAGTTGTAAACCCGATGACGACGTCGTAGCTCGCGGCTCGAATTAACGCGGCCAGGCAGCTAGAGAGAGGAAGGACGGGTCTGTAGGACAAATAATACCTCGACAGGCAAATAACGATGGCAATGTTTATCATTCTGCTCGTATTTGTGCCTTCCGCTGAATCGAGCGGAACATTGCGTTGTCGAGGTCACTTTGCGACTTTTGAATCGTGAATTTTCGTTACGACCGGTTGCGAAAGGTGATCGTTCATCAGTCTCAGCACGTTCGGGCCGCGTATTAAGTATTGTGTCTCTCTAATATCGCCGATCGGCGTTTCTCGCATCCGCGTAATCCGAGGATTCCGAGGTCTCCGTGTTTCTGAGAGGGGGGAAAAAAGAAGGTAAATGACGGATAACATGCATGGGTCGAAATAATATCACACACAGCTGGGTCGCATGCACGAGCGTTAACTTAGGTACGATGCTACTTTTACATAATTTAGAGCACGTTCCACGGCGCAGACGCGGATAGATGATCCGGACATTGGCGAATTTCCCAGTGCTCCATTTACTTACCCACGTCCACGCGCGCGAGAATACGCGCGCTAACAATCCTAGCTCCAAAACGTGACAGACACCGAATAACAAGCTATAGCCGAGCCCTCAGGGATATCTGGGATATGATTAACGAAACCGTGTTTTCCTTTACCCTCTTTTTATTAAATCAAGCCAAGGGTCAATCTTAAGAAAACCTCTCGCTTCGACGACCAGATCAATTTCGCGATTTATGTCAATTTCACAGCTAACGCGTGGGAAGGCAATAAAGAAGATTCCCGAGACTTTCTCTAAACTCTAAGCTATAGTACCGCCTACATTGTAGCACAATATCGTGCGATATTACAGGCACACATCTCGCGAGTCGTCCAATCTTCGCCTCCGCGCGAAAGGGCACCGGGGGGTAAAAGACAATCTAAACCCAGACTGTCCTAGAAAGAGAGAGAAAAAGAGAGAGAAGCCGAGAGGAGAACTTATCCCTGAAAACACCGAGTTACAGCCGCGTAGTCGCAAGTTGCGACGCGACGCGGACGGTATCGAGCCGATCGAGAGCCGGCCCGCTTCGCATAATGATAATAATTCCACGTCGCTCGTGCACACACATAATACATATGTATGTATACACTCGGCTGGGGCCATGGGACGAGCGACGCGCGGATTCACGGCTTGGTGAATGCGAATGCCGGCCTGTGTTCCGGCAGGATAGAGTAATCGTCGTCGTCGACGTCGTCATCGCTCGCTCGCTCGCTCGCTACGCGCCTGGCGGCCTGCCCTGGCCGCAGCGGCGGCGGCGGCGGCGGCGGTGGTGGCACGCGGCAGGTGTAGCCACTAGCCGGGGATCGCGAAGCGAATCCGGAACGTTTTATTGTCGTGCACGCCGCGTCGACCGCGACGCGATCCGCATCCCGCGGCCTGTCGTTAGTCGCTATCGATCCTCCGACGCGACGCCTCGCGTAGCGCGTAGCTCCACACTCCGCGCGCGCCAGATTGTTTTGCTCTCTCCTCTTCCTTGTTTTTCCTCCCTCTCTCTCTCTCTTCCCTTCCGCCGCGGAAAAACTCGACACGGCACCGCGTGCGTGCCCGTGGGAAGATCCGCGCGACCAGGTCAGTGCCGCGTGGGAGATGCCAACGACACGGGGTACGTTTTCCTCTTCTTCTTCTTCTGCTTCTCAGTCTTCGAGACGTCGCGAGTCGCGTGGTAACTTGTTGAGTTGTTGCCGAGTTTCGTCAATGGGAGACAGTGACGCCGGGCGGGATTGCGAGCGGCCGCCTCCACGCATATGGCGATCTCGTCGGGGAAGACTGTGTCAATGGGTTCCATTGAAATTAATTACGATCTCAGGCGTGCTTATAAATGCGTGTCACTGTGTACGAGACTCCGGGCAAGTCACGAGAAGTCGCCAGTCTCAAAATCCGTCGGACACGCGGCTGTCGCATTTTAAGCTCTCGCTGATATCAATCGCGAGGACATCGGAATGTAATTAAAATTAAACGTCTACCGATAGCTTATCTGCGAAAGATTATACCGATTCCGATAATTTACATTCCGCGATAATTCGGAGCAGTTCGAAGTGCAAATGCAAAGTTCTCCCTCCGTCGAGCGGACATATGATGAAACTATAATAGTACTCATTGTTGACATTGACACCGATAACGGTATGAACACTCTGCCGTTTACGTAACGTTCGATAAGCGAAGACTAATGCGTGAAGACGCCGCCGCGATTTCCGTCGATCCTGGAAACAGACGTAGCTCTCTCCGAGCTTATCACCTGCAGCAGGTGGGCGAAGTTTAAAAGGAAAAAAGAGGGGAACGCTTCTCCGTCCAATTCGTCTTCGTGTCGCGGCAGGCAGCTTCGATGCCTTCGATCCCGTCATTCCCGTCGGATCGTGGAAAACGCGCTCGGGCTCGGGCTCGGCGATTCGATCGCAAACGCGATATACCACGGACGCGGGAATGTATGTGTATTCCATTGGAATTATAATCAATTGCCGCGGCACGCCGTGCCGGCAACTACGCCGCCGATATCTATGCTGCAGCCAGTGTGTGTTACAAGTCACGCTGCCGCGCGCGCATTATCTTTAATTGCGTGACATACAAGCCGATAATTGCGGCACGGGAATTCTGTAATAAAATACAGTCTCAGGGTTTCTACCTGAATAGAAATTACGCGGCTCGCCGCGGTCGCGTATTTTCTACTATCCGCGCGATTTCCTGCCTTCGGGCGCGAAAGGATTCGAGAGAGGGATTATTTCATATATTATGTTACAGAGGTACGGAGAGACTCTTGATTGCGAGTTTGATGACCGCCGTAAAAATTAGACTGCCTTGTAATTCATCCGAGAGGCGCGCGGACGCACTAGGCTGCGCCCGCACATTACGGCATTAAGGTGGGCGGGTTTCCTCTTTCGTCTCCTCTCGAAAAGTAACAAACCATGACTGCTGAACACGCGTCGGCACAAATTGGCGCGAATTAAGAGCTCCGGAGAGATAAATCCGCGCGCCGCGACTCGCGCGGGCCTCCTGCTATAACTCGCTACTTTATTTGCATCTTGCATCGCCGCGCCGCGGCCGGCCGGGGCCGCGGTCGCGGCGTCTCCGCTTGGCATGCAAATTTCATTCGCGATTTCTTAATTCGCTGGCTGGCTCGCCCGCTCTCCCTTTCCTCGCGCGGTGACCGCCTGACCGCGCGAGAGTCTACCGTCTACGGCACGAGTCTTACTACGTCGCTGACTCGCCGCTTTTTTTTTTTCACCTCGCCTTGGCATTTTATGACCGCGACGACGCGACGCGACGCGTCGTCGCCTAGCGTCCGCATACCTGAATCCACATCCGCGCGCCGAGAAGATGGATTTCGACAACGCGTAAATATAATTTCGACGGAGTGCCTACAATCTAAGGATGTGAAAGGCGGCAAGAGGCGGGAAACCGGCGTGTGGCCGTGATGATTGCTGACCCATTACATTACCGCTTCGCGTGGCTTCTGTTGATTCTAACGAAACGCACGGCCGCGGCGCGTCGTAGACGCGACGGACGTGGAGAAAATGTCACGCTCGCGCGTTACCTCTCGGAACGGATACCCGTGTTGGTATAATCTTTCGAAAAATATATATATTTCCGCTGCCGCGCGCTCGTTGTTTACACTTTGGCGCGCGCCTCTAGATAAATTGGCCTGATTAACTTAGATAAATTGGACAGATTAGCCGACGCCGCCGCCGCCGCCGCGACGAGCGGACCTGTTGGCGCTGTCATTTATCCGCGCGTTGTCTGTTTACGAGTATCAGCGGCGCGCCGCGAAGAATTATCAATTCCGAAAATTCTAATACGCCTCTCGGTTCGGACTTCGGTAATACCTAGGAAAGAGAGGAAATTTACGGTCGGGAGGCCCGACCCGTGTGTAGCGGTTCGCAGTAACCCAGTTCTCAGCCCCGCGCACACATCGCTCGAACGTTCTATCGTCGGTGAACTCATGCACGCACGCACTCGTCGGTTTTACGTGCCGTCCCGTTTCTCGGGTTCGGGGAGAGCTATCGGCGGATATCTGCTATTATTCGTAGACACGCTAGCACAGTTCTGCGGGTTTCTGCGGTTCTGCCTCGTTCCGACGGTACACTTCGCACCACCGGAGGAGAAAGAAAAACAACTCCCGTCGCGCTGAGTTATTGGGCATTTACGGCGACATTAATACACCACGCGCCTCCTCCGTGGAAAAGAAAACGAGCTCGGTAATTAGCCGTAATTGTCTCGTGCTCGTCGTCGACTCGGCGTTACGTATGCCCGTTACGTGGCGAAAAGAATTGGAACCGTACGAAATCGCCGCGCGGTTGTTTGCGTTTAAAGAGGCACGAAAGAAAGAGGGAGAGAGAGAGAGAGAGAGAGACGACGTCACGAACTAAAATTAAATTAACCAACTGACAGAGGTATTTCTGATTCATCTCTCGAGGGGTGGAGCTATTATTTGGAGGTAGGCCAAGGGCAACGGACTCCACCTTGCGCTCTTGTCAAATCGGACTTGACTTTGAAGAATAAAAAAAAATATATATATTATATTATATGACCCGTATTTAGAACGCGCTTATAACGATGTTAGCGCGATTTTATGTCATTCTATCCTTGATTCTTGTTTTACGTCTAATGAACGATAAAGATAGAATGGCATAAAATCGCGTCTAACATCGTTATAAGCGCGATAAGCGCGTTCTGAATACGGGCCTATGTATATATATATATAAAATATATATATATATAAACCACTCCTCAGGTAATTAGGCGGTAATTGATTGTAACTGGGGAGAAACTTTTTTTTTTATCATTCTACCAGAATGATCTTTGCGTGACTCGAGAAATCGCGCCGCTCATACTTTGTTCTCTTAATTGTTCGCAGAACGTAGGGGAGAGTCGGATACCTGTTCCACGGGCAGCACGGCCGTCATTCTTCCCGAAATCGAGAGTGCTCGAGGCGTCGAGGCTCCTGACGGGAAGTCGCCGATCAACGATCTTCTCGGGATGCTTTCAATTTAACAGCGAGGACGAGTCCCCCACTCAGCGGGAGTTCTCGGGATTCTCATCACCTTCGCCCAATATCAAAAGTAATTTCGCATTTGTAATTAATTAATGCTGATTATGAAAGTATGCCGATGTGTGGCGCTATAACGTGTGCGAAACGCAATCCCGTGTTTCAGCCGATTCGGCGGCAGATCAGACATTCTCGATATCACCCGTGTGGGACATCGACAAGAATGATGTGCAACAATTGGTACATCTCAGCGAGGAGAAAAGCAGCCTATTCAGGTACGAATCGTACAATACACGTTTCAAGCTGCGATTGTGATTTTATTACGGGACTCATCGGCGTTTCATGTTATATAATGTTCTTTCGTGTCAACAGGCTACTTGAAGACACTCAGCTGAGCATGATCGAGGATGTCGGCGACAATTGCCTCGTAGAATCGGGCCTGGGCAGTTACAGTGATGCGAGCGCAGCGCCGCATTATTTGATGCTGAACAAACAGAATTCCTTCGAACACGACGAAAGTCTTGGTATATTGACACCTGACCAGATGACCGACTTCACGGTAGCGTTGGAATGCTCCAGGACACCATCCTGCGAGAATCTCACCGGATCGGCCGGCTCGAAATTGGCGTTGACCCGAGCGTCTGCCTCGACGAGGCCGCTGGTAGACGTCGAACCCGCGGAGGAGGGCTGTACCGAGAGAACCCCCTCGCCGGAAGAGCTACCCCTTGATCCTAAACCCGTGGAGCCAATCAGAGGTAACACTGTGCCAGTGAGCTTCGTCACGTCGGTCACGAGTATCACTAGTCTCGAAGCGGGCTACCAGGGAGACGGCGAGAACTCGAGACCGGCCAGTCGCGGCGCGGATCCACCATCCATGGCAGTGCCGCCGGTCAATCTTCCCGCGCCTTGCCGCCAAGATCCGATGACCGACTCGGACTTCTTCACCGAGAGTGATGCGGATGCGCATGAGGAGATCGTGCGGGGCGACAGGAAAGCGCAGGTGATCGACGGCACGCTGTTCTGCGCACCGGGTGAACGCGTATGCCCCAGCTTCACCGGAGAAGAAATGGACTCGAGCGGGATTTATTCAGACTTGGACAAGCTACAGGCACCTGGTGAGCAGGCGCCAGAAGACAACGATGACCATACTCCCGATACCGGCGATACCGAGCTCTCTCAGAGGAGTCAACCTTCACCTATCGCGGCGAACGTTATCATGGATTACTTACAGGTACTTAACATTAACGTAAATACCGGGCTAAAAGTTCTTGAAAAAATTTTTAGAATTATGTCGATTGTACGTAAAACATTTGTTTGTGTAGTCTCCCGCAAAGGCATCGGATGAAACGAGCAACGTGAACGACACAACGACCTCTATCGAAGTCACAGCGATCGAAAAAATTGAGAAAAATGAAAACATTAGGCCCAAACAACAGAGCAAGGCCGATACGGCGCCTTTGAAAAAATATAAAATGCCGAAGAGAAACGTCGTCTCAAAGATCAAGGCGATGATCGAGTCATCTTCGAAAGATGACGCGGAAAAGGAGGCGAGACGCTCTCAGAGATCAACCAGAAAAGGCGGGCGCTGGGACGCTGTGATGAATAAGATAGAGGCTGGTAAAAATGAGCAGAGAACGAGATCAGTTAGGAAAGAAGTAAAATCGAGAGTATTGCAGAATCTCGCTTTGTCACCGTCCGCGAGGCCGACGTCGAAGAAAGCCGGCGACGCGAATAACAACAACAATAAGGATAAACGGTGAGCCTAAATAAAGCCCTAAATTAAGCTCAATATAATAAATAAGTAGATTAATTATTTTTATCAACGCGCGAGATATTTTTTTATGCTAATAACTTTGGTGATCCATCAATCCAGAATTGTATTTTTATCTACATCATGAATTGTTGGAAATATTATTTAATATTGTTAAAGTATTATTTAATAATGTTGGAAATATTATTAAATTTTAGGAGGATGCGTGGCTGGCAAGAGATGAAATCACCGACGCAGGAAACGGCCAGAAGTTCTGTTCGCAGTTCCATGAGCGACCTCAGTAGTGGCCCAAGTAAGGACCTGCCAAGTAAGTAGCATCTATGTCCACATATTTGAAGAATTTGAAAGAATATAATATGCTAGGTCATATGCTAGGAAAATTATATTTACTGAATGAATTGTTAAACATAAATTAATACGCAAGATACGTGAGGTTTTCTCGCATGTGACTTATCGTATTGTTAGTGCGATTTCTTTATATTTAATCGGGAAAAAAGACAACGCTATTTTGTATGAACTTTAGGAATGTTTTTGACGATTATTGGACAAGCTTAACATTGAACTCGTCGCAATTAAAGCCAGTCAGAAACAGATCAGAAATGCGAAATTAACCGGGCCGACTCAGTCTCGCGTTGCACTTATCGCAAACGATGAATTAATTAAGTGATATTCTCGCGGGATACTTGAACTAATTCGGAAAGCGGAATCGCAACGAAGTGAAAGGATCAATGTTTTATCTCGGCGAGAAGAACGCGCGGAGCAGGAGAGATCCTCTGGATCCTTTACGTTTTGCTTACCTACTGGAGAGAAAGGCGAGGTCTCTTTATCGACCCGAGAGTAAAGGCTCGGGGTCCGTCGAGGATGCCGAGGAACTTTATTGCCCCTTTTGCCGGCGCCAATGGGGAGACGGGGAGAGCACGAGGCGTCATTTTGCTTCTATTGTAGAGTAAGAGGAAGCTGCGTCGAGTCGAGCCGGCGCGCATCGCGCAGCTTCAGCTTCGCCGCAGTCGCATCCAACATCCACCATCCACCATCCGGTCGGCAGTCCTCGGCGGGTCTCGTGCTAGGTCGCGGTACAGTGTAATGTGCACGTGTGTGCACATATAGCTACGTTGTATGTACTACATACTCGTGATAATATATGTGTGCACGCGCATGTGTGTCTCCGATGCATTAGCCGTCTATCCGCTATCGTCGTCCTTCTCTCGCGAGACGCGCACCTATCGTTCCTCGCTCTCGCGCGCGCAAAATCAGGTCACCGGATAGTGCGTGGCGGTGCGTAAGGAACCCATACGCGGGCGGGCGAGAGAGAGAGAGAGAGAGAGCGACAGAGAAAGAGAGTGAGTGAAGTGAGAAGGGACAGCCGCTGACAGCCGATGTCTCGTTAGCGAACGAGTTACCGGAGTGCACGCTCGGTATATCCAGGCGGTGGCCCGGGAAACAGACCTGACTCTCGTTCTCTCGTTTCGAATCCGCGGACCGCGGTGACACCTTCGACCACACTGTGCGCGCCTTCGACACCGGTGACTACGGATTTCGCTCCGGGCGAGACGGCGGTTGTGCGCGAGGACAGAGGAACCGTTTCCGAAGCCTCGCCTCTGCTCTGACCTATTTCCCCGCTGCAGCGTTCTTCTCGCCCTTCTCTCGGATCTCCGCGGCTCGCGCGCGTGCGAATTGTGCGTGTGTGTGTGCGTGTGTGAAAGCCTCTGCGTTTATGCAAAAAATCTACTACAGAGAGATTCTCCTATAAATTTAAGATTAAAATTCAATCTACCCCCCGCGGCGCGTGGTGACAATCGACATTCTCGGGCGATTCGATCGACTCCATCCCCCACCTGTCGCACCGGGATTCGACGTCCCCGTTACACACGGGGGACCGAAGCCGATCATGTCGCGTCGATTCTGCGAGCGGTAACGCGCGCGAGTAGGTGCCTGTGCAAAAGGTAACCCGCACGCGGCGCGTCCACCTGCAGCCAGGTATCCGCCGATTACATTCTGCCTTAACGGCAACCGCGTCGACAGCTGCTGCACGGGTCAACGCCACTCTCAGCGGCGTTATTTCCGGCCACGCACCGCGGGTTCCCCTACGTCGTGCTTTCTTTGCACCTTCGCATAACTATGCCCCGTCGCGCACCTCCGTCGCTCGGCGAGGATGCCCGCCACCCTTCTTCGTCCTCGTCTTCGCCCGCCCTTCCATCCCCACCCTTGTCAGCGGCGGCGGCAGCAGCAGCAGCAGCAGCAGGTGTACCCGGCCGAGCGAGGTGTACGACGACCACGTGCGTTACCAAGGTCGACGACTGTCGGCGCGCCGCGACCGCCGCGACTACCGGTCCCTCGATCCGCCCCGCGCGGCCTTACGCAATCGCCGTCGGAACCGGCGGCCGCTGAGGTGAGCCCACGCGATCGCGCGCGAATTATAAACTCGGGGCCCTTTAACGAGAACGGAAAGGAATTATAAAGTCGACTTCGGATTGAACGTCGAAGTCGCCGGGATATGCCCCGCGGAGGTGTATTATACACAGAGGTATGCGCGCGTAGGACGAGACGCGTGATCGCCGTGTGACATAACTGGCGCGCGCGCCGATACGGTGCCCGGCGATCGGTGTCGGGTGTCCGGAGAGACGGGATAACGCGCGGTGCTCCCCGGCGCGGCGTGGGATACCGCGATACACAATCAGCTACAACATAATCGCGGCGGTGGCTCTCTCGCGTGAATCGTGACGAAGGAGAACGGCCGCGGCGTCGCGATCGATCGGCATCGGGCGCCAAGCCAAAGCGGCGGCAACCGTGGACTGCTGCGGCACAAACGAAAGGCGGAAGATGCCCGTTGTATACCGTTGTATATGCTGATTAACGACGTCGACGCGACGGCATACACGCCACACACACGTATATATAATATACATACATCGAGTGATTCTCACGCTCGGCTCGACTCTCGCGGGACTGGGACACGAGACGCGCCCGCGGCCGGCCGCGGCGGCAGGATGAAGGTGGCCAGTCGCGCCGCCGTCGACGGGGGTCACGGACGACCCCGCTTACGGATTATACGGTTAACTGGGTAGACGGTGAACGGTGGTGACGTTCCTCGAAGATGGGCCAGCAAGGATCGAAGGACAGGACCCTCCCGAGGAGGACGACGGACTTCACCCGGGACTCGACGAGGATGCGTCTCGGCAGCTTCAAACGAGGTAGAAAGGGTTTTGGATTTGCCGATCTCGAATCGCGTAACGGTGATCCTTCCGGTGTGGATCGCGATAGAATCTGCCGACGGCCACCCGCTGTTCCCTCTTCAAGGCGTCTTCCAGACTATGATCGCTCGATCGCCCGTTTCCCGCGGATATTATTATCTATTATTAATTTGTTAATTGTTATACCTTCTGAGATTTCGGCGCGGATGTTATTGTTTCACGTGCGCGATGCTTTCGTAATTTTTTCAGAGAGATCACCGACGTCCGCGAATCCGCCCCGGAGATTCGTCTCGAACGGCCACGCCAGTCAGGTCCGCGTCAACAGTTTCGACGCGAAGAAGAACTGCATCGACGTGGCGACGGTGGAACTCGGTAAATATACATTCGTCCGTCCTGTCATTCGAGATTATTAGGTAACTACGCCGTGTGTGGGTACGCGTTCGTGCGTATGTGTGCGTGTGGGTACGGTATGATAATCAGGTGAGGAGGGGGAGAACGCGCTGCGAGGAACGGGAGCACCGTCGCGTATTTCCGGCTGGGGCACCGCTGCCGTGCCGTGACGAGTGATGATGAAAGATGAAAGGAGAGAGAGAAAGAGAAAGAGCGTCTCTCCGGGACGCGGCCGACTACGTTTACCGGTTCGCGAATCGCGAAACGACGCGTTACAGTCGGATAAGTAGCACGTATTGGAATATTTTTGAAAATTTCTCTCCTAGAGCCTTTTTCCCTTCTGTTCGGTTGATAGGAAGGCGGCCGGTAAAATCAGCGTTACCGCTACGTTTGACAAGAGTCCAATCGTGGCTTTTCACCTCGCTACTTTCCCCCCCAAGGCACGGCGAAGAACGGGAGAAATCCTCCGAGAGGTCTGCCGCTTGACGAGAGCCGTGATGAATATTCACGTCGACTGGACGTTTCAGGGCCATCCTTTCGCGTAGATTTGAGTTGTAACGACGACTTGGGCCAAACTTAATTAACGATTAACTTATTAAATAATACAATGTATTATTTTGTTCACGTGGATGGAATTATTCTTTTTTTTTCTGTTGAAAAAATCAGATTAGGGACAACGAATTATATAATTAGAAATACAGGGTGTCTGAGACCACCTGTCCCCTTTTAAAATGAAAGGAAGTGGTTTTTTATAAAAAATCTCAAAAATTATGACAAGTTAATCGGGTATGCTCTATCGAATGGTGATATTTTCAACCTCCGGTATTGATCTATCCAGACCGAAAGTTCAATCTTTTTAATGGAACATGACACTTATTTTCTTGTATGTAATTTAAATCTGCAATAAAAAGTGTCATGTTCCATTAAAAAGATTGAACTTTCGGTCTGGATAGCCCATTTCCGGTCAATACCGGAAATTGAAAATATCCACTCCCTTTCATTTTAAAAGGGGTGTACCTCAGACACCCTGATGTATAGTTGCCCAAATTTTGTAGCAACAAATAACACCTGTACTATTTTGGTCATGCAAATGGAATTATTGTATTAAATTTTTATTGTTTAACACTTGAAAAGATTAGATAAGAGAACGAATAATTATATGCTAGTTGAAAACTTTGCAGCAAACGATTCTGATTAAATTAATCGTATAGTTTGGTCAAAAAGCCGCCCTTTAATAATTTTACTATCTGCTCTACGTTAATTACAATAACAACAATCCAATCCGGTTACTAAATAGTTTGTCTCGCGCGTTAAATTCGTGTACATATTATTACACGTGTGGGCAAAATACAACAATAATACGCGAGGAAAAAGACCTCGGGTGGAATAAGCGTACTTTATACTTGAACTTCAATCTCGTGCGGGCGATAAAACGGTTCTCGCCGTACGGTACCCGGGCACGCTAGCTAGCCGGGTACGCGGACGCGAGTGCTGCTGCCGTTTTAGTGTTTAACATGCTCTCGTTAACGCAACACATTCTCTTTACAGAGAAGAGCCCGCCGTCGGCGCGAAAGCCAGCGATAACAAGGAGATTAGCGGCCAACGCCACCGTGAAACAGAAATCCTCCGTGGCGTCGATAAAAGGTACGTTTCGACTCCACCGGATCCGGGGAGGCCGGATATCCCTCTCTTTCGGCGACGAGTTTCACCGCGGAATACGACGCGCGAGCCGTTAAAAGACTTTTTGTCATTTTGCAAGCGACAGTCAAACTTGTCATTTTGCAAAAGGACATAAAATAAAATGAGAATTCATGGTTCACGCGTTGTGCTTTCCAATCCATTTGCCGTGCCACTTTAACGGCAGCGCGAGGTTTCTAAAAAAGTTCACACGTTTATTCTGCGAGACACACGCACGCACACGCGCACGGTCAAACGCATTAATTCGCCCGGTGCAGTAAAACGCATCGCACGCGCTCGCCCGTGCGTCCGGACGTGTCGCGGATGCCCCCCCTCCCCCCTATTGCACGTATTGTAATGCGCACACATGCGTGTCCCTCCGCGTTTCGAAGAAAGTCACGGCTTTCACCCAATAGTCCCGAACGCTAAGAGTCAACCTGTTTACCCGGCGCCTCGGTGCTTTTTCTTTTGAAACTCCTTTAAAAAAAAAAGAAAAAAAATCCACCCTGACCTGGTCTATCGCCTGGATTATAGAAAGAGGACGAGAGAGAGAAAGATCGCGCTGTCGAGAACCGGCCGTACGTCCTAAATAGTAACGGAATGGCGAAAGCGGCATTCTGCGCGTTCAGCTGCCGCGATATAGAAAACGGAAAAGGAGTCTGAAAAGACGCGTTGTTTCGTGGGTTAATCGATCGCGCTCTCGTCGCGCTCTCGCATTCGACGCTCATCGCGGTATATGTCCTGAACAACCAAGATACGTTATACACGACCGTCGAGCGTCGCGATTCGGGAATGCTCGACGACCGTAAGTAAGCGCGAACACGCGCGCGTATCTTCTTCCATCTACGGACGGTTGGATTCCAAATCGGAGAACTCGAGTCATACTCGGCGCGGCGGTTTTGGCATCCAGGGAACGGCCGGAAGTGTACCGATCGTCACGGAGAACTTTGCTGAGCGAGACCAGTAACACTTCAGAAACTCAATTTTTCAGACTCGACGAGGTTTACCCTTCAAGGAGGAATCGTTTGGGAAAATTAAGACGTGTCTCCCGCCGAAAAGGACTCGCCGCGAGAAGATGGTCCCCATCATCGTCCTCGGCACGTCCTGGCGGGTTCCACCTTGCGCGGTAGGAGAGTGTTTAGAAGACGGCAAGGCGAAATGAACGTGGGGTGGGAGGCATATAGCTCTCCGAGGTGGCCCGTGGCTCGTGCTAATTCAGTCGAAGCGCGAACTCGGCCAGCAGATTGTTACGAATGGCGATCTTGATTAGAATCGATAAGCCCTGTCCAGCAGACCGACCGTCCTCGCCGTGGAAGGTCCAAAGGTGGCCGACGAACGTGTCCCGTTCGAATGTCGCGTTCATCGTGGTATCAACCGTCAAGGATGATCGTTGATTGAACCGACGTACGGTTCTGTTTGCGTCGCGTCTTTCTTTTCTTGCGCGGCGTCGTCGCGGACGTAGATCCGTTCCCGAAATACTTGAGTTTTTCTGACGGATGACGTGTGACGGTGCGGGGACAGCAGGTGCCAGAAGGGAGGAAGCGAATCTTCTTGGCCGCGGTATAGTCGTCGAGAACCGTCTTTTTGGCAGTTTCGCAACTGGAACTGCGCGTCGCAACCGGTTGACCTTAACCCGATGTGCCTCTTCTTCATTGAGCGGCGAACTTGAACAATAATCGCACGCTACACGGCTCTTGGAAAAGAAAGAGAGCAAGGAGTTTGCTTCACGTGAAGTTTCGTTAATCAGAATGCGACGTAAACGCGGGAAATCTCTCTCTCTCACTTAGACCTTGCTAGACGGTGGTTGGTTCCATTCGTTCAATAATAAGTTCTGGACTTTCCCTGCATGTGTGAGTGTGTGTCATGTGTCAAGCTGACGCTGAGTTGACACCGATCGAGCTCGACGGAGGTAGAACGAGTGTCTTGACTTTCCAAGTTCGTTCTTCCCCCCGTCGACTTTCCTGCCGAACTTTCTTCGATACGGGATGTTGCCTGTGTTTAAGAAACTTTTGACAGTGTCAGGCAAACGAGCGCGAACGATTTATTACCTTCGTCGTTTTTATATACGTCGACCTCCCCGCGATGGATTCGGGTGGTTGCGAACGGTAGAGGGTAATAAAGGACAGCGCGCCGCGGTGTCCCCACGTATATTACGTGCGATCAAGATACTTATGTAGATTGGCGGCACGTGGGTAGATTCATTGATATATACGACGAGAACGGGTGGGTCAGGCTGGTCGACGACACCCGTGGGCTCTTGATGCGTCGCGATTTTCGGGTATAACCGCGGTCGACTGATACACGCTCGATGACGACGCTGATTGCAGATCGTGAGTCGAAGGAGACTCATCACAACACGACCTACACGGTGACGGCGAGGACGACGTCGCCGGAGACGCGAGATCAGGCCGCGCAGACCACCGTGCCCTACGTGGATTTCCGCGTGGAGCAGGCGGAACGGGCCGCACAGGCGCTCGCGGTGAGCGTGGGTTACTTGGCGTTCGAGGTACGCGTTTTTTTCTTTCGTCTTCCACCACTTGTTTGCCACTTAACGTAAAAAGGGAGATCTGTGCGAATCAACGATATAACGGTACCGCGTGTCTTTCAGCTTGATGCGTTTGCCACTCCCAAACTGAAGAAGGATTTCAAGAAGCTGAAGGCCGATTGCGAGGAGATGAAGAATGAGCGGTCGGCCCTGCTTTCGGAGATCGACGTTTTGCGCGCGAGATGTGTCAGCATGGAGGAGACACTCGATGAGGAGAGGGAGGACCAACGTAAAGCTCTGGACCAGCTTCGCGACGAGTGTAAGTCTTATATAATATATCTGTTTATTTTCTTCGGATCTCGAGGCTGTATATATACACAGTCGCGAAAACTCGCGATGACGCACCTCGCGAATGAAAAAGAGAGCTTTGTCGCGGCATGTGCGCCACGAAATAAATGAGAAACTGTGTGTTGTTCAGCAGACATAAAGCGTCGGATCCAACTGATATTATTCTCCGTGTTGCTCACGTGGTAACGAGCACAATCGTCCTAATGTCGTTGCACGACACGTCACGAAGTGGAACAATTATTAATTAAAGTGAACGATTCAGCAGTGCCTACGCGTAACTCGAATCTTCGCGATTAATCCTAATAATGTGCCCCTCGCCCTTTTCTTTTTTCCTAGAAGATATTTTGAACTCTTCGCCGAAGGATTTGGTTCTTAATTTAGTTCTCACGTAACGTTCGACGTTTCGATAGCCACTAATTATAGATTCAATGCGTGCTGTCCGTTTAGCTTTGTACATACTTTTGCTTTTCAACGCAGGACGAATATATTGCAATGAAATATATTTATATTAAATTATATATAAAATTAGAATTACATATCGAAAGATGGAATCTCGTTATTTCTCTCTCTTATTTATTTATTATTTATTTATTCACAGAGGAAAATTCTTTTAATGCACATTGGATTAAATAAATATTAACAGACGATTTAAAAAAAATACGAGATATAAATACGCAAATTAAAAATAAAAAGAAAGAAGAATAAAAAAAGTAAAAGTAAAAACATACAAATAGTATGAAAAATGTATATAGATAATGTTATAAAGCATGACGAATTAGTACACGCACTTAAATAAATGCCGACAAAAGGTGAAAAAAGTTGACTGTATTAGAACAAATTGCTTGCTAAATGCTAATATATATAAATAATAAATACATTTAAATTTTCCACATGAAGTACGATGATTAAGATTATTATAGCGATTTGCCGTCTGTGTGAAAGTGAAAAATTAAAGTTAACATTCCGGTTTTCAGTGGAGGCTCACAGGACGAAACAGGTTGCCACGCTGGTCGAAACTCTAAAAGAGGAAAGGCACAAGTACGACGTTAGACTGGACGAAGTTACAAGGGAGCATCGCGCGACAATTGCGAAATTACGCGCCGAACAGATAAACGAGCTGGCTCGTAAAGAGGAGATAAGGAGATCCGTGGTTCACGATCAGGGTGCCGCGCTGATGGCGGAGATCGAGTCACTGAGATCCGTGCTCGAGCTAAAGGGTCAGGAAAACGCAGCCCTTCGATCAGAGCTGGACAGTTATAGGCGCGACGTCGAAGAGAAGGACTCCTTGCAGTTGCGACTCGATATGGCGGAGGCCAGATGCGAGGACCTGAAGGCTCAGCTTCAACGGAAGGAATCCTTCGAACGGCAGATCTCGCACGAGAACGAGATGCTTCACGAATCGATTCACCAAGTATCGAAGCACAACAAGCGCCTGTCGCAGCGGAACGAGGAGCTACAGTGGAAGCTGCGAAATAAGAACGATTGGGTGAGTGTTCTTGCGAATCAGCTAAATCCACGGTTAACTCGATCCGCGGGTCCGGAACAGATGGAACACAGTTATCCGCTCGACAAGAACGGCGCTCACTCGTCGTCGATGATGAAATTCATGGTCGAGAAGGGCGCCTCCGTCTCTTGGACGCTGGAAATTGACGACCTGTCGAAGGGGACGTCCGACTCGCTTAGCACATTGCCGAAAGTAGCCAGGTCCTCGGAGGGCGTGACGACAGTTTCTAGGCAAGGATCGCTCAGGCTGACGCCGAACGCTAGGCCTGCCATGGATACTAGAGCGAGATCAAAGAGCATCTCCACCACGTGCGATTCGCCGCGGACTGCGGCAGCGGAGGAAGTGGCTGCGTGGTCGCCTTCGTTTAGCTCGACGCCGGTCTCACGGCGACGTCCTAGGAATGATCAATCGTCGCCTTCCTCGTCATCTTCATCGTCTTCCACGTCGTCTACGGCGCCGGCCGTGAATTCCGCAGTGGCCGCCGCGGTAGCGGCCGCTGCAGCGGCGGCGGTAGCGGCGGCGGATGATTGCAACGTCGGCGGCGGTCAGAGACCCCAGGAGGCTGGCGGGGAAGCGATGATCTCCGAGGAAACGTCGGCGTCCAGCAGCGAGGACGAGTCGTCCACCGGCAGCGATATCCCTCGGCTAGGAATACAGTTCGCTTGGGGCAAACCGATCAAGTAACACTCGAGCGAACCATCGCGGCCTGTTATTACCTGTCTACGCGTTCCTTTGCCCGCGTAACAGTGCTGTTTCGAATCGCGAGTCATCGTACGGCCGCTGTCTGTTCTCTTGCCTACAGTGGAGTCGTTCCTCGACGTGCATTGCGGACCTTCGTTGATCATTCCCCTTCGTCCGTTTGCAGATACGTTTACGTTTCGTTATTGTGTAACGCCGGCACCGCGCCTCTTTTATTTTTCCTTCTCTAAGCGATACATCCGGCCGAGGTTCCGAGCGAGAGAGGAGTGGCGTTTACATTTTAAGCAAACGTGCCGCGCGATTCAAACGATTCACACGATTCCGGAGTATAACGTTGTAAGTTAGTGAGATGTTTAAGAGATGAATTCCACGATGTATTTTAATGTTACGACTGTATAAATTAGGACTAGTACGATTGTTTCCGTGGTTTTCCCAATTTACGATCGGACGTTTCATCTTCCCCGACACACGATTTTTTGCATTGCGATTTAAGGCAGCGTGGATTTAAGATTAGGATCTTCGAAATCCATTACGTAATGATTTTCCGATAATGCATACAACGAAATTGCTTCGTTCGCTGTAAACAAGGCAACCGTGCCTTTCTTTCGGGCAATTTTCGCCTACAAAGTTTACGACGTGCAGAGTCACGCAAGGATTCTCCATTTTCGTTTTCATTCGCTCGCTTTTTTTTCTTTTTGAATTTTGACGGACATTGAAAAAGGGAAGTTCAATGTCGTTCTGACAGGCTTTTTATTGCGGATCTTTCCGAGAATTTTATCGGGATATCCGACTGTCTCTGAACACTTTTTATAATTACGTGAATACGTTTTATAAGCGTCACCTATTTTTTCGTTTTTGGTACAGAGACCACGTAGTATTGCGGAGATTAAATATATAAAATATATATAAGAGCATGACAAAAGAAAAATATTCCTCGTTCCTCGCGATCATGCCGATTTCGTACTTGTAAGTCGATTCTTTTTCAGATGATGCGCGTCGTCTCTTGCGTTTTCCGTTTGTTGCGTTCTCGAGAGAAATAAAAGAAAATCAAACTGCCGGAAACTCTTCGCCGGCGCGACGTTTGTCTTGTAACGCGCCTTCATGCGCGCAGCAACAACCAAATTCGCAGATGATCTACCTGGTAGATGCAGCAGAGAGAAAGCAGTGATAACCATTTAGCGACAAACTTGTAGCACGTTCCGACAAGAGCGTTAATTTCACAGTCCGTTCCATAGACGAGTGGTAGTTTAGATTTTAAATGAGGGAGAGAGCATCGCGCGCCCGACACACGGAAGCCAAGTATTACTCACCGAGAAAGTATGTTTTCTTTTCTCATGTGTGCTGATAAGATCGATGTATTATATACTTCTCGAATAAATAAGTATCATCTAAATTGTAGAGCAATCTGGGGAGATTTTCCGATTTTCCCTCATCGTTACGATTATAGATGCGAGTCCAGGAGTTCGTACTTCGGCTCGACTTTATTAATTGATCGCAATTTCAGCCGCGTTTGAAATATTCAGTTTAATAAGAATGTTAATGTTCAGTTTAATAAGCATGTCAATATTCAGTTTAAGAATGTTAATATTCAGTTTACGAATGTATCGACGTTATTAAGTTGAGATTGAACGGGAAACCGTGAGAATTTAACGCGTGATATTTTTGCGTTTTATAATGAACGTACGAAATGTGTTTTGAATTGCGATGCGATTGCTTGATTTACAATTATAACTCGCGCAAGTAGAAAGGGATACGCGATTAGACTGTTGAGATCATTATTAATTAGATTATCTTGTTGATTATACTACTGTGATGTCCTTTTTTTTTTGTTTGAAGATCAATAAAGCGTTTTGTTATGCAAGTCGCACGCGTCACCTCATTTTTTTCCCGCGATGCTTAAAGCAAAGATATCGCGTCTATATAATTTCAGTTTTCGTTATTATGAAGGAATAACTTAAATATGAAGATTACATCACGAATGTTTATTTTGGGATAAAGACGAGTTTAAAATCTTTGTTGCGGCAACGCCATACGGGTTTGTCGAAATCGCATCTCTTCCAGAATTAACAATCTGATTTATGATTTTCTATTTCGTTCCTGCAGTTTGCAGAATCCTGCTGTGGTTTCTTTGAAACTACGTCCGGTTTTTTAAAAACCGCAGCAGGATTTTGTAAACCGCGTTCGCGGTTCTTTCGAAACCGCGTGCTGTTTCTACAAAACCGCGTGCGTCTTTTTTTGATCGCGTGCGTCTTTTTTTTTCAAAATCGCGCGTGCAATTTTCCAAAATTGAATGTAATTTTTTCAAAATCGCGTACGCTTTTTTAAAAATTCAAAATTGCGTCCGATTTTTCCGAAAATACGCGCGATTTTTTTAAAACCGCATCCGGTTTTTTCGAAACCGCAGCAAGTTTTAACAAATGCGGTTTCTTTGTATGAATACCGCTCTAAGATTGTCTTAAACTGATGGTGATCTTAAAATACTATTTAGCCAATAAAACGATCATATAGCACCTCGAGATCGTACTCAAGACACTATAAAATTTAAATATATAAAATCGCGCTACGAATTCCGTCCCTCGCGTCTAATTTCATCGTTCCGCGGCCAGACGTGGGTTTTCAAAAATCGCTCGTGTGAAACCGGGCCTGAAGGACAAGGACCCGTCCACGGTGGGTTCGCGAACGCTCCGTCAGCCGCACCATCTACGATGGCCGACAGTCGATGGCTCCGATACATCTCGGGTTGTGGTTACCTTAATTTATTGACAAAAATGTAACGTCTCTATTTTTAATTGACCATGTTACCGCCGCGCACGGCATGACAATCGCCTCGACCGTATTTATGTTATTCTTGTTTCTATAAATATACTCACGCGCGAGTGCTCCTTACTCGAGATCTCCGGGTCTGACGTCGACGCGAAGATGTCTTCTAAGAGGTATATTTCGATTGTTTTTACTTTGCATCTTTCTTTTTCTTCCTCTTTCTCGTTCTCCCTCCCTCTTTCTCTCCTTCTCTCTCTTTTTTACGTTCCGACACGCGCTGCTGGCTCACTGCGCCAAATTGTCTTTGAGAAATTATTTATAGCGGCGTGGAAACGGAGCACGGATCCTCCGGCGAACGAATCTTCGTCTCTCCGGAAGATCGGCCTCCCTCCCGACTCTTTGTCCTTTCGTTAACGCGCAATCGTTCAGAATTATCAAATTTACCTCGTGTGACGAAACAACCTCGTTAAATCGCGCAGATTTTTCAATCTTCAACTGCATGCAAAGTAAAACGACCGATTGACAGATGAATTTAATTCTTCGAGTCATTCCAGCCAAGTAAGCCTCGTGCAAAATGTACAGAAGATTCTTTCGCTTCACAGCTTCTAGCTAGCAGCGTGAACTGTGACATTCGTTTCAGAAATATGTACCATTTTTATTGTTATTTTTAGCGAATTAAAAAAGTTATCGGAAGAAAGTCTGACGAGACAGCCAGAGGAAGTGTTTGATATTATATGCAAGCTGGGAGAAGGGTAAATCTATGATATTACTGATATTTATTGATAGCGAGAGATAGATTTCGCTCTTTCATTGTAAATATGTACTTCTGTGCAGGTCCTATGGCTCAGTCTACAAAGCATTGCACAAAGAAAGTGGACAGGTACTCGCTATTAAACAAGTACCGGTGGACACGGATCTGCAGGAGATTATTAAGGAAATATCAATTATGCAACAATGCGACTCTCCATATGTTGTTAAATATTATGGAAGTTACTTTAAGAATACGGATTTATGGGTAAGTTGATGCACATCGTGCTTTTTACCATCCCAAATAAACTGGACGAAACGACTTATCGATACCGTTGTAACTTGCAGATCGTGATGGAGTACTGTGGAGCCGGTTCTGTTAGTGATATCATGAGGTTAAGGAAGAAAACCCTCCAGGAAGACGAAATCGCCACGATCCTGAGTGATACCCTGAAAGGGTTGGAATACCTTCACTTAAGAAGGAAAATTCACAGAGACATTAAGGCTGGAAATATCCTTCTTAATAATGAGGGCCATGCAAAGTTGGCTGATTTCGGTGTGGCGGGTCAATTAACGGTGAGTTACAGAGAAGATGCTTTTGAGTCGAGGTCGAAATCTTGAACTGGATTCTCTGAAATAGGATACCATGGCTAAACGTAACACAGTCATTGGTACACCATTCTGGATGGCGCCAGAAGTGATACAGGAGATTGGTTACGATTGCGTGGCCGACATCTGGTCTTTGGGAATAACGGCCTTAGAGATGGCCGAGGGCAAGCCGCCGTACGGCGACATACACCCGATGAGAGCAATATTTATGATTCCGACAAAACCGCCGCCTAGTTTTAGAGAACCTGATCAATGGAGTCCAGAGTTTATTGACTTTGTCAGTGGGTGCCTTGTAAAAAATCCCGAAGAGAGAGCCACCGCAACCGAACTTTTGCAGCACGAATTCATAGGTGAGTAAAAGATTGAAATTCATATTACGATATTATATCAATTAACGTGTTCCGTGTGATTGCAGGTAATGCCAAACAGCCAAGTATCTTGAGCCAAATGATCGCCGATGCTCATGAAATACGAGAGAAGCAGAGCGCGCATAGAGCTCATGTCATAAACAACGTGGCGATTAAAAGTCAAAACCAGACGGAGGATTCGGTAGGTATTTCAAACTAGTCTATATACGAATAATATATATGTATAATTCGTGTATATACGTAACACTATGTTTCTGTCGTAAGGATGAAGACGACTGTAGTGGAACTATGAAACCGTTACCGGAGGACAGCAGGACTTTAGTGCCGAGCCATGATCTTCCAGACACGGGTACTTTAGTTTCGGCAATGTTGGACTTGGGTACAATGGTTATTAATAGTGATACCGATACCGAAGCTACCATGAAGAGTTAGTAGATCTTAATTACTCTCCAAATCGCAGCAGAAAAGTGATTTGCAATTAATATCGACATTCATTCCAGGACATAATACTGGTTCTGTAGAATCCGGGAAGAAATATCGACCATTGTTCTTAGATCATTTTGACAAGAAAGAAGCGCCTGAAATCGGAAAGGTAATCTTTCTTATATTACTTTAAGTTATTTAGATATTATCTATGTCTAAAATATTATAATAATAATATTGAATAATGTTACTGTATAGGGTAACGGACAGATGTTGGGAGCGCACAACATGGAAAATGCGAACAAATTGGAGCAGCAAAGTCCAACCGAATCTCATAGGTTTCAAAGTCACCTGCAGTTACAGCTGCAGAATCAGATCTCTCATCCCGTACCAGAACAGCCATACAACAATATATCGAAGTTTCAAAATGTCTTCACGGAACGTGATTTCGATTTTGTGAGTAAAATTTCTATCAGCGCTTGCTTTAAGAATTTACATAATTAATATTCGAGCGATATATCTGATCATTAACATAACAGAAGAGAGCGATTAATCACTGCGTTTTGTACAATATACAATTCACATTCTCTGCATCAATTTATTTGAAATAATTTGATGCAGAGAATTGAAATAATTTGATGCCGCTTTATAAAGAAAGATAACTCGAATATATAGAGAAGCCGTATCCTGCAGTTAAAGTTTCTCTCCTACGAGGAACTGCAGCAACGAATGGCTAGTCTGGACGCGGAAATGGAGCGGGAGATCGACGAGCTGAGAAAAAGGTATCAGACGAAGAGACAGCCTATTCTGGATGCCATGGACACCAAGCGGAAACGTCAACAGAACTTCTAACAGTCCTCCTTTACGCGAATAAGTGATGACGGATAGACAAAGGGTGTACAGTTGTATAAATGAATAGATTTTATTCGCGTCATCCCTGGTTTCATCAAAGAAAAGAACATTGCTCCCCACACCGTGAATATTTTACCTCATAAACGGACAAACGTGTAGCGACTGTGAATGTTTCCTGTTTACTCGCAAATCACAATGTTGCTTTTCTTTATGAATCCTGGGGTATTACAGCTAGTAATAGCTAATAGCCTCACGTCATCATTGTAAATTATTTTACGTGATTTAGGTGAAGAAACAATCACTATACTTAATTTTTGTATTATGTTTATCTATATTTACTGTTAAATATATCCTATTCTTATAGAAATATTCTGAGAGACTCCTCTAGGGTCGTTAGAAACTAAAAGAACGGAATGCAATAGGAATGCAGAAACAAATGCATCGCGATTACGATCGTTTTTATCGAGAAATTTTATATTTACTTGGAAAGAAATCGGTATTTCGTATCGTCATGCTACGCTAGTCATTTACAATGCCATTTTATCCAGGATATAAAAAGATCATTTATTCATGAGAAATACACTTAACAGCTAAACATTTGAACAGTTCTTGAGTGTGAATGCTCTATTTAATCATGACAGTTTGAAATAAGCGAACAAGGCTGTAAGATTTAATTTACTTTTTATTCTCTCTCTCTCTCTCTCTCTCTCTCTACTGCCATAGATAGACTCTCTACTCATTCATTTACTAATAGTAGCAACTAACTCTAGTTTACATCGATTTTCTATGATGATTAAATTTACTTTTCAAGTTGCAAGCATGTTTAACACCAATAAGATCACGCAATTCTAAAGTAATGAATAGTGTTCTTCAGTACGCAGCACCATGATAAAAAATGATGCCGCATTGTAACGAGATATTTCACGAACGAACTTACTAGTATTAGAGTCTTCCGCGCGCCGTATTAGAAAGTATTTTCCAGTATGCTCTAATTTACTTTGTCTTAATATGGAAATTGTTGAAACTGAAATTTATCAGATTCCACTAATGATAATGGTATTTTTAGAATAATATAAAAGTTTGTATGGTAATGCCTTACACAATAATCCATTTTATGTATAAAGCATTAAAAATTTTTGATCGCATATTTTTTTGTGATCGTTACAAAAATAAATATATTTGTACGTGCCATTAACACATATGGCGAATAATTATAGTGGAATAATAATTCCTTGCTGACGTTTGAGCTATTTTGCAAGTAGTGGAAATAGAGCTATACTTAAATGCGCTATAGCCAGAACTGATCTTCAATTTTCTTCTTTTAGAAAATAATAACACAGAATAACAACATATTTTTGATATAGAGGGTGTGCACATTGTCTCAATGAAATAAGGTCCGAATTTGAGGCGTATATTATCCATAATCCTGATACAAACAGAAGTGTAATACTAATAAGGTTTCCCCAACCGAAAAAGAATTAATTGCTTCACAAATAAAATTTATACTTCAATATCATTTTATATACGAAATGCGATATAACTGTACATAAAGATTTTTTAGAGATTCTTTTAAATAATTTAAATGGTCGTATATAATGTTCGATCATTTTTATGTGTTAAAATTGTGATGATTTTATTGTATTCTCTCACCTTACAATTCATACAATACATCATAACATGAGGATGTTTGTAAATTGCATTCTTATATAAAATTATAGATTTACAAATTTTATATTTTTACAGTTTATGCTACTGTAAAATCTTCCTTCTTAAATTTATGACCTGTCTCAATTAATGTTCTGCGCTATCTGTTCTAGGATAAAAGAGAGTAAAACGGACAAAAAAAAATTTACATAAAAATGTCACAAAGTACACTAATGCATTTTCTACACGATTAACAGTCATTTAGCCTTAGCTAGCAATCATTTTTCATACATTATATTTACATATTTCATAAGGCAACGTGTAATAATCCGTTTTTATTTTTCCACTTGGCGATACGGCTTTGTATTCATATCTAATCATGACAGTTTTATGACATCAGATTTTACATTCGTATTGTGTATTGTATTTACAATCTATTACAGTGTTTGGCTGAAATATAGAGACTGAAGGCAGAAGTATGTTTTCCGAGTGAATAATTTAGTGAAAACTATAATAGTCTGATGATAGAACGTAACAACATATAGAACGATTGCTATTTAATATTAAAGCGAGATATTAATAGTTTTGTTTAAGATAACTACAAAAGCAAATATTAACATGCTGCCTTTACAATCATTTTGTTTAATAATAATAAAACATTATACAAACTATGCGCGTTTGATCTCTTCAGTTTGATCTTTTATTAATATCATTACTACTAATCCTATTATTAAGTACCTCGTGCATACAGTATTTCTTGTACATCTATACAAAGTTTTGGTCAAAGTTAATTTCCGAACTATACCAGATTGGTTATTGGAACTGGACGGTATATATAAAAATGTATAAAGAATGTTTTATAAAAAGTTATCAATAAATATAAATGCATTTTAATCACATACAGAAGACACTAAACATGCATCATTCAACAAAGTCTTGAAAGCTACCTATCGTTGAATTTAAAAATTTGAAAATTTAATGACTTGTAAGATATCTTAAAATATATCTTTTAAAAAGATTGTTTTGAAAGGCACCTCTGTTATTTTTTTTTTATCACTATGCTTGTACGTCAAACTTCAAAATTTATGTGGCTCATAAATCATCATCTCCTATCATACGAAAAACGTTATTTTCCATGACATCAAGATCCGTTGTCTGAGCCCTATCAGCAATAACAGAAACGGCTCTTGAATCATTCGATTTTTTTGACGTCACAGCCGACCATTTGTTAGCAAGTTTCTTTATAATTGGCCCCGATTTAGAATGATTATTATTGGCACATTCACGCAGCGGCGATCCCGTAACGATACGACTCTGACCATCCCTCTTGATATACGTCCACGACTTCCCAGGTTCTGCCTGCAAATATCATATATTTATGAACGAAGAGACTTGATTTAAGCATTCAAGTAATATTTAAAACTGTTTATATAACAACTTGATTTCTGCTCCCCACTACACATTTCTGCAACAACTCGTCAATCATGGCTTGCAGACAAACAGACATTAAAATCGCTTGCTCGGACGTAATCGTAATCCATTGCAATTCATTCCTAGCAATTAGATATTCGAAGGATAACTCCAGAGTGCACTCGTTATAATCCTCATGATGATCCGTTCCCTAGATATATGCATCATTAATAATTCATACCGGACGTTCTAAATAAACTTTCCCACTAAAATATTCGTAACACCTACATTCTGTATTGTGGTAATACGCCAGCATCGCATTCGCGATACTTTAAACACGACCTCGTGCTCCTCGGGCGATAATACGCGTAAATTCAATTCATTTCCACCTATAGCGAGCAACACTCTCGAGCCACGTTCGGGATAATCGCAGTAACACGGCGCAAACTGTATGTATCCATAATATTTCAAGTAACGAGCTATATTCAGGTACTGAAATAACGAAAAGACAAAATTAATTATTCGAAAAATGTTATTTGCTTGTCGCGACAAAACGTACCTCTTTTCTGTCTCCAGACTTTTCCAAGTTCTCCAATTGATGATGTATTTCCTTCGTAACCGAAATCCAACCGCCGCGAATTTCCGCAGCCGCTTGAATATAAAGTAAATTCAGCGTTACCGGATCGTTCAATAACTCAACGTCGTACGTCGTATCCCAGTAATTTTTTCTGAGAACAATCCGTGAGCCCGTGGAACTCATGTATTTGTGCGTTATAAATGGCGATTCAAATTCTTGCAATTTCCGCAATACTGAGACAAAAAGATATGTATATTAAAAGAGAAAACAAAATATATACCATAATAAAACGCTTTAAGAGCATGTATACTTACTTTTGATGCTACCGGATAGCTCATCTTGTACAACAATAAATAGCGCAAAATGAAAATAGTATTTTTCTGCTAACTTTATATGTTTATATACTTTCTGTGGAAAAGAATGAAAGTATTTTTAACACTCATCATTATGTGTGTGAAGTTATCTTTTTTTGTACATAATTAATTATTGAGGCTGTATTCCTATATTCACTTTCAGTACTGAAAATTTATAGTATACGTGACGTAAACTATAGATTTTCAGTACTAAAAGTGAATATGGGAACACAGCTTGAGAATAATTTGAGAATAATATACCTTTAAAATTTCGCCAGAATGCTCTCCCGGAGAGATATTTAACGAAATTTTGGATCCATTCATAAGAAATATATCTAGAGTCTCGTGCTCCGACAGGCCGTCCGCAGTTTCTTGTTGAGCATTCAATAAAAATCCATTTAGTATCTCCGAATTATTTATAGCTACATTTTGACCGATGGATTGAATGTATTTCTCCAAAGCAAGCCGCCGTTCTTCCTGCTGAACGGCGGTCAAAGGAAAGAGCTTCTTCGGAGGGAATATAGGTAACGGCATGTCGAGATCCTTCGACAGCTGTACATGTAGATTGTGCAGCTGTTTGTATCTCGCGTTACAATGGAATAATCCATTGATATGAATATTATATCCCTGCAATTCAGGAGATGTTGTATTATTATATAAACGATCAGAAGCATGCGATATACAATAAATTATAATAAAGTTAATACTTACAACATATGCATTCCCAGCCGCGTCCGTAAATTCCTGAGTATCTGGTATAGAAAAGTGCATCTCGATGGTACAAAAATATATATTGTCAGATAAAAATATCGTTATAAAATCACATTATCCGTGACAAAATTTGTCGACCTCTCAATATTTTCATTGGCATAGCAGCATCTGTGAAGGAGCACAAAAGCGTTAAACGCAAAGAAAACGTAAAGTTATCAAATTTTCCGATTTGCTAGGCTCAGAACCGCATCTGAAATCAACACGTGGGATCCTACAAGTCGCTGTGCGATGAGTCATTATTTTCTACGGAGCGACGTTCGATTCAACCCGCCCACCGGCCAAACGCGTCTTTCCCCACGATCTTTTCTCGGAAGGGGACGGTGCTCCGAGATCACCCGAGATCCGGGATCGCGGCGGAGAGATTGTAGAAAGCGACAACCTGACACTTAATCCCGAGAAGCCTCCGGACAGAGGCCACAGGATATCCTTCCCGACCCCCGGAGATTCACGCCGTCCCGTTATACTCACATATTGCTGCGCGGCGACTTTCGTCGTTTGCGGGACCGCATACGTGACAGCGGTCCTAATCGGTCACTCACGCCCACTCGCGCGTTATATTTCACGCGATTATCACCACCGACACGCATTTGAATCCCACGACGGCCCACGGCCGCCGCACCGCGAACGTGAGAATGTGCGTCGTCGTGTCGAACGCGCTCGCGAGCTCGCACGTGAATGACAGGATTGACAGGACAGGACTGACGGGAGCATTATTGACTGTTGTGCGCTCGCCGCGAACGCGGTTAGCGTGTCACGCGTCACGCGGAGTGCGAACTGCGGCGGGAGGGGAATGGCCAGGAATGGCGTGTAGTATTTAGTACGGTGCGCGCCGCCCTTCGCCCTCCTTTACAGCGGTTTCTTCGGCTGCGCGGTTTTCTATTTTGCGCAATTTTGCGGATCAAAACGCGTGCAAGGAAAAGTGAAAAAAGCGCAGAGAGATTCTATCCTTTTTTGGGTACTCTATATACTCTGCACTTGGATTGAAATAAACAATGACGCTGGGGACGCTACGCTGGTCGTCCCTTTAAATTTCAGCTTTCTCATTCACTTTTCCCTTTATTTTCCTTTCCTCTGTAAAATAACAATGTCTTGAGTACGGAAAATGTGATATAAATTTTTTTAGCATAATATCAATATTTTTCTGTTGTCGAACTTACATAATTAGTGAAAAATATTTGAAAAAATACGCCGTGTATACAAATCTCATACTTTCTAAAGGTTATTTTATTTTGAAGCGTCTCTAATGTCCACAAAATGTAGACATTGAACTACGTAGCCAATACATCCCATAGGTAATGTCCACGATTTTGTGGTTCTCTTCCGTGCTATATGTACGATTTTGTGGAAACAGTTTAAAACAGTTTTTCGAGGCGACTTAATTATTAGGAATTTAAGTAAGTGATATAAAGGATCAGTGAGAGATGATGGGCGATGGGAATTATAAATTATTATTTTGTATTTTCGAACAGTCAAGTCAATCACTTTCGTAATCAGGCGCCAATTTGACACAGTGAAGCTGGCCAGTGGCGCGCGTCAGTCGCGTCACTCTCGAAACTCGAAAATTCGAAAGTAATTAATCTTTCGTCGTCGCGAACGGAACGTCACGAATATAGGATGGATCTACTGATCGTCGTGGCAGCTGGTTTAATTGTTCATTTCGTAATATTGTTAATTGTTTATTTTGTATTTAGTTGATTAAATCTAATTGACTTTAATTATTGTAATGGCCCCTTCGCGACGAGTTCGCGTTTCGCGCATCAAAAGCGTAAAGTCTTACTGCTTATTGCCGGCAATGATTAGCCGGAGCAGAAGGAATTGTTGGTTCTCTTCCTTGTTGATCTCTCGTCACTTCATTGTCTTGTTTTTATTTTTATCGAAGATATACACATTAATCAATGATATATAAATTAACTATAAATAAAATAAATTAAATTTTGCTGTTATATACAGAAGACTAACAGATGATCTCAGTTATATGTTATCGTTTCCCATACAGCACAAAATATTTTTTAAAATAAATATGTATCTATATATATGATCTGTATACAATATATATTATTTATTATATGGTAAAAGAACTTGTTTTTTTAACATTATAACTAATAATTCGAACAAATAAATCTGTTAAGTGTAAAATTAGTTTACGTATTTTCTCATAATCAATTCGGAAGTGAGCCGGCATTCTGCCGATCCTATACCAATATGAAATTTGCAGCGTGCAATTATCGATAGTACAAAGAAAAGAAGACAAATAACGTAAATCAAAATGTAAATTGGCAATTATATATCTAAATTGTAAGCATCTTAAAATTTTGGCTCTTATCAAAATTTCTGTATATACAATTATAAATTTATCTATTGACGTATTGAATTGACGTAATGTCTACAACGCGAAACTTTGACAAGCCATCAGACATTCGCGGAACAAGAGCTGCAGTGATTACATCGAAATGGTTATAGTTTATATATTTGCTATTTGCGCTATACGTTTAAAAAATCTATTTAGTAAACCGTTCAAAAAATAAATATTTCTATTAATTTTCTAACACTATATGTTTATAATAAAAGAGATGTCCATCATGTTACATTTTCTTACAAATCACCCTTTGCGTCAAGCTTTTTAATTTTGTATAATTTTCTAGTCCCCAAGATGCGCAAATACCAAAGGGACAAAAGGAAAACACGGAGTATAAAATAACACCTCCAGTTATACATATAACAATACAGGCTGCACAGGACAAAATTCGTCCTGAAAAAAAGAAATCAAAACGTAAGTTTGTACCTGATGATGTCTCTTGCGTAAAAGCCTCTTCAACGGATATTCGAGATAAAGATGAGAGAAAAGCTGACCGACGCGAGGTCAGTAATATAAATAACGATATAATGAGCAAGAATGGAATTTTGCAAACGGGACACGAATGTCATATTCTACAGCGTGTATCCAAATTTCAAACTAAGAAAGAATCATCGATGCATTTATAATATATCATATCTCACTATGCTATATAAAATAATTCTTTTCTTTCTATATTATCGATATTTAATATAGAAGACACGTGTGATTATCCCGGAGATGCGAGGAGGCATACTGTATTCCAGATGTTGTTGCTTGCATAGAGACGGCCTCCAAGATTATTGTCCTTTATCGCAATGTCAAGGGCAACCGGAATGTTTAGTTAAACCGTGGGCTGTCTGTCCACCAGGAAAATTTGTTAGACTACGTTATCCAGAATTGTATCCAAAAGTATCTGGCACCAGTTGCACCACACAATAATATCGTTTCTTTAAAAAAAAGAAAATAAAAAAAGGAAAAGTAGAAAAAAGAAAAAATATTGGAGTTCTTTGAATATTATTCTATATACACAAATTGTACTATAAATTATATTATAAAGATTTTATATAGAAAACTGAAGAGCGTATCCTTTCTCTCAATTATTGCTTTATCTCTTACTCCTTTGCAGTAATATTTTTAAAATTTTTATCTATAGTAAGATAAATATAGGTATATCCTACTTTAGCAAATAATTTACAGAAAAATTTTAATGTACCTACTAATTTGTGTCCCTATTCAGTTATAATTGTTGCTTGGAAACTTACAACAGAAAAAAGAGTATTCGATCCGTATATGTACTGACATATATCTTAACATACACTTTTTGAATGAAAAGTAGCGATTTCTTCCTGTATATTAATGTTATATCCATATTAAAAATAATAATTCTACAAAGATGAAAAACCAATAAAAAAAGAGCACATTGTGAACGCAGAAAATTTTCTTTCCCAACTCTTTTTTTGCTAGATGTTGCATAACACTATATGTTTCGTAAGATACACGAAAGACAAAAATTAACACAAAGACTCAATATATTTCCAAATGTAACAAGTTTCAGAAAAAGATGTAAAGCCAATGGAGTAACGATTAAAATGTTAAGTTAATTAAGTTGCCAAACAATAAAGTACAGAAAGTAGACGAGTTGGGTAGGCAGACAAGTACATTAATAGAACTGCATTGCAGGGAGAGATGATTCTTCTAATTAGCAAGGCGGACAGCATACGTTACAAGATTGCAGTACATATGGTGACGGCACACAAAATTGATACGAAGCTAAGGAATCATCGAAGCACGCTAGATTATCATTGTTATTCTCGATGTTTAATGTGTTGCCTCTTGCAGCGGGCATCGTAGAAGCGCAAAGAGCCTCGACATTCTCACTTTTATCACACGAGAAAATTTGTTTTTGGCGAGCATTATCGCAAGCTAATCTACAATACGCAGCCAGAGCCGCTTCCCTGGCTTGGTCCGCGCAGTAGAATTTTCTGAGGGCGATCTCCACGTCACCCAAATCGGTCAGCTTCAATAATGCAGCACGACCTGGCTCGCAAACTGGATACAGTTTTGTCATGCACTCCGGTCTACCCATGCAATCCCACATCATGCATCTATCCTGTAAACCGTTCCTTTTGATGCATTCGCATCTGTACATTATACTCGCTCGAAAGTCGAAGGATTTACATGGTTTGACAGATCCCTGTAATATTTTGTAATTCGATATGTTATATGTTTAACGAGTAAATTGAATAACACGCAATTTCAAACAATTTCAAACAATTTAAAATAAATATATTTAGATTAGATCATTGTTAATAAAAGTCGATGGCTGTGTAATCATTTGGAGAAAGGGGATGATGAAAAATATTGCTAAATATTTCTAATGGAAATTAACATTAGACACTCACACAGTAAGGTGGAATACAGGATAAATCTGTGGGACAGTATACTATAGGTGCACAAGAGGGTTCGTCCCATTCACACGGTTTCCTACGATGTATAAATTCGATAAACCACACATATTTATTATTATTTATTATCAAGTCGAATATGATCTTACTTCCTATCCATTGAGCTGATTAAACATTTTAATCGCGATAGTAATTCGCGTCTTCTATCACAATTTTGGTTTTTACCATCGCAAGGCATTTTGATTTCCAAATTCTGTAGCACTCAATATACTGGCAAATTTTCTTCTTTTAGAAGAATTTATTTTCTTCTTTTCGTTTTTTTTTTCTTTATATTTTTTTACATTTGTATTTTCATCTTGTGTGATATCGATCCGAGATATACGTGAAATATATACGTCAAATTTAGCAATTGCACAGAAATTTAGCGGTATCAGCTAAAAATTTTCTCGAGCAACATAATTGTTAATTTATCGTAAACATCGAGTTTCCTAGCAACTATAATACGTTTATAGTATATTATGTATACATAAAACACTTACATTCAACACACACATTTTCTCGTTTGTAATATTAAGCAAGCTTTATACAACTTTTATAATTATAAATTATTATATTATTTGAAATAAAAGATAACATTTTCACATTTCAATATATAGCATTTTTGGGACTGCTATATGTAATAAAAATATACATATACCTAAATATAGAAAAATAAATTTATATATTTGCTTTTGCATAATTAATATCTATCACAATATTTACATTACATCTATATGTATATATATGACGCATATTTATTCATTTCCTGGACTAGATGATAAAATTTGAGTATGTGTTCGATATATGTAACACAAGAAATAATATAAAGAAATTAACTGCAGAAAATCTCGAGACTTGCCTGGTTCAGTATAGCTATAAAAGTTTCGATAGTTTTCCTTGTTTTCCGTTTTTTAAAATAAAATTTTGATTTGTAACCCATAATTATACAGTATTGACTGATTGACATATTTATCGTATGCATTAAAAAGAGCAAATTCTATTTTCGTATAGTTAAACTTTTTTATGAACACAGAAATCCAAACCTAAACTGTAGTTGATTGACGGGAAATATGCAGTCTGTACTGTACTTATTATGATTACGTCTACCCAGATAGCAGTGTGTGACATTTAGTGACGGCAAATGCCGTAATAATGCCGTCTTAGTGACGGCAACACGTCAAGTTTCCGTCACTAAGACGGCATTATTACGGCATTTGATGTCACACTGTGCTATCTGGGTATGGTAGATCAAGTTAAATATAATCGCACATAATTATAAATAAATTGAACATAAAGTGCAAGGTCTGAACAATACAGTGGAAACAGGAAAAAGTCAGTTTGATATCGGTGATCTCTATCGTGGACCATCGTGGACGTGAAGAGAAAGAGAGAAAAGATAAACAGTGTAGCCGGTGTAGCTGTAGCGACTAGCGAGCAAGCGAGGAAGTGGAGGAACATGCGCACTGTGGCACTGTGCGCACATGCGACCATGCGTGCGACAGCGACACGCAGCGACACGTGCGTTGTGCTTTCGCCACTTTGGCGGTAAAGTCGATGGTACTGTAATATTTCACAAGTGGGTTCAAACCGATTAGAAAGAAATGATGGAGGGCACAGCTCGAGAGAAAACTCGGGAGGAAAAACCTGGCGTCTCCAAAAACAATGGCGCAACGCAAAGCTGTAGAAGTATATTGGATTCGGGTGGCTGTCTAAACTACGACATTCTAAGAATTATCTTCGAATACTTAAATGCCAGGGATCTAGGAAGCGCCGCGATGGTTTGCAGGTACAACGTAGTACAACGTGCTTAATAATCCATTAATAATCCGCGCTCGATTTAATCTTAAACACTTATTTAATTCAAGCAGAATAGTTATTCTATATCATGTGTATGTGAATAAACACGAACAAGATTTGACTTACAAATAATCTCTTTGTGCTCTGTGACGTTTCATGTCAACTCTCAACTCACTGCGCCATTCCGCCTAGAGGCGTGTTCGAGCGCGTTCCAGACTGCGTAATTTTTGAAAATTTGCGACGCAGGTTCTGCGTGGCACCGGATTGTGTTAAATACAAGTTTGTCCTTCCGTCGCACTTAGATGGGTCGATTTGTTTGAGCGAGTTACAACATTGTTTGAGTAAATCTTGATTGTTACGGGCCGTATTGACCTCCGTCGGGAGGCAGGAGCCAAAGCAAACAAAGAAGAAGAACTCATTGCGTCGCGTTAATAGAGCCACGGGGCGGTCTCGCTCCGCGCGTACTTGGCGCGAGAAACTACCGTGTCTCTTGATGTCTAAAAGTTTAATGATAAAACTATAATGATAATACAAATTGGGAACTTTACGTCGACAGCCAATGATTAAAAAAGTTGTGGTTTTTTAAAAACGACCCAACTGGCCATATTTATTATTAATTGCACAACGTTTCAGCTGTGAGTCATGGAGTGATACGGACGTGCTTTTCAACACGAGTTTTCTCGATCATCTCGATGTCCGCACTTTTTCTACTTGATATTTGACGTGCAAACTTACAAATTACCAATGTAAAGTCTGCAATATATTCAACTGTGACTTGAAAAGGGCCAAAACCCATGGCCGAAACGTTGTGCAATTAATAATAAATATGGCCAGTTGGGTCGTTTTTAAAAAACCACAACTTTTATAATGATAATATTTAACATCATTCCATCTGCTTTACTACAAATGAAAAGTACATGACATTGTAAGCTGCAAACAGAGCATGAATTTGAGGAATTATTCTTTCCAGGTTCTGGTCAAAAGCTGCAAATGATGAGAAATCGATAAGAGGTCCTTATTGTCAGTATTACACAACGCGTAAATCTTTGTATATCAAGAATATAAGAATTAAACCATCAGTAGGATTCTTTTTTATTCCAAAAAATGAAGGAAGTAAAGTAAATGAAGGAGAATGTACACCATGCCATTTACAAGGTATATGTATATATATTTTATTGCTTTTTTAAATCATATTTTCTTTGGTATGTACAGATACAAATTTTGGAGTTTTATAAAAGTAAATTTTAAATAAATAAAGTTTAAAGTTATTACATATAATAAAGCAGTATAGTTCGTATATAGTATAGTTTAGTTATATATATATATATATATATATATATATATATATATATAGAGATAATAAAGTTAAGTAATCAGGTGAATTAAAAGATTTTATCAACAGTAGCAAGTAAATTTTTTATTTCAAAAAATTTATGATAAACTATTTTTTTAATGTATTAATACTATTTTGATAATATGGAATCGTTGAAATTTTCTTTTATTTTTTTAAGGTTATATAAAAGATTTGCTACCTGAAAATTGCGAAGCTATAAGGTTATATGCTCCAGAAAGTGTCACTTTGGATAATTACGAATTATTAGGAAATGATCGTTTATTTCCAAGAATAGTATGTGCGTTTTTACCACAAATCCCAAACGTGAGAATAAAATCGTTTGAATTGGTAGAAGATTGTGTTATACAAAAATCAGCTGAATATCAAGAGATGATTAGGACAATTGTTGATCATGAAGCATCTACATCAAATGACGAAACATCTACATGTTTTATGTTATTCAGTAATTACTTTGATCAAGCGACAGCAAAACGTTGGGCCTCAGCCATGCAAAGAAGGTATAATTTATATTTAATCCAAGCAATGATACATATCTAAGTTTATTATTCAGGTATGTCCCACTGTTGTACAACAATCGCTGATACTTGATAACACATGTTTATTTTTCTTTGAATACGTTCAGCAATGAAATCAAAATTGCTTCTGTTTGGGGTGGTATTTTGTTCGATAATTATGTGCAACATACATATGAGTCACGTTGTGTTGCTGTCCTGATTACTGGTTCTATACAAACGTGGTCCACGATTTTGGACATAGATTGCAAAACAGTGGAGCAGATCGAAGCAAGATTAAAGTTATTTAAGGATGAAGTGAAGTTAAAGAAACATTCCATAGGATTTATATTTATATGTTCGCCTCGTAGAACAAAGTGCAAAGAATCTAGTGTGGAATCAACGATATTTAAAAGATTATTCCCCAAGGTACCCTTAGCAGGTTGCTTTGGCTTTGGGGTGTTTGGAAAAACTACTACCGTTGATGAAGGAAGTGAGTATATAATCTTCTTCTTTCCTTCTTAGTGAAAATATTGTCTCTCGATAGGTAAATACATAAATTCCCTTTTGTTTTAGAAAATGAAGAGGAACATGAATGTGAGAAATCTAGATCTTGGTATAATGAATACTCTACTGTGTTTTTGATACTTACGTATGGTTAACGTTTTGAGAGAAGATATGTGCTGTGTGTGCTACGAACATATTTTATCATTCGTGCATTACTAGATTTAGGTCTCGTATTCACTCATCTTTTTCTTTATTAAAAACATACAGCATAACGAACGTAGTAGCAATAAATTCGAGATTTGATAATTTTTGTTTGAAGTAGATAAAATTTTATATTGACGTTAGATAAATTTATTTTCGAATTTTATTTTGATGACTTTAGTATCTAAGTTTTTTATTATTTTTTTTTGTCACGCGTTTTACACATGACTAGGTAATTAATATTTGATATTTAGTCGACGATCGGCGTTTATCTGTACGGACGTGTCTCGTCCTGAAATTTTTTTGAACCGTGGCTAACGCAACAGTTGCCTTTTGTGCATGCTTTATCGGCCTTTGCGCCACTGAATTTTGTATTGCTGGCTTTTGTTTATTGTTTTCGAGTCTGGCCAAATTAAATCTGGTGGATCTAAGAGCCATTAATAAGAAGAAGAAGAATATTTGATATCTGTCATCATTATTTTCGTATTTTAGTTCTGTTGATTTGACTTTTTTATTTTTGTTCGTACATGGTCTATACAGTTACTTAAATTTTTTCCTCTACGATCCATATTTCTTTTCTGTCGCGACGTGCGAGTACATATAAAAATAAAATTAATCTAATATTATACCTTTTTTTCTGAGATACTATCGATAGAATTTTATATCAAGTCCTTTCGCAAATTGAAATATAAATCAAAGTTCTATAGAAACTATAATATTTAAAATGCCTCGAAATATCTTCTTTACCATTGTTTCAAATAAATCAAAGTTTGTTCAAGATGCTTCGGAACTTTTTTACCACTGTTTTCGAATAATATGCGCGAAGAGAGAAATCCGAAGCGTGAAATACAACGCTTTTACGCCAGGGTAATCGTCGTAGACCGCAATTTTACACAAATTTTACATTATTCTTATATGTAATCTGCGAACGCGCGTTTTGTACATGATGTTACCAAAGAATAAGAAAACAAGTTATAGCTTATAACAATATATATTATGCTCGTACTACATATACGTTTCATTTTATATTCTTTTTTGTTCATTACTTTTCTGAAGCGCTTGGTTTAAGTAATGCGAATTTTATCGAGCAAGCAATCGTCTGTTAGTTACTCAAGTATTTATAAATACAATGTACAATGAGCTGTCAGAATAAATGTTAAAAAAAGGAATAGAACTACAATTGGTCAATTATATACATATAAAATATGAATACACACGCACGCACGCACGCATCTAAAAATCTACGCTGTATTTACAAGGTGTATTTAAAAATCCTCTTTGATTTACATTACATATTACATATGTATATATACATATACATATACTCACACATATAAATGTACATATATGTATATATATATATATATATTTCACATTATATATGAACATCGTATTACGAAGTGTAAATAAATTTGTACGTATCTTTCTTAATTTTTAATAAAATACCTTCTTCATTTAATTTTGAAATTAAAACAGTAAAATCATTTATTACAATATTTTCGGATGCCGCAAGCGCTTTCAAATCTTTCACTGAAAATATTTGTTCCTTATCTGCATTTACCTTTTCTTCCAGTATCTTTATAAACATTTTTATCTGCAGAGAAGAATTATAAGTAAAGAATATAAAATGCTATAGATATTTAAACATTTTTTATATAAATGTAAATAAATTAGTTTGTAAACAATTTACCTTTTTATTTGTCAATTTACCATCAGATTGTGATTTCGGCATTGTATCACAATCTTCTACTGTATCCGTCGTTGCATATCGCAATATATCTATTACATCCAATGCATCCGATTCGGTTGCTTCCATACGTAATTCCAGTTTTGCCCTAGCCTGTAATAAGATGATATAAAATATCTCACTTTGACATTCTCTTCGTCACACAACAAAAGATACTGAACCTCAGTTAATCGAATCATGGCTTCTAATTGTCTATTGAATATTGGTATACTACCGAATTGTTTATTTTTCGATCGAAGTTCTAAATAATAATTCTGTAATATTGTTGCAGCTTCAACGGATAATTTTGGTTTCACATATTCTCGAGCATAGGAAATATAAGCTCGAAGAATAGGTTGTGGTATAATTTTAGTGGATAATGGTAACAGCAGTTTTTCCCTGAAATATTTATTACGCAGTCATATAAGGTGTTATATTTTCTTCGAAACTATTAAAGGTAGCAAAAAAATTCTTTTTGTAGTTTCCATGATTGGAGCCTTTTAAAGGACACTGGACAGGATACCATTATTAATCTTCCCGAAAAGAAGCAAGAGGGGCGATATCCCGTTTCTTTTAATGGTATAACATGTAATTTTCTGCATTTTTTGGATAAATCTTGTTTAACGTAACATTTAATTGGAACATTTTTTCCTATTTTGCTTTTCCATTTTTCCTAATAGTTAAAGAGTTATGACAAAAAACATATTTCAGTAAAGAATTGCTGTTAATAAAAAAATGGGATATTTCTACTCTTGCTCCTATTTTTGGAGGATTGGGAGTATCTTGTTTGTAATTTTAAAGGTTTCAACACACTTTAAAAACTTAAAAAAAAATTTCTTTATCTTTAATAGTTTCTAAGAAGATACACTAGTTACCTTAGACATTCTGTATAATGTAAAATTAATTATAATAATTATTTCTTACCTCAAAGCACATTCATTATCAGAAGATAACTTCATAAATTCTTCATTGGGATTTGCATGTGAATTGCTATGAACAGTCATGATATGCTTGCACAATAGATTATCAAAATGCTATTACATAGAAAAAGAAATGGCTACAATTATTATACAGTATATAACTTCTATATATTGAACTAATATTTAATTAAAAAATAAGTATTTACCTCATTTGGTTTATCCAATAATAAAAAAATCAAATCAAATCGCGAGAGAATAGGCTGACTAATATGTAGATTTTCGGTTACTGTTTTGCTCTTGTCGTATTGCCCTCCGATAGGATTAGCCGCTGCGAGGATTGATATCCGTGCAGGAAGGGAACATATTATACCTGACTTTGCAACAGTTATGCTTTGTTGCTCCATCGATTCTAATAACGCCTGAAAGAATACATGCAAAAAATTACGTATATATATATATATATATATATATATAATTCTATTTATAAATATAACTTTTCTCTATTAATATCATCATTGAAAATGCTAAAATCACTGGATTTTACATTACAATTCCTACATTAATAATATTCATCTGTTGCGCATATCTTAGCATACTTGCTATGAACAATACTCATGTTATTTTACCTGATGCTGAGAGCACATTTTATCGAATTCATCGATGCAGCAACAACCTTGATCTGCTAAAACTAAAGCACCAGGTTCTAAAGCAAAATCATTTGATCCCGGTTCTTTTGTAAGCGTTACCGTTAATCCTGAGGATGTACTTGAATTGCCACAAATATATACACCTTTTAACAATAATTACGTTTCCATATGAGACATTTATATATTACATGAAGAAACTTAAAGAATTATTGGTTTTCTCATGTATACCTTTTGCAGATATTCGAGCACATGCTTGTAACATCTGCGATTTACCAAGACCAGGATCTCCGACTAACAGGATATGTATATCGTCTCGTAATTGCGCATGTTTTGCATTACCTCCAAATAAACTTAATATTAATCCAGCTTTAACTATCTCATGTCCGTATATGTTGGGACATAACGAATGCACTAACAATGCGAAAAGATTTGGTTCTTTATATATATCCTACACGTAATAAAATAAAAGTAAATATAATTATTTGAAGATGTAAAATCAGCTTCATTTTTTATTTAATAAAAAACAGTACCTGTATAGCCAAATAATTTTTGAGAGAAATTTCTGTGCTCATAGAACTTTTATTTTGATACCTATGTTTATTATTAATAACTGTTATTGCTTTCATATATAATGAAAATGGAGTCCCAACTTGTGCTTTAGTTGTACCATCATCGACTCCTTGAACCTAAAGTGATAAGACATTACTCAGATAATACTTCCTCCCTCTTTGCTTTGGTATTAAGTAAACATATTTAAGTATTTAAATAATATATTCGTCTTTTTATTAATTGATGTTATTATAAATAGTTGATACCTATATGATGCAAATATCGAAAAGAATTTTTGAATATAAAAGACATATTTATCAGTGTTTTTTAAGAAATACCTTGATGATGCCTGTAAGTGTTATATCATCGCCAGGCATACAGATATTAACTAAATCATCCAAAAGTTCTACATCAAGTACTTTAGGTACTCTACCTTTATTCTCCTGCAATATAATGTTACATATTAATATTGTATACAATTGTGCGAATATTTTATGTCAAAGTGATCGAACATTTCATTAATATCACAATGTATTTGAAATATATTAATCTGAATTTCTAGATCATTAAGGAAATTTATTAAATATAATTGCTAAAACACTAAAACCCATAAAATATGTATATTATCTATGCTTATCTATATTTATCTATGCTTAGACAGTTTAAATCAGGATACACATCTACGCCGTTATCGATTTACTTACTGCTACTATTATAAAGAAATCATTAAAATCTTATATCATTTAATTATATATATTACACATTAGATAGCAAAATTACCTGGTCATCATTCAATGGTTCTTGTATTCTAATTATTTGGCATAAGACAGTCTTTGTATAAAGCGAATCTAAAACTGGATAAAATTTTGATACACCACAGACATCACATTTTTTTGGCAATGTATATGTTTCTTGCTTCTGTTTGACTAATTTTTGTAAACGGCATTTGGAACAGGCAAATACTATCCACTGTGCAAGATATTTTACTCTACCAACTCTTATCACACATCCTCTGGTAGATATCAATTTTCCTGTAATAATTTCCATAAAGTAACAATTGTTATTGCAAGAAGAAAAAATAAAACTAAGCATTATTATTAGACATATTTTCTAATAAAAAAATCTACATATACATATATTGATAAAAAATATACGCAACAATATGTATGTGTGTCTGTGTGTATGTGCAAATACTTACCATAACAATTTAATTTAAGATCTCGCAAACATATGATTGGTTGATAATTTAATATACCTAATTTAATAGTTGGTAAACTGCTAATAGATTTCAGAACATACTGCAAATTTTCATCTGGTACTGTCTCTAAAATTTTCTAAAATCGTGATAGAAGAGATTTACAACAGGGACAATTACAACAAAGCAGAAAGTAACCTAGAACTATATTACTCCTATTAAATTTGAACTCTCCGATATGAATTAAGTTTGCACCTATTAAAGAATTTATTTATATGCAAATTTGTGGAAAAGATGGTTGCGTTATTTCATGGCAAAGCAATTTAGTTCCTTAGACTTAATGCACAGAATTGTCACTCGTATATTTTGAACACTAAAATACTTTATAACTGTTTCCAAAATATTATAAAGATTGAATTTGTTGTTTTATTTAAAATGTTAAAAATAAGTATAATATATTCTTGCGACAAACGTCTACAGAGAATACAGAGATAAACTATTTTCAGTATTTTAAAAGCAACAAGTTCAATCTTTGGTACATTTGAAGAGTACATATTGTTTAATGTCCCATTGTTCCCTTTGAACCTGATTTCTTGCTCAACAATTTGAGCAATAAAATTAGAAATATAGCGTTAATCTGGTACGTAAGTAGCACAAATTTTTTGATAGGTGCAAACTTGATTTGTGATGGTAAAAGTTTCACTTTAATAGAAATAATTGCATCATTAATAAAAAAAATTAAGGTGCGCATGCATGTGACATTAAGTATTCATGCACACTTAATTGAAAAAATATATATTTAATAATAAAAATAATACCTGATGAATACCAAGTTTTATACAGTTTAGTGTGTTTGTTGGATCCTCATATATCTCATCTTTGAAATTTGGCCATTGCTCTATAAATTCATCATCATTGTACAAGTCATATATATCGATGTCGAAAGACAATCCTGCTTCAAAATTTGCCATTGTGAATAATGAAGATAGGGCTTCATGTCTTTCTATAAAAGCTTCTACAGCTTTAATATGCTTTGTAATATTACTGTTGGTTTTATATTCTGCACAAAAATAATTTATTGATATTAAAACCAGATATTTAAAAGCACATGTGTATATACATATGTATACATATACATACACGTACACAAAATATTCTTACCTTTATCAGGAAAAAACAATCTCCATCCATAATATGGAATATCTGCATTCCTGCCAACGTCCAGATTATCCGAATTACAATCTGTATCATCTTGGTCTAGAATAACACAATAATTATGTTATGTACTTCAAAGAAACGTAAAATATTTTATACTTTTTATTTGCAATATAACTAAATTTAATAGAAAATTTAATATTAAATCTTTAATATATATTTATTACATTTATTCAATATACACACATATGTAACATGCCAATGTAACTTCTCTTTTAATTCCTTCTATAAGATTATATACATATACAATATATACATGCATAGAAAGTAACACAAGAAATAATATAAAGAAATTAACTGTAGAAAATCTCGAGACTTGCCTGGTTCAGTATAGCTTTCGACAGTTTTCGTTGTTTTCCGTCTTTTTTTATAAAATTTTGATTTGTCACCCATAATTACACAGTCAGGGAGTAAGATTATATATCATACTCCCTGATTACAGTATTGACATATATATCGTATGCATTAAGAAGAGCAAATTCTATTTTCGTATAGTTGAACTTTTTTGTCTTTCTTCTTCTTGATTTTTTATGGGACCTGTCTCCTGACCACGATCCGCCTCTTGTTTGGGTAAACGTAAACAAAACCGGTGACTTCTTCAGCAGACGTCTAGCGCAGGTTCGAACACAGACATCCTAACCTAAACTGTAGTTGATTGATGGGAAATATGCAGTCTGTACTTATTATGATTACGTCTATGGCTGCGTTCGCGAAGCGCGCTTTCAGCGCTATTGTATCATTCTATTCATTACACGTAAAACAAGGATAGAATGATGTAAAAGCGCTAAAAGCGCGCTCCCCGAACGCAGCCTTCGGTAGATCAGGTTAAATTTAATCGCATATAATTATAAATAAATTGAACATAAAGTGCAAGGTCTGAACAATACAGTAGAAACAGAAAAAAGTTAGTATAGTATCGGTGATCTCTATCGTGGAGAGAAAGAGAGAAAAGATAAACAGTGCAGGAGGTACATGCGCAGTGCGCACAGCGCACATGTGCGCACATGCGACCACGCGTGCGACACGCAGCGACACGTGCGTTGTGGTGCGTTGTGCTTTCAGTTCACCACTTTGGCGGTAAAGTCGGTGGTGTTGCGTAGAACAGACATTATGTTACCAGTTACTGTAATATTTCACAAGTGGGTTCAAACCGATTAAAAAGAAATGATGGAGGGCACAGCTCGAAAGAAAACTCTGAAGGAAAAACCTGGCGTCTCTAAAAACTGTGGCGCAACGCAAAGCTATAAAAATACATTGGATTCGAGTAGCTGTCTAACTTACGACATTCTAAGAATTATCCTTCAATATTTAAATGCCAGGGATCTAGGAAGCGCCGCGATGGTTTGCAGGTACAATGTGCCTAAATCCATTTATCCGCTCTCGATTTAATCTTACACACTTATTTAATGCAATCAGAATAGTTATTCTATATTGTGTATGTGAATGAACACGAACAAGATTTTACACATAATCTCTTCATGGCATTTCATGTCATGTCTTTAAAAGTTTAATGATAAAACTGTTAATATTTAACATTATTCCATCTGCTGTACTACGAATGAAAAGTACATGACATTGTAAGCTGAATGAAACATAAATTTGAAGAATTATTCTTTTCAGGTCCTGGTCAGAAGCTGCAAATAATGAGAAATCGGTAAGAGGTCCGTATTGTTTCTCAGAGCTTGGCACAATAGACACAGAGGATGACTTTTCATATAAAATCAAGAACATAAGAATTAAACCATCGGTCGGATTCTTTTTTATTCATAGTAGCTTATTTGGTCATGAACATTTAACGCCATGGAATATAGAAGGTATATATATTTTATTACTTTTTTGTAACCATATTTTCTTTAGTAAGTACAGATACAAAAGTTTTATAAAAGCAAATTCTAAATTAATTTATTGGCATAAAACAGTATGCAAAGAAATGAATAACATGTATTTATAATATAAAGTTACGTAATCAGATGGATTAAAAGATTATATCAACAGTAGAAAGTAAATGTTTTAGTTCAAAAAATTTAGGATAAACTAATTTTTGAATGTATACATACTACTTTAATATTAATTATTTTATTTTCCATTTAAGTCGTAATAATATATGGACTCAATCTTTTTTTCTTTTTAAGATCGTATAGAAGATTTGCTACCTGATCATTGCGAGGCTATAATGTTATATTGTTACCGTATTATTTTGCATAATAACCGTGATGATGATGACGAATTTCCAAGTAGAGTATGTGCGTTTTTACCACAAATCCCGAACGTGAGAATAAAATCGTTCAAAGTGTCAGACCATCGTGTTATACAAAAATCAGCTGAATATCAGGAGATAATAAGTACAATTGTTGATAATGAAACATCTATATCAAATCGCGAGACATCAACATGTTTTATGTTATTCTGGAATGACGAGGGTTACACGACAGCAAAACGTTGGGCCTCAGCTATGCAAAAAAGGTATAATTTACATTTAATCCGAGCAATGATACATATCTAAATTTATTATTCAGATATGTCCAACTGTTGTACAATAATTGCTAATACTTGATAACACATGTTTATTTTTCTTTGTATATTTTCAGCAAAGAAGTCAAAATTGCTTCTGTATGGGGTGGTAGGGTGAAAGATATTTATGCACAATGTATATATAAAACGAAAAAGAGATTGTTTCCAAGAGAGGATGCGCCAGATTGTGTTGCTGTCCTGATTACTGCTCCTATACAAACGTGGTCCATGATTTTGGACATAAATTGCAATAATACAGAGGAGCAGGTCGAAGCAAGATTAAAGTTGTTTAAGGATAAAGTAAAGTTAAAGAAACATTCCATAGGATTTATGTTTGCAACAATGTGCAATGACTGTAACGAGGAGATAACGATATTTGAAAGATTATTCCCCAAGGTACCCTTAGCAGGTTGCTTTGGCTTTGGGGCGTTTGGAAAAACTACTACCGTTGATGAAGGAAACGAAGAAAGTGAGTATATAATCTTTTTCTTTCCTTCTTAGTGACAATATCGTCTCCCGATAAATCGATATATAATTTTCCTTTTGTTTTAGAAAATAATGAAGAGGAACATAAATTTCTCTCTGGCTCTGCTGTGTTTTTGATACTTACATATGGTTGACGTTTTGAGAGAAGATATGTATGAGTGCTGTGTGCTACGAACATATTTTATCCTTCGTGCATTGCTAGATTTGGGTCTTGTATTCACTCATCTTTTTCTTTGTTAACAAGACATGAAAGCAATTGCTCCGACATTACAAAACAAAACATACGAACGTAGTAACAATAAATCCGAGATTTGATAACTTTTGTTTGAGTTAGATAATTTTATGTTGACGGTAGATTATAATTTTATCTTCGAATTTTATTTTGATAATTATATAGTATCTATATAACAATAAGTTTTTTCTTATTATTTTTTGTCACGTGTTTTACACATGACTTGGCAATTAATATCTATTTGATATCTGCCATCATTATTTTCGTATTTTAGTTATGTCGATTTGAGTTTTTTTATTTTTGTTCGCATATGGTCTATTCGCAGTTACTTAAGATTTTTCCCTACTACGATAGATATTTCTTTTCTGTCGCGACGTGCGAATACATATAAAAATAAAATTAATCTAGTATTATACCTTTTTTTCTTTGAGATACTAATATCGATAGAATTTTATATCGAGTCCTTTCGCAAATTCAAATATAAACCAAAGTAGAAACTATAATATATATTTAAAATTCCTCGAAATATCTTCTTTACCATTGTTTCAAATAAATCAAAGTTCTATCCAAAAGAGAAAATATTCAAGATTCCTCGAAACTTCTTTGCTTAACACTACTGTCTTCGAATAATAAGTTTTTTCTTATTATTCGAAGAGAGAAATCCGAAGCGTGAAATAAAACGCCTTTATGCCATGCAGTGTAATCGTCGTAGACCGTGATTTTACACAAATTGTACCTTATTCTGAAATGTAATTTGCGAACGCGCGTTTCGCACGAATCTTAAAATGATGTTACCGAAGAATAAGAAAACAAGTTATAGCTCATGACAATATATATTATGTTCATACTACATATACGTTTTTCATTTTATATTCTTCTGCGTTCATAAGGGCTCAGACACAATGCGAGGAATAAGGAACAAGGAATAGAATTCATAGTCGCATAGTTTTTCAAAAGACGTGCATTGAAAAAGGATGGGACTATAGATATCTATTCCTTGTTGCTTATTCCTCGCATTGTGTCTGAGCCCGTACTTTTCTGAAACGCTTGGTTTAAATAAGTAATGTGAATTGTATCGAGCAAGAAATCGTCTGTCAATCGTCCGTTGGTTATACTCAAGCATTTAAATACAAAAGCATGAGCTGTCTGATTTAAATGTTAAAAAAAGGAATAGAACTACAATCGGTCAATTATACATACATAAAATACAATATAAACACTCACGTGCGCGCGCGCATGATGTGCGCATGATCTGTGCTGTGTTTACAAGATGCGTTGTGCTTTCATAGTTTCATCACTTTGGCGGTGGAGTCGGTGATGTTGTATCGTGTTATGATACTGTGATATTTCACACGTGGGTGACGTGGTTCAAACCGATTTAAAAGAAATGATGGAGGGCACAGCTCGAAAGAAAACTCGGAAAGGAAAACCTGGCGTCTCCAAAAACTGTGGCGCAACGCAAAGCTATAGAAGTATATTGGATTCGAATCGCTATCTAACCTACGACATTCTGAGAATTATCTTTCAATATTTAAATGCCAGGGATCTAGGAAACGCCGCAATGGTTTGCAGGTACAACGTGGTTAATCCATTAATGATCCGCGATCGACTTAATCTTATACACTTATTTAATGCAAGCAGAATAATTATTGTTTCTATATCATGTGTACTTATGTGAGTGGAGACGAATAAGATTTTACTTACAAATAATTTTTTTGTGAAGTTTTATGTCGTGTTTGTAAAAGTTTAATGATAAAACTATTAATGATCATATTTAATATCATCCAATCTGTTGTACTACCTATATGAATGAAAAGTACATGACATTGTAAGCTGAACAAAACATAAATTTGAAGAATTATTTTTTTCAGGTCTTGGTCAGAAGCTGCAAATAATGAGAAATCGATAAGAGGTCCATGTTGTTTCATTATAAGCTCTTACACAGAACATGAATTTTCATATAAAATGAAGAATATAAGAATTAAACCAGCGGTAGGATTCTTTGTTATTCCCAGAGATGAAATATCATGGGATATAGAAGGTATATATTTTATTACTTTTTGGTAACCATATTTTCTTTAGTAAGTACAGATACAAAAGTTTTATAAAAGCAAATTCTAAATTAATTTATTGGCATAAAACAGTATGCAAAGTAATGAATAACATGTATATATAATATAAAGTTAAGTAATCAGATGAATTAAAAGATTATCAACAGTAGAAAGTAAATGTTTTAGTTCAAAAAATTTAGGATAAACTAATTTTTGAATGTATTAATACTACTTTGATATTAATTATTTTATTTAATTTTCCATTTAAGTCGTAATAATATATGGACTCAATCTTTTTTTCTTTTTAAGATCGTATAGAAGATCGTATAGAAGATTTGCTACCTGCTCATTGCGAGGCTATAATGTTGGATTGTATAAGTTTTCATAATGACGATGATGATGATGACGATCCTCCAGCTCCACGTAGAGTATGTGCGTTTTTACCACAAATCCCGAACGTGAGAATAAAATCGTTTAAAGTGTCAAACCATCGTGTTATACAAAAATCAGCTGAATATCGGAAGATAATAAGTACAATTGTTGATCATGAAACATCTATATCAAATGACAAGACATCTACATGTTTTATGTTATTCTGTAAGTATTACTTTGGTCAAGCAACAGCAAGACATTGGGCCTCAGTCATGCAAGAAAGGTACAACTTATGTTTAATCTAAGCAATGATATATATAATATATCCTGAATAAGTTTATTATTCAGGTATGTCCAACTGTTGTACAGCAATTGCTAATACTTGATAACACATGTTTATTTTTGTTTGCATATGTTCTTAGCGAAGAAGTCAAAATTGCTTCTGTATGGGGTGGTATGGTGAACGAAATTTTTGTACCACGTACACATAAAACAAAAAAGAGATCGTTTCCAAAAAAGGACGCGAATTGTGTTGCTGTCCTGATTACTGGTTCTATACAAACGTGGTCCACGATTTTGGACGTGGAATGCGATACAAAGGAGCAGGTCGAAGCAAGATTAAAGTTATTTAAGGATGAAGTAAAGTTAAAGAAACACTCCTTAGGATTTATGATTACACACAGATATCGCGAAATTAGAATTTCCAAAGCATTTGATGTTGAAACAGCGATATTTAAGAGATTATTCCCCAAGGTACCCTTAGTAGGTTGCTCTAGCTTTGGGGTGTTTGGAAAAACTACTACCGTTGATGAAGGAAACGAAGAAAGTGAGTATAATCTTTTTCTTTCCTTCTTAGTGACAATATCGTCTCCCGATAAATCGATATATAATTTTTTTTTGTTTTAGAAAATGAAGAGAAACATAATTGTAAAAAATCTAAAAAATCTTGGTATAATGTAGGCGTAGACTCTACTGTGTTTTTGATACTTACCTATGGTTGACATTTTGAGACAAGATATGCGAGAGTGCTGCTAGGTACGATATTAGGTATATTAGGTATATTTTATCATTCGTGCATTACTAGATTTGAGTCTTGTATTCACCCATCTTTTTCTTTGTTAACAAGATATGAAAGCAATTGCTTTGACATTCAAAAAACAAAACATACAAACCAATAAATCTGAGATTTTATAATTTTTGTTTGAGTTAGATTTAGATGATTTTATATTTTTCGAATTTCATTTTGATCACTCTAAAATATAAAATCAATCTAATGGCGTTTTCGATTTCAGTTCGTGACGAACCTGGCTCGGGTTAGCTCATGGACATAGAACACATATACATATGTATGTATTCTATGTCCATGAGCTGACCCGAGTTACCCGAGCCATGCAGGTTCGTCACAAATCGAAAACGCCATGACACCTACTGTGGCAAGAAGTGTAGAAAGTTCAGCTAAAAAGAACAGATCACAACGCGTATCCACTCCACATGCGTGGAACTGCGCAGACGCGAATGAGAAAGACAGAATGACTGCCAATCCTTTCTTTCTCTTTATCTCTGTCTCCCTCTGAATTCTGAAAGTATTGTTGGAATGGAAGTCGCTTGGTCTATTTATATTATACGTCTATGGTATCGGAGGCTTGTATTAGCGTGTGCTTTTCATCAGTTCGATATGGTTTGGTGCAACGGTGCGATGCGGTGAACAGTGAACACAGCGAATGGCACGGGTGAAGCGATGTAGCGGAATAACGCGAGTGTCGTATCGCGTTTTGGCTGTACATTAAGCGTTTAAGATAGTACGATTATGTGCCTATAATGGTATACCCTCCAAAGCATAACGTCGAGCGTAACTTGAACACGAAGCGGTCGGAGGGAATTCTGCTCCGAGTGATCGGTGTTACTATTTATGCCTCTTTCTGTCAGTGTTAGGAGATCGTAACATGTAATATGTACAGGCGCAAGGGTGGATAGCTTCTTGTAGCCCGCAAAATATTTCTGCGTCGCGGTTGTCAAGGTTGGTGGTTTTTTTCAAATACCATGTTATCTTGCCAAACTTTTACGATTCTTGCATTTTTTACTTTTCTATGCACACTATATGTACCCCCTCTACAACGCACTCATACACGCACACGCACTGTCTCGCTCTCCTCCTCCTCCCTCTTTTCAGTCTTATTTTCTCCCCCTCCTTTTCCTTCCCTCTTTTTGCCCTCCTCCTCCCCTCTTGTCTTCTCTCCCATTTTATCCTCCCCTTTCTCTCCCCTCTTTCTTCCACCTTCTCTGTTCCCTCTCCCCTCTTCGCCTCAGGTAATCGTTTATGCAGAGACTTGTCTTAACTATTTAGGTTTTCCACATTTCTTTTTTATGTGTGACAGATTTTTATATCAATAATTTGCTGTCCATATAAAAAATGCAGAAAATAAAAAATATGAGATCTTTATATAATCCAGCATTTTTTAATTTTAAGCATATTCTGTCGTAAATTTTATACTGATATCTTTAGTAATTTAGGAAAAGCTTTCAACGCGATTGAAAAAACTGATTTCAAGAAGCATATTTAAAATTTTAAATCCTGTTATTTATTAAATAACAGGTTATCAGAATTTTTTGCTCTGAAATACTGCAAAGGCATATTAACAATTTTAAGTAAGATGCATTAATACCGATTACACTATTCAACCAAAAAAAAAGTACAAGAACGAACGTAATCGTTTCCCGTTTTTTAAACGCTAAATACGACCTTGTATACCAAATTGCTCTATCACGTCACAAATTTGAGGAATTAAAGCTACGAAAAGAGCAGTTTAGTGAATTTTATAACTGCAATTTGTGACGTGTTAAAGAAATTTTTTTAAAATCAAAATTATATATAAGTACCTATAATATTGTTAGGACTTACAATTTTTAAAAGAAATTTGTTGTGTCGATTTAGGATTAGAAAGGTATTTATGATTAATATAAGGTCTATTGCATCAAAGTTGTGACTACTAAATATTTTCTTCAGATCGCTGAATAATAATGTATAATGTCAGAGTTAACAAATTTAACTTAAATTATATAATGGAAAACCCTTTTACATAAATTATTTTTGAAAATTTTTTAATTTCTAAAATTTATTATTCTTAAAATATCATTGAATTTGTTCAACAAAAAAACCGATAATGTGATTGTATTATTATAAGAGTAAATTTTATTAAATAAATTAGTTACTTCACCGGTTGTCAGTTCATTGTCAATTCACTTTATTGAGCAATAAATTTGGAACCATGATATTTTGAGAGCAATAAATAAATTATAGACACTTTAATATGAAAATTGCCATAGGATTTGATCTGTTTAGTATATTTTAATTACTCTCCTATAGCTTTATGCATTTTCGATAATAATTTTTTAACTTATTTTGCGAGCAATAAATTCAAGTGACATATTTTACAATTTAGTTCGAGAAACAGTTTTATTATTAATATTAATTTTTTATATGGCTAACTTCTTATTCTTGATTATTTTTTGTTTTTATATAGTTACGATAATCGGTACTGGTATGTAACATCCATAACTATTAAAAATTGATAATACTTTGCAGTATTTTAGAGAAAAAAATTAACAGAAAATTCTGTTTTTTAAAACATTGATTTTTTTTATTTACTTTTTGTCCTCTGGACACATTTTTCGGAAGTGAGGATATTAGCGTAACGTGTTACTACTTGATCGTTGATATTAATTTCTCGCGAATGTGGGTAGGAGTATATAAATATTTTAAATTTTAATAAATTACAAACGTATTAAAAGCGCATAGTAAAGCGTGCAAAATTTGGCATTTAAATGGTCGAGCCGGCTGACAGCGAGAATTGTAGTGCGAAAGAGAGAGATATCATACATATATTATGGTCTATTCTCCTTTACAGTCTCAAGTTGGTCGAAGCTAACCGAAGCCCGAAGCTCTAAACGCACATGTGCTTTTTCTTTTGTGTTCGGAGGATATCATTGCCTTCACACACATGAACGTAAATGTGGTGGAGACGTTGTCATAGAGACGCTGGAAATATTCTCAATTTCTTTCAATCGCCAGCGAGAAACCATTTACGAGCGTCGCATTGTGTCGAAAATTGCAAGAGTACATTGTCCATAACGTCGACCAAAACGTTTCTTAAATATAATATTTTTACATTAGGACTCTGCATCGTAAATATCTCCGCTTGTAAGGGCACGTGTGCAATAGAAGGCACTTTCTTTATATAATTGAGACTTAAGCTATCGATTAAGCCTATTAAAAACTCGATCGGCCTGTCCGTTTTTATTAATCTCAGGTACTCGTAACCGGGTCGCTCATGTATATAGATATACGGTCCATCTCGCTGTTGCTGCGTGTGATTTAGCACGAGTCACCATCGTGTCTCTTGATGGTCTCATTGATGCTGCGTGACTTAGCCGCGAGACACTATGCCACGTCTCTTGCCCCTTTATCATAGAATTAAACAGCAGTAATAAAAGTTTTATTTCTTGTTTCTTCGAAAATATTCCCTCCTTTCTACTTATTTTTGCAAAGCTATTACTGCTATTTATTTCTATGATAAAAACCGAATAAACTTTATCGGAAACATTTTTCAACAGTTTTCGAGATATTGCTGAAAAAAGATTTTAGCCATAAAAGTTTTGAGAGATGTTTTATTCTTTAAACTTGAGATTGAGAAACAAATCGGACACTTGAATAATGTGTCTTGACTTGAGTTGCAGATTGCAGTTGTTGCCCTCGGAAACAAAGAAATAGAAATTGCGCTTTTTATCATCTCGAGACAGACCGTTGTTTTGGAGAAGTGTGGAATATTGCGCAAAGAGCAATAATTACTAATTATTAAAATGTTTAAGACAAAGGGGTCTCATTATATTTAGCAAGGAATCTGATAATGAGATACTTGAATAATGGTCGAAGGACAGAAGGTCTGTAAAAATTTTAAAATTTATTGATATTATACCAAGATATATTTATTCTCAAAGGAAAATCACCCTTGCAAAAGAAAAGGTTGTAGTAATAACCTAATAATACATTATGAACTATATAACTATAACATTGAATGCGTAACACGATAACGATATATAACAAGTGCACGTTGATGCAAAACACCGAAGCTTCGAAACGGTTTCATCGATTCAAATTCACTCTTAACATTTGCATTGATTTGCACGAAATTTTATGTCTTTTTTTCTTAAAGAATATTTGCTCTTTGTCAATAGTCTATTTCACTGCTATGATCAGAATTACGTTTCTAATTCATCTCTCTGAAATATTTTAATTCATACTGATCACAATTAATTAATTACGTTCAATACATTTAAATTTCACGTAACATTGTGTTGTAAGAAACAATTTACACGAGATTATCTGTGATGATATACAAAACAACAAGCATACTCTCTCGTGAGGTATTTGCAATAATGCATTTAAAAATTTGATGATCTAAATTGCTAAGATAGCTGTTTCGATAAATCATTTTGCATTCGGTATTTGAATCTCTTACCACACCCTTTTCGATCTGACCTAGAATTTGAAAGATAGGCGCGGCGTTCTTAATACTCTTTGGGCTTCCTTATACATTGCATTACTTCCTCTAATCATTCGTAATAACGAGGAGAATGATATAATTAAAAGATCAGTGTATTACCACTTAAACGGATCATTTTGCAGTACGAGATTTTTATATTTTGCGTTGGTATAATACAGATATGAGATGAGGCAGTAAAAACAATATCAATTTATGATTAATTTGTAAAAATGAAGCATAAGTATTATTTTGCAATATCTTGTTCCAACATAAATACGCATTGTCTTTCAGGTAAAGCTTGTATTGTTGTGATCCCTTTTTACGCCTCCGCGCGATCGTAGTTTTACTCCAGTTTTGGCCGTGCTGCAAAATTCTTTTCTTTTTTTTTTCCTACAAAATGGGAAAGTAAAAGAAAGACTCTTTCAGTGTCCATGCTTGCGGGTTACATACCGTGGTCACGCGGTCTCATTGCCAAATATGGCTGGCCGCGGTATTCTTAGCACTGCTCGAGCCACGAACGACACTCGACGGAGCCGCCCGACAAGGCATACCTACCTATCGTCGTCCACGTCTCCGTCTTCCTCCGCAACGCTTTCGTTTTCTTTCTTAATTGTAGTTGTCATTATCTATTTCTTAATAAAGAACAGATTAAAATAAAACTACATGGGAATGGCGGAGAGTCGGAACGTAGATAAAACGAAAGCCGAACGGCCTAATGTACAAAGTAAAGTTTACGAATTAAATTTATGATAAAATATATATAAATGAAAGGAAGATATGCGAAAGATATTACACATAAAACAAATTGCAAGTAAAACGAAGCGTATTAAATAAAAAAATAAAATCTTATAAATGAAAGTATAGGTACATCGAGGTTTATCGCCATAACACGAGAACGATTACAGTACTTTTTCTTCATTTTTGCTGGGGATATATATATATATATATATATAAGCAATTTTTTTTTATATCTATATTTTATCGATTAATGACGCGGATACTTGTATATGCGATGGCTATCAATAATTTTTCTCGTTTCACGTGCGATATTGGCGGATATAGTTGCTAAGCAAGGGAACGAACCGCGGCTGGTTTGTTATCGCAATATCAGCCCTTTAACGCCAATTAGGCCATAATTAATTGATCGTCGAGAACAGCCAACGAGGTTATTAGGGTCAGTAACGGTAGTCGACCCGTAGAACGACGCTATCGCAGCCAATGTACAATATCTCCACGAATAATCCTTTCTTATCGTACCGTATAAGTTCGTATGCGGATTTATGATATTTTGTTGCCGTAATTATGCTTTCGATATGCGCCGTGTAGTTAAATCGATCTAAATTGATCTAAATAATGACAAGAACAATGACATGATAATAATAATAAAAATAAAATAATTTAACACAACTGTAATAAATACAATATACATGTAATGTCTATCTACTTTCAAATTAAGAAAAAATATTTAGTAAGGCATGATTCGGACTTTTAAGTAATGTTTCACTGGAATTTTTTTATACTTTATATGTATGGTCTCTCAAATCTTTGGCCGGCAATGTATGTATTGTGTAGATTCAATGTTAGTCATATTTTTCGTGAAATACACTCCAAACTTCGCTTTATCGTCTTTATCTTTTTCATTAAAGAACAATCTATAGCTTCCACATTTTGCGCTTTCGTTATTCCTCTTTTTTGTTTCGAAAATATAAATGTCTACGTTGTGTTCTTTCAATTCTGTTATTATATTTCTGAGGCCCTTTTGGTTCCAAAAGGTCCATGTTTCTCGTGGCCATTCTAATCTGTCGCCAAAATCGTTTTCCTTCTCGTGTCCATTTTCTCGCCTTATTTATTCATATTTTTAACTTCTTCAATAATTCTGTGAGGATTAACTTTTTTCACGTAGGGTGGGCTGACGCAACATAATATTTCATTTGAAATAAAGTAGGCAACTGTCTTCTTACTAAAACTTTATTTGGCGGAGAGCAAGTGGTGTGAGTCGGTGTATTCGCTTCGAGAGAGGCTGAGGACTGCTTTTATATAGTTCAAGAGGGATTTCTTCGCTCCAAAGAAATAGGTAGAAATTTCGTTGAAACAATAATCAATAACGTGACGCGTTCTAATATCGGAAGTAGGGATTGGTGCTTAGGAGAAGAGGTAGAGGCAGAAAGGTTGATATATGGTGCAATGACGTGTTTAAGATTAATTTTTATAGCCGTTCGTGGATCGGAAGTTCAAGAGAGAGTTTTGAACAAAAAGTAAATAGGTCATGGGGTAAAGACGAATAGCAGGATTAAGGTTTATTAGGGTATTAGTCTAGGCATTATTTATTTGGAAAACTATTTGTAAAAAAAATTTAAGAATAGAAATCATAATACTTAAGATATGTGTCGCGGCACGTAACTGCTACCCCCTCAGCCTTTAATTTTCCTCCTTTCTCACACACAGGCTTAGGACTGTAGTCTGTAGAGTTCATCAATATTTATTAGTTTATTAATATTTATTTCATTAATATTTATCGAGATATTTTATATTTTATAAATTTATTAGAATAAAGTATGAAATATTTTGTAAATTGTTGGTTTTTTAATAATTTTATCTTAATACTTTTTTATACAAAATAACTAGAGAAATCGTACTATATTTATGTAAGAAAAATTATATTGTTTTATTTAAAAAAAAATCAAATTGTCTTTGAAATCTCATTTATGCCAACAAAAGTATTACCACCACGTGTCCCTTGAAAAATTTTATGACTCCAAATTTTCTTATTATTTCGAATATATACATATAGCAAAGATATTTATGATACACATGTTAAGTGAATTACCTTGTATTGTATATTTTATATATTACATTTATGTTCAAAATATGTATTTTTTATTTTAATTAAATGTTTTTTTAACATTGTTAGTAATAGGATTATATGTAAAACATTATAAAAAGCATGTTTTAAAATATTTTAAAAACTACTGTTTTTATTTTAACAAAGAGCAGTGATACTGTTTTTATTTTAAAAAAGAACATTCACTCTGATATAAAATATACAATTATTTTTCAATTTGTTGCTAACTCTTCCACTGTTTACATTTAGTTATTTTACTAAACATTTATAAGTAAATCATAAAGTTAATTCATATTTTTCCAGATCACCACTCACCTGTGCGATCGAGTCTGGTCACATCTTAAATTCGGCTATTATTTCAACCATATTATTAATCGCGTCAACCTATTAAAAAATCTCAAATAATAATTACGCGCGGTGACAAGAAAGAGAATCAAAAGTAAAAAAACAAGAAGTGAGCCTGAACGAAACAAGAGGTGAGCCTGAAAAAGGAGAAGCGATGATGAGTCACGTGAGAGAAAATTGTAAGACAACGACGTGGCGATTGTGGAAAATGAAGTTCTTGGGCCAACCGGCCTGAGATATGCCAGCGGTAACAATAATATCACAGAAATCTTCAAGAACATCTTCATCCCTATTGTCAGCCGAAGTAGCGGAACTGCATCAATCGTCATCATCATCGTCGTCGCCGTTGTCCTGGGACTGCCAGGTCTACGCGACACGACGCAATCTCTTTGTATCAGCGATTGTCGATTCACGTCCGAGTAGGGCGGTGCATTGTCCAAATTTGAACGCCTGCTTGGTGAACGAATCACGTTCAGAATATGTTCGAGTGAACTGTCAAACAGCCCATTTCGGTTACGCGATACCAATTAACATCGTGCCTGTTCGAGAGAATCCCGAGCTGGTCGAATTGGTGTTGGATCAGTCCGTCGAGTTGAGCGGTAGATTGGTGAACTTCCTGCTCGATCATCATCCGCAATTGCGTCAACAAGAACAGCGTTCCTATGATATGGCTGCCACGGCCAAGCATGATCTACGCCGAAAGTTTCCCGCGGACACGTCCGCTTCCGGCGAGGAGGATATCGCCGCGATCGCCAAGCAGATCAGCGATCACGCGGAGGCGATTTATCAGACGTGGAAGAGCCGCGGATTGGCGCCAACGGAGATTCTAACTTGTCACAGCAGTACAACTGCCGCCGACAAATTTGGCAGCGCGTTGACACCCTGCAATTCACCCGCTGTCGGGAATACCGTGACGGGAAACAATATCGGCGGCAGGACGTCGCCGTCGCCGTCGCTCGAACATTCTTCCCCAACAACGGTAGACATATTGACCCAAACGCCGAATCTGGACAATAGCAATCTCGAGAAACTAGTCAACAATTTTGTAGTAGAGGACAAAGCTAGAATAGCCGCTTCTAAACAGAGATCACCATCCAAGCCGTTACCGTCTTCTATACAATTTGCCCTGCAGAAATTCGAGAGAAACTCCACGCAACAGCAGCAGACGGCCGCCGCGAAGAATAATATAATTGCCGATAACTCGAAGAAATTGTCGAGTGTCTTACTGACTCCTACCTCATCGTTTCTGAACAAACCGTCACAAATAGTAAAACCTCAGGTCCCTGCGAAGACGCCCGGTTCTCATCATCGCGAAGTCCTCCTGGAGACTATCGAAACCACTTTCCCAGTCGATTTGACACCTTCCAATAGAGCGGTGCAGCAAAAGAGGCCCACTAGTACGTTAATCGCATCATCGCCCGCTGATTCCTCGTTAAACGTTAACTCATCGGCCGGTTCAGGTTTGACAACATGGCCATTGAAGAATAAATTAAACGATGCCAAAAGAATTGCGGATGTATCTCGCGCGTCAGCTAAATCACCTCAGCCAGAGGATGTTACGAAAACATTGCCGGCGCAGGATGATAAGAGATCGGTCATGACAGGAATAAACTCGCGGTGCGCGTACCTCGACGAGGTCGCGCGGGAGGAAGAGAGACTGATAAACGCTCTGAAAACAGGTGCCGTAATCACTGAAGAACCGGAGAGGACAATGGCATGTTTGCGTACTAGACAGAAACCGGCCGTTAAGCAAGAGAAACCAAAGGTTGAACCGGTCAAGCAAATTATCATCGGGGGACACAATTATCACGGGAATAGCTCGACGGTATCTAGCTCGGGGGCTTCCAGTTCTACGGCGAATATATCCAATATTGCAGGCAATGCAGCCACTGCCGCCATTGTGTCTACCGATCACGCTGCATCGGCCAACGACGCGAAATCACTCAGCAAGGACGATCTGTCCGCTATGTCGGCGATTGACTATGCCAAGGTCAGATATCAGGCCGCTCAACAAAATCCACCTACCCAGCAGCGACTCGAGGAGCAACGTGCCTCCAACAATCCCTACAATAATTCCACCACGGAACAATTGGTCTCCAACGCGAGAACGAAGTTTGAAATGGAGATACGAAAGGATAAGGATATTAAGAGCACGGACAAAGACCCAGTGACATCCAGATGGGGGCCGAGAATCACTTCCCCACGACCGCGTTTAGAGCAGGCTGTGCCCCATCCGGAATTGACTAGTCAACAGAAGCAGCATATAAGGACGGCCGCGGCGACGGGAACGGGCAACAATCCCGTCCGGCCGTTCCTCACCAGAGGCTCCGTAGCCGAGCGCGTACTCATCTTCGAGAAATGTCCGAGCGAGCTGCTTTTAGACAAACGTGGCCCACGACAGCCGGCCATCAATACATGGAGAGGTGGCCACGAAGTGCAAAATAAGGCTCAGGTAATTTTTTTGATTTTTAATTCTTGTTAAAGAAATTTGTTGGAACATTTTTCTTTTATTGTTTTATACGTTATTAATATGACATCAAAACCCACTTTACCCGAACTCAGGACATTTTTATTTATTTTAAATACGGAAGTAAAATAAAATATATTTCAGTATATTTCTATATAAATATGAATTTAAATAGGATTATTGTAAATTGTATGTAAATATTAAATAAAGAAAATTAAATAAAATACACGAAAAAGGAATGTTTTCTCGACTGACAAATATATGACTTAAACACAACATTTTTTCGGATAAGATTTACTTATCAATACTTTATATACGTAAAAAATTCTTATATGAACGTGTGATTGTTAGAGCAATGACTTTTTTAAATAAGAATTTAGAATAAACGTTTTTCAAAATCTCCTAATAAAGTAATAAAAATTTAAATCTCTTCATATGAATGTTATTCAAAAACAGAAATTTTTTAGTTTTAAAAAATTTTTTAAAAATATTTATGACTGTTAAAACTTACAAGGCTCTCAGGAACTCTTTGATTACGATTAATATTTGATAATAAATTTAACAATTAAAATTCGAAATTATTGTCGTATTTGAGGCAATTTGATCTTGAGCTCATCACTTGCTGCTATTATCGTGCCATGCGAACTGAGTGAGAGCAGTCGTATAATGACCATGATGTAACCATCGGCGCTGCGAGGTGCGGCAATGCATTGATCACCTCTTTGCATTCCTCGAAATCTTCTTACGATGTCTCGTAACAGGATGTCGGTGTGTCCTTGATCGACACCAACGAGTTATAACGAACTCGCAGAATGTATGTTTCAAAAGGAAAAATTTGTTGCGTTCTCTTATACGATTTGACGTTTATGGTCGGAGATAATGTATTCTTACAGATAGATTTCTCCTAATCAATTTTTTTTTTAAACAAAATCTTTTTTCTAATTCAAATCGCATTTCTCCTTCTAGACTTACTCGAAAGAGAAGACTCAGCAAAAAAGTCTGCCACCACATACAACTTTGCAAAGACAGGTGAAAGGCAATAGAAATGTTCATATACCGAGGTTCGTATACAATAACATAAAAAACCAAATTTTCAACAAAAATTACCTATATAAAGAAAATGTTAAATGTATTTATCTATCATCAATTTTGTATAAAGATTTTAACAAATGTTCTATTATATCACCGCAATGGTAACAAATTAAAAGCTTGAAAAATTACATTATTTTAATTAAATTTAAAATTTTTTAATGTAGGTAATCTAATTATTTGGAAATCGGCGCGAGACACATCGGTCGTATCTCTTGATGCCAATTTTTCTATTTGACTAATTTTAAAATAATGTTATCTTTTTTGCAGATTTTATTTTCCAGGGGGAAAACCACTTCCTCTCTCACAAATAGAGACAATTATCTCAAAGATTACTGCGGCCTTTCAAAGTTTACCGAATTATCGCGCTTCTCGCACACAATTTCATACCATCACGAAGGTCAGAATTTATACTTTAATTGAAACAATGCTTCTCGATCATTATCTTTATTTGCAGCGATTTATATTGAATTTTTTTCCTTACTGCGTAGGCTTGCGACTTACCATTGTATTGGAAAATACCACTTTTCCTGGCAGCAGGCGGTGAACAAAAAGGATTTGTCGAGATGAATGTCTTTCTAGAATTTTGGAAAGAGTAAGATATGAACTATTTTTTTTTATTAAGAATATACATCAATTGAAATCGCAATCATTTTCTAAATTCCTTACATTTTATCGAGTTTTCTATATTTCAGACAAAATGTTTATTGTAACTGTCGCAATGATTTCTGAGTTATATACAGAGTAATTTATGTAAAGTAATCATCGCGTAATTATGTGTAAAATTTAAGCAGAAAAAATAAATAATTCTGTTTTTAATCTAGTGCATTATTTTTATATTTCATTGTTTTTTTTAATATCTTAAATGCTTAGTAAAATAATTCTTAATCTAATAAATACAACTGCCACTCGCAAATGGGAATCGTTACCCTTGCAGAAATTAACGCGTTATTGAGATATGAGTGACATGGCAGTCAAAGTATTGAAATGGAAATTGGATGAAGCAATAAACAGATTTTGTATTTATTGTCCTTATAGATTAACAGCTACCCATCACGATGCAGCTAGTAAATTTATCAATATTGTCACTCGGGGACTTCGAAACAGTATACTCCCGGAGGACTTAATCCCACTCGTACAAGACGTAGTAGAAACGCATCCAGGACTGACATTTTTAAAAGAAGCCACGGAATTTCATTCCCGCTATGTACACACGGTTTGTACGAAATACCTATTTTATTTCTTATTTGTTGAATTTTTTTTATTTTATCAATCATATTGATTTCTATTAAAATCAAATTGCGATTAGCTTGATAAGTTCGTACGGATATGATAGATTAATTTGCAAAAGTTTTGTTTAATGCCTCTGAATTGCTTTTCTCAATGCGCTCTTCTTGATGGGGATAAAAATTTATTATAATCAAATCTAATTTTAAAATTCGACATATTTTGTTTCAAAAATTCAGATTTAAATAATTTTCGAATTTTTAAAATATTCTTATTTTTGAGACAATAATTTAACCGCAAGTAATAATAAAATCTTTTGCATTTAAGCTACGAAACTAATCGTTTACAGATATTTATAAAATAATTGCAGGTAATTGCTAGGATATTTTATTGCGTGAATCGAAGTTGGAGCGGTAAAATTTCAATTGCCGAATTAAGGCGAAGTAATCTATTAGCAGTGATCGCCATACTTGAGCACGAGGAGGATATTAATCAAGTTACAGCATACTTCAGCTACGAACACTTTTATGTGATATATTGCAAATTCTGGGAGTTGGATCGTGATCATGATCTCTTCATAGATAAAATAGATCTAACGAGACATAATGATCATGGTGAGAGAACGTGTTTCGCAATTAAATGTGTAATCTGCGCTGATCTTGAGTTGATTTCTCGTTAATTTCATTTGTGAATTATCTTCAGCGTTATCTACTCGAATGATCGAAAGGATATTTAGCGGTGCCGTGACGAGAGGTGGTAGAGCAAAAAGTAATAACAACTCGCAACAACCAGAGGACAAGATGAGTTACACGGAGTTTGTGTGGTTCCTTCTTAGCGAGGAAGACAAGAATCATCCAACTGCTATTGAATATTGGTTTAGGTAATTATTTTGCGTCAGTCGTAGGAGGTCAATAGAACTTACATTGTACCGTTTGCCTTTTAGTATACGTTATAATTTTTCATCGATAGATGTATGGATCTCGATGGCGATGGTTACTTGTCAATGTACGAACTGGAATACTTCTATGAAGAGCAGTTACGTCGAATGGAAGCGATTGGCCTGGAAACATTGCCTTTCGAAGATTGTCTTTGTCAGGTAAAACCAGAATTATGAGTTTATCCATTTGTTTCTGGAAATTTGCAATAGCTTCATAAGTTTTTAAATTTGAGCTTTTGGAATAACGAGTATAAATTGAATAAAGCATAATAAAAAAATGCAAAAATACTGAAAAAACGCAACATATCGCAGATGTTGGATATGATTCATCCGGTTATACCAGGCAAGATATCGTTGAACGACTTGAAAAAATGCAAAATGACGTCCATCTTCTTTGACACTTTCTTCAATCTGGAAAAATATCTAGATCACGAACAGAGGGATCCATTTGCCTCAACAAGAGATCATGATGCTGACGGTCACGAAGTACGTAATCGAGTTTATTTTATTAGTTTCCAGAATTTTATTTGAATCTAGCATTACCGTTAAACGAATTATTTTTGTTTCGATCTTCAAGCATTTTGAATATCATGATTATATCACGATAAGATTATATTTTCTGAATTTTCTATGATTTGTGTGTGTGTTAATTCTTATATTAAATTTAAAAACATTTATAAAGGAATATTCTTAGGCAAATGGAACGAATCGGGAAATTCATTATTTATTGCAGAAATATTTTTAAATAATATATTTTTTGTTAATATAAATATCATAGATATATTTTTGTTGTAGCTCTCGGATTGGGATCGATTTGCCGCAGAAGAATATGAATTATTGGTTGCCGAAGAAAGTGGCAATGAACAACAAGAACAAATGTAAGTACCATTTGCAGTTTTAAACACAAAATTATAAATCAACCGCTAGGTTTTAAATCGCGCATCGTGATTGAATTTTATACTTGATGCATAATACTTGATAATTGATTATCTGTATAATGTTATATCTTACATTGCCGATATTGTATTGCTTCAAATTATATATTATATACGATTCCGATATTGATTCGCGTCTACTGCATGCATTGTAGACAAGTAGATATCTTATACTATGAGCTCCAACTAACAACATTCTTCCTTTCCACCATGATCGTAATGATAATAATACGTTTCTTGCAGGCTGTGTGATGATGAAATGTAACCATCATCTACAGCTCAGTAAGTAAAGTATAAAATAGCATGGTGAAAAGATGCACGTATTTATATAAATTAACATACTAAATTAATGTTTAGCTTTTCTCATATTTATCTCATGGTTTATCTAGCAAAACGTATTTTGCAAGTTTTATTTTTTTCCCCGACATGATATTTTTTCCCCGAGTTAGATAGTGTAGTACAGCATTTACTTCGTAACTATTTTAATATTGTTGACACGTACATAGCAATTCACATTTTTATTAGCTATAGATTTTTGTATATTATTAATTCTTATTAATTAATTCTGTACATTATTAAGTATTGATTAATATTTATGGTTTTACGAAGTTTTTAGCACGTTGGCTTTTATAATCATTTCTAATACTCTATGAAAAATATGAAGATTTTTTTATAATTATACGCCTGGAGATAATTTAAAAAAAATATGAAGATATATTCTTAATATATAATTTAGTATTATGCTTGCTCGTAGGTCGAACAATGTTGTATCATGGAAATTATCGCCAAATGTGGACATTCTAATAGACAACTCGGATGTAGCCAGCGATGCAAATTCATTAATGAATTCATTGAATATTCATGTGCAACAGTCGAGACATGATGATAGCGGCGATACTGATACTGATGATTACGCTGACAGCGATAATTAACTAATTGACAAATACACTCGATATGTAGCTGGAGGAAAAGGATAAGAATTGTCGGACGATAAATTTGCTCTTATTCTGATTTTCTTCTGTCAGAATAACAGAATGCTGTAACGTATCGTATATACCTCAAGATAAGCAGTTTCCGATTTTACACAAGCGGATCTTCTCAGGATACCATTCCTATCAAATAATTAATCCTCCATCAAAGAACTGCCGTTGTCGCCTTGACAAGAAGACGTCTTCCTCAACGTCTAAATAACTGTCTTGCACAACATTCTTAAAATAATCCTACGTACGAACAGGAACAATTTACATTTGAAAGGAGTGGCGCTTGCATTGGACTAATTGGACATCGCGCTTCTTTGTAACGAACTCAAGCTGATGACCACTTTGCTACCAGCGACATAATGACATGTCATCGACGTCAACGAAATTCTGTACAGGTATTTGATGACCGGTGAGCCGGCAAGCCAATAATCCTCCAGCTGTATTACAGCGGTATCGCGATCAAGAATCTGCAATAATATCAACGCTCGCGTTTGTCAAGATAAGTCACGCGAAATAGTTTTGTGGTAGAAACCGTTAATAATATAATATTCGCTAGCAATGGCGCTGCCACGAAAAGTGCTGTATCTCACAGGAATGTCTGAAAGTCCGACAAATATTTATTCATTCCAATTTTTGCAATCGTCGAATATTATATGGCACTCGTAAATACACGTAAATACTCGTAAATGTTCGTTGCGGTAACGATAACGCGAGTATGACGCCAAACACATGTTATCGCTTCAACCTTGACAGCAATTCGCCAAAAGATGCTTTGAAAATTAATTTATAAGATTAATTAATAGCGTCTTTAATAAATTTGGAGTCGTTTGACACACAGTCTCTGATTATAATTAGCTGAGCTCTCAATTGAAAGAAATAACCGAGTTACATTCAGAAATAATAGAACTGATGTTACAAAGTTACTGAACTAGCATTTGTTGATTGACATAGCTTTTTTCGCATGCATTATTTTTAAACTTTCCCTATTGCGACAGGCCCGATATCTTTTTTTTCCTCATTGTTTATATCTTGGACTTGTACTCTTCGATAATCTTTTAGAGAAATATGTATAAACGTTGACGACACCTCTTTTTATTCAAATGCGATATTTCTTTACTAGTATACGTATATTTGTTTACTAAGTTACACATACACACACACACATAAACACACAAACAAATATATGCTCGGTCAGGTGTATTTTAACGTACCAAGTTATATACAAGGATGTTACATGTTGTACAAACTGAATGAGCATGTTTCTGATGTAGATTGAAAAAAAGTGGCCTACAAAATTTGCAGCAGACACTTTCAAAATCTGTTCTTGACAGATTTGGCTATCCGGATCAGTAATAAACTTCCGTAGATAACCGTTTCAAATTATATCCATGTCTATAGGATTTTTTACTTCTTTTTATATCAGAAATATGTTCCTTCAGTTTGTACAGTATATCACATAACACTCATAAAAATACAAAACTCCATTTTTATTAGCTAAATTGATATTATGTTTGTTCTTGTTAATTTTTCTCTTTACGTTTAATGTTTTATATTAAACGCAGAATTCTGAGTCATGATATACGAATAAAATTAGGCGCGATATGTATCCCGAATGTGCATCATTTCGTGTGTTAAAAGTGATTATATCTAATACAGGATATACATAATTGCGTATAGTACAAATAGATTATATAAATAACGAAATAATTTATATATATAAATTATATATATAATAATATACATAATGTATAATATAAATATATATTATATGGTATATATATGTATGTTAATAGTATGTATGAATTATATATATAATTAATATATTAATATATAAATTTTATACATATACATACACATACACATACATGACATTTGTAAGGATGTGTAGTTCACTAGGAGTCTGACCATTGCTGCCCCAATCATGTGATACATAGAGTGCTGTTAAATATGTTCAGCATACATTGCATATTACATATATATGCCAGATTGTAAATAAAACATTGTATCGATGGTCGATTCTTATTTTTTGTGTTATGACGAGAGTCGTTAGCTGAATAGAAATCTTACTGATTGTGAGCTAAAGTGTATGCATACCCTTGTGCAACATCAGTCTGGAAAAATCTGTAACTAATAACACTTTTGTACAAATTAACCGCAATAAGTTTCTTAACGACATATTCAGTGGAATAATATTGACGTGCACTTTGTAAATACACATTGCGGACATATATAAAAAAAATTGATAAAATCGAATAGAGAAAGAAAGAGAGAAAGGGTAATAAACTATTTTGTACAATAAAATATCTCTTTTAAAAGAGAGAGATCCTATAAAGCTGTAATGAATGAAAATGTCCCGTATAGGAAAAAGATATTAATTTATTGTTATATTACATATCGCGTAAATATTTTCAATTAATTAAAGCAATCAGTATACAGTATAACCTTGCAGCGTCAGAGAAGAAAAGGAATTGATTATTTTCCTATAAATTTTCTTTTTTTTTTCATATTGTATTATTATCACATCAGATTTGTCAGTAATAGCTAAAATATGTTTATAAAAAGGTGTGATACACACACACACACACACACACACAGACACATTCACACACAATACAAAGGGAGAAAGAGAATAATTTATTTCATGATCAATCTAAAAGAATAGAAGAGAAAAATTTATATAAAGATAAGTTGAAAAAGTGCAGTTTTCGGAAAGAAATATTTTAAATATTATTTCGTAAAAAGCTAATTTTTTAAATAAAAAAATTTGTCAAGTATACGTGCGGATGACCTGGCTAATGTATCTATTACTCGTTACTCCTATTCGCGTTAGCATTTGAAAATATATGTAGTGGCATGATTGGAAATAATACAAGCTTTAATATGTGTGTGTGTGTGTGTATTTTTATTTATGTATATTATTATTATGTGTGTTAAATATTGCTGATATAATGTAAGAAAAAATTATATTTAAAATTGCATTTACTCCATTCTTCGTATCGTTAGTTTATTTGAATGATAGTGATTGGAAAATTGTTCTTTGTAGTATTTAGTTATAGTAGAAATATCATCACCACAAATTTCCAATGCACGCAACATATTTTTATACTCTTTCTCTCTCTCTCTTTCTCTCTTTTTCCTTCTTTCTTTCTCTCTCCCTCACATTGCATGCCACTGTGATAACTCGATAGAGAATTAAATGAGATAGTAGAATGGAAAATAAGTTATACTACATCATATCGATGTTTACAAGCACTAACCGAATAAGAATAAGTAATTGATAGATACGTTAGCCAAATAGTATTCAACTGCATGTGCTTGATGTATTTTCAAATACGATTTTCTTGAAAGTGACTTTTTACATATAAAATATTGTGCTACTTTTCCGAATTATTATCACACGAAGAATCACTCTTTTTGGTTGTATTGTATTATGCTTTATCCTATTGTGTAGCGTACCGAGCTATTATATGACAATTTCAATGTATTTAACAACAGAATGATGATTATAAAATGCTTTTGTTTTCTAGTCATGTGCTTAATTACAATTAAAAGTGAACGAACGTCTACATGTAAAAGTGAAATTTTATGTCTTCAATTTTATATACATTTTATGTAAAATGTAATTGTGCGTATGTCCGATTTAAGTTAAATAGTAGGTCTTCTTCCAGTAATTAACCGAAAGTCAGTTAGAATATTTACGTAAAACAGAGTGTTATCTAATGCATATATCTATTTTATAAGTTCATATGGATACGAATATTATAATAAAATAATATTAGTTTGTTACATTTTATTATATACAATGTATATTTCTCGGCTCTGATCTTTTATCTCAGAGTCAAGTGTTCAAACTATTCATACAAGAGTATCAACGCTTTACAGAAAAGATCCCATAGCTTTAGTAACAAGATTAACCGGCGTGCAAATGATCTCTGACACATGACGGTATTTTAAGTTCATAAACACGAAATAACATAAAAATCGTTAGTAGACCTTTACGTTAAAAAAAAAGAGATTAATAATAATATTTGTGATTAGTTTTCTTCATTGTTTTTTGTTATTTTAAGGATTATATCTTAAAGTTTTTTTATTGCTAAATATTATATTGTATCGTTATATCATACCGTTTTATCTTAAATATCTTTATAAAAAAAATATTACATGTATAAGCCAAAGAAACGAAATGTTTTCTTGTTCTCTTAATGGACTAAATGAATATATGTATACTATGGTGTTATTAATTTATTTAAATAATAAATTGTAAAAAATGAAGATGTGAAAAATATATGCACGCGTGGATCATGCCAACGTTTATTCGAACAGCAATTATTTTTTTGACAAATCAGTGAAATTTTATATCGATATTTTATTAATCGTAGTATGCAAGTAGTACTTAAACAAAAAACAAAATTTTGGGACAACATTGATGACCACGCGCGCATTTCAAGCTTCCAATTTTTAGTCATTTTAAAACGTTCTCGCACCAGACTTCCCCATAGACAGTATCTATGTTTTCAGTTTTTACATCGTTGCAACGTTGTAATGTTGGTGAAACATGAAATTATGAAAGCGTAGTATTGAATATCGAAGTGTCTTACATGCTAATGTGTACAATGATGTCAAAAATAAAAAAAAGAATCTCGAATAGATTCCACTATTTGATTGATTGCGTAACATATTTTCCAAATTTGTCCATCAAAATTGGGAACTCGAAATTCATTAATTGTATTACAGTATAAAATATATTGCACTTAATTATAACATTACTACGAGATCACTGAAACTTTTCAGACAAGACTTTAATATTATTTTAATCGTACGTACGTTGCAGCAACATTATAATCCTTCAACGAAATATTTTTACACCATTTCTATAGCATATTTGTGCTGTATATAAATTCTCGTTTCTCGGAATGGACCTAACGTATAGAGTACGAAGCATATGTAATGTTCATTACTCTAGTAGATGTATTTGATTCGATTGATAATCCTAGCATTGACTTGTTGTCTAAGGATTGAATATATTATTGTGCTTGTTATCTGTTTCATTATTACGAGAAATGATACGAATGACAAATAGTTTATATACACACACTGCGTTTATCTACTAAGAATTCGGATTTCATCGAGTGCTGATGATAAGCCGTCAAATTGTATACGTTTTGCACGATATATTTTTATGCGTTAAAATAGTTCGTATTCGTGTTGATTAAAACGAAAAATGTCGGTCTCGAAACGTCACTGAAATAAAAGCCGAGGACTATTCGTTTTACATATGTATGTATGTACATGATGCGTAAACATTTTTAAAAAATTCTCGAATGTACGCGCTATTATTAAAATGCACTTAGATGATCAATGTCCATTAGTCCATTTCTACTAATATAGATTAACACTTTAATCTCCGTTTAATTTACTTTTTATCTTTTTCTATCTTTCTAGTTCTAGGAATTAGAAAAAGATAAAGAGTAAGTTGAACGGAGATTAAAGTTTATCTGCATTGATAGAAATAGAACATAAAAGTATAATGTATGCGTATGTAGTAAACATGGAAAAACTGATTTTGTGTGATCCTATAACAATGAGTGAAGAGCACATTTAATTCGTATAATCTTGTTTTAACTTTGCACAGTACGGTTTTGTTAGAAAGAGAAGTCTATTTTAATGAATTATGTTATTATTTAAATACGCGTAAAAATTGTATACCATGTAAAAAAATCTATTAGCTCTTTCTCTCGGCTCTGCCGAGTTTAAACTACAGCAAACAATTCTCTATTCTAAAACTCTCAATTTTAAGTTTTCTCAAATTCAGCAATTTCTTCTAAACTTCGCTTCTCGCTCTGCTTTCCTACCGCTTGCATTCAATACATGACTAATCAATTAAAATAAAAGAGAGAACAATATTTATCCCATGTGCCATTTAAAATAAAAATGGGAATTGAGAGAGAAACTTAGAATAGAAAAAATGCTTACTCTCAAATGATTTGGCAAATTGACTAATCTTCAAAATGTTTGTATTTTTACAATACGGTAGGATCAAACAATTTCTTTATTTTTAACACTTTTCCTCAGTCCCTACTTTTATTCTGGCATGTGTGTGCAGAATGAAAATATTTTCATCAAAATTTTTCATGTAATATGTGTAATAATATTTTCATTTTATGCACACGTGACTAGGTGGTATAATCATGTAACGGCTGAAGAGAAATGGAATTTAGAATGGAAAGATTGTTTGGTCTCAATGAAAAATCAAGGACACGGCGATTCGACTGTACTTATAAAAGTACATAATTATCCAAATGGTTAAAGTTCCTGGCTCTCCCTCGTTGCATATCTCATTAAATTTATTAAAGTTTATATTAAAATTTTTTCCTCATATCGGAATAAAGTGATTTTTCACGTATCGTACGACTCGCGCCGCAAATAGCCAAATCTGTTAGGAAGAAATTTTACAGATTTGCAATACAGTTTAATATAGATTGGCGATAGAAACAAAGCAAAATCTATATATATTTGACAAATTCTATAAGTACGATTTTGCAGCCAATATTGTCATGTTACGTTTGCAAGTTCTGTTAATGGATTATAAATTTAATATGTATGTAGTTGATGCTGCAATTTATGTTTGAATCTATTTGTTGATAAATTGTTGACAATTTGCTTATTAGAGTAATGTAGATTAGTGAAATATGTCTTTTTGCCAGGAGCTTTAATAAGTATATATAGCGCTATGTAATAATAAGGATCATTTGTTTTGTTATATATTTATTCGCATTGCCATAACAGTCAAGAAAAATTAATTCATCCGTTCCTTCAACTCTTTAGATATTTATAAGTGTGAGGCAGCTAAGGATCTCTTGGCAAGCTTGTACGATTTTCGATTAAATTTTTATATGCTGCGTAAGAATTACTTTATAAAAAAAAAGTTGTAGCCGTTTCTCTATCACAAAACTTTTGCTTTTTTAACGCATAACTTGTTAAATGCCATTGAACAATGCTAACCGTAGCTAATTTTAGTAAAGTTTTTTATCGTAAAATTTTAATTTTATGTCATATGGTATATTATATATATTATATCTACGCCGAAATACATTATGCAGCGAAACAATTTCGTTAACTGTCCAAAGATGTAACCCTCTTTCTTCCTCTTGTAAGATATTCTTTTTTTTCTAATAAACAAACAGTACATTAAGATTCTTTATTACAGACGCATTGCATACTACTACTACTGTATCTCTCTTCAGTATTTTGTCAAAGCTAAAAAAATAAGGACAATAACGAGTAATATCTAATCATTAACATTATGTGGTCATATGTCTTCGATTGTTGCGCGTTTATTTATTTGATGATATATTATCGTTTCAATGATTTATCATGTACTTGTTCGTAGATTCTGTTTAAATTGTTCGTACGTTTTTTTATTTGAAAAACTTTATACATATGTATATGTATATGTATATGTATGTGCATAAAGACGCAACCTTGCATCTCAACTGCAGTAGTTTTTAAATTAGAACAATTTGAAGTTATTGAACATAGGCGGTTTGTACATACACGCCTACATACATACGTCATTATATAAAATACAATCAGATCATATTTATATATTTTTATTAGATGTTTATAATGACATTCTTTTATCACATATCGATATATTTATTTATATATTTTTTGTTCGTGAGAAAAAAATATGAAAATTTTACAAATTGATAAAAACAAATGAGAAATAAATGCCGATAAATGTCTATTTACATATATCAGCTTGATGTATCCAGCTATTCTTTCCCTATTTCTAATATTCTGTTTTATTATAAATGTTAATCGATTGTAAAAGAAAAATATTCTTTCAAGATCCAGTAAAGATCCGATATCGATAGATAGACGATAATGGAATACACTGTCCGCAATTGTTTATGCAAATAAAATAATTTATTATTTTCTCACTTTTGTACATTTTGAGAAAAATAAAATTTTATGATTTTAAGAAAATGAAATAAAATTGCCATATTTTTTATAACAATTTAATATCATTTCCTATTTGTTATAAAGCATTATAAAAAATGCATAGTAAGAATAACAAAAAAACATATTTACTTACCATTATTTTGTTTCTAAAAACAAAATTAGCTATACAATAAAAATCAATATCAGAGAAGTTAAAAAACAACGAATGACAAGTCGAAACACCTGTCAGTAACAGACAGGTGTAATTATGGAAATGAGCGTTATACGCAATATCGTTAATCAAATGTTAATCGCTCTTAAACCAAAAACTATCGTAAATCTCAGTATCTTTGTTCCATTTTTTACAATTAGCCATATGTCATTAAAATACAGCAGTGTAGTGCATCATGTAATTATGTCTTGCAATCACGGACCATCAGAAATGAGTCGAGAGCCGAACTTGACTCTTGAAAAAGGCCAAGATTTTTATATTCATTTAATAGTTTCTGGACATGAAAAAATATACCTTGCCTATTATTTCGTACACATCCGGTACAATCTTTTTTTATTTGCTTTCAGTTTCCAAACAATCATATCTTTGCACTAATCTAGTTCTAATTTATATATCACTAAAGTTACAAACTTATCATTACAAAATTCCTAACGTGATGTTAAAAAATTATGTTTATAGGATGGACCTTGTAGTATTTTCCTTGAAAAATATCTTTCGCTGTCTATCAAAAAAATAAATGAATATTTCTTTAAAAGATTCGACTGTTGCTGTTCCACAAAAATTCTTTTCTTCTATTGTACGCCAATATAGAATGTCAGATCATTTTATAATCAACTTACATAAGACACACATGCGATGCTATATATTACAAAGATTTTTTTACAACGCTACCAAGTACCAAGTATGTGGTAAACAAATCCGTACATTATTTGCGAAGATAATGAAAGTCAATGTGAATTATCATTATCATACCTAAATTTGAATCTATCTATGAAACCAGATAGTGTTTATTATGCAATATATAATAAGATCGTGTAAATTAAGAGCTATGAAATTGTTTGATATTGATAAAAAGTCTAACGCCGTAGTTTTAGGCATTCCCAAAAATTTTCCGGCAAAGAGCGTTATGCCACCTCTACAAGAGATCACATAACAGATGATATTACAGATGAAATGTTTATTTCCGCGCGTATTTTATCTAAATTTACAATTAATTTTTTATATCCTACCATATCCAAAAAGTGAAGAAAAATAAATCTACAGATTGGCGTCACCAATGTTTTCGTCCTATGAATGTTTCATCATCAAGTTCGAAGATATATGATGTCGATTTATAAAAGCAGGCTTGTTATGTAATCTATACTTTGTACAGTATAGAGAATACATAATACGATAAAAATTATTTTAAAAAACTATACAGCAATCATGAAAATAACAGAAACAAATTGTATTTCGACTGTTATTTCGCTAAATGTATTAAAATATATTAATAATTTGAAATCATCTTTAAAAACATGTTAACTTTATGTTAGTTTGAAACGCAAAACACAATTACTACTCGCAATACCAATCGTATGCAAAATACCACTCGTTTGCAACTGTAAATAAAAACAAGTGTTACAACTGACTTATAATGTGGGCATTCTTGCCGAATTTAATAATCTGTACATCCATTAGAATTATTCTCATAAACATCAAAATGGTTGTTTAAGGCAAGGATATCTTACTTCGTTACTGTGATTTCCTTCTTTAAACTGGACCGTCGTGCGTCGCACATGATATAAAAACATCTTACCAAAAGCAAGATAGCACGTATGTAAGCATGCTATAATGTATATAACTAGACGTTATGAAGAATAAATGAAGGACTAGGAATCTTAATGGATCCTGATGTACTTTGGAATTTTCTCTGTTTGATCCGTTTGTGCCAAGAAATGTTCCATGTTTATAAAAATGATCCAATAGTGCTTCTTTCTCTACCCATCTGTCGTACAACCATTTGGTTAATTGTTCTGGTTCTCGAGGAACCTATGGCACATCATAAGACATTATGTAACACGCTGCTATGCGCATTCGCATAAATTACATTTTACGTCACGTCACTTACCACTGAGCTAGGGAAAAGTCGATAAAATAATACCGTCTCGCACGGAGGTCTCGAACCAGTTACAATAGTAGGTAAGTCGAGCGGCTTACCTTGAGGATACGCTATTGTAATATCAAGAACCCAACTAATTTCTGGATTAGCTACCATCAAACCTGTTGATAATAAATATCGCACAATACAATAATTTTAGCAATAGTGTAATAATAATATAAATAATATAAATAAAGTTTACATATACTATATGTGTATATATATATATTTTTTAATTCAATAATAAATATATTCAATATTAATATACGATTATTTATAAATAAAAGTGTTAAGTTCAATTTTACTTGGTCGGCTGTTTAGGTGTTGATTCTCTGCGTTCCTGCTCCCTGCTGGCCCGAGAGTATCAAAAATCGTTTGCAAGGCCCCTACCCTTGGTAGAGTCACATTTTCAAGAATAGGCAGATTATTCTTCTTAGCATACTTTTGTGAAGTCTCTAGTCTTTTGCAGAGAAAGCCACCTTCCGGGAAGAGTACCATCCATTTTCTATCTCGTGGTATATAAGAATCTTTGAGATGTCTTCGTAATTGTTTTAAACTTTCTTCCCTTCGTTTACGTCCCTACAGTTATCTAATATATACTGATTGAAAGTAACAGATAATCCGCGTTCTGTTGCATTGCGTTACATTATAAAAAGCAAATAGTAATAGTAGTAAACCTATATTCAATAGTTTCCATATATATTATGCGATCTTAAGGAGAAACTTTATTTGCACTTACCGATACAATGAAGAAATCTTGATGCAATATAGAAATTATCCCGAAATTAGTAAATTTGAACACTCTATCCATTATCCACATTAAATTAGGTAGAACATTTGGTTTGGCGTTAAATGTTGTCATTAATATAGGAACATCACCAGTGCTCTGATGATTCACTATAACTAATGTTTTTTCGCTTATAATCTTCTGTATGTCATCACCTTGCTCTATTACTGTCGAACAAAAAAAAGGAATTTATTTTCCTTAAATTCGACAAGCTTATTTTTGTCAATTTACACTTTTATTATTTGTACTTACTGTCGTAGCCTGCAGACCAAGTCCACATCGACACCATTGCCAGCAACCAGTGGAAAAATAGGCCTTCGATTCGCCAGTACACTTGTGGTTGATATATTTTTACAGGGAACAGTAACATCATCCATACTACATATGTAGGTATGCAATAGACATTGTTTAATATCACAAATGCCGTCCGTACGACACATTTCAGTAAAGTCACTATGTTGCTGATTATTCTTCTGCAAGATGTACATACGTCAAGATTAATTTCCTACCTTTCTAAAAAAAATAATAATTTCTAAGAATAATATAATCCTTTTGTAATTATCCTTTTATAATTGACAAATCCATTATTTGTTTAGTTACAACAACAGCATAAGGAAATGCTGTATTATATAAATTTTTATCAAACTTACGTATTACGCATATTACGTGTTACAATTGTTGAATTTTACAAGTTTTATTCAATAGTAGTGTATAGAAATAGTAGTGTAGTACTGTAAATAGAGCGCAAGTGGAGCGCAAATAGAGCGTAAAAAAATGGAACGTCCCGTAATCATGTCATTAAGATAGATTAGATATTAGTACAAAAATAGCTAAAATAATATTCAAATTAAAAAGTTTAATTATAAGATAATAAAAAAACAATGTTTTAATACAAAAAAAGAAAGTTTTTATTTACGATATCTATTTTTAATTTGTTGTTATTTAATATTAAGTAAATATAATTTTACATTATATAAAAATACATAGTTACTACTTATGCTGATTAATATTACAAGAATAAAAGAATACCATAAAATTGAAGCAAACGGTACTTTATTGTTATAACAAAATTGTACACGTTTTTGTCTTTAATAGATGTTATGATAGATAGAATATTTGAATGTGCATGTGTATGTTCCACATAAAGCAGCTCTTACATATTTAAATATAAAAGAATAAGTTGACATTTTGAGGTAAAGAAATAAAATATGTCCTATATAAAAGTAGATTAATTTATTCGTAAGTTTTATTGACTATTAATAATGTTTTGTATTAAAAAAGTACGTACAGAAAGTGCCATAAATGATCTAAATTCTATCTTCTGTCAGAATTGAATATATTTTGTATTCAAATCTGGGGCTATTTAACAAAGTATTTCTGTGCAGCTCATGCAATTGTAGCATTAAATAATCAGATAAATTGATTCAATCAGATCGATTAAACATGATTCAAGTTGTACTCTGATCGATAACATTATATACAGTTTATGAAAGAATCGACATCGAATAACATTAAAAAATTAAAAAATTGTAAAATAATACTAAATTAGGCACTAGAGCCAATGCGCGGTAATTGGTGAGCAATTATAATTTATTCAAATTAGTTTACATGTAATACTTTAAGACGAACGTTTCGACTCTTATTTTTGAGTCCTCTTCAGCGTGTTTAAAAAATTGTAATTGTATGTACTTGAACATTATTTATCACAAGTGTTATTACTAAGAATATAAATACTTCGCAGGAGATAATTTTTCATGAAAAATCATAGGTAATCAATGTGTAAATCATAATTCTTTGGGGGATATCCTACAATTTGATCTTTTGCCCCCTGTCCTCCCTTTGAACAGAATGTCCTATTTTTACAGTTTCAAATTTTAACTTTCAGTTTTGTACGAAGTGGAATACAGTGTCTGTTCAATGAGATGGTTGTGCATCAGAATTCTAATTTAAATGAACAATTAGAAACCCTGATTATTCATTTAAAGATGAGAAATGGTTTCAGGTATTTTCCAGCAATAGACAATCTGGAACAACATTCAGAACTCCTTAAAATCTGTCAATATATGTTCGCAATTCCTGCTCACAATACCATCACTGAGAGAGTACTTAATGAAATGGTGAAATGAACAAAACAGAATGTTGACTGAAACTGTGAGAAGTTTGATAATTATAAAATTCAGCTGTTGCACTAAAAATTGTTTGCAATTTCATGAAGAAACCTCAAGTCACAAGCAATCGCTTAAGAGAGTTGGTATATCAGAAAAATGTGATTCTATGAGCAAAATTTAAACTCCCGTTAATATGTTAACAATTTGTTTTGTTATGCAAAGTTAAGATAAGAGTAAAATAATTAAACATATATTTTATGAAACGAAAGTATGGAAAAGAAATGAAACATGTTAACATGTAGTAAAAAAATAATTTACATGAATTAAAATTTTAATTTAAGAAAGATTTACTTTCTTTTCGACTTGTATCCTTCTTTGTTAACACTTTCTTCTTTTTAGAAATAATCCTCCCTTCGCGAATGTATATTAACCGGCTTGTATTTACTTCTTTCTTTCTCTTTCCTTTCCCTCGTTCTCGCTTGTTCCTCCTTCGTACGGAAATGAGGTTAAACGCATATGTATGTATCTTTTCCACGAGGTACGCTGGCACGATTTTCCGCATCGCGAACGTTCACGCGACGGAATTGATCTCGCGTTATCATTCGGAGATTCGAGAAATGGCATTGCGGTCGCGAGAAAAAATCCTTTTAAACCTGTTAAACCTGTAGCGAGCGAACAGACGTTACCTGACGAAGGTAGAGGCGGCGGAGGTAGAGTCAGTCATTTTCGAGTGACACCATCCGTTGCAGAGGATCGAGAGGATTTCATGCACTTTTTCCTCACCATAGCATTCTCTTATGTGTAATTTATATAATAAGGAACCATCATCCCGGATGACACACGCGGAATCAACGAACGTGTTTACACGTCGAGAAATTACGTGGGAATTACCGCGACCCGACGTTGCGTCGGTGTAGACATATATCTGCGGGATTCAATAATCGCGCTCGATCTTGATTGAGCTTTCTCTACCGCGTACGAGCGTTTTACGTCTTTTAAGACGCTTTATATCCGCCCGTGGCGTGAAAAACGCGGGGCAAATCGTCAACAATTTACGTATTTTCTTCCCGTCTACCACCGAATAAAATCTCAAATGATTTGCCCTCGTTGAGATATTTCGTTATTCATCGCTTTTTTGTTGTCCTGCGTTCTTTGCTCCAAAGCGTGCGAAATCACCAGGTAAGTATACATTTACTGGAATGGCGGTCCGACTCGGCTCGGCTCGGCTCAACTCGGCACATCTCGGCACATCTCGGTACGCCGTTTCGGCCATAGACTTCCATATATTACTAATTACTAGATTGCTCACTATAGCGTAAAAGTTTGGCCGCGTTCAGCAGAACAGTTGAAAGTTTTCTGAGCTTAGATTGGATTATTCCTCTAGATTTAAAAGAATAATCCACACAATCTGAACTCAGAAAACTTCCAACAGTTGCAAAATAAAATAAACGTCCTGGCTGACTTCGATCTTAAATTCTGTCAATTCTGATTAGAGTCCTAGATAATCAGAGAAACGCAATTGAGGGCTCGCTTGCTGATTGGCTGACCGCGGCACCTATCAAAACCGAGAGTGTCGGGCCCGCAGCTGATTCCGTGTGCATCCGTGTGGTGTCCGTGTGCAAAGTACAGATACACATGTTTACAAACGGTCAGCTGCGGACTCAATGGGAACCATGGAGGGGGTAAGGATCGCGCTTCTCTGATTATCTAGGACTCTAATTCTGATTAATCACCTTATCATGTATACTTGTAATATTTTTTTTTATTATAACTGCAATAAACAAGATGAAATAAATTAGATTATTAATAAGAATAATTTATATGGTACGAGAAATACTGCTTTAAACTCTGCAAATTGAATTAATCGCCGTTTAAATTAATTAATATTTGATTAAAATAATCCTGAGGCCTATGGTTAATTTATTTACTACACTTCAATTATTGGTGGTCGACTGCCCGCTTTAGTAGAAATTCTCCATTAGGTTAGGATGAGTAGAGGATACATATGAAGTACGCTTAACTTGCTGAGCTTGCGCCCACTGCCCACTGTTGTTATTCTGATCGTCTTCTCCACCCGTCTTCGCTTGAATATTCGTTAAATACTAAATTGATTGTCAAAACTTTGAAAATCACGATGTTAAACATACTGAAGTGCTATCTCCCTAATCATGGTTTACGTCAATTGAAAAAATTATCATCCTATTCTTCATTAAAGTTACACTTTTCCACTTCAACTATGATCAACAAGGTATATTACACGATCACACACATCTTAAAAGTATTTTAATCTTGTTATGTATATTTATATCTTTTATGTAACATTTAATTAATGTAACTAACATTCTTCATGAGATTTCTATTGACGTCTCGTCTTATATTTTTATTAAAGACGTTAAGAATGTGTCGTTCTCTTTTTTTTTAATGAAAAATATGAATTATTTTGTTATAAACGAGTTGTCGCGGTATTATTATAAATATAAACATGCTTTCAAGTACGTAGTAGAAGTTATGAATATTAAAATACAACTTTTTATGGTTGTATCTGTATGCAAGTGTGACCCTGTCACACAGCTTGCTTATCATACTTATCATCTGTACAGTCATGAGACTTCTGCATTCTGTTGACTTTCAGTCTTTCTGCCAACGTGGTACTGACTACTCCTTACATAATCCTAAAAATGGTGATATTTTAAGTTATGCTTTTATATTTGTATATATACAGGATAAGGAGAACTACCATCATCTTTAATATCTTCAATATTGAAAATACAGAAGAAAAATCTATTTAACAAACGTTGCATGGTAACATAAAGAATCACCATATGGCTGTATTTGCTCTTTAGGTGGAGTCACTTTCGAGATCTGAAGGTCAATCTGTTTCTTCAAATTTTTTTATACATACCGTTTTCCTTCAATATTTTGCATATAAAAGTATGAAAGTAAAATTATTAAGAATATTTGAATATTTTATACATTATTTTGACAAAATATGAAATATATTTCTTAAAATATTAATTTTTTTATGAATTTGCTTTAATAATTTCATAGAGAATTTCGCAGAATAATGAAATTTAATTAACATAAAGAAAACTCATACTTGTGTATAAAAATATATATATAATTATATATTGCAAATTGCATATTTTTTTAAATAACATGCTTTTTTACATTGATTATTCTATCTTATTATTCTATGCATAAAAGTATTATAATGTCATTGAAAAATATTTTATATTAAAATAAAAAATATAAAATATCTCGTCAACTTGTCTTTTTTAAACTTACTTTAAAACTTTTCTATGCAGAATATCTAAATTGATTTATATGAGGAACGTTTGGTGTGAATTAAAAGGAAAATAAAAACGGCCTTATATTTTGGAAACTTCAGAAAGCAAACATGATGATATCTTGCAATGCAACTTTTGTTCGATAAATTCTTCTATTCTTGTAGTATAAAATATATTAAAGATGGTAATAAAATTATTGCCTTATATCATCTATAATAAATAAATACGCGTACATAATATACATACATAGACAACACATATATATGGATATCACAAAATTTCAATTTAACGATTCATAAATTCAATACATTATTATACATACTTAGTGTTATCAATGCAAATATAACTTGCATGCTTTGTATGTGCAGCAGCAGGAGTCCAAAAATTACAGAATCGAGAGAGATACATTCGGAGAACTGAAGGTCCCCTCAGACAAATATTATGGTGCACAGACTCTTCGAGCATTGATGAACTTTCCAATTGGTGATACGTTCGAACGTATGCCCGTAAGCAATGGCAATAAATTAAAAAAGAATAAATTATATCAATGCATCTTCTCATCTTTTCTTGCATTTGAAGTAACCAATGATTCTTTTTATAGTGCAGGCTGATAATGGCTATGGGTATATTAAAAAAAGCTGCTGCAGAAACGAATAAAGAATATAATTTGGATCCTAAAGTTGCCGATGCCATTAGTAAAGCAGCAGATGATGTAATAAGCGGAAAACTATATAACGATCACTTTCCCTTAATTATTTGGCAAACTGGATCTGGCACACAAACTAACATGAACGTCAATGAGGTTAAATTATATTAAACTACATAATTATCCTATGAAATAAGGATAATGATCGTTCTATGAATAATTATTTCATTTAACAGAATATATTTCAAATGTTTAGGTTATTGCCAATCGTGCAATTGAGATACTCGGTGGCGAGCTTGGCTCAAAAAATCCTGTACATCCAAACGATCATGTTAACATGTCGCAGAGTAGCAACGACACATTTCCAACAGCTATGCACATAGCTGTCGCCTTAGAGATTCATAAAGTATTGCTACCAGGCTTAGAAGAGTTGCATAGAGCATTGAAGGAAAAAGCGAACGAGTGGAAAGATATTATTAAAATTGGTAGAACACATACCCAGGATGCGGTACCATTGACATTGGGTCAAGAATTTTCAGGTTTATATCTGTGCCAACTAATTTAGTTTGGAATAGATCTCTCGTAAGATGTATACATTAAAACAATTCACAGGATATGCTACGCAGATCGAATATGGTATTAAGAGAGTGAAAGATACACTTCCAAGATTGTATCAACTAGCTCTTGGTGGCACGGCAGTCGGGACTGGATTAAATACGCGGAAGGGCTTTTCGGAAAAGGCATGTGCGAAAATTGCTCAGCTCACTGGTTTACCGTTTGTCTCCGCTCCAAATAAATTTGAAGCTCTGGCTGCGCACGATGCAATTGTAGAAGTACACGGTGCTTTTAATACAGTGGCTGTTTCTCTTATGAAAGTAGGCACTGATACATATAACTATTAAAAAATACACATACTCTACTGATCATTTATATCCTATTGATATCTTTTGTATGTACTCTGTGTAGATTGCAAATGATATTAGATTCCTTGGAAGTGGGCCTAGATGTGGTTTAGGAGAATTATCTCTTCCAGAAAATGAACCTGGAAGTTCTATTATGCCTGGGAAAGTTAATCCTACACAGGCCGAATCAATGACCATGGTGTGTAGTCAAGTAATGGGTAATCATGTGGCAATAAGTATCGGTGGTAGTAATGGCCACTTCGAACTTAACGTCTTCAAACCAGTTATGGTTGCGAACACTTTGAGATCTGCAAGATTGTTAGGCGATGGCTGCTCCTCGTTCACCAAAAATTGTGTCGTGGGCATTGTACCGAATATTGATAATATAAAAAGGAATGTGAATGAAAGTTTGATGCTTGTCACAGCATTGAATCCACATATCGGTTACGATAAGGTATTTATAAATTCGTGTTTCTTTAAAATGAATATTGGACGTTTTTTCTAGTACATATAAAAATTAATATTTCTGTAAGGATTTATCTTTATAATTTTCTTTTACAGGCCGCTACGATCGCAAAGTATGCACACAAACAAAAGCTTACACTAAGAGAATCTGCATTAAAACATGGATTAACGGCAGAACAGTTCGATCAATGGGTTAGACCCGAACAAATGCTTGGACCGAAATAATTTCTATGTTAAAAAGATATTTAATAGAAATATATATATGAAGAATATATATGTGTCGTTGAGTATTTTGTTTGTAGAGTTTCTCTATTCTATGTACTTCTCCTATATTCTAAAGTTCCCTCCATTTTAAGTTAATTTTTCTCTAGAAGATTCTCTTTTTGTTTGGAATGAGAAAACAAGTGTATGTACGCAAAAACGGGTTAACTTATAGTTTACCTAAATGGAGAAAAATTAATTTTTGCAAAAAGGTAAAAAAAAAATTAAATACTTTTTCATTTTGCGGGTTAATCTGTTTCTGCATGCATATATACAAATACAATATGTATGACGTGTATATACACATTTATATCTACTACTCATGTTCATCATTGGTGGTCTTTTTACTCCATCTATAGCGCCAATAAGATTTCCATATCAGACTGTAGTAGGTCAAAGAACAGATTATTTCTTTATATGTAATCGCAAGTAACTGCAGTAAGGAAAGGATATAAAGTTCAAAATGAGTGTGCTGACTAAAGCTCGCACAATTTCTAGTAAATTAGGCATTCGCTATTACAGCGGAAAAGTTGGTATAATTGGAGTACCTTTTGACAAAGGACAGGTAAATATAAAATATGAAAATAGTAAGCAGTTTCAATACATGTCTTAAATAAAGGTTCATAAAAGTAATTGATAAGAATATTAAACGTACGTTATCAAAACAATGAATTTTACAGAAAAAGGAAGGAGTAGCTCGTGGACCTGAGGCGATTAGAGCAGCAAAATTGATAGACAAATTGAAAATATTAGGTAAATTTGTGCAGCAATATATGATATTTATCTCTTTCATAAATATAAATGTGTATATTACAAATCTAAGTATGTAAGTTAACGTAATTTATATTTATTCCATAATAAAAGAGTTGGATGTGCGAGATTACGGCAATGTGATCTACGATACAAATAACATAAATGACGTAAAAAATATGTCACATCTGGGTCATGTGGCTAGTTGTATGAGTAGTTTATCTGAACAAATTCAGCAAGTGTTACGCGATGGCAGACAGGCATTAACGATCGGTGGTGATCATAGCTTGAGCATCGGTACAATCGATGGTCATGTTAAGGTGCAAAATAAAAATGTTTTCATAGAAGAATCAATGATTCATTAAATCTGAAAGTTAACTTTTTTTTTATAGGAAAGGCAGGATGTGGCAGTAGTGTGGGTGGATGCCCACGCGGATTTAAATACTAACAAAACTAGTGAGAGCGGTAATGTGCACGGGATGCCGGTAGCATTGTTAACTTCGGAGCTGGCTGATTATTGGCCGTATTTACCAGGCATGGACTGGCAAATGCCGATGTAAGAATATCACAACATTCGAGTATTTGTGCTAATTTGTTTTAACAAATCAAATAAATTAAAATAAATTAATGTAAATAAAAAATAAGTTTAACCAGTATATTATTATTTATAGATTATCCATCAGAAACGTTGCTTATATTGGTTTGAGGTCCATAGATCGCTATGAAAGATTGGTAATCGAAAAATTTGGTATTACCGCTTACGGCATGGAAGATATAGAACGTTATGGTTTGGATGTAAAATTGTTGTGTTAATCGCATAAAATGTTCAACGCATTTAACATTGATATACTTTTAGGTATTCACGATGTGATACATATGGCGCTTAATAAAATAGATCCTCAAAACTCGAGATCTCTACACGTCAGCTTCGATATAGATGTGTTAGATCCACTCGAAGCACCTAGCACTGGAACGCCAGGTTTGCAGTATATTATATTAATGTACATACGAATTATTCTTATTATAAATCCTTATATTTACATATTTGTGTAGTACGTGGAGGATTGTCTCTTAGAGAAGCGATTCATCTTATGGAAGAGATATATAGAACGCATAGATTAAGTGCTATCGATTTAGTGGAAGTCAATCCACAAATCGGTAGCGAACGAGATGTGACCATGACTATACAAGCAGCCATACATATCATCCAAGCGGCTTTGGGCTATACAAGACGTGGTTTGAGAGTGCCTAAGGGTATCATCGACATGCCTTTACAAACATTCCGTTAACATCAATTATATGTATATTTTGTCCTCGTATCACTTGCCATTTTCCTTTATCTTTACAATACTATTTTTATATATAATGTACAAATAAATCAACGATCACTGAATCATATTTTTACATAAATAACAAATCTATTTTCCTCTTAGTACAAACTCGTTTCAACTTATTTCATATTGCCTTATTACAAACGTCTTTCCAGGTATATTATCAAATGTAATTTCAATTTTAGACGCCTCTGGTTTGTTCTCAAGCTCACGGTTCAACGTTACCTCGTAATATAACTTTGCCTTGGTATTCGCACCTGTGAGCGGTACCTTGAACCATTTGTAATTCTGCGTAACCGTTGCGTCCTCGTGTTCGAGCGTGCGAGATCCGTCGCCGTAAGTGATGCGGCCCAGCGTTATAGGCTCTCCGAGATACGGCACGGTTTTCTTATGCGCGCGTATGGTATCCATAACGTCTTTATAAGTCTCGCTCTCTTTAATGTCATATTGTATGCGATAATGAAAAGCATAACCTGTGCTCGCCGTTATGAATCCTCCCAAACTCGCTATTTTCATGAGCGTTTGATTCGATACCATATCTACAACGAAATAACCACAACTTAAGTTAAAAAGTATATTTATTTATATCCGTAAACACGTAAACAGTTTTTTCTCATTACCGTGCAACCTAACCTCTTCGAGTTAATGGAATCAGAGAGAAGAATCAAAGCCCCGGACACACACTTTTCCGTAACAATTAACAGTAAGGATTCGAGCAACGCGATTGGTCGATTCGAGAATGTACGTGAACGTACGGAACGTACGTTCCCGAATCGAGCAACGCGATTGGTCGAAACCTTACTGTTACTGTTACAGAAAAGTGTGTGTGCGGGGCTTCAGTGAGCTCGCGGCGGCTCGCGAAAACGTCATGCGGCGGCACGGCGCGCCGGCGCAATACTTGTGACGGATTGCGGGATTTTCCCGATCCTAACCTAGAGCCAGCCGCGATCGTAGATCATCGTAGATGCACCGCGCGCTGAAGGATAGTGGGGTAGAATCGTATTTTTGTGATTTCTCCAAAATTTCTGAGGCGTAGGGCGATGTGTCCGAGTTCAGGACAAATATAATGATCATTGACAGAGGAGAGAGAAGAGCAGAAAGGAGAAGATTCTGAACATTGTAAGAATTCGTGATGAAATGCTTGCATTCGTGAAGCTGCTGTCCTTTCTAACATATCTCAACACTTTACTATGAGATATCTTCTTTTTTTAACGTGTAGGTCTGATTTGTAGGAAAAAGATGAAGATACGCTTACAATTCTACACATGTAGCAACCGTATTGCTGGAGAATGTAGTTGGTAGTTCGTGTAATTATGGTAAAGAGCGTTTGGCATGAAACTGTGAGCCTGACATGTAAACGGATAGTAACATTGTAATAATAACAATAATAGTACTGTTGGTAAAATTATTGTTATTCGGCAACGATATCGATTGTCAAAAAGCTATTTTGATCGCCTAAAATATGAGCGCCGAGGAGAGACTTGTCACTAAGGTGCCTGATAAGTTGCAGGAACTGGCACGTTTTGTCGTACGTGGATTTTACACGATAGAGGATGTTTTAATTGTGAATATGCTGGTCAGGCATACGTGTAAGTGATTATACATCGATCTACAAAATCTTTCGCAATTAAAACAATATTTTGTTAATATAAAAAAAATATTCAAGGTATGAAAGAAGATGACATTTGTGAATTGCTAAAGTTTGAACGTAAGATGTTAAGAGCCAGGATATCTACGTTACGAAATGACAAGTTCATTCAAGTGAGATTGAAGATGGAAACAGGGTCAGATGGCAAAGCGCAGAAAGTCAACTATTACTTTATTAACTATAAGGTGCGTAAAATGATTGTGACACTCTTTAACTCGACAGAAAGTACTAACAACAAACCGATGAATGATTAATAAACATTTATATCTTTTGTTTTAGACGTTTGTAAATGTAGTGAAGTATAAGCTTGATTTAATGAGAAAGAGAATGGAAACTGAGGAGAGAGATGCAACTAGTAGAGCTAGCTTTAAGTGTCCGAGTTGTTTAAAGACATTTACCGATCTCGAAGTAAGTATAACGATATGGCATAAATGATATAAAATCTTAAGAATTGAATTAATTAAGAAAAAAATCAAATTTTGCTTTTGTCCTATTTTATTATATGCTTATATCACGATTGTGATATAATAATTTAAATAGAGACAGTATAATAGTGTAATATAATATCATAATATAATATTAATCCGAAGTTGGAACACAGACGAAATTTTATTAAACTTCTGTGCAGGCGGATCAACTTTTTGACATGAGAACCGGCGAGTTTAGATGTACATATTGCCGAGAAATAGTGGAAGAAGATCAGTCTGCTCTTCCAAAGAAAGATTCCAGATTATTATTAGCAAAGTTTAACGAGCAGTTGGAGTCGCTCTATACACTATTAGAGGCAGTAGAAGGAATCAAATTGGCGCCTGAAATACTGGAACCAGAACCCACCGATATTAACACTATTCGAGGGTACGTGTTTCTAAAGATATGTTCACATATCAAAAATGTTTATTTTGTTAAAATAATTATTTTCAATAGTATCAACACGAGAAAACCGAGCAGTCTTAGAGCACCTAACGAACAGTGGTCAGGTGAAGCGACTAGAACGTCAGGCTTCATGGTGGAGGACACCAGAGTGGACGTTACTATCGGAGACGAGTCTCCCGATGACAGTGCGTCGAATCACAGAAAGGAAAGACCTATATGGATGATGGAAAGCACAGTTATCAATTCCGATGGTTCACAGGTATTTTTGTTGTTCTGTCGTGTCGTCTCCATACGGATATTATTCTTAATTCGCGAATGTCTTGCAGCCTGACGGCGTGAATACGCAAGATAGCATCTTGGACAAAGCCGCAGCCACTGCCACAAACACGACTACGACGAATAATAAGCAAGGCGAGGACATTATGTCGGTGTTGCTGGCTCATGAGAAGAAGGGCGGCACCAATTCCACTATCAAAGCAGCGCTTCCACAGGAATCCAGCGACAGCAGCGATAATGAGGAGGACATGGAAATGCAGGCAGTTGATACCGGTAAGAAAAAATTTATCGAGAGATTCCGACATTAGGACATTTATAATTGTTTAAAAGTTAAGAGAATAATAATAAGATAAAAATCTCAAAATTGTGAAAAATGATGAGAAGGAAACTCGCAAAGCATTCAGATGATTGCTAATTAATCTGTATTTTCTTAAATATTACTATTGCCGAATTGATTTATAGGCGAAGTAGAGGCGATGGATTCCGAGGACGATGAATTGGTACCAACTGTGAGTGTCGGCGGTAAGACCGTCGCGATCACCGACGTTAACGACACCTTGATTGCGGAAATGACGCCTATAGAGAAGGAGGCTTATATCCAGACGTATCAGGAATATTACTCGCATATGTACGACTAAACGAAGAGCAACGAGAGTCGTCTTCACAATGCTCTGCATAAGACTGATATTGATTTGGTATCGTTGTTCCCTGTAATATTTTGTATAGCCATAGAATATATATAAATTTTTTATAATGATGCGACGATTTTTCATAGCGACGTAGCAATCCTGACAGGATCATCCTGTACGTATTTTTCTATCGATAAATATAAGCACGTGCATGTTATTCACTATTTGAAGGATTAACCGGTTTGAAAAGAGAAAAGATAAAGATGCGTTTTTACAGTTTTATATGTATTTTCTAATGTAATTGCAACTGAACAATACCGTCAATCAACAGTTACTAATAAATAAACAATTGAATGTGTAGAGTACCGTAAAACATAAGAAAATAATTGGGGCGAATAATATACCATGTCACTTCTGGTAAGACGGGAAATTCTTTAACTTAACCAAACGCGAATTATTAAGTTTACTTGACATTCTTTTTTTTTTATTCGTTGCAACGAATTTCTGTCCAACCACCACTATTGCATAGAAATTCCGAGACGATTTTTTTTATATTTGGTTATCTTTTCGCTTTTTTGGTATTCTTTTCGTTTTTTTCTTCAGTAACAGCTCCATAATATTATAATATAGTTAATGTTAATAGTGTTATTTTTTTACCTACATTCACTGAATACAGCTCGTTCAGTGAAAACCACGTCAAAAGAATCCAAAGAAACGCAAATTTTAAATAAATTATTTAGAATATTGTAATTTTAAGTTTTTGTGTATGTTTTTAATCATGTATAATAATTTATTTTAGACTTTAATATTAATATCTAAAAGATAAAGTTGGTTTTAAATGCGAAAAGTAATCCACCGTGAGCAAAAAGCTCAGGATTCTTTTGAAGTGATCGGTTGCTAGGTAAAAAGCGCTAATCTTTCGCTCTTTCTCTCTTGCTCTCTCTCTAGTTTACTCTGGTTCGTTTAAGCGCAAACGAGCAAAGTCTTCAAATATATTATCATCGTCATCGTTGGCGTAGCAAGAGTTCTCGTACCGTGCTCTCTCGATGCTCTTGCTTTTCTTTAATATGACATTTTCTCTTTCAATGGCACCTGCAAAGGAAAAATTATAAGCGACATACAAGGGGTCGGATGCATCAGTTTGAACGGAACATCGGTGACCAGCTCGCCACCCAGAGTACCGCAGTTCAACTTTACTCCGATCGAATAAGAGATCACGATACGCAAGGCTTCAGCCTTTGGATGCTAAATTTACGTCGTCATCCTAAATGAGATAATCAAGATAGATTTTTTCATATTATTATCAGTTTATATTAGATTGAAATTGTGATACTAATGCCGGATATACAATATACATATAAGTACTACACGAAATCGACAGAAGAAAAAAAACAAATATATATAGCGATCGAGTTACCTATTGAAAATATTATGTAATAAATATATTATGTATATTATACGTAATAAATTAAAAATTTATTACATAAATAATGATATGACACAATTAAGTAATATTATATATACATATGTAATATTACGTAGCTATACACAATATACTGATCGAGATTTATAATTTATTACATAATACATAATTATTTTATATAATAAACATTACAAATTATAATCCGCCCGTGTTTCTACCTACCCGGATTCTTATCACTATATACATATATGTATTCTCTACCTATATCCATATTCCTATATGTTCCTATTCCTACGTCCTACCTAACCATATTTCTATTTACCTAACGTGTCATATTAATTCCTGCCCACCCGAATGTATTAGTTTTAGTTTATTTAATTTATTATTATTAATTAGTCGCGTTCACGAATAGGGAAATGTGCGTATATAAAACTTTAAAAAGGTGTTTAAAATATTTTCAATTCGCGGTTTTAATTATAGCGAATTATAGTTACTGGAGACGTTACCTATGTCTCCGATTACACATATACATTTTTGTGCAAGAAATGTTATCTGTACATTAAATTAAACTGGCGGTGTTGGACATCAACCTTACCTTGCAGTGTAGACAGAAAGGAGAAATACTACTTCTATTGCCGGCTGATCATAGCCGGCAAATGAGCGTAATGATTTTACGCTCTAGCTCTTTCCCACGATGCACGAAACACGATCGCGTCGCGAAGGGCCATTTATAGTAATTAAACCAATTAATTACGAAATTACTACAATCTATTTATTACTTTATATATATATACTATAATTTATACGCGTGATTACATCTTCGATTAAGAATAAAAAAGACTTTAATCAATCAGAAGCTATTAATCTTGAAAAAAAGCTTTCAATCAACCACGTATAACTCGAATAAATACGATTACATTTCGCGAATAATAGGAACTTTACCATAAATATAATATAAGCATGCAAGACTTTAATAAAAATACAAAGTACATGAGTGACAATTAATAAACGCGAACTGAAAATCTAATGCCCATATTTTCGATTTATCGTTTCGATCGAACTCTCACCTCAAGTAGGTGAGAATAAGTAAAAAATTAATGACGTGAGATCCGAAAGAAATAATAAATTTCGCGCATAATATTGTGCTAATTTGAATATTTTGTGAACTTTAGCAAATACAATTTGAATTTTTATAGCTACATCTCATTACTATAAATATATTCTTCAAAATCTCGAATATTTAAATTAATGCAAGTTCACATTACAGGGCCCAAAATGTAATACGATTGTAGCAGAGGTCATAGAAATTAATTCTTTAATGTTCGCATTAAAAACGCCAAAAGTGTGATACGATTGTAGCACGGGTCATAGAGATTCATGTAATGGTCACAGTTACAGCACCAAAAATGTGATACGATTGTAGCACAGGTCATCGAGATTCATGCAAGACTAATCAATTTTAAAATAATTGTTACAAAAAATGTTTATGTTTCGCGAAATAACATTTATTGGATCTCACGTCATATCGCTTTAACTGGTTTTTATACCAGTTATTAATACATATGGATAGAATGTAAAAGTTTAGGCTAAAATTGATGCTTTATAAGAACAAATAATTTCAATTAATATCTAAGCATGAACATAAAGATAATTTTGTAAACAAATTACATGGAATGTATGCCAAATAAATTATATATTAAATGATTAAAATATATTGCAAGGCACTTCTTTATTTTTTCGTTCTTGATATATGCATACTGAAAATATTTCTAATTGTAAGCATATATTGCATTATTTTTGCACCAATTTATATAATGTTTAATCCTGAAAGATATTTTGGAAGAGAAAAAATAGGAGAATAAAGCAAAGTAACAAATATTGCCTATTTCGTTCTTTCATTGCAATACTATAATATATATCTATACATACTTAGGCAATTGTATTTTTTTATTTATCTATTTATATTTTATATATTTCATATTTATTTAATTTAATATACATATATATATTTAATGTATTACATTAAACACATAATATATAATGCATATATATAATAAATCAATTTATATAATTTGTCCAGGATTAAATGTGTTAAATCCTAATCTGTTACAGTCTATCCATTTTAAGGCAGCGAATCTATGCAATGTAATATATATGTAATAATTTGTCGTAATTTAACAAACAAATGTCTCTGCAATATTTTTAACGTAATTACTGTCATGGATCCGTTACCTTCATTATAAAATTTTAATTATCACTCACCGACCTGAGCAACGTCGCTACGATGATTCTGTAACAAGAAAATATAAAATCCAAATTAAAGCAGAACAGAAAATAGACATTATTTTAAAAAAATAATTACTATAAACACATGATATTAAATTCTATATTTCAGTTTATTATGTAAATTCTCAATAAGATAATCGTAATTTTTTGAGAATGTTCTATTCATTGGCTGGTATTCATAGTCGGATCTTATACTTAAGACCGCGTCTTAAGTACAATCTTAAGATGTCGTGGACCAATGATAGAGCCGTATTAGCGTCTTAAGACATTACTTAAAACGATCTTGAAATAAGATCCGACTATGAATACCGGCCATTAAGCAAGCTTCTAGGATTAAAAAAATAAATATTTTCCTCTAATTTTAATTTTTTGAATAGCTATCCAATTGCGAAAAAATAAACGACCCTTCTGCACAAAGTATAACATGTAGGTATAGATCAATTATATTTACCGTATTGTTGCTCCACCGGCGCGCGGCGCGGCGCCTGAGCCTCTATCTGGCCGCAGCTCCTCGTCCTCTTAGGCTGCTCGGGTTGTCATCTTCGGGCGAGGCACTTTTCACTGACGACATTTCTGCGCGACGTTATTATAGTTATTACAGCGATTCGCGAGACACGACACTCCCGACGTTTGCGAGATTCTAATACTGTATTTCAAACGCCGCGATAAATTAAATTTAATCGCAAACGGATCGTGCGGAAATACGCGATGCGAAATAATCGACGTTTGGCACTTCCGTCCCGCGTCACTATTACTATTAATTCGATTTCCCGCGAGCGAATAGATTACGCGAGGCATCTGCTTGATAAATATTCGATACTCGCGTGAATCACAACGTAAATGTTATTTGCGCGCGAGAGATAATTGCGTATTGTACAATATACGCGCGAAGAGCAGTCGAGCGATGTTGACACAAACGGGCGATTTATATATCACGACGTTTCGTTAAATCACTCGATATATGCGACAATATTCCTCGGCTCTCTTTCTCCCTTCAGAGAGAATCGGAGATAAATTCTACGACAACCGGCACAGTGTTCAAGGCGCGACACGCGAGACGCGTTCACGAGATAAACGCGACGGAGCAAGCGACGTTCGCCTGGCGAATATCACAACGATATATGTATACTACAAATAATTCACAAGTTACCGTATCTTTGTCTCGACGTGTCCGACTTGAGCGAGCGATTCAGTACGCGACACATCCATTCCGACGAACATTTTATATATACTTGCGCCTTGCGAATTGCGAGCACTCAGCACGCCGATTACTCTCGCACGCGCGGAACGAGGAACAGGAGTGCCAATACTGCCAATTCGATCGAGGATCGAGTAGCACAGCACTGCAATGGACGCGCGGAACACGAACTGACTGCACAGTGTACACCTGTGCGAGATTCATCGAACGATAGCCTAGTGAATTTCGCAAGTAACGGTAGCCCGAGCGTTTACGGAAACAATTGGCAAGGCCGCTTGCCACAAAAACAATCGCCCGCGCGCCGATATTGAAGGTATTTCGTTTACGAAGCGCGAGAATTCATTAAATTCATTCAACACCTTCAACGGTCGCGCCGAGTATGCTCAATGCTGTATGCCGCGTACAACGCCGCGGCCGCTCGGCGCTCGCCGGCGACTCGAAGCTGTCGACGAACGTGATTGGTCAGTCCGGGGGGCTCGACTCGCGAGCCAATGGCGTTCGACGTCTCACCTGACCGTGCGGCCGGCCGGCCGCTCGGCCGTCGGCGGACATCGGCGGACATCGGCGGACGCCGTCGCTCGGCGTGCGCATCATGTGATCATGTGATAATACGCGACGCGGTCATGTCGGTATTGTCGGTGCCGTGCGAGACGTTGTCGATCGTGCGTAATTTCTCTTTCTCGCGAACGCAAAGTAATCCAGTTGTGAGGGTGCGATCACATGGAGCGGAACAGCGTACGCAGAAAATCGCGGAACGAGAGCCTTGATCAATCACAAGCGTTCCGTGAATTCCGCTCCATGTGAAGGCAGCTAAATCAATAAATCGCTACACGTTACTTGCAAAATATGTATGAAAAAGTGAAGGCGTTATAAAAGGGGTTATATTTTACGCACGTATGTATCGCTTGGGGACAGAAAGAAATCCTGATCCTGGCATCGCGTGTAGCTTTCGGTTTGTCGCATAAGTTTTCCATCGTCCCACGCGTCATCCTTCGTGAAGTGTGTATATCGTCGATCGCTATATACAAGTCGCATCTCGCAAAACTGTACATTAATCGTATTATCGCATCGAGTTACAATATGGACAAGGAGACCAAAGAGGAACGAAAAGGTAATTTTTCAGAAGACTGGCGTGCGCGTCATTCTCTGCGATCGTTTTTTCTTTTAAATGTTTTTATTACGAAGAAACATAAAATAATGTACGGAGCTAATATATTATACAAATGTATTACATATAAAATCTATTAAAATATTCTTTGTTTTTTTTCCGGTATTGTGTGATTGATATATCTTATGCAAACTATATCTAAATTATCTAAGCCGCTCTTAATAAAACAATAATTCATTTTATTATATGAATTTGTCATGATTTTTAAGAACATTTATGCCGCATATAGCTTGGATGCTACACTTTTCTGTTAAAATATAATATGCGTACTTAGACGCCAGTTTCTTTTATTTGTTCCAGACGATAATCTAAATGAGGATAAACAAAACGTTTCATCTGAATCGTCGGACGTAGAAGATTGTTCCGAGATGGAGAGATTACGCAGATACCTGGCTCAAAAATTGAGACTCGTCGACCTGCCGGCAAGTGAACAAAGTGACGAGTCACAGCAGTCGGTTCTTCGCAAGCTCAGTTTAGATGGAATTGTCGAATACATTAAAGAAAACGAGAATTGCAAAATCATCACTATGGCAGGCGCTGGAATCTCTACCTGTAAGCATATCAAAGATACATTCTACATATACAATTCTTTTCTGATAGATTTGTAATAAATAATTTCACAACAATGTCTTCTACATGTTTTAATTATTTTTTGGTTGTTTTAAATCCTATCAAATGTATACATGTTTCTTATTTTGTTACAAGAGTCATAACTGTTATTAGTTTTTATATTTCAATCGAAAGACATACAATATATAACAATGCTTACATACTGTTTATTAATGCCATAAATGTATATACACACACATACTTTTTTTTACAGCTGCTGGAATACCAGATTTTCGGTCTCCGTCTAGTGGACTTTACCATAAATTAGACAAATATAATTTACCCCATCCGCAAGCTATTTTCGAGTTAGAGTTTTTCATGAAGAATCCAGAACCATTCTTCACTCTTGCGAAGGAATTGTTGCCGGAAGGCTTCAAACCTACGATAAGCCATTATTTTATTCGCCTACTGTGGGAGAAAGGTCTATTGTTACGGCATTACACGCAGAATATTGATACGCTGGAACGTGTAGCTGGATTGCCATCTGACAAACTAGTGGAAGCTCATGGAACGTTTCACACTGGCCATTGTCTTAAGTGCCAAACACCGTATACACTTGTATGGATGAAAGGTAATTTTTACAATTTTTTTGCGTTAAATAGATTTATTTGAAACAAATGGATGAGAATAGCGTAACGTAATATAAGTCTATCCATCATGTTGTGTATTATTTAGATATTATTCAAAATTAAAATTAAAAATGTTTTAATTTAGTTAAAATTAAAATTAAATTAAAAATTAAAAATATTTAAAAATTTTGAGATAATATATATAAACTTAATACAATTAAGTACTTATTATAGTTGAAACTATAGGAAAAAAAGACTCTTGTCAGGTCAGTTTCTATAACCGCGGTCTTGACATATTACTGTCAAGGTCATAATCCTGAGTAATCTTCAAACAATTTAAACCGTCGCTTATTTATTAAAAAGTTATTAACAAATAAAATAAAAACGAACGTTAAATATATTAATAAAATTAAATGTTAAATAATCTGTGTCTCGCCAAATATGAATGTTATATTGTTGGTATATTTATTACAAAGTAAATGCATGGATAGTTTTATAAAATGTAAGATGTTAGCAATTAATTGATCAAATACTGATGATATATCTTTAAATGATAGAAAAAATAGTAGAAGGCATAATACCAAAATGTGAAGAGTGTAATGAAGGTGTCGTGAAACCTGACATAGTCTTCTTTGGTGAAGTGCTTCCCGAACGTTTCCAAGTACTTGCTGATCGAGATTTCGTACAGGCTGATCTTTTAATTATCATGGGATCAAGTTTAGTAGTGCAACCTTTTGCATCGCTAGTGGATAGGTATATATAAATATTAAAAATAGTTTTACAAAAAATATCAGAGAAAAATATGTATGCAATTCTGAATATAATTTTGTTTTTAAGAGTGCGAACCACTTGCCCTCGTTTACTCATCAACAATGAAAAAGTGGGTATGCAAGATCGTCTATCGCGTTTCTTAGGATTACGGCAGGGCTTGGTATTTGACGCCAAGAGCGCGCACGGAGGACGTGACGTAGCTTGGTTGGGTGATTGCGACACTGGTTGTCAACTGTTAGCAGACAAACTTGACTGGGGGGTAAAACACATTTTTTTATTTCTATTTATCTTATATTATTTCATGCACATTTCAGAATGTGAATTAATAACTGCATGTTTAATATAAGTATTAAAATAAAACGTAAAATTTTTATACGTAGAAAAGGCTAAGATGCAACTTATAATTTTAGGATGAATTGCGAGCCCTCATGCAAAGAGAACATGAAAGTTTGAAAGCAGAAGACAAAAGCGACAATTAACTGATATTAATTGGATAACGATAATTGGTAGTGCTTTCCTGTAGAAAGAATAAATAGATTATCGTTTTATCAGCGATTTATGTCATCTGAAAAAAATATGTTATAAGGATAAAATTTTAAAATAAATGACAAAAAATATTGTTGGAACGCTAAAATAAAATATATAATATAATTAATTTAAGAATGTATTTATAAGCATCCGTTAATTTATCTTATTGCTTTTCATAAAAAATTAAACAAATGTTAATGTGCAGAATTAGGTATTTTATCATTGATTCTATTCTTGTTAGTAATTTATTATTGGATTCTTGTACTGTATAAAAAAAATCAAGTGCGTTGTAAAAATAAACTTTAAATGAAATTCATATTTGAAATTATATTGTAAATAAGAAGTGTTTTATTTTTTTCGATACTCTATATGCTTAATTCTAACTTCTGAAATGTATATTGCCAAATTATAGTAAAAATGATAATGTCCATAACATTTTGTACTTCTATGACACTTCCTTCTATTAACGAAATTAATGAAATCCTCCAAGACACAATTACTTTTATTGAGTGTATATTTAGTTATGAGATGCATGTAATGAATTGATTGAAGTAATACCTTCTGGTTTATTTCAATGTAAATGGTTTAACAATAACTTCGTTAGCTTCTCGTTGATGCATTTGTCCATCTCCAACAGCTGGTGCTGCCATCGATTCTCGGCCACAATATTTCAACTGAAAATTACGTCGTATTATATCGTAAAAAAATAAATGATAAATTATTTACGTCTATGTGCACACATTTATCTTATTACTTTTTACAAGTAAGAAAATTGAACAATAATGAATGTTAATATTCATTATACATATTCATGTATACATTAATTTCTATAATTTAATACAACTTACCTGTCGTCCACACAAGTTCTCAAAACGTGGTTTAATAAAGCTCCATGCGCCCATATTTCGTGGTTCTTCTTGACTCCAAATGAAGGCTGAAAACACAAGAACATGAAACATTTATTTAGAAATGGTCAATGTTTTTGATAATAGTATCTTCTTTTTATGTAATTTAATTGTATTAAATAATTACATTTCTCTACTTACTTTTCGCATATTTATATTTTGCAATCTCTTCTAGTAACTCGTGGACCGGAAATGGACATAAATTTTCTACTCTGATAATAGCTACATTCTTGTTTCCAGAAGTTTGTCGATAGTTGTCAAGTGCGTAATAATGTTTTCCACTAACTAAAATGACTTTAGTTACATTGCTTTTTTCTACTTTATCATCCCCTGCAAAGTATACGTATATTTTTTTAAACACATAATTATATACTTCTGTTACATCGCGACTCATCTCATTATTTTCATTATCTTATTACGCATATAAGTATCAAGGTAAAGTAAACAAGAAGTGAATATCTCTTGCAAGATATTCCATAGAAATATAACATACCGATAATGGTATTGAAGCTCGTCCGAGGCTCAAAATCCGATAAGGATGACACTGCTGCCGGATGACGTAATAAAATTTTAGGTGCCACCACGATCAGAGGTTTTCGATAATCCCTTATCATCTATAAATTTATAACATATTTTAATCTCATTTAAATATTTATTTTGTCATTTACAAATTTGTCGCAAATATTTAAATTCCTCCTAGCTCTTTCACTAATGTACATTTTTTTCTCCCACCTGTCTTCTTAATAAATGGAAATATTGTGCTGGTTCACTGGGATTCGCAACATGTATGTTAACATCATCGCCGTCGACACCGTTCTCCTTACTGTCCGTTAATTGTAAGAATCTTTCGAGTCTACATGAACTGTGCTCCGGACCAGCACCATCGTATCCGTGTGGTAAAAGCATTGTTAGGCCGCTGCTCAGCATCCACTTTGCTTCTCCACTCGTTATATACGTATCGATAATGATTTGCGCCCCATTGAAGAAATCCCCGAATTGCGCTTCCCAAATAGGCAACGTGAACGGCGATGCTATACTCATACCGTATTCGAAACCTAGCACAGCTTCCTCAGATAGAATGCTGTTAGCTACCTCTAATTTGCCAGTTTGATCATCAACCATCGAATTCAGAGGAATAAAAATAGCTAAAAATTTATATGTCCGTATAATAATCGTAGTCTCAATAGATCTACGTGATAACAGTCTGGATAAAGCTGAATTATGTAAATATTTATTTGATTATCAAGGTACACCTCCTGTAGATTGATCAACGAGTATTGCGTGCCTCTGTGAAAAAGTGCCACGGCCCACGTCCTGTCCGCTTATTCTCACGTTATATCCTTGATATAATAAAGAACCGATGGCCAATGCTTCGGCAGTTGACCAGTCCAAAGCGTTACCATTCTCGATCTTTCTTAGACGACTTTGAACATGATTCTTTAATAATTGTGGATGAATATCCTGCATTACAAAAAAATAATTATATTTTATCGATTATACACAATATGCAGGATGTTCCATCTAACTCAAGCGCTTAAATATCTTTTTTATTCTAAATAATATGAAAGAGTTGAAACTATATAAGATTTTAATTAGTTTTTTTTTTATAAAGGAGTACGTAAATGTAGTGGTAATTCTTTCGTTGTACGTGAAGATATTTTGTATGAGATATCTTACAAAATTTGGTGGTACTTGAACACTTTTCTCTCCCACAAATCGTAACAAGCCTAGCTCGACGCCAGTATCCCATCGTGTTATATTGGCTTCAGCTTGTTTCATTTTTTCCCATCTTCCAGCAAGATAAGTGGCTGATTGTCCCGATATGTCCTTCGAAGATTCTTTTAGAGTCTTATTCAACCACGCCGTGTGACTTTCGACAATATTTTTAACATTTTCTTGAGTAAGTACATTGAGGTCTACTAGCTTCTCCACATATTGATCTGGTACAGATCTGTATTAAAAGAGAAATTTATATTAATTATTATAGATATTTTATGAACATTAATTATAAAATATTAATTATTATTTATTGATAATTTTTTTATATTAAAAAATTATCCATAATAAATAAATAGATTATGTTATGGTTCTTTAAAGGAGTTTTCTATCTAGCATTATGTGTCTCTAAAGTCTTTAATATTTTTTTTCTATAACTTCTATAATACTTACGCACGATTTTGTATAATTTTATATATGAGAGGGTTGGTGAATGTAGGATCATCTAGTTCATTGTGACCCCATCTTCTGAAACAATTTAGATCAACAAATACATCCTTTCTGAATTGTCTTTGATATTTAAAGGCTATTCTTGCAGCTCGTACAACCATCTACAATATATTTTGAAATTATAATTAAAAGTTCACTATTAATGTTAGCGAATAGTGGGGTTTTAAGGCATACCTCAGGATTGTCACCGTTCACGTGAATTACAGGCGCAGATATAATTTTCGCTAAATCCGTGCAATATCTTGACGATCGACCCCTCGAAGGTGGAGTTGTGAAGCCTAATTGATTATTAATTGCCAAATGAATTGTACCACCGATTTCAAAATGCGGCGTTCTACTTAAAATCAAGCATTCCTGATTAACTCCTTGTCCTGCATAGGCAGCGTCTCCGTGTATCTATATAAAAATTTGAAATATGATAATGCAAATAGATTACATTGTGGAATATAATAGAGAAACAATACGGTCAATAAAAAAATTCAGAGAGAAGAAAATATCACTTTTAATTTTTTAAATTGTATTCAGGATAAAGAAATTATAAAGGAAAGGTATCTTTTGTTCAACTATGTAATAATAAAATAATGTAATGTCTAATATCATTATTTTGACGAAAATTTTTAATAGTCATGATATAATTACCTGAATATTTATTATTTTATCGCTCCATTGTGCATCTTCATTATCGCTATATGCGGCTTCTTTAATCGCTTGCATATCTCCTCGCGTTTTTCCCATCGACACGGGATTTACTATTTCCAAATGCGATGGATTTCGAAGCATGGTTACGTGAAGACTTTTTTTGTCTATATTAAGATCGGTCGAGCTTATGAGGTGGCTAATCACATCTCCGGTACACTTGGTCGCGTCCGGAAATTCAGAAAGTCCTTGTAATTTACGAAATAACGTCTCTGGTGGAAAGTTCAGCAGTCCCGTTAATAGATTAAGACGGCCGCGGTGTGCAGCGCAAATAATCACGCGTTCCAAATTATCTAAAATGATAACGTCGCAGTTAAGTTAAATTTTTGCGCAATGAATGCTAATTGCTACTGAAAAGCATAATATCTGTTAAGAAGAATGAGTTGGAATCCTAACTTAACAGCAAAGAAGCAGAAAGAAAGAGTAAATGTTTTAAAAAAAAAATTACTGTTCTTTATCAAACACACTATTAAAAATTGAACTATTGAACTCAATTTGGCTAATTGCAGTAATCTTATATCTGTGCTTGAATAATAATATTAAAATTTTTAAATATTAATATAATTTAAGTGTTTTTTAATTTTCTTGAGTTTCTACCTGTTGCATAGAAGTATGTATATTTTTTATATACGTGGTGTACGTCTTTTTTTAGAAAAATTTCTTTAACAGAAAAATTTTTCTAATTTAACTAAATGTTCGTTAATTACCACAGGCACATAGTTTCAAAAACTCATGAAAGAAGGCCATCATACTCTCCGCTCCTTCTCCTCCGTACCTCTTTAGACTGACAAATTTTTTGGCCAGAAAGTGGTCAAAAGCCTGACTCTTGAGCATTTCCGTAGCTATCATTTTACACGTTTCACTGTTCAGTGGCTCGGCTAGAATTGTTTCCACGGTTTCGGCGAACCATTCTCTTTCTTCTTCCGTCTACTCGAAATCAAAATTGTGTTATCAACAGTTTAATCACGATTTATCGCCAAAATATTACGGCAGATAACAAAAGCTATTTTTCGACGTCAACGCAGAACGCAGTCGTAATTTTTAAAAGATAAACTCTCAGATTTTCGTGTGCATAATAGTAGAATAATTCTAACAATAAATATCAAATTTGCAAATTACCTCGAGATGACTAAATTCAGTTCCCACGGTACCACTGTAGGTAGCATGTAAAAATTGAATGGCTTCTTCTATTGTTCCTTCATCTTGCTGTGCAAACAAAATTCCTCGAAAACGCACTTTATCCAGTAAATTTAGACCAAAGTTTTTTGGTTGCAATTCAGATAATAGCTGTGGCTTGCTAGTAGAAATGGGATCTATATCGGCTTGCTTATGTCCATGAGTTCTGTATGCATTGACTAGTCTATAAAAGTTGCTCTGCCTCGCTCGTTCATCTAAATATTTTTTTGGCACTAAAAAAGACGCTATAATTATTTATATGCCGTAAATTTTAAAAATAAAATTTATATTCGAAATTAAATTCGTGGGTGAAATTAAATAATATTGTGAATCTCTTTAATCGCGTGTAAAAGTTAACGCATTTTATTAATACGTATAATTATTGTTCATATCTTTACTATGTATTTAATAAAATAACACGTTTCGATTACATACATTATATACATCGAGCGTGTTTCACAGTTTGCCATATTTTATTTATCACAAATTCACATTTCTAAAACGAAGAGAATCTAGAACGCGAATCGTAACGATGCATACAACGAGCGTGAATTTGCAAGCATTCGATTTCACGACGCTTTTGATAAAACGTTCTAATTTTAATTTAATTGAACAGTTATATGTTTCACGTGAAAACTTCCACAACAAAAGATTAGATCCGGCGTTATGTTCAATTCTTCGATAAGGTTCAAATACCTTCGAATTGTCTTCGTTGACTCGGTTTATATCCATAAACACCGTTATCGCTGTGATACGATTTACTGATACAAGAGATCGACCATTTCAATCCAAAGCATGGGTTGCTTTTTCTCAGCATGAGTCTTTCAATCGCGTACATTTTTGAAGCGTTCTCACGACGATTGTTGGTTCGACTGCAAGCGTGAAGCTCTCTTACGTCGATTTAATGTCATGCTGATGAGATCAGTCTCCCCTCCTCCGTAATACCCTTTCTTACGTTATATATTGTGCATCATATTCTGTTTCAACTTGTTGCGTTCCTTATCTGTTTACGTTCTCTATCTGTTTCACTACTTTTAGCTTATCTTTCTAAAAAACATAGACAACTCATTGCTACTTAACTTATCGGTCTTGCCATTACTCTTCTGTTGTACAAATAAATATTGATACATTAAATATATCTACTGTGCATCTCAGCTAAGAAAGAAAACTAAGATCTCAATATTTCCAATTTCGACAATTAAGGGACTACGTGAGCAAATCTAGGAAGCCAAAAAATTCTCACACTTAATTTTAAAATTTTATATAAGTAACCTTTTTGACGAACAAAAGTATTGTTGAATATTAACAGAAAAAAAAATACTTTTCTACTGTTAGTAACCGAAAATGTAAGTTAATCCATTTATATGCATTACTATAAAAATTTTTTTCCTTTATATCTTTTTCCCTTAAAAATTTATTAAACTTTTTTTTACATCTAACTCTTAAATATTTGTAATTTAATCATATTTTTTCTTTCACGTTTTTACAATTTGAATATATACCAACCAGTGATTCATCCTTCATTTATATCGTCTATTCTTCAAATTTTCCATCCTATCTACGTGAATGTCTTCACTACAATCAGGAATTTCACTCTACCTCGTCATCCAATATAGGTACACTTTCAATCGCATTCTCGTACGCTCACTATCCTACCTTCTTTATCACACATCTGAATTCCAAGCTGCTTTCTCTTACTGCAGTCAAATATTTTAACTTACATGATGACATTTTCTCGTTCCACTTCATCCGCATCCGCTTTCAGAACATCTGCTTCTCATTATATTGCTACCCATTTTTAGCTTAATATATCTATTTCGCTTCCTTTTCTTTTCTACATTCTTTGTATTCCGTATGCATCATTAAATAAAAAATTAACTGCTCAAAAATAGATACGAAATATCAATCTAATTAGTGAGACAAACCTAAATCTTAAAAAATAATACTTTTGAAGATATTAGATACATATTATGTTTAATTAATAGAATTTATTTTAAACAAAAGAATTTATTTTGTTTTATTTTTTTGTGATTTTACGTAAATTCTAAGTCGTATAAAACGGACTTAAAATCAAGAGAAATTATAAAAACTTGGCATTTTATTTATATATATAATATTTATTTGATCACATTTTCTCAGAATTTTTTATTTGAATCTGAATTAAATATACAAAGTATTTATAATATACAATCACTGCAATTTCGTTTTAATTATAGGCATGTTATAAGTATGAACAACTCGTGTCTATGCATTCTTTTACATCGTCAAATTTGATATATTTACATAGAATTTAAATGTCCGGATATGCCGTTCCGATTAAGTCTTTTCCTCTGTATCTAAATTTCCGTGTTATTATGTTGAATTTTGTGCCTCCCAAGGATATAGGGCAATTTCCATCTGGTCTTGCGTAGAAACAAACGGTGTAAAGTGCCATCTCCAATTCGGGCGAAGTTCCGACGAACATACTCACAACTGGTTTGTCATATCCATTGAATTTTGCATGCATCTTGATGATAGATCCCTTCTGCAAAAAGAAAAGATTGCACTTACGTTTATCCAATTTTCGGTGTTTGAATCGGTGGATATGATAAAGCAGAGATTTCGCAACACATAAGCTTTTTTTTTTATCGAAAAACGCTTACATTTCCTAAATCTGTTTTCTTAATGTAGCCCAGGTAGTCGATGTGTCTCTTTGCTTCTTCCGCGTTGAAAAAGATCCAATTGTGTAGCCCAAGTACCTCCGTACCCGAATCTACTTGTTTCGTTTCCGCCATAAAGACGTGCTCGAACCCAGTACTACCGATCTTACCTTGCCCACGCGAAAATAGATTGAACCAAATTCTCCTTAACAACTCCTTATATTCATAATAATCCTGCCTCACAAATCCTTTATCTGCGAGAAAACGCATCGCAGCAGACATCACATTTGTACTTAGAAAAGTATCAACGAGGAGACTCTCTTCCTGTCTTTGTGCTGGACTAATGTACTCGTTTGTATGAGTGTCTAGTTGATAATTGTCGAATATTGAGAGGACTCTTTGAACCGTAGGAATCTGGAGAGCTTCGGGATTTACTGTGAGTAACCTGCAATTATACAATTACATAAATTTGAAAAGATATTGAGAGTGAGAGAGAGGGGGGGATAGGGAGCGAATGCAAGTGGGAAAAATAATTAATAAATATCGACCGATGTATAACATAGAATACATAAATAAATATTAATATTCTCTCGATCATCCGGCAGTTTACATCTGATAATAATTTTTGTCAATTGTATATATTCGCCTTATGTTTTTGAATCATGTGTCGATTACTTACTATTTATTTAAAACGTTTTTCTAAAAAATTTGTCATTCTATATATCCTCAGTATCTTTTTTTTATTTTGCATATATTTTATTATCAGATATGATTCTTACGGTTGCGGAGCTTGATCCGTCGGGCTGCTGCTAGTAGTCTGCTTTTGCAAATTAACTGTTATGTATTGGTTTGCATTATTATTCATCTCTTTGATGTAAAGCGCCTCGGAAAGCTTTTCTAAATCCTCGTCGGTGACGGTATTTCCTTTGCTATATGTCGGATTGCTGGAATACACTTTCTTAGTTGAATCTGATACACGATCCGTAGCAGATGCTGCTCCAGCAACGGCAGCAGCACCACCTGCTGCTCCAGCGATGGCAGCAGCACCACCTGCCACTGCAGCCCCCGGTGACGCTGGACGATTTGGTTGATGAGATTGACCAGGTCGCGTCGGTGCTCCGGATGTCCTGCGTTCGTTTCCGCCTAATTCATATATGCCCAAAGTATAATAAATAAATCCCTCTGTTACACTAAACTGTTTTTAACTATATAGATTTTTACTGTAAGATTTATTGTATTCGTACAAGAAGATACATCCAAGTATGCTTCCTGCCTTCCCCAATTTTTATGAATTTTTAATCTGTTGTAGTATACATATAAATTTAAAAAAATACGTATCTTTTTACAAGTTCTCTTACGTATATTAAAAAGATAAAAAATCCCTTTAAAAAAATCAACTTTTATGTTTCTAAGCGTATATTATCTCTCTCGAAGCAATAAGAAATATGCAAAAATATTTTTAACAAGACTTTTATACTCTCAAAGGCATTTTATAAAGGTGTATTTAGATTTTTCGAAAATATTATATTTTTAGAAATATGTATTTTTATTACCCACTAGTTTTTGAGAACTCTGAAATGTTTCTACAACTATAAATTAAAGCTTATTTAAAACAATCGTCGCCATACATTCTGTACTTGAACATTCTTTGTGTAAAAGAATACCTGGATATTCGGGTTGCCTCGGAAGACCAGTAGGTGAAGCAGACCCGTGTGTACCACCAGCGACGACATTAGCCCACGTTTGTCCATTTGAAGGTCTATTTGGATTATTCTGGCCAACTCTGGCTGGTGGTACTGCAGTAGTAGATCCTGAAGATTAGATTTCATTTGAGATTATTTTATTACAGAAACTGCTGCGAATGAGCCAAGGTATGTAGAGAAATTTACCAGGCGTTACGTGGGGCTGTACGGGCGGCGCGGAAGTCGGCTTAAGTGCTATAAAATTTCAATATTTCATATAATACTGTAATATAATACTTATATTAAAAATCTTGACTTTAGATTGGTAATTATCGAATAGTAAACCTGTGCTCGTTGATTGAGGCAGTGGTTGAGGCGTATTTCTTGAGCCTAAAAACGAGTTAAATCGATGTTTATATGACAAAAAATTTCAACGTTCTTTAAAATCTTTTAAATCGAATATGAAAACGTATATAAAAACCTGCAACTGATGGCTGCGTCGGTTGAGTTGGTAGGTTTCCTGATACCGAAGTTGGTCTAAAATCTAAAACATTCAAGATAACACAATTTGTAAGCATTCATTATATGTATAATGCAATTAATGCATTTAACATTTTTTACGGCATGTCTTTTCATAAAATGTCATTATCGATATCTTTTAAATGAAATCATAATTACCGATTTTCTCCCAGTCATTCTATATAATCATAAAATAATTATAAACATTTATAAAATATTCACGTTTCAATGATTTTAATACTTTTATATATAGAATAATTAATTTATGCGAAAGCAAGCATCTAATCACATTTAACATTCAATAATTTGTTGTGATGCCTTTTCTTAAATATGAATGCGTGTGAGTAATATATGGAAATGTAAAGACTCAGGTATTCATCCATTTAAAGATCGTGGTTTGCAAGAAAACGCTATTCGTACAAAGTGACGACCTGTGGGTGAATTGGGCCGCGTCCGACTGTCACCATTAGCTAATCCAGGTGTTCTCGATGGTTGATTTCGACCAGGTTCACCAGCTCCCGTGAAATCCACAGCCCAATCCCGATAACTCTGACCATTTCCACCACCGACTCCCGGTTTGTTTGGCTTCGGAACGGCAATATCCAGACCGACCTCAGTCCCTGGATTGGGTTGATTAGGTCGCACGTTATTTCGTACATTTGGTCGAGCACCATCCGCGCCAATTGCTGGTCCCGAGTTAGCGGTGCCTGTTACAATAGTTCCGGTGTTTGCAGCCGGCACTATCGGTCCTCCGACAGTGCTTGTAGCCTTTGTCGAAGTTGTAACCGGTTGTACGGATGTCGGTGTAGGGATAGTCGTAGTAGTAGTAGTAGTCTCTTTGTCCTTTTTCCAAAATTTCCATCCTGCTTCACTATTACCTGAAGGATCAGAATTAACATAAATATTAATCTCTATTTGTATATTTAGGAAAAATAAAAAAAAGAATCTAAAAATAATTAAGAGGATAATTTTCGCATTGTATTTCTTAATAAAAAGTGAAGTTTGAGGAAATGAGAAAAAATGCAAGTGTCTTTGAAAATAAAAACGAGAATTAACGTTATAAGAAAATATAACAAATAGAAATAAGGAGGCAAATATTTTCTGTTCGATATCGACACATTTAAAATTGGGTCGACATATAATTTTTCAACGTTATTTATCACATTTACGGGGTCATAATGGTCATTTGAGATATCGGTATAATCTGATCAACGTTACATACGTTGTATATGTCTTATAACGATTAATTTCCTGTGTGTTCGTTCTTTATTAATCTTTATTACATAAATATCTCGTATCGATGGTACAATCGTATTGATTTTCCTCTAAACATAAAAACTATCGGAACTATCGCAGTTTTGTTACGTTACAGATATATCGTTTGAAGTTCTTTTTTTTAAATCACTAAGTAATGGTTTTATCGATTAGTTTTGTGCACATAAAAGATCCTATTTCACGCGTATTAATTGATTCATGATGTACGTTTCACTTTTTCCTGATTCGTTTCTCGAAATAGTTATGAAATACCTAATAAAATAATATAAGGAAACAGCTTACCGACGTATAGCAGGAGTGTGATTACCAAAACGATGAAAAATTGATGTTTCACTATCATGATTGTTATGAGACTTTGACAGATGCTTAAGTCCGTGTGCTTGTCCGCTTTTAAGAAAATATATGTGACCTTCGTGACTTGAAACTAAATTCTATTGTAGAGAGTTACGCGCACGAACGTGGTATATTCGTCCGTGTACGAAGTGAGACTGCGTCTCTCTGTCAGCTCCGTCTACGATTTAATTGCTACGAGGCGAGCAGCTTTACTTTCCCCTGGCGTCACCGACTCACACATCGCAATAATACGAATGTCCAGACTCTGGTAGAGGTCGTCGTTTAAACGGTCACGGCAAAGGAGGATGAAAAAAAAAAAAATCTTTACTGCTTATTAATATGTAATATCTGATAATTAGACTTTAGATATTCTTGGACTTAAAATATTCAGTGTTACAAATGCGTCTGATGATAGAACACCTTTAAGTTACAAAATTGACTTTAATATTTTTGGAAGTTCGCTTCGCATAGTCTTACAATCAATCAATCCAGTGGCACTACAGCTCGGGGAAAGCCTTGGCCTGCATTACTGTAGTAATGCGTTCGTTACAGGTTTGTTTCATTAGGTGGGTTGTCAGCCCTACGCTAATGAGATTCTATATTAATGGGGGGATACACATTACACATAGCAGTTGCCAGTTGCTATGTGCGGGCCAACAGCTTAACGTCTCTTCCGAAAGACGGAGCCCAGTTTCTCCGCACAAGAATCCCCTTTTTATTTCTCGTACGGGGGGTGCAGTTTGAAATTTAAATTTAAATAAAATTTCAGTGGATCAAGTGGACTCGAACCCGGGACCTCCTGGTTACGAGTCTGGCGCTCTACCACTAGACCACACTGCCACCCTGTCTTAATCTTGATTTCAATTTTGTTAATTCTCGAAGGAAATCTCACATGTATCGCAAAAAAAGTGATGAAGAGATATACAAATAGATATAAGCACATAAAACACACAGATTACTCATTTTTAATGTATACATTGTACATATTTTTAACATATCGTATATATTTTCGTTTATATTTAAAATATTTATTAAATTGGGAAATTTATATATATTTAGCACTCTATTAAAAATATGCATAATAATACAATATATTAAGTGAATATTATTGCAACACAAGAGTTTCAGCGCCTCCTCTTCGTACAACTATGCCATCAGTCTGTTTATTTTCTTGTGCACACTGAATTTTACAAGAAAAGATTCTAAAACATGCAAACATTTTGTTTTTATTAATATTCATCAAAGATTATTCAAAACTTTTTGATATTAAGTTGTAAAATACTTGTTAGACCAATACACATATTTGTTGAACATATACATGGAATATATTGCTTACGATATCAGATTATTCCATTGTTGCGTTTTATTCTCGTACTGCATAGTGTGTTTTTTTATCCTCTCTTGTTCCTTGTTCAAATTTTTTAAAGTTTGTTCTTCTTTTACAATCGCATTATGTAATTCCTGTTTTAATGTTTGCCCTACGTTAAGACTTGTGTTGGTCTAAAAAAAATAAATATTATTGTAAATGTAAAGTATACCTAATGATAAATATTACTGCCAAAATTTTATATTTACTTTTGCTTCATTACGTAGCTTTTCTTCGGTAATCTTTATTTTTGCAAGTTTTTGTTGTAATTGTTTTTTATCGTTGATATCCTACAATGCAATAAGCAATATTATTTTAACGTGAATAATCCATTTTCTCTATAATACATATATAAGTTTTACCTGTAACAATTTGTCCTTTAGCCGTTTTGTTTCAAATAATAAATCGCTCGTCGTATTTTTTATGCTCATTTCTACCGTGTTATGACTCTTACACGCTTTTTGATACCTCTCATCAGTTTCACGTGCTGTTTGCCGTAATGACTTCATATCTATATATAAGACATGCATAATTACTATACGTAAATAACAAATTTACGATAAATCTACAGTAGACTAAATTATATATATTTATTTACATAGAATAATAAAAAAAGATTTTTGACATATTTTACTATCTGATGGTGGTATTCGAAAAAAAATGAATTTATTTCATGTATCGTACGAAAATACAAATACGAAAATTAACATAATTTCTCACTTTTGATATTAAAATATAGTACGATTACAGGAAACGCGGGAATCTTAAGATTTGACCATGAAAATAAAAATTTTATTTAATTCAACTCTTTGCAAAAAGAGTTTCGTTATTACCTTTTATGAACGGGGCAAGATTGGTTCGTAGAGTCAATATCGAATGAGACAATTGAGTATTTGTTACTAATGCATTATCCAACGTATAACTTTCTGGAATTATTACTTTAGATGCAACATTTGCTGTGTAAGAATGAGCTATCTGAAATCATAATACGAGGCGCATCAATACATATTAATTATATCGATCTAGTTTAATAACAAGATCTTAGAGATTGCATGTTCCAATCTACCTGTCCATCTAGAATAGCCGCTGTTCGATTAAGTACACCACTTTCTGCTTTTAGACCAGCTATCTCCGCTTTGCAACGCTTATACAATGTACCTTTAGTTTTTAAACGATTGATATACTTTTTCAGTTCCTCCGCTCTAGGCATTGATGTCTCCAATAAAGTTTTCGAATGATCCTGTTTCTCTTTTAATCGCGATTGCAATTCCTCCAAGGAACTTTCGATCTTCTCTAAACGTTCAAGAGCGTTCCGTTTCATATTTCCGACAGCAGCAGCCTGCTGCCTAAACGGTCCCATTTTATCGATATCATTTTTAGATATCTAAAAATTAAAGGGTTTGCAAGAGACAAATGAGACTTGCCATACAACATATTATCGTTAAATAAATCATTCCTTTCGTATTCAAAACATGATTTCATTAAATTCCTGATTCACACTCACTTTGGACTCCACCAAATCTTGTATGTCCTTTAATACCGCATCTAAATTGTTTCTCATTGTCAAAATTTTGTCCGGTCCCAAATAAGAATATTCCTTGACTATCGACAACGCTCTCATCCGATTCTTCTTCGCGTTTAACTCAGACGGAAGCTTCTCCTTCACAATCGCCGATTGCACCGTCACTTCCTCTGTCAGATGTTGGATTAATATCTGTGGTGTGAGTCCCGTACTATCGCGCTTCAAAGCGTATAATTCGCGTTCGACTCGTTGAAGGGAGCTCTGGATATGTGTAAGAATAAGAGAGAATAGAAGCATTTAGCCGCAACGTTAAATTTTCCCCAAGAAATCTATAATATTTTTTAAGAAAATAGGTATACTTGTAAATCAGAGATAGTGTCCTCCTCTTGCTCCTTCTGCGATATTAGATCACGTTCCTTGTCCCTCTCCGTTCGTAACAATCTACAAGCGTCTAGCAAATGCAGCGCGGGTTCAGCCTTCGATTTGATCCTGCTGATACGCGCTGTCACTGCCTGCGTTTATGACAAAAAATAATATTGATTCTAATATAAACGAATTCTGAACCGAGACTCGCGTTATCCCGAATTGGAACTGTATGGAATATTTTTGTACGTCTTGTATAAGCTAAGATTACAGAAATATCTTTTATATACCTCCTTTTCCTTTGCCATTGCTTGTAGATCTGTTGCGAGCTCAAGAGCACTTTCAACATTCTGCATATGAACAAATGAGAAAAAAAATTCATTATTCGTGTGTGGAAACGAGAGAGAAACGTGAGACACATACCTTCTTTCCTATCTCTCTTTCCTTATGAGCTGTCTTAAATCTGTCGACGAGGGACAAGTACTGCTCGTGTAAAAGGGATATTTCCGAATCTCCCAGATACTCAGGCGGGATTTCAAGCTAATAAGAATAATATACTTTTCCTTTAGAAATTTGTGCTAATCGGTTAATTTTCTTTTATAATATTGATTATGTGAGTTAATTATGCAAACGCACACCCCCCGTGCTTGCGAAGCAATCTCGATATCTTACCTTGACGAGAAACCGTGACAGATAAGCTCTTTTCTGAACTACGTCGATATGCGTCAGGAGCCACGTTAATATAGGATGAATAATTTCGACTTCACCTCGAACTAAACCTTGTCTAAATGAAAGACAAGCGTTAGAAATATCCGCGGAAAGATTTTCATACATATAATTATATATAAAATATATCCATGATATGTTTTCTTTCACTTTGATACTAAATACAATCGACAGAATAATTTTTATCACTGTAAACTTATTTTCAAAAAGTGCAAAAATCATACTTTTACTGTCCTTTATTTTTATTTGTATATCTTTTGCATTATTCTCCGAAAGATCCGAATGAAAAAAAATATTAATGCGCTTCGCTCAAAGAATCTGGAACCTAATTATCACCTAAATGTCACGGGATCCACATCGGGCTGGTAATTAAGTACTCGAAGAGCTGTTAAAATATATATAGAATTTTCTTCCGGCGAATCAAAATTAATATCAACATCCGAGCCGTCTTGCTGTTGTATTTTCATCAGAACACCGCATAATATCTGCGAGAAAAAAATGGAATATTTTTCGAAAGTGTCGCGATGATAAAATAGCGGCGAGATACCTGTAATAAATCCTCGGCGTTCAAGGCGTTGAATCCGATCAGATTATAATTTCGTCCTAATAATTTATTTACTTCTGTCACAATAAATTTCACGTTTTCGCTCATGATGAGGTTTTCTCGCGCTCGTTTCCCCAAAAGTGAAAAACGCCTTTCGAACTTGTCAAACACTTGTATAGCTCTGCGATGCGATCAGCGATGCGTTGTAAACGCAATAATAAATAACCGAGTACATACAAGACCGACGGACGTTATAGCTTCAGTTGCCCTGACAACAACGTATCAACACAGTATTATATTGGTATATTCGTTTGTAGCGCATACATTCAATATTCTTTAATATCAAATGCATAAGGAGTGAAGGATATACCTTTTGTGCATATAATAATACAAACAATAAACGCACAATTATAACAAAATACTTTATTAACATGTACCAATGTGTTAATAGCGCGTAGATATCTCATCGTTCGATTAGAATCGAGTAATAAAATGTCTCGTTATAATATGAACTGTATATATATAGCTAACAGGTTTATTATAACAATAAATACAATAATACATAATTACATTGTAGTACTGTAGTGTTACAAGCTGTCCTCATACCCCAAAAAAACTTGCTATTGTATAAAACATTGTTAGTAGAGTAATATATCAATGGAAAAGAATGGATATTTTCCAACACACGCATTTGCAGTGCGTATATTCGTATTCAGCAATTTTTCTGTGATCTAATTATTGGCAATTGTTAGCAGTTGCCAGTTAAAAACTCATCGTTTATAAAGAATTTTTATGAAAATATCGCAGGTTATTTCTGCATGTAAAGTGATCACCCTATACCTCGTAAAATAATCGAGAAAGGACAGATACTTATTTACATTAACAAAGATTATAGTGTAACCTGCGTAAGTCTTTGGCAATAAACAACATTCTATGTATTATTCAGCGTAGCTGAATTGATTGAGGCTGACTGATCTGATTCATTATAATATATCGAATAACTGTCTATTTATCATGAGCTTCCTAAAATACATATCACTACGCACACGTGCGCGCGCGCCAACAGATCTCTATACATATATATAAATTACTATCCAAAATGTTAATTTTTTGTCCTGTAAAAAAATTAACAGTATTTTCTTACGTATAAATTTGAAGCTCCTTTAAAATTAAGCAAGAAACATATTTCTACGGCTGATCAAACTTCAATAAAACAATAATAATTTGAATGCAATATTAATAATATCCACTATTGATGTGTCAATATTGCCTTATCTTTCTATTAGAGAAGATATTCTTCTCGTAACTCATGATACACATATTTGCATTACATTACCATTCATTCTTATGTATATTATATTATAAGCAAAAAACACAAGGTAAAGTTTTCGAGACAAGAGACATTCTAGAGACATTGGAAGGTTCTAGATTACTATGCACATCGTTGAATATTTCGCGATAAAATTAAAAAATTTCATTCGGCAATCTTAATAAATAGACAAATCAGAAATAATATCCTGAATTATAAAACAAAGTATACAATAAAAAGTAACATACAGATCATATAATCACTACACAATGATGTTCAGTGCAATTGCACATCTTCCCAGTTGAATGAAAGTTAGTCTCCTGAAGACATCACCGATTAAAACATGCGAAATATACATTATATATCCTTTCTTTAATCCTCAAGCACATAAAATATCAATTCAAGTACTGTATGTGCATCCTGACTGCTTTGTACAGCTTTATGTAAAACTTGAATTAATTCATTGTCTAAACTTTTCATATATATTGGCGGTAGTTTTGTGCCCTCGCTTCCAGCTTCGTATCCCACCTAGATAGGAGATGCATATTTTACAATTTAAGTACAATCCTAATGTAACAAAGTGAGTTCTATAAGTCAGTTATATTTACATTATCTGGATGAATCGTTGTCCGCACACCGAGCTTTGTTAAACCCGCTGTTGCCAGAAGATCCAACAGTTTAACTAATGCTGCACACGTCGCTTTTGCTATGCTTCCAGATAGTTTGTTTATATCCACAGGATCGTTAACGCCATTCGAATGATCATCTGACTTTTGTAATAATATTATTTTACTAAAATTTAGTTTACACATATATATTTAAAATAATGATACTTCTCTATAACGGTATACATACTTTTATAATGAATACTTCTGTCCAGCGTATGAATCGGCTTGCACCTTTATAATCAATGCCATTATGTACTCTAATAGATGGTATACCATCCATTAATTGTCCATCAATAGGACTTTTAACACTGGTAATAAAAGAGGTCGCTGTTTATTTAATATGTTCAATATTGGCAAGAGAAAGAGTGTAATATACAATATCATGTGAAGTATAGATATTAATATGTTGCATTAGTTGCATATATATTATAGCTCTATTTGAAAAATTTGTTTTATTTTTGTGAGAAAGAGAGAAAAAAAGGAAGAAAAAGGGAGGTGCAGGAGAAACAGCAAGGAAGAAAGAAGGGAATGAAGGGAGGAACAAACATTGACAAAGTTTACGCAAATATCTCAAATATAATAATAATAATAATTAAAATTTTATCGAAAGAATTTACCCCAGGTTGAACAGCGTGTCATTTTCGACCCACTTTATATTTACAGTCTCGTCCGGCTCCAATGCTCCCTGGCGTCCGCAACCGATTGAAAAATCTTGCATATTTTTGAGTGCAGCCTTCAAAGCTTCCATTTTTTCTGGCATTATTTCTACCATTAATCCATCCTCAACGATACTGGACTTGGCAGAAAGTCCCATTGAAGATTTTAGAGCACCATTGATGACGATGAAACTCGCGCCAGTTACTGTATAATAGAAAAACGATGTTCTTTACATGTCTCATCATCAGACATTTTTTGCTTAAAAAATGTCTGATGCTGAGACAAACCTACCTGTTCTTGGCTTGTTGTGAATGTTTATCGCTTGCGTTTGATAACTGCTTTCATCGCCGGTATTCGTTTGTATGCAAACTAAGTGTGAATCCGCGGTTATGCTAAAGTTTGAGGCATAAGCTAAGACATGATCATTCGAATTATGAAGTCCTTTTATAACTTGATCATATCGATTCTTGGGGAACATAACGTCTGTTGTACGATTTTTAAGATGAATTGTTAAACCCCTCACTCCTGGCAAAGTATAGCCGAAATTTCTAAAATCCGCTAATACTTTCATGACAGTGTGCCCAATCTCATAATATAACGCATTTCGAAAACGAACGGACACCAATGGGCAAGGATAATAACGATATTCCGCTCCGAGACGTAAAAGAAGTCTTAATGGGAATACTTTGGCCCATGGGGTTTCCCACCTAAAATTATTAATAGATACAAGTTATAGTTATCAAATAAATGGAATCATATAAAACAAATTGTAGAGAATACATGGATCTATCTACGAAAAAACAGTTTTCAATTTTACTCAGAGCGAAATTTTATTATATTCACCTGTGAACCAAAAGTCCAATCAAGAAAGGTGCAGGCGGTAAAATAATCTTTTGCAAGCACTGCAATGTCTGGCGAATAAAAAGAAATCCCGCATGCTCGCGTGAGCCCAACAGGTTGGTACCTTGATATACCGAGAAACCGAGTTCCGTCATTGTATTACCTGAAAACGCAAACACGATAGAAATAATTTGTTGCAATGTAAAACATAAATATGCGCTATTATTGAAGTATTAACTAAATTTATATAATTAGCATATATACATATATCTACATATACGAGATATTATACCTTTAATAGCTTCGAGATATAATTGATTGATATATATGAGAAGATCTTTTGGAATCCGTGTTTCATCTGGTAAAACCTCGACTAATAAAATAACTTCATCCTGACCAATGCAAGCAAGACCTCTCGATGTCACATTCCAGCAGATCTTGTTTACGCAGCAATTTACTGCGGATTATATGAATGAGAACGTCAAGTTTCTTACAGATATACCGGCAGCGTAATTTCTTTATACTTACAATTAGTTATTTTCACATATGCATAAAGATTCCGATTAACCGCGAACATTACCGAAGGTTCGCATTCGTTTTTCAGCGTTTTATAGAGCACACCTTCGTCCATAGGTGGATGGTATGTAATTTCTGATTACAATAAAAAGAAAAGAAAATGAAGTTATGATATGAATGATATAAGTTACTACAACTATGAATACTTTTATATAACATCCTTACGGCCTTTGTGTATCGTGACAGTCGGAGGCAATAAATTAGGATCATGTGGAATATAGCTATTCGTCGTATTATCTAGAGGAGGATGATGTTGCCTTCTCGTTGCAGTGTCCGCAGATCCCGTAGCAAAAATCCGTTTAGTTCCCTGCTTGCGGTACGGTGGCTTTGGGTCCCAACACGTGTCTAGCTCTGTCAGGTCACAGCCAGGCCTTATTCCTGTGTTTTAGTTATAGGTGCGTAAAAATAAAACAAACAGGATAGGCTGGGGAAGGGGGGTTGTCAACGTACTGACATGTTCCAGAAAGACAAAAATAAACAACTAATAATTTCGCACTGGACGTATTGGATTAATAATTTTACATAGGACATATTGGGCAAAGGAATAACAGAAACGAGACAAAACGAAAAGATATAATGCAGCAGGAAAAACGATATGTGTACGATTTAGGAAATAATTGTATACTTAATTGTAACTTTAAGAATAACGACTAAGTATAACACATAACAAAGAAATTTGACATTTTTCAATCATCGAGCGGGATTTTATGCTTTGTTTATACACGAGATTTGCCTTATGCCTCGTATCACGCGCAGCGATTCTTCTCATACAATCTTGAAACGTAATCTTATCAGCCAAAGCTAAAAAAAACACATTCTCACATTGCTAAATTGGTATACAATATTACTGATAATAATGAACATCTTGTGAATCTTTCCTCCTTCATATTCTACATTTACTGCGAGATTTATCACCTCAACCATGACACAAATTTGAATCTCTATTTTCCAGGACGATGGGCTCGAGTTTCAACATGTCTAGCTCTATCTTAACGGTGTCTTATTATCCGCCCATCAAGGTTCCAGAGCATTTATTCTGCATAAGATCTCATCCAATGATAGAAATATTAAACTTATTTATTCTGGAGAATAATTGTATATAACAATAACAAATTATTTATATCATACTCGGCACGTCCAAACATAAAACTTACAATGTACGTTGAATTTACAATATATAAAAATTGTAGCCAATATGTAAATATGTACATTATGTAATTTAAGGTGTATATAATATATTACAAGAAAGAGGTAATTACTTTAGAATTACATAGCATTAACGAGAGAAAAAGAGAAAGAGAAAGAAAGAATTAAGAACATTAATAAATTGTAAATAACAATTACCTACCATCACTGAACATTACGGATTTCTGTCCTTCTGCACGATGTTTTGAACCTCCCTCTCTCTTAAGAACGCCCACGGGTACCATCACCGTCGGTGGTGGCGGCAAGCCGCCGGCTAACTGTTGCAAGGGTGGTATAGTTGAACAGTACTCCATGGGATTATTTGGATTAGGCTGTCTCCCCTATAACCATTTGTCGAATACTTCTAACATCGACATTTGTTCAATTGTTCAGCAAACACATTTTTACTAGTCAGATGTGCAAAAAGAAATATAATTATTCTTTTCTCTAATATTTTTACAATAAACGTTGATAAAGGGAGAGAATCTCTATCGTTCTAAAAGAGATTAAAATAATCGATGTTCATAACTGTTGATATTTTTATTATTAAGAAATAATTGAAAAGAAATCGATGAACTTTGAAGGGTTGTTTTACTTCCTACTATTTTCGTAAATATTACTTTTGCCTTCTAGTGTTTACGATAATATGTCATGATCAGTTCTTATCAATGCAGATTTAATTTTATTAATTAATATATTGACGTAATTTAATTCGATTATACAGCATGCACTTTATTTTAATTGTACTCGCCATGTGTTTGCTGGACTCCAAAAATAATCACGATACAAAGCAGACTATATTTTATCGCACAATAGCTCAAACAAAACATGCTTTACTTTTGTAACAACATGCATACTCTGCTATAAAAAAAAGTGTTCAAAATCCAAGAGAAGCTACAAATCATATGTACTACTATAGTATAACTCAACACAAAATATACGCTGCAAATAATAAAGATGCTTATTAAACATAATTGATAATATATAATTATATATAATCTGCATCTTTTCTTCTCTTAAAGAATCGGGCATCTTAATTAAATAGTCTTTCTATCATGTTATAAAACTATCCGAAATATATATTAAATATTCAAGCAGATCAATGGATTTTCTTTGCTAACATGATTTGAAATCATACTAAATATACTGTACTAAATAATAAAATGCACAAGGACGTTTAAGCGATCATATTACGTGAACTTCTACAAAATTATCCTTAAAATATCAATATTTAGAAAAAAAAATTTATTTCTCGGGATAATCATTTCGGAATTTTTATTTGTGTATCATATTAAAAGAAAAAGATTATAAATCTAGCAAAGCATGTCTAATCCAATGCAAATATACATTCCGGACATTCGCTACCAAAATAAAACATCACAATATAAAACTAATTTATATCTTAAAGTTTTGGCTATCAACATATTTGTTATATATAATTTAATTTGTTTTTGATATACATAAATTGTCTGCACAAGTAAAGCATAAAATTCAAACAGAAGTATTCAACAAATTGTTATAGGTATTTAATTAGGCTTATATTAATGTTCATGTAATACTTAAAAAGTTAGTATTATTCGGGAGATTCAATAGACGAAATCATAAAAGTGATTCGTTAATATAAATTTAAATAGCTACTTTTTTTTAAGTTTTGTTAACAAACGGGCAAGGAACCCCTTATAGCTGCTCCTACAGCTACAGTTTCGCTACAGCTGTTGATACAAAAAATCAATCCACAAATAAATAAATACCTGTACAGAATTAACATCGCCACAATCGGTATACGAATTATAGCCGGCTGACCAATCACCTATTCCTTGTTCGCTCTCTGCTAAAAAAGCAAGTACATTTTTAGTCCAAGAACACCATGATATTTTTTTAGGCAATCATATACCTATATATTGGAATATCCTGTATATTAAGATTATTTCTTCTTACCTTTTGTGAGTAGATGATAACATGAGACGCAAACACGGGAATCGATATTTCCCTGGTATTCCAATCTGTATTTCATATTGCAACACTTGTTACATAGTACCTACAAAATGTGTTGTAAATTTAAATATTTGATTGCTACAAATAAAAGCTAGTGCAATGACACAAGTTTGGAAAGAAAAACCAATTCATAAAAATAAATAATACTACGTGACATAATCAATAGAACAATTAAATAACTGGGTTTTTAAATTTTTCCTTAAACTCGATAAGTACGTACCTTACCGCAAGCACGACAATGATGACGCCTTTTAAGTACAGTAAATTTAACATCGCACAACATGCAACTAGGTGCATCGCTATCCGGAATCCAAAACGGAGGCTGTTTTCCCAATACTGTATTACATTCGACTAAAGAATTATCAGAAACATCCGACGAAGCACCGCGATCTTCATCAACAGTGCCACCAATTTCTGAATGCCCCGGTTCCGCTGGTACAATACTTGAGGATTCTGTTATAAAATTACTTGTTACGCAATATGAAAATTGAAGCTGAAAGCTTTTATGTGCTTTGAAGCACATGCGATATAGTGGCAATAAATGTTTGTGAGTGGAGATGTGTAACTAACAAAGGAAATTAAAAAATAAAACATTAAAGAGACATACCCGAATGTGAGTCATTTTTATTATGTGTCAATACAATGTCCAATGTCTGGGGACGGGTCGGTTTTTCGGCTTCCTGATCATTTTCCTTCGTTTGAGGGGCCATGCAAGCATTACTGATTTTAGATACAGTTTCCATCTTGGAGATCTCCTCGCTGTCATCTGCGCTAGTCTCATATACATCTTTGTTATTCTCGGTAATATCATAGCAATATGTTCTTGTGTCATGATCCTCCTTGTTTTCTGATAAATTTAACAAAGCACCATTACTGTTATCCTGTGACAGAGTATCTCTATTAGAATCTTGTACTTTCTGTGTCATATTGTTACTGCACAACTGTTCTCCGATATTTTCAAACTTCGACAAGACTTTTTCTTGAACGGCGACGACGTTACTAGACATAGCTTGTAAGGTACTATCTTGTGTTGCCACATCTTGACCAATTGCTTCGATTACATGAGTATCTTTTATCGTTTTGTCTATCTCATTACTTTGTATATCCTTTAGTTGATTACTTTTTTCACTTAAAACGTCTTTTACTGTATTATTACATCTTACATCCGTTATATTTTCGTTACATACATCCGTGTTATAATCAATTACGGGAAACTTTTTCGTCTTCTCCTGAAATTCCTCCTGTGATATCTTCGGAAGTTCGCCTATCACAATTTTCTCGAATATCGGCGCTTCATTAACATCTTCGTCATCTTGCTGACAATGACTCGCACTCTTTTCCCTATCACCTCTCAATTCGTCATGTGACTGTGGTAACCAAGTATTATCCGAAATCGATATATTTTCTGTCTTAGCTCTCTCTTCTTTCTCTAACTCTAACAAATACTGGTTTAGTTCCTCTTCAGAAAAGTCGTCGCTAGTATCAATTGCATGAGTCATACGTATGTTAGCGAAGACGTCGCTCTTTGTTGCTTCTACATTTTTATCATGATTTTCGCTGCTCATTATAGTCTTATCCAACTTTGCAGTACTCTCCGCTATGCTTTCCTTATTCTCGACAAATGTATACTTGTCGACGGGATCTCGATTATCCAAGTCTCGATTATCCAACTGCCTTTGTTTGCTAATGACACTATCAGAGTTTTCTTTAAACGCGTCGCTAACCATGACCTTTTTATCAACATCGTCTTTATTATTGGACAGTATCGTATCTATCGTAATGTTATTATGTCTCGAGATGACCGTGTTTGATACTGGAATTACAGCGTCGCTATTATTTTCCTCAGCCTGTATCGGAGTAGGATGATAAAACATAACGTTCTGCATTATATTATCTTGTTTGTTACTAGGTTCAACGTTGACAAACGTACCCAATTCAACCGGCAAAACATTTTTGTGGTCCACAACATTCTTGTCGACTACATTCGTCACACTTTTCTCTATCGGGATCGAACGTTCGTTAATTGTCACGTCCCTGTTTGACCTAAAATCCTTCTCCACTAAATCGTCCATGGGCCTTTTAGATAAATTGTCTACTGTATCCAACATAGGCTCAACATAACTTAAGCTCCCAGTGGGAGCATTAATATATTCGTTCAAACTATTAAACACATTGCTGATACTAGGCTTGAAATTTGGTTGATTTAATTTCTTGTCGTATCTATCGCCGTCTTTCGAATCGCTGCTCGCACTCTGCTGTTTCTGCGTCGAGTTTTGTGATATGTCACTGTATGCTGCTGAAGACACTTGATCAGAATCATAAGGATGAACACATGATTTCTGCCCAGTTGTGATGTCACTGACACGATCGTGCGCATAGAAATTGTTCGCGGAATCTTTACTGTCCGATATAAATACTATATTCTTCTCGGCTAGCGTATACTTGGAATCGACGTCTATCGGCCGGGTGTCTCTGTATTTTTCAACAGGCGGTGCTACATCGATCGTTACGCCTTTCTCGGGATTAAAGTTGTACATTTTCGCAGGCACAGATTCGTTAGCACGCTTCTCCACAGCTGACGCATCGATCGTAGAAGTTGCGACTGACGCTATTTGCTCTGCGCAATCTGCAAATAATTGAATAAAATTTTATTAGTCTTTTATTCATAACAACATATATACATATTTCTCATGCGACTCTCGACATATACATCTATTCGAAAGATAATTTTAGAGAAAAACTTCCATAAGATTCAGTCATCTATAAATTGAGAAAAAATATATCTGTGGTAGATTTCTAATGTTAAAGGGATTCCTAAGCTTGTTTAAGTTCCTAATTTGTATTTATACTTGTTCAATTATTTAAAAGAAAGTTGAAGGTAACGAGAAAGTAGATATTTTGTTCAGATACAAGCTGCTCTAAATATAGAAAGAATTCCTAAAATTTATTCAAGTACAAACTTGTTCAAGTATAAGCAAATATAAAAAATTATATTCTTTGTTCGAGTTTGTGATTAAAACTCCAGTCTACAAAAAGGGCCTCCTAAAACTCGTTCAAGTAGACTTTCCTCGAAGATTCGTACCTTCGTTGAATTCAAAGTCATTGAGGACCTTGTCCAAGTCGATCATAAACTTCTCCATGGCGCCACGTTGCGTTTCCAGTTGCGTTTCCAGTTGCGTTTTCACTAATTGTAAATAAATTCATCAAACAACTCTACCCGACTCACTGCTAATCGTGCATACGTTTTCATTAACGTTAATTGATATCGATAACCTGCATGATCGAAATACGGCTTTCGACGTACGTACAACAGCAGTAACAGCACCAGTGCGACGTGAATCGGTGACGATTTCACGTTTCGACAGTTAACGCATGTTCTTGAAATCTGTTTCTTTTTTTTAATTCTTGCCTCCTAAACGTGATAAACAGGTTGCGCCGATTGTTCTCCGCGTCAGACGCGACGTACGCGTGACTCAGGTTCGTTCCATTCGACGTTCGTCGAATACCACGATTCCCGAGGCATGTCACTCGCGCCTCGAAATCCGCGATCACGGAATCACCAGGACTTTCGTTATTCAGAGCGATCTACAAAACGATATATAACGATTCCACCGTGTCGCGTATATCCTGGTATATCCTCTTGTATGACGAAACTGTCACTTTACGCGAGAAAGAGAAAACAAAACAGATAGATAAGGAACCATTAGCAGAAATTTATTAAAAACGTCTCTCTCTTTCTTTCCCTCATCCCGTGCCGACACTGCCGACTCGTGCCCGGGGATACGTCGGTCGAATCGAGTGATTCGTCGAGCTTGAGAGCGCACGCCAATCAAGTTCCATTACAATTTGCGGAGGCGCGTTCGAAATAAAGCTTGCCTACTGCCGAGTGCCAGGCAAAGGAAATGACGTTGGTACTATTGGAAATCAGTGCTATGTTTCGTTTCTGCGATAATCAATCATTCTGAAATAATGAATATTTTTCTGATTAATTATGGGAAAAATAAACTGTGATAAATTAGCCATGATATGCCATGGTCATGACAAAGGTTATTTTAAGCTAGGTTATGATTACAAACGAGATCACAGAAATTCTATTGATCATAGAAATTCTTATATGTATATATACCTATTGTATTTTGGAGTATTTTACATCCTCGGAGGTATTTTATTTATATCTTATTGTTAATTAGCTAAAATATTTCTTTTTCGGTTTTGATGATTTACGATCGAGAAAATAATGTTTGAAATTAATTATTCTATTAAAGTAATTAGTTTTAAACTAGAAAACTAAAATGATGTGCAACGTAACCTTGAAAAATTGATTTTTAGGAAAATTTATTTTACCATTACTTATTCCTCTCCGGACCTTTATTTGTCTGAAACATTTGAACATTTGCGCCTATCGAATCGCGCTCAGTTTCCAAGATATTCGGCTGGACTATTACTTAAAATAAATGGGACATCTATAATCATCCTATGCTCTAAAATGTATAAACCTTGTGACGATAAAGGCACTTGAAAAATAGGAAAAAAGGAATCATGAAAATCGCCCGTAAGTTTTGTGCTCGACAAGTTCTTAAGTTAGGATTTAGATGACTACTAGTTAATCTGTGTTTAGAACGTCAATTGGATTACGTAATCTCGCACAATCACACAGACGACACAACACCGGTTGTAGGTTGTAGGCTGTTCGATTTTTAGGACCGGTCGAAATTTTGCCTCCTTCATTGATTGTTTCAGACTCGGTGCCTCGTGACATTTGTGATGGAATTTAATTTGTGCTCCTCGCAGTTATTTTAACAAGTTGCCTAAAATTGTTTTACATACACTGACAAACGTAAACGACTTCGGCAATTGGTGTCATCAAGAGACGTACCAATAATTATGTGGAATATAAGGATACTCTATCAGAGAGCGTTAAGGAAATATCCTGTGGGCACGCAAGCAGTGCAAGCTGGTAATTAACAGTTTAGTTAATATAAATATATGCACACACATACATACATAGGGAGAAAGGGGAACGTTTGCACGTTTACTATATGTATATATATATATATTTTATGCGATTTTATACAATATTCTGAGTAATGAGTTTAGGTTCTTTAATCTTATATTATTTGATGAAGATTATTCGATGTCTTTTTATGTAGAACCAAAGGTTTGAAAAAATAAAAAAAACCGCCGCTTATTACTCCAAGATCAGTAATTAGAAGCGATTCTTTTCTTTTATGAGGGTATTTAACGTACCGTCAATCGAATATTTTGTTTTTTGGTTAATGACTTTGCCAAGGTGACTAACAATTTATAAGAATTTAATTTTATAATAAATTTAATTTTAGAATTGAAGGTTAGGAGATCTGTCATGTTAACGAAATGAACTGATCTGTGTAAGCATGCGCTGAGATAGAAATAGTACGCGAAATCTAACGACTGCGATTCTCGAGGCGGCGATTTTTGTTTTTCAAATCTTTGCCTTTATAAACGTCAACCATACGTAAGTATCAAAAACACAGTAGTACGGATTTCATTCAACCAAGATTTAGATTCCTTACATTGATGTTCCTCTTCGTCATTTTCTGAAACAAAAAGAAAATTATGTATCGACCTATCGGGAGACGATATCTTCACTAAAGCCTTGTGTCCACGATACTAGATTGCTCATTGGCTTAAACCGAAACTCGGACGCAGTTCTAGCATCGTGGACACAAGGCTTAACATCGTGAACACAAGGCTTATGAAAGAAAAAAAAGATTATATACTCACTCTCTTCGTTTACTTCATCAACGGTAGTTTTTCCAAACACGCCAAAGCCAAAGCAACCTGCTAAGGGTACCTTGGGGAATAATCTTTTAAATATCGTTAATTCCTCCCAGTCATTGCAAATTGTTGCAAACATAAATCCTATGGAATGTTTCTTTAACTTCACCTTATCCTTGAATAACTTTAATTTTGCTTCGATCTGCTCTATTGTATTGCATTCCCTGTCCAAAATCGTGGACCACGTTTGTATAGTACCAATAATCAGGACAGCAACACAATTTGCGTCCTTTTTTGGTCTCTTTTTTGTTTTACGTGTACGTGGTACAAATAACATTTCGTCCACCATACCACCGCATACAGAAGCAATTTTGACTTCTTTGCTGAGAACATATGCAAAGAAAAATAAACATGTGTTATCAAGTATTAGCAATTGTTGTACAACAGTTGGACATAATAAACATATTCAGGATATGTATCATTGCTCGGATTTAACATAAATTGTACCTTTCTTGCATGGCTGAGGCCCAACGTCTTGCTGTCGCTTCATGAAAGTAATTACAGAATAACATAAAACATGTATTTGATATAGATGTTTCATGATCAACAATTGTTTTAATTATTTCCTGATATTCAGCTGATTCTTCTATAACACAATGTTCTACCAATTCAAAAAATTTTATTCTCACGTTCGGGATTTGTGGGAAAAACGCACATACTGTACTTGAAGAAATGTTCTCAGAACGCTCCATTTTGTAATTATCCAAAACATATTTACAATATAATATTATAACCCCGCAATGTTCAGGTAGCAAATCCTCTATACGATCTTAAAAAGAAATAAAAGATTGATTTCAACGATTCCATATTATTCTGACTTGAATGGAAAAATTAATATAAAAATTAATAATATTAAAGTTATTCGACCGTACATATCAAACCAAATTAAATTAGAATAATCGCCATAACGGTCCAAGCTTGGATCTTAATAGCCTAATATTATTTTTATTGTGTGATACACATACTATTTTCTCCTTTCTTTTAGTTAAATCAATTCTTACCTCCAACCCTTGAAAACTGTGCGCCGACTAGATTTGTCAGACTTAAACAAGTTGAATTGTTTCGCTATTCCAACGGGGGCTGTGTTTTTAGGTCTGACAAATCTAGTCGGCGCACAGTTTTCAAGGGTTGGAGGTAAGAATTTATTTAACTAAAGGAAAGGAGAAGATCACACAATAAAAATAATATTAGGCTATTAAGATCCAAGCTTGGACCGTTATGGCGATTATAAAAATTAATATCAAAATAATATTAATACATTCAGAAAGTGCAGTTTATCATAATTTTTTTGAAATAAAACATTTGTGCTACTGTTGATAAAATCTTTTAATTCACCTGATTACTTAACTTTATTATTTATACATACATATATAATAACTAAACTATACTATACTACTTTATTATACATAGACATATAATAACTTAACTTTATTAATTTAAAATTTACTTTTATAAAACTTCAAAATTTGTATCTGTATTTACCAAATATGGTAAAAAAAAGTAATAAAATATATATGTACCTCTCACGCGTGATGTAAATTCGGGAATAAAAAATAATCCTACCGATGGTTTAATTCTTATATTCTTGATATAAGATATTAAGGATTCACACGTAATTGTGTACAGCTGACAAGGACCTCTTGTCGATTTCTCATCATTTGCAGCTTCTGACCAGGACCTGAAAAGAATAATTCCTCAAATTTATGTTTCGTTCAGCTTACAATGTCATGTACTTTTCATTCGTAGTACAGCATATGGATTGATGTTAAATATTACCCCATTAATAGTTTTATCATTGAACTTTTAAAGACATGACATGAAATGCTACAAAGAGATTATTTGTAAGTCAAATCTTGCTCGTGTCCACTCACATAAGTACACATGATATAGAAACAATAACTATTCTGCTTGCATTAAATAAGTGTTTAAGATTAAATCGAGCGCGGATCATTTAATGGATTAAGCACGTTGTACCTGCAAACCATCGCGGCACGTCCTAGATCCCTGGCGTTTAAATATTGAAAAATAATTCTCAGAATGTCGTAGGTTAGATAGCTATTCGAATCCAATGTATTTTTATAGCTTTGCGTTGCGCCACAGTTTTTGCAGACGCCAGGTTTTTCCTCCCGAGTTTTCTTTCGAGCTGTGTCCTCCATCATTTCTTTTCATTCGGTTTGAACCCACTTGTGAAATATCACAGCATGTATCGTAACACGATATAGCATCACCGACTTCACTGGACTCCACCACAGAACATATACAAATGACTCCACCGCTAAAGTGGCGAACGCACCTTATAAACAGCGCAGATTCGTAGCTGCGCGCGCGCACGTGTGAGAGTGTGTGTTTATTTTTCATATATATGTATAATTGACCGATTGTAGTTCTATTCCTTTTTTACGATTGCTTGCTCGATACAATTCGCATTACTCAAACCAAGCGCTTCAGAAAAGTTGAACAACAAGGATAAAATGATACTCGGGGGCACTCGGGTAATGTTTTCGAACGTAGCCCAGATTCGTAGATGTGTGTGTGTGTGTTTATATTTTTTCAACATATATCAAACACATATTTAAATTTTATCATCTAGTCTAGGAAATGAATATAGTTATAGCGTCATATATATAAATTATTGTTGACATTATTGACAATAACTGCATATACACTTATACAGGAATATTAATGGGACTCGGTGATCAGATCGCCCAGAATTTTATAAATAATTCAAAAAGTATTGACTTTGTACGTACAATGCAATTCACAGGGATCGGTTTGTTCATTACTGTAAGTAATTACAAATGTTATATAGTATCTCAAATATTTCTTAAATGTTTTCGATGTGTCTGTTGGATTTAGTCTTATTTTGACGAAAAATATTTAAGTAATATAAGATCTTATATAAAATGTTGCAGCGACAAGCAAACTTTAATTATCAATAAAAATATATTTAGGGTCCAGCAACGACAACGTGGTACAGGATTTTAGATAGATACATAGGTTCTAAAGGTCACTCTGTTGCTATTAAAAAGGTTGCTTGCGACCAATTGCTCTTTGCACCTACATTCCTAGCGATTTTACTAATCACCATCGGCATTTGCCAAGGGAAAGATATCGAGAGGCTGAAAATTAAAATGGAAAATGAATATAGTGATATCTTAAAGAATAATTACAAGGTAACACACGTAGCATGTCGTAGAAATTTCTTCAATTTTCTTTTATTCTTTTCATGACCGAGTTATTTCTGTTATAGCTGTGGCCTATGGTACAACTTGTGAACTTTTCTTTGGTACCTTTGCATTATCAAACTTTAGTGGTACAGTCAGTCGCTTTATTGTGGAACAGCTATGTTTCATATAGAACAAGTTTGGATAAACAATAACGATTTTATATGAATATAATCAAGTGAAAAAGTATAGTAATTACAACCACATATTTCGATGTCTGTACACCTGACAATGAATCATTCCATTTCTGTAATATTAGCAGCATGTATTATGAAGGCTCCTATACTTCTTCATTGTTGAATCTTGTTAAAAGCGAGGAATCATGAAACTTTTTTTTTTCTTGTACTACACGTTAAAATAAATCAGTATTTTTTCTAATTACCGTTCTCATTATCCTGCAGTCCTTTTTTATCAGCAAATATGCGTATAACTCGCGATCAGTTTATGCTTCACATTTCCAGCTATTTCCAAAATGGTCTTTACAACAATTGATCAAGATTTACAGCATTTATTAAACTACAAAGTAACAAAGGCGTCTATGGCTATACTTCACTAATTTATCCTATCAAATATGCTTGTCTGCAAAAAAAAATTAACGAAACAATGCAAAGAAAATAATCACATGATTTTTTGCGTTTGATGCAGTAACAAGTAACTCGATTATTATGATTACGTTATAGAAATTACACAATTTTATAGACACGTATCTATCACATATAAAATTACTCTTCGTTACAGTCATATTAATAAAATAAAGATAAATAAGGCAAAAAGATTTATATCAATGGAACACATGGAAAGGATAATGAGAGCTCTCTCTCCTGCAGATATATTATCGTTTTATTCAGATAATAACAATTTTACTTAAAGTAATTTCAATTTGCAAAAACTAGTGTAAGCGCATATTATACATGCATACTTTATGTGCATCTTTTTCTCATTTTACAATTTAATTCGTATCGTCTCGCTTTGTAATTAATTCGTATAATCTATATTCCAAAGGCTAGCATTTTATATATATATGTATATCAATATATGCATAATTTTTGTACAATTTGTTTAAATCTTAAGTACATATTTATTGATACATATATAATCTCTTTTCTTTTATAACATTTGTTCATTAAACTATCTAATACTTAAGCTTAAGTGTTTTAGCATTTAAATATTTGCGCATTTTTTGATCCTTTTAATTCAATTATATTTATTCAGTGTATTGTATACTCTAAACAGAAAAACTGAGTCTAATATTACTTAACATGATCACGAAATACTGTATACAATATTCAAAGATATACTAGAAAATAGTTATCCTTATAATATAATCGTAGACGATCAGATCGCGTTTACGCTTTCAACACGGAAATTCACTCAAGTTTTTATAAGTGATACCTGCGTAAATGATTTTTCATCACAAACCCGGTTAGTTCAACAAATTGGCTTCTAAAATTATGTAGAAATATAAAAGCTGTACACATTACTTTACAAAGTTTTGATGTCGCGTGTTATCAATTAATGCTTTCTAATATATTGAATAGTGTAGCCTGTAGCACATTTTTAAATATGCTTTGTCGTATCAACGAGATCTCAAGGAAGAAAAATCATTTATATGAGTGGAAAGATCGTAATCAAAGATAACTCGTGTTAACATTAGATAACAATGTAAAATTAGCAAAAGAGCAAGATAAATCTTAAAATAACGAACTATCAAAGATTAACTCTATTAATAAATCATAAAACCTCTATTGGTTTTAACTAATACATACATACACTGTACTTAATATGCTATATTATATATGTATGATGAAACTTTTTCCCGGTAAAACATTTTTTATATATAATTATATCTATTTTTTTATGTAAGAAATTTTTTGCCGGGTAATTTGTTCAATTAGTGAATTTTTGAATATGTATATAATAGTATTAAATGATACGAATGAATCGAACACAGGTGCAATTTGTGGAATGTGAGTTCGTTGATTTATCGTTATAACAATACTAACATTTCCTTCTATACATATACTCAATACTGTGTTTCCACCTTTTTGAACTTGTTAGAAATTACGCGAAAATTATTATCTCTATTATACATTTACATTTGGTAAATAAAAGCGATGTAGCATGTATAACAAATGGAATATAAAATTACAAATATAAAATTATGAAACTTCATATTTTGCGCTATTCTCTATTTCTTTATTTATTTAAAAATATTAACGCAGAACTTTACCTATGTAAATATGCAAGTTAACGGCATCAAATTCTATGTGTAAGTGTAACAATGTTACAAAAGTATAAATTTACTGATTTACCTGAAATGCTTCGACATCGTCATCGTTAACAATTTGTTGTTGAACACTTTTCTGCTTTAGCTACGGCAGCAGGTATGGTATCGGTAGTTTTAGACGATACACACTGTCCGAGTAATTCCGGACACGATATATCGTTGGAGACGATGCTATGGATTTTCTTTAATAGATCGTAATTGATGCGCTGTGTTATTACAGCATCGTGCCTGTTTTTACATTTAATATTTTATTATTTTGATATCGCATTTAAGGGATAATATCGACAGTTCGAAAAAAAGAATATATATATTTGCTTACTTGTATTCAGCATGCGAAGTGACTTCTTTTCTAAGCCAGGCGGCAGTTGTTAAAAGCTCACCAGAAGCTCGTTTCTGTATTAATTTTAGGTATCTTTGGATAGTGCAATGTGTATCAGCGTCTACATTCATGTTAGCTAAATATGAATTTACAAGTGGCACAAGACCAGGGTAAACGCCATTCTGAAAACGCAAAGAATGATGATAAAATTTTTCATTTATAGAGTACATTTATAAAATTCTTGTAGGAAACAGGAGAAAATTTATATTAATATATAAATTAAACACATGGATGCAATATTTAAAAAAATACAAGACGTATAACACATGCAAAATACTTTTCTATAAAAGAACAATTTCTATAATAAAGATAAAAGATACTTTTGTATCTTTTGTCTGATAAGCACCTTCCCATTGATAATTTCATTGATCGTAAACTCGGTGTATTCCGATTGAGTGTTGTCAGATTTGATGTCGGAAGTAATATCGTGACGAAACCAAAATTTCTCTGCTTTCACTGCATCCCTTTTCTGCGCCCTGACCATATTTTGATCAACCTTGCTGATCGGGATCAAAAGATTTAGCTTGTAACTCAGAATGACTCTCGTCAATAGTACCGTGAAACAAACTATCGCGGCATTTTCGAAGTCCGTGATCTGAACTTCGCATGGACGGAATTCTACGCGCCAACCAATAGACGAGTTTGGCGGTGGTGGTTTAAAGCGCATAGTTTGCCAGTTTGTAGACTGTATATTCTGAAACAGTATTAACAGTTTATGAAAATGCCTGCTGCGATCATGGTATCGAAAAGTTGACACAATTGCAATTGTAATCTCACCTCAAAGTGATCGGTATCTTCCAGATCATTCTGATGGACTTTTTCAGAAAATAAGGAGACACTATCTCTGATAAACAAATGAGCTATGTGTTGCGCAAGCAAATGATCAATTCCATTATCCAAAAGTTGTTTATATATCTCGTCGTCGTACGTCAAAGGGACATCGTTATACTTTTCACCCTGTTCGCTAAGGTACGAATCGATAGAATCGTACCTAGACTTACTGATCCTAAACTTGTTCTCCTTAAGAGGTTTCAATCCACGTTCTTCCTGCGTCCTACAGTCCACCGATGAAGATATGATGTTCCATCGACAATCAACATCACTTATATAGCCTCGATAAAATGGACTGGCAGCGGTTAAAGCCAACTGTCGAATGTTAAAGAAATCTTCTGTAACGTACGTATGAAATAACACTCTATATGCCGCTATTATTTAATAAAAAGGAAGAAACGAAATTGTCAAGTGGCTGTAATATTATTTAACACTAACCATAATTGGACATAAAGGTGTCAGTTGATCGTATAACGTTCTTGCTTCTTCTATGTTACATGCTTGAAAGGTAAGTTGCAAACAACAACATCCCATCCCAAAACCCATTGCGTCCATATAAATGTGATTATCTTTAGCTGCCTTTGATGAGGACCCGTCGTCTCCCTTGCTGGCAAGATCTTCTTTGAATACCAGTGGCACATTTTCATCTCTGTAAACTGGAAAAGGATCTATTTACATCATGTTGATTTATTCGATTTTTACCATTAAGTCGATACTATAGTTCCAAATTAGAAAAAAAAAAAAAAAAAAAAAGAAATCGATATCATTCGTAATATTGTCACATACTAGGAATGTTTATAGCAACTTTTTCTTGACGTCGTTCCCTGATGTTCCTGGTCAATGTCTTGAAACGTGGATGACCGGGATATATAGCTTCATCGGGAAAAAATAAACTCCTAGAGGCACCAGTATTAGGTGTTGGATGAGTAACAGGATCGGTAAAATCAGGAGCTCCTACTCTGCGACATAAATAATAAAATTAATAAGAGAACACCAAATACTTTATGAGGTATTAGCAATTTTTTCCTTTTTATAACTACCTTGGGAAAACAGTTAATGACATCAAGACTTCATTAGGTTGGAGTAATTTTGTTGCTTCTTGCCTTCGATAGCGCATATTAGCTTCGACAACGTTAAAATGAGCTAATAATCCTCCATACGGTTTTCCCGGAGTTCCTTCGATCATATAAGCGCCGTATTCTGGTCTCCAGAGTGATTTCACATTACTGCGAAAGAAGTATAGTGTTATAATAACTTGATATTTATGAAGTCAATCTTGGCGTGTGGATAAAACAATATAGAACATATAATGGCTTATAAAAAAAATGGCATGTTTCACCAATTATACATTTCCCAGGAATCTTTAATTGGATTTTAACTTTTTAGAGCAAAGATTTTACAGAAGATTATTTAAGTATTACAATTTGTTTTTTTTTATACTTTCCTGGGTTTCAAATTAAAATAGAGATTAACTAAAATTCTTTCAAACTGGTACTTTAAAGCTTATTTAATAAATTCCACATGTACATTCAAAATTATTTAATATGTTTAAATATTTACACAATATTATGAAATGCGCAGAGGGGAAGTATTGTAATATTAGTAATATGTTACTTATTGGACTTACTTTGGATCTTCATTTTCTTTCTCATTTAAGATTCTTAATATTTCCATAGCTCTTAAACTAAGCTTTGCAGTTTTTGCATCATCGTCGAATTTTACGAGTATATATTCTACCTGTAAAAACAATTGCGTTAAGTCAGAGAATTATCGACATATTTATTAAATACAAATATAAATATTAAGAAAAGAAAATAACAGTACGCGGTTTATAACTTAGCTTACGAAAATAAATAAGCAATATTCTAGTTGTAAATATATGTTACTGTGATAGAGAGTACCTATGTGCGTCCGCGCTCGTATGCATGCGTGTGTGTGTTCGCGTATATTACATCAATGTATATCTCGATATATCGATACTGGATACAGAAAGTTGCAGAATATTATTTAAAAAAAAAAAATAAAATAAACCTAAAATATTGTTTTCCCTCGTGTTTCATAATATTTTTCTTAATATTCTTGTTCCAAGTTATTTGCACACATTGACATTTTTATCGTTTATATGAGAACTTTCTGTTTTTACTGATATTTTATTATTTTTACTGACATTTCATAATCGTAATGTGTAGCCTGTGTTTATAGAAGTAGTTTTTTTTTGTATAAGTTTCTGTAAACACGAGAATAAGATTGGAAACAGTATCTACACCCACTATGAATTTCATTATTTATAGTAACTATACATAATTAAAAAGCTTTTATTTAAATTTTAAATGATTCTGATACTGACAAAGACCTATATATTCAAATTCACAACCATTGTTTTCAAATTATTCAGGGTGAACAGTACACGACGAGAAATACAAGTTAGAAATAACAAAATAAACACATCTCGACGACTCGGTCGGAAAAAAAAGGATTCCAAGGATACGACGAGCGCAAGTAATTTATCGTCAGCATGATTACGGTAATGATGTATCGTGGGGAAATATGCGGGAAATTTGCATAACTGCACGTAATAACGTGACGCAAAAGGGGAAAAATGGGTGCCTCCTACGACTAGCCTTCGATCCATTTTCCGATGACATCGTGATAAATAATTGAGCAGCTTGTATCGGATTGCATCGCGGCGAACGCGGCCCGGCGATATCGCGAGTCACGACCGCGTTCAGGTTCAGGGCGTTCAGGCACGTGAAGGTTAGGGGGGAACAGAGAGCTAGATGAGTTGGCGCGATTAACACGATGACGCGACATTTCGATAGAGATAATGAGTTAATGACACCGCAAATTGCCCCGGCATGCTACAATCGGCGGAAATCTCGAGTACTACCTCGTCGCCCCACTTAAGGACGTCCCCCTGTCTGTCCCGGAGCCTCTTGTACAGGTTAATAAACTGGATAACCCCATGCTTGCGCACGTGATCGGACAGCTTCTTCGTCTCTTCCCAGCTCAGCGGGCTTCCCTCGGAGAGCAGGCCCATTCTCGGTCCGTGTCCTCACCGTTCAAAACCCTTGGAAAATCGTAAACGCCGGGGAGGAGACCTCGGCGGCAGGTCCAGCCGAGTTCCGCGATCGCCACTCGCTCGATTGCAACCAGTTGCCACCTAGCCACTAGCCACCCTCGCTATCACTCCACTATCGGTTGCTAGTGCGACATATATATACTCGTGGCAGCATGATTTCTTAGATTTCAATACGAAATCTCAATGATCATGCGCGAACTACTCCAAGCAGTCCAAGCACGGGGCGACGGCAACGCCACCTTCGTAATGGATTGTTTCCTTCATCAAGGACATTAGCACTATTTACTTTTACTACATCAATAAGAAGACATTTGATTTACTACATTAATAAAAAGACACTTAACTTACTAAAAATTCTAATCTCGAGATCAATTGTAGATAAATGCGATCAACGATGACGGAATGCTAAGTGATAGATTTGAGATTGTTTTAATTTTGTTTTTATTTCGATGTCAGGAACAAGCACAGTTATAAAATGATCCAAAGTTTGGACCGGTTCTTGTATGACAAAGATAGTTTCAGATGCACGCTTATGCCACGCATGATGTAAGTACGCGTGCGCTTAGTCGAACAGTCCGAAACCCATGTCGTCGTCCTCCGACTCCGATTCTTCCTTCTTCTCCTCCTTCTTCTCTGCAGCAGGAGCGTCGGCAGCCGCGGTAGCTGGAGCTGCTACAGCAACGGCAGCAGCAAACTTGCTCGGGTCCTACAATTTCATTATTCTCGATAAATACGACTTCTATCGACCGATCGTGATTACAATATCTATATCGCGTTTAATTCAGACTGCGCTTCCACGCACCATCTCAACCACGATCTTGACGCGTCAATGGGTTCAACTATTTCTAGTTTTGACACGTGGACCAAGATCTTCAGACGCGTTGTGTTTTCATCATTATATTCATTCAAGGATAATTAGAAAGTATGGAGGTATAACGTGCAATTTCGTACCTTGATGTACTCCTTGATGGTGGCAGCTTCCGCGAATTCAACGTCAGTAACAGCAGCGATGGCCAGCAGGTTCTTGAAGCCGTTCGCGATACTATGCGGCGCGCTAGCGACCGTAGGATAGCCAATCGACAAGCAAACTGCAGCTAAGTTTGCAACTCCGGCCATGAATTTCTCACGTAGATCCTCGGGCTTGATGTCTAGAATCTCGGGCGCAAAGATAGTACCGGAATCGTATACTTGTTCGACGAGTAATCCATATGAGAACGGAGAGATGTTCAGCATGTTCAGGAGCGTTGCCTCGGAAGCTCCTACCTTGTCGCCAGGCTTGAGGATATGAACGTCATTCTGAAATTCGATATCGTGTCGTTATATACTCGTAAAGTCCGTGAAAGATTATGAAAGAATTAAATTTAAGCACTTGACAAATACTTACTATAATTTCAATAGTACCCTTGGAGATCTTGGTCGGGATACTCAAAGCTTGGAAGAAAGAAGTCTTTTCGGGGCCAAGTCCAGTGTTTTGCGCGGGGATGATAACGCTCAATGGCGCGATGGCTCCCGCCCTGGCCGGCGCACGTACTTTGTTCTCCAGCAACTTGTCCCTCACTTCGATCAGATCACTCCGGGTGAAAACGAATCCGACATTACCGCGGATGTGAGGCAGTAATTTCTCCAATGCCGCGTTACGTTCTATGTGACCACGAATTGCTTTTCTCATCATGGTATTTTTTCCCATCAGGACAACTGCGTTTCCCCGTAGCGACATGCGGATTTGTTGCATCTGCTTCGAGCCGACATTGTCTGCGCCGACAATGAAGCACTTGGGGTAATCATCCAGTAGTTGCTAATATTTAACAAAAATTATTATATATATGTATAATAAGTATCTTTTATATTTATAAATTTTATAAATATAATAATTTGTAATATCTGTTTATATCTACTTGTGTTAAGCAATATATGCTTACTTATATGTGTGTGATAAGATTAGAATAGGATAACAAATACAAAAGTAAAGAGAAAGTACTTACAACAAGTTTGGTGAAGTAATTAGACTTCCATGTTGCCTTATCCTCCCTACCCATCTTGAAAAGTGTGTAGGGATACCTTGCGGGAATTTAAGGACTAAAAACAATTAAAGATAGAAGAATTAGGCTACAATACATAAAAAATGCAGTAAAAATTGTTGACGTTAAGATTTCTCAGACAATAAAAAACATATTTTTCCTACATATCTCGTAAGAGTTCCACAAGTGGGTTCACCTATTTCTAGGTCTTGTGTCCCTCGAACGTTTAGACGCGTATTTTTTCTCATCATTGTAGTGCATATTTAAACAAATAATATAATAATGTTTCTTTCAGTTCAACGAAATGTCCTCGTGGAATAATGCAAATGAACTTTCGATTATCTCTAGGCACATGGTTTCATAACCTCACATTCGATAAAACTCTGTTAAAATAATTGTCTAATATGTAAATTTTGTATTATTTTTATTTAAAAATGATACATGTGCGGCATCGTGTCTAAGATGGATAATATAAAAATCAACTATTACGGCGATATTGCAGAAATAACGCTATAAATATTGAAGGTCCAACATACCTCAGCAACGTGCTATAACGCAATGGAGAAGGAAACGGAAACGGAAGTCTTCAATGAGAAGTTCGCGCGACGCAGGACGCAGGTTCTGCGTTGCACCCAGTTGCACCGGATTGTGTTACAAGCTTGATTTTTTGGACTCTTCCGTCGCACTTGGATGTGTCGATTGGTCCGATTTTTCGATTAGAACTTGTTTTTACGTGAATTATACACCTTTGATTGAGTATACGGGCCGTATTGACCTCCGTCGGGAGGCAGGAGCACGGTATAAAGAAAAGAGGTATGCTCTTGCGCATCATTCTATCAGCCAATCAGCGATCTGGAACAGGTAGCCTTCATATTGCTTTCTCAGCCAATGAGAATAGACCGCGTTTTTAAAAGATCGGTAAATTTCAAAACAAGTATGAGATTGTGGCTGTGTTCCAAAATTGACTGCCAGTGCTAAAAATTTATAGTGCACGTAACGTAAATTATAGATTTTCAGCGCTGGCAATAATTTTGGAGCACAGTTTTATGCTTAACAATTTTCTATGCATAAACAAGCATAAAATATTAAACTACAATAAAATTGAAAACTATATTTCTAATTGAAAATATTAATAAAAAAATGAAACAATGATAGTAAGTAAATAAATTATTAAAAATTATATACATAGTATTAAAATATAAAAATATTATAATTTAAATAAAGAATATGTATTTTTGAATTTTTTAAAACGAAACAAAAAATAAATTATGTAGTAAGAATATATTAAAATTCTTTTTGTAATAGTACAGATAGGGGTAAATATACCGATCAGGGGACCATCCCCCGATGACCTTGACCTTGACATATTTTGTCAAGGTCATGACCCTGAGTGACCTTTAAAAGTTTTTAGCCGTCGCTCGTTGTTTGTTAAAAAGTTATTAACAAAAAAAGTTTGACAAATATAACAGTTATTTTGAGTACTACAAGACATGAACGACTAATATGTATGTGGAAATAATACATGTATGAACGAAGGAATTTCATTTAAAGCAGCGAATCGTTGATATATTGAACAGTTTTTTCGTTAAAGCAGTGAATAGAGAGTGTGTTCTTCAACTTACAAAGCACATACTTGTAAAGCGCGTCACTAACCTATAGGTTGATGACGCGCTTTACAAGTATGTACCAAAAAAAAAAATATTTTTTTTTGGTACACTTATACAAAAATATTTTTTTTTGGTGGGGAAAATTATTTAAAGCAGTGAATTGTTGGTATATTGAAAGGAAAGTTATTTAAAGCAGAGAATAGTTGGTAACTTTCCTTTCAATATACCACGGTCGTATACACAGGTCTGGAAACGAAGTAAAATTTCAGGTGGTGGGGGTAGTCCTCTTAGCGTTGAAAATTTCATGTCTCCGGCCGCCACTACGCGTCGCTGTTGTGGTTAACGTACCTAGTTAACATAACCTTACATAACTGATATTAATGTCATTAATACCACGTGTGATTGTGTGATACATACATACATACATACGTGTGAAAATCGGCTTCGGGGAACAGAGTCGTCATGAAAGTGGCGTTGGCGTGGGCCGGGATACCGACGCGTCTTCGTCTCCCTGAAATGAAGAAGGGGGCCACGTCTCACGACGAAGAATCCGCGAGGGAACGATCGATCAGGAAGGAGTCCTGACACTAATTGCGGGGAACACTCGGGGAACACGCGTGGTTCCAGCGCGGAACGATCGTCGGAACGAAACCAGCGTGATTTATCGCTTATCGCCGGCTGCCTCGTCCCGTTGATTGGCTGACGAAGAGGACTCCGGTTCGGCGTGACACTCGTCCTCCCTTCGATTTACGATCGGCGGTGTCCGGCTAGCATGACGCCGAACATCGTCGACATCCCGACCAGCCGATATAGTCGGCTGCTTGTTGATTGGCAACGAAATCGAACAGGAATTGCTTGCCGACGGTCTATTAGCTCAGTGTCCGGAAGATACATGTCTCGCGATCACGTACGCATAAAAGTCGCCGACAGCGACTTATGTATGTATTTTCATACATACATACGTGTGATTGTGTGTATGTATTTTCATACATACATACATACGTGTGATTGTGTGATACATACATACATATGTACATATATACCCGGAATCGCAGCGATCCATTTCCTACATTTTCAAGGTTATGTTAACTAGGTACATTAACCACAACAGCGACGCGTAGTGGCGGCCGGAGACATGAAATTTTCAACGCTAAGCGAACCATCCCCACCACCTTCGTTTCCAGACCTGTGTATACGACCGTGCAATATACCAACAAGTCACTGCTTTAAATAATTTTAAACCTATAGGTTAGTGACGCGCTTTACAAGTATGTACCAAAAAAAAAAAAAAATTTTTTTTTTGGTGGGGAAAATTATTTAAAGCAGTGAATTGTTGGTATATTGAAAGGAAAGTTATTTAAAGCAGAGAATAGTTGGTAACTTTCCTTTCAATATACCAACAAGTCACTGCTTTAAATAATTTTAAACCTATAGGTTAGTGACGCGCTTTACAAGTATGTACCAAAAAGAAAATTTTTTTTGGTGGGGAAAATTATTTAAAGCAGTGAATTGTTGGTATATTGAAAGGAAAGTTATTTAAAGCAGAGAATAGTTGGTAACTTTCCTTTCAATATACCAACAAGTCACTGCTTTAAATAATTTTTTCCACCAAATTTTTTTTGTTTATAACTTTTTAATAAACAATGACCGCCAGCTAAAACTTTCTGAAGGTTACTCAGGAGGGTGACCTTGACAATATATGTCAAAGTCAAGGTCGTTTATGCCTTTCAATACTCAAAATAACTGCTATATTTGTCAAACTTTTTTTGTTAATAACTTTTTAACAAACAACGAGCGACGGCTAAAAACTTTTGAAGGTCACTCAGGGTCATGACCTTGACAAAATATGTCAAGGTCAAGGTCATCGGGGGATGGTCCCCTGATCGGTATATTTACCCAGATAGGTAAATAAAAAGACGGTATAATGATCTCAAATATGTAAATAATTTATTTTTAAAAACTATTTAAAAATTTTTGTAATTTTTTTGGTTCGATGCTTATTAGTAACGTCAGATTTTATTTTTTTATTTATCTCTCTTAATCTAATATAAGTCCTTGTTCTAACAAGACATTCTATAACTTCTTTGGGAATATGAAACTTGTTTTTAATTTTTTCTTGGACAAGTTTTGTGACGCTCTTAAAAATCCAGTCTTCTTTTGACAAGAAATATCCATGAAATTCTTGAAAGATTTTGTTCATCTTATTTGCGGTATATGTATGGAGCATACTCGAGCTGTAATAATTGAAATGTTTACATAGGTAATAAATTATTTTAATATTTTTTACATCTTAGTTAAAAAGTACTTACCACTTTTGAGGTTAACACTTTTACCACATGCTTTTACCCACTTTGCTGCAGTGTCTGCACCTCTCGGAAAAGAAAAGAAACTTATTTTCTTTTCTTTTATATTTTCGTATCTATTTTTGCACCCCTTAATACTGCATACAGGCATATTTATATCTTTTGTAATATGGTCTATAGTTATGATCGTTAAGCCCCTTGCACAATGCTAGGCAACAGGCAATAGGAACAAGGAACAGAAATCAGAAACCTTGTATTTATGCAGAATAGACGATAACACAGGCAATAGACACAGAATTTCCGTCACGTTGGAAATTCTGTGCCTATTGCCTGTTGCCAACCAATCATATGGTTCGAATTTTTTAGGTTTGTATTGACGAATTTGAGGTTATTTCCTGTTCCTATTGCCTGTTGCCTAGCATTGTGCAAGGGCCTTTACGATTCCGTTCTGTTTATGGACTGTCAAAATCCAATATGTCGGCGACTTGTTCCGCCGCCATGTCTGCGCAGAACTAGAGTCCTATATTATAAGAGAAGCGACATTGACGGCACGCTTGCTGATTGGCTGACCGCGGCACCAATCAAAACCGAGACTGTAAACCCCGCAGCTGATCCGTGTGCATCCGTGTGGTGTCCGTGTGGTGTCCGTGTGCAATACACATGTTTACAAGCGATCAGCTGCGGGGTCTATGGCAGCTATGGGAACCATGGAGGGGGTATCGATCTCGCTTCTCTTATAATATAGGACTCTACGCAGAACAGATCGAATTTTGGTCTGCCTAAAGAGCATACCTCTTTTCTTTATACCATGATTGATGGGAAATATGCAGTCTGTACTTATTATGATTACGTCTATGGTAGATCAGGTTAAATGTAATCGCATATAATTATAAATAAATTGAACATAAAGTGCAAGGTCTGAACAATACAGTAGAAACAGAAAAAAGTTAGTTTAGTATCGGTGATCTCTATCGTGGAGAGAAAGAGAGAAAAGATAAATAGTGCAGGAGGTACATGCGCAGTGCGCACAGCGCACATGTGCGCGCGTGCGACACGCAGCGACACGTGCGTTGTGCTTTCAGTTCACCACTTTGGCGGTAAAGTCGGTCATCGGTGGTGTTGCGTAGTTATGTTACCAGTTACTAGCTCTGTTTTCTGTTGCTGCACTGCTGAACTAGTGCACGCTGGTGCAATAAGTTAGAGTGAGACAAGTATATTTTGTTTCACTCTAATGCTGAAATCACACGATACGGGAATCAGCGTGCGGGACAGAGGATGCGTGATTCGAACAGCCAATCAAAAGGTACAGAAAAATGCGGAAGAGCGCTGATTGGCTGTTCGAATCACGCATCCTCTGTCCCGCACGCTGATTTCCGTATCGTGTGATTTCACCCTAACTTACTGCACCAGTTCAGCAGTGCAGCAACAGCAAACAGACCTACTGTAATATTTCACAAGTGGGTTCAACCCGATTAAAAAGAAATGATGGAGGGCACAGCTCGAAAGAAAACTCGGGAGGAAGAACCTGGCGTCTCCAAAAACTATGGCGCAACGCAAAGCTGTAGAAGTATATTGGATTCGGGTGGCTGTCTAAACTACGACATTCTAAGAAGTATCTTTCAATATTTAGGTGCCAGGGATCTAGGAAGCGCCGCGATGGTTTGCAGGTACAATGTGCCTAATCCATTTATCCGCTCTCGATTTAATCTTACACACTTATTTAATGTACGCAGAATAGTTATTCTACATCATGTGTATGTGAATAAACACGAACAAGATTTGACTTACAAATAATCTCTTTGCGCTTTGTGGCGTTTCATGTCAACTCTCAACTCGTTGCGTCGCGTTAATAGAGCCACGGGGCGATCTCGCTCCGCGCGTACTTAGCGCGAGAAACTATACCGTATCTCTTGAGTCTTGATATCTAAAAGTTTAATGATAAAACTGTAATGATAATATTTAACATTATTCCATCTGCTGTACTACGAATGAAAAGTACATGACATTGTAAGCTGAACAAAGCATAAATTTGAAGAATTATTCTTTTCAGGTCCTGGTCAGAAGCTGCAAATAATGAAAAATTGATAAGAGGTCCATGTTGTTTTATTACTTTGTGTTAGAATGTGTAGTAAAACAACATGGACCTCTTATCGATTTTTTCACTTACATATAAAATGAAGAATATAAGAATTAAACCATCGATAGGATTCTTTTTTGTTTCCAATCATGTACCACTATTGCGTATAATAGGTATATATTTTATTACTTTTTTAAAACCATATTTTCTGTAAATACAGAACAAATTTTGGAGTATTATAAAAGTAAGTTCTAAATTTAATTTATTGGCATAAAACTATGCAAAGTATGTAATGTACAAAAGTATGTAAGTAGCATGTAAATGTTTTATTTCAAAAAATTTATATTAAACTATTTTTTGAATTAATACTATTTTGATATTAATTCTTTTATTTATTTTTCCATTTAAGTCAGCATAATATGGAATCGTTGAAATTAATCTTTTATTTCTTTTTAAGATCATATAGAGGATTCGTTACCTGAACATTGCGAGGCTATAATGTTAGCTATTGGCAGATATGGTATTGATTCGAATTTTAAAATTGACGAATTCGAATCCTCAAATGACGAAATAGATTCTCAAATTTTAAATGTAGAATGTGCGTTTTTACCACAAATCCCGAACGTGAGAATAAAATTGTTTGAATTGGTACAATGGGTAAAAGATTGTGAATATTATATTATGCAAAAATCAGATGAATATCAGGAGATAATTAAAACAATTGTTGATCATGAAACATCTATATCAAATGACGAGACATCTACATGTTTTATGTTATTCTGTAGTTACGATGGCCAACCGACAGCAAAACATTTGGCCACAGCCATGCAAGAAAGGTATAATTTATGTTTAATCTAAGCAATGATATATATATCCTGAATAAATTTATTATTCAGGTATGTTCAACTGTTGTACAACAATTGCTAATACTTGATAACACATGTTTATTTTTGTTTGCATATGTTCAGCAAAGAAGTAAAAATTGCTTCTGTATGCGGTGTTATGGTGGACGAAATTTATGTACTACAACAAAGGAAAAAGAAATTGTTTCAAAAAATGGATGCGCCATATTGTGTTGCTGTCCTGATTACTGGTTCTATGCAAACGTGGTCCACGACTTTGGACAGGGAATGCGGTACAAAGGAGCGGATCGAAGCAAGATTAAAGTTATTCAAGGATAAAGTAAAGTTAAAGAAACATTCCATAGGATTTATGTTTGCATGCTACGATCGAATTGCAATTGTGGATTCAACGATATTTAAAAGAATATTCCCCGAAGTATCCTTAAGCATTCTAATGGCAATGTATTCAGATTATATAGCAGGTATGGTGTACATATAATCTTTTTCTTTCCTTCTTGAAAATATCGTCACCCGATAGGTTGATACTCGATACATAATTTTTATTTTGTTTTAGAAAATGATGAAGAGGAACATAAATGTAAGAAATCTGAAAAATCTTGGTATAGTGGAGGCTCTACTGTGTTTTTAATACTTACGTATGGTTGACGTTTTGAGAGAAGATATGCGTGAGCGTGAGTGCTGTGTGCTACGAACATATTTTACCATTAAATTCGTGCATTGCTAGATTTAGGTTTTGTATTCACTCATCTTTTTCTTTGTTAACAGGACATGAAAGCAATTGCCCCGACATTCACAGAACAAGAACATACAGCATGGCGTAGTAGCAATAAATTCGAGATTATTTGATAATTTTTGTTTGAATCAGATAATTTTATATAGACGTTAGATAATTTTATTTTCGAATTTTATTTTGATCACTCTAGTATCTAAGTTTTTTTTTACATATTTTTTGTCACGTGTTTTACACATGACTAGGTAATGATATCTATTTGATATCTGCCATCATTATTTTCGTATTTTAGTTCTGTTAATTTAACTTTTTTATTTTTGTTCGTATCTGCAGGTTTATACAGTTACTTTGTTTTTCCCCTACGATCGATATTTCTTTTCTGTCGCGACGTGCGAGTACATATAAAAATAAAATCAATTTAGTACGTACTATACCTTTTTCTCTGAGATACTATCGATAGAATTTTATATCGACTCCTTTCGCAAATTCAAATGTAAATCAAAGTTACTTAAAAACTATAATATTTAAAATGCCTCGAAATATCTTCTTTACCATTGTTTCAAATAAATCAATAAGTTCTATCCAAAAGAGAAAATGTTCAAGATTCCTCGAAACTTCTTTGCTTAACACTACTGTTTTCGAATAATATGCGCGAAGAGAGAAATCCGAAGCGTGAAATAAAACGCCTTTACGCCAGGGTAACCGTTATAGATCGCGATTTTATCGATTTTAGTTAAGTTTTGTACGAATCTTAAAATGATGTTACCGAAGAATAAGAAAACAAGTTATAGCTCATGACAATATATGTATATTATGTTCATACTACATATACGTTTTTTATTTTATATTTTTCTGCGTTTATAAGGGCTCAGACACAATGCGAGGAATAAGGAACAAGGAATAGAATTCATAGTCGCATAGTTTTTCAAAAGACGTGCATTGAAAAAGGATGGGACTATGGATATCTATTCCTTGTTGCTTATTCCTCGCATTGTGTCTGATTGTGAGCCCGTACTTTTCTGAAACGCTTGGTTTAAATAAGTAATGTGAATTGTATCGAGCAAGAAATCGTCTGTCAATCGTCCGTTGGTTATACTCAAGCATTTAAATACAAAAGCATGAGCTGTCTGATTTAAATGTTAAAAAAAGGAATAGAACTACAATCGGTCAATTATACATACATAAAATACAATATAAACACTCACGTGCGCGTGCGCATGATGTGCGCATGATCTGCGCTGTGTTTACAAGATGCGTTGTGCTTTCATAGGGTGCGTTCCTTTTGGGCGCTTACACGCTTAAAGCGCTTATAAGCGTTACTCTATCTTCGTTTGATATTCGATGTGCAACGAAGACAGAGTAACACTTATAAGCGCTTTAAGCGTGTGAGCGCCCAAAAGGAACGCACCCATAGTTTCATCACTTTGGCGGTGGAGTCGGTGATGTTATATCACTTATATCGTGTTATGATACTGTGATATTTCACACGTGGGTGACGTGGGTTCAAACCGATTTAAAAGAAATGATGGAGGTCACAGCTCGAAAGAAAACTCGGAAAGGAAAACCTGGCGTCTCCAAAAACTGTGGCGCAACGCAAAGCTATAGAAATACATTGGATTCGAATCGCTATCTAACCTATGACATTCTGAGAATTATCTTTCAATATTTAAATGCCAGGGATCTAGGAAACGCCGCAATGGTTTGCAGGTACCTACAACGTGGTTAATCCATTAATGATCCGCGATCGACTTAATCTTATACACTTATTTAATGCAAGCAGAATAGTTATTCTATATCATGTGTATGTGAATGAACACGAACAAGATTTTACACGTAATCTCTTCGTGGCGTTTCATGTCATGTCTTTAAAAGTTTAATGATAAAACTGTTAATATTTAACATTATTCCATCTGCTGTACTACGAATGAAAAGTACATGACATTGTAAGCTGAACAAAACATAAATTTGAAGAATTATTCTTTTCAGGTCCTGGTTAGAAGCTGCAAATAATGAGAAATTGGTAAGAGGTCCGTGTTGTTTCTCAAACACAATAGGCACAGAGGATGACTTTTTATATAAAATCGAGAACATAAGAATTAAACCATCGGTCGGATTCTTTTTTATGCGTAGTCTCTTATATAATCGTGAACCTTTAACGCTATTGAATATATATTTAGGTATATATATTTTATTAATTTTTTGTAACCATATTTTCTTTAGTAAGTACAGATACAAAAGTTTTATAAAAGCAAATTCTAAATTAATTTATTGGCATAAAACAGTATGCAAAGTAATGAATAACATGTATATATAATATAAAGTTAAGTAATCAGATGAATTAAAAGATTATATCAACAGTAGAAAGTAAATGTTTTAGTTCAAAAAATTTAGGATAAACTAATTTTTGAATGTATTAATACTACTTTGATATTAATTATTTTATTTAATTTTCCATTTAAGTCGTAATAATATATGGACTCAATCTTTTTTTCTTTTTAAGATCGTATAGAAGATTTGCTACCTGATCATTGCGAGGCTATAATGTTATATTATTATCACGGTTTTTATAATGACGATGATAATGATCCTGCAGCTCCACGTAGAGTATGTGCGTTTTTACCACAAATCCCGAACGTGAGAATAAAATCGTTTAAAGTGTCAAACCATCGTGTTATACAAAAATCAGCTGAATATCGGGAGATAATAAGTACAATTGTTGATCATGAAACATCTATATCAAATCGCGAGACATCAACATGTTTTATGTTATTCTGGAATCCCGAGGGTGAGAAGATACGAAAACGTTGGGCCTCAGTCATGCAAGAAAGGTACAACTTATGTTTAATCTAAGCAATGATATATATATATATATCCTGAATAAGTTTATTATTCAGGTATGTCCAACTGTTGTACAGCAATTGCTAATACTTGATAATACATGTTTATTTTTGTTTGCATATGTTCTTAGCGAAGAAGTCAAAATTGCTTCTGTATGGGGTGGTATGGTGAGCGAAATTTTATTTGTACCATGTACACGTAAAACAAAAAAGAGATCGTTTCCAAAAAAGGACGCGATGTGTGTTGCCGTCCTGATTACTGGTTCTATACAAACGTGGTCCACGATTTTGGACATTGAATGCAATACAAAGGAGCAGGTCGAAGCAAGATTAAAGTTATTTAAGGATGAAGTGAAGTTAAAGAAACACTCCTTAGGATTTATGATTACATGCAAACTTCGCGAAATGAAAATTTCCAAAGCATTTGATGTTGAAACAACGATATTTAAAAGATTATTCCCCAAGGTACCCTTAGCAGGTTGCTTTGGCTTTGGGGCGTTTGGAAAAACTACCACCGTTGATGAAGGAAACGAAGAAAGTGAGTATAATCTTTTTCTTTCCTTCTTAGTGACAATATCGTCTCCCGATAAATCGATATATAATTTTTTTTTGTTTTAGAAAATGAAGAGAAACATAAATGTAAGAAATCTAAAGAATGGTATAATGTAGGCTCTACTGTGTTTTTGATACTTACCTATGGTTGACATTTTGAGACAAGATATGCGAGAGTGCTGCTAGGTACGATTATATTTTATCATTCGTGCATTACTAGACTTGAGTCTTGTATTCACTCATCTTTTTCTTTGTTAACAAGACATGAAAGCAATTGCTTTGACATTCAAAAAAGAAAACATACGAACCAATAAATCTGAGATTTGATAATTTTTGTTTGAGTTAGATTTAGATAATTTTATATTGACGGTGGATAATTTTATTTTCGAATTTCATTTTGATCACTTTAAAATATAAAATCAATCTAATGGCGTTTTCGATTTGTGACGAACCTGGCGGGTTAGCTCATGGACATAGAACACATATACATATTAGGTTCGTCACAAATCGAAAACGCCATGACACCTACTGTGGCAAGAGGTGTAGAAAGTTCAGCTAAAGAGAACAGATCACAACGCGTATCCACATGCGTGGAACTGCGCAGACGCGAATGAGAAAGACAGAATGACTGCCAATCCCATGGTATCAAGAAAGCATGGGCAGGAGCCTTCTTAGCAAATAATTAGAAGAAGAAGAATGAGAAGCTCGCAATCTCGCAAAGGTCTCAATTGGTGGCAAGTGGTAACCAATCACCATCCGACAAATCCGCTCGCGAATGATGGACGCGTTCAAGTTGGCAAAGCAGTTGAAAGATGAAGCTTCTTCGTGTAGACAGTACAAACAATGTAAATTATTATAAATTGAACAATTGATTAATTTTAATTAATGCACCTGCATTTTGTTGGTAAACGTCGCATTATTGTCTCACAGTCGGTAATGTCGATATCGGTACTTGTCGCGCCATCTAACCACGCGCGTTGCCCTTCCCACGAAACTGCACGAAACGCCGCAGATAAGAATCTCTGCCGTCAAGTGTTTCGATTTACATTAAAACGTCAAAACGTACTGGACACGTAGCGGTGGAAGCAACGCGCGGGTGTTGATCTTAATGTAGTAAGTTAGTATCACTTTATTCGGCGTGTTCTTCTCGCTGCCACGCGCTTATTTTGCACGCCACGTAGAACAAATTTTGATTCGTGCTCTCTCTTTCTCTCCGTGTCTCTCAAGAAAGAGAGAGAGAAAAAGTTGGAGTGAGGGGGAGAGACGAGCGTCCAGTGACGTTTCTCCGCGTCTTCTATGACGGCACAGTCTGAAAATTCTCTTAAGATATGTCAAGTAAAAGGCGTGTGTAAGCAATAGAGCGTGTCGAATGGTTCGCGGTGATTCCGTTATTGTTTGTAATTACGGTGATTCCTCACGATAACGCGCCTCGAACGGCACGCGGGTCGAATGTCGTGAGCGGTGACCGTGTCTGTTACATTCTCTGTCAAATTGTCAACTGTAAGTATCTCCCTGTGTCAGAAAGCGTTGCCGGGTCCTCACGAAGGCTCCTCACGATGTTCCATTTCAGTGTAGCGTGAAGTGCAATTTCTTGGACTGTTTGTTAGCAGTCCAATATTTACTTGGTGTTTCTGTTTTAACAGAATGTTACTTAGAGTGTATCATAAAAGGATAGGATAAGCACCTATATTTCTTAATGATATCACATGTGAAAAGATTTCGATTGTTTCGAGAAGGAATTTGTATCTGAAGAAGTCACATGGTGCTCACATGGATGTGTATACCTTGTAGGAATGTCCCAGATTACGGTCACGTCAAGTGGGATGGAGCGCAGTATTCACGAAATGTTGAAGGACGCACCCTCCCTAAATGAGAGCGACAATGCTGTACATACCGGGACACCTCCGCCTCATGTACCGAATAACTGTAGCAGCGAAGGTCATCCGAGACCGGCTACCATAAACCTGAGCCTGGGAAGTCCTACTAGCACTCAGATCTGTAGGTGTCAAACATGATCTTTCGTCTGTTTGCTGTCGTTCGAGATGGTACGGCTTTAAAATTGAAGTAAAAGATGTCTGTATCCCTACAGCAGTTGCAGTTTCGCCAAGTACACCGGTTCAGAATGGTGACACCCAGACCATGCGCACCACCCAGAGTAAAATTGAGAGTCTGAAGAATTGGAGTATCTCCACGTACAAATGTACCAAGCAATTAATGTATGAAAGATTAGGGAAAACGTCGCGTACTGTAGACTTTGGTGAGTTTTTTGCCTAAAAGAACATTCCTTGTGGATTACTTTCACCGTTTCTTGTAAAACATAATGAATATTGACTATGTTTTTGTATTCCAGAACTCGAAACGCAGATCGAATTGCTCAGAGATACTCAAAGGAAATATTGCAACGTCCTGCGACTGTCGCGAGCTTTGGCGTCACACTTTCATCACGTTGTCCAGACGCAACACGCTCTCGGGGAAGCGTTTTCTGAATTAGCGCAGAAATCGCCTGAGCTTCAAGAGGAGTTTCTGTACAATTCGGAAACACAAAGAAATTTAACTAAAAACGGCGAGACACTTCTAGGGGCCTTAAATTTCTTCGTTTCCTCTGTGAATACCTTGTGTAATAAAACGATCGAGGACACGCTGCTCACAGTGAGACAATACGAAACTGCGAGGTATGCGATTTTTATTCTGCGTATATATTTTTATTTCACGTTAGTTACAGCCACGCTATAATAACGATATAATTATACAGGATAGAGTACGATGCGTATAGAACAGATTTAGAGGCTCTTGTGCAAGCTACAAAGTCAGATAGTAACAATGCGGCAAGATTAGAGGAGGCACAGGCTAATTATGAGGGACACAAGCAGAATTTCGAAAAATTACGCTCGGACGTTTCCATTAAGTTGAAATTCTTGGATGAAAACAGGGTATTCTATTTTAATCCCTTGAAAAATTGTTAATTGACAATTATTTAACTGATATTAACTGATCTTCTACCTCATTTTCAGATTAAAGTGATGCATAAGCAATTGCTGTTATTCCATAATGCTGTATCTGCCTACTTTTCGGGGAATCAAACCGCGCTGGAAGCAACTCTCAAACAGTTTAACATCAAGGTGAAATCACCGAATTCCACTTTACCGTCGTGGCTGGAGCAGTAGTCGAATTAAATTGAATATTTCGTCCTACCGCAGAGAATGTGAATATACAAGTACGTTCGTCCACCGAATTATCTACCGAGTTTGCGCACCGCACAGAAAGTCAAGGTAGAACAATTATCAAAAAACTCGACGATTGCCAGTATTGCGAGAGCTGCCGTTTAATCTGACAACTTAATAGAGAGTAAAAAATTGCGAGATTTATGGTGTATAAACAGACTGAATTCAAGGTGTAATATCGATCATCAATATTGAGTATTATATATACAGCATGTATCATAAAATTAATGATTCTTTTAAGAGAATTATACAAATCAGTAGAGGAATCTCTAACCAACATATTAGGCAATGTTCTGATAATTAATTTTTAATGCTTGAACATTTGAGGAGGCAATAGATATTTAATTTTTATATTTCTCTTAGAAGAGTTTCAAAATGTAAATACGTAATGTGACGTAACATGATAAATGGAGCCTTCTATTTTACAGCATATTTAGTGGTATTAATTACTTATTATTATGCTATATCACACTTTACACATGCATCATAAACGTATAGCTTAACAGTGATGAGTATGCCCACTATCTTAAGACTAATCTTTAAACTACACATGCATTGTTTCATACAAGTTTTAAAGCTATAATATGATAAATTTATAGACTTATTCTCGATTTATAAAGATATAGTTATTTAAGTTATTTATTTAAAAATGATTTGTTGAAAGCAAGAAAATGAATGGATTGGAAATCTTAGTAAAATATGTGTTAAAAGTGTACATTAATTGCACTAAAGAAACATACAATTTTATTCTTAAAATATTTCTCTATTGTACTATAATTTGCTATAATTATTGTACTTTGTATTATCAGAAACGATGATAAATGCCGTGAAAATATAAATGAATATTGCATCAATTTGTTTGCAGTCGTATGGTACTTTCGATTTTATGTAGTAAATATAATAATTGTAGGGAAAAATTACATAATATATTGCATTTTTTTCAAAAATTGTTGCATAGTTAATTTTTGTTTAAAGATTTATATTTTCAAAGTTTAATTGTTGAACAAAACACTGCGAAGAGATGCTAGTCATTTTCTTACTTAAGTATTTATTTAAAAATTATAAAAAATTAATCATGACATTACAGTGAAATAAATGAGTTTAGTTGCTTGTGCTTGTATTCTATAGTGGGAACATACATGCAGTTTGCAATTTCCAGATCTTTTGGGGAGAAACCTTTAAGTATGTTTTGTAACAAGAAATATATGGCATTTTCTAATAATAATCATTTCTTACTTGCCATGATAGTGATAATCATTGCAATTAGCCACGATTAACGAACAAATAAAACTAGCTAGTAGGGAGATACGTAATATTATGATGTTATGCCACAAGATTGCGAAGATGATTCTTCCAGTGTGTAAATGATATTTAATAAACATTTCCAATGTGTGTATGGTGAATGTATACAAAGTAAATGTACAAGATATCAACAGTCTTGGAGACTCACTAGATTTCTATCATTTTACGCTTTTGCATCTGTTATCCAAGGAATAATAGCGCGAAGATATTTGATAACTGGCCTGTGTGATATGTAACGCTGCTACATTCGTATCATGTATATATTCTTTGCGCTAGTATAATGTGTGAAGACTTTACGAACGTGTAACTTTGCTTTAGTTTATATATAACTTTGCTACGCAATTATGTTGCATTCCAGGAAACACATTGGGAGAGACAAGTGCTTTATCTGTAATAATGCGATCTCTTTTTAATTGATATTACATGACAAAAGTGACACATTGTTTTCCATTAAATTGTGTAATTCAAACACTTTATTATTTATAAAATATATAATAACTGAAAGAGATTATGTGTTCCTAACTATATAATGTTATCGTGTGTGTATATATATATATTATGTGTATACAAATTCTCTTAACAATAAATGATTACTTATATTAAAGAACACTCCCCTTTGAAAATCTTTTTTATAAAATGTATTTCTACAAAAAAATATATTCAAGGTAAAGCTAAACATCTATTATTTAAGTAGATTAATTTACAGCGACAAGAGATATTATGGAAAGGATAATCCATAAATATCTGTTTAAATTTACACGAATAATATAAAGAGATGGAAGAGAAAATATAAATGGCGCATTTCTTTCTAGATATACACATATATATATATCCGGTGTATATACATACGTAAGATATTCTTAAATTATTTTATATACATTTTAATAAATCTTTGCAACTTATGATGCAAAGCAAACTAAAAAATTTTTGAGGAACTAATAAATATAACTGGTAAATATGTATTATTGTAGGTTCTGCTCCACTTTGATCTGTTGATTCTGTTCTAACGCTGTTTGTTGACCTGCTTCTAACGCCGTCTGAGCTGTGTTTATCTCCTCCATTCGTTTGCGCACCATTATGGGCTGCACCTCCATGAATATTTCCATTACCTTGTGATTAGCGTGGATGTATTTCTGCGCGCAGTTACTTACGCAGAGCTCCTACGAATATCAGTCAGATTAATTTGTATTCGATAGTGCAACTGTAGTCTAATATACCTCCATGAAAATACTTACTTCGTCAGAGGTAATTTCTCGAGAGAGAAAAGTATTCGCACATTTCTTGAAACACATCTCAGATATCTGGTTGTAGAGCAGAAGAAAATCCTTAAACTACGGAAAATCGTTTTGTCGTAATCTCTTGTTCTCTCAATGATTAATAATGATTATTATTTATAACAAAAATCTATGTTATGTAGACAACGTGAAATATTGGTTATACACACGCATTTAAAGGAACAGTCAAATCATACTAAATATACGCACATTTCTTAGCTGTAGCGCATCCATGTGGATAGTATACTTTCAACAAATGTATTTCTCTAGAATGACAATCTAAATGTAACTATAAAACATTATTTTGATAATATATTAGAATTAGAAGCGAGATAACCTTTCGCAACACACGTGTTTAAACAACACATGTGACTTACAGGTGACCTACTTTAGCGACCGATAAATTAGAAAGCTGCGTTACTGACACCAGTTAATTTATCGATCGTCGTTGAAGTTTTAAATCAAAGATCAAATAAATCAGAAGTGAGATTGACATGTCTAAGAATTGGGAATTTTAAATCGTGAAAATCAAGTCTCGAAAATGGACGCAATTATTAAAGAGAATGTAATCCAGCAAGGAAATTGTATTATTTGAAATTCTAAGAACGTTTTCTAAATTTCAAGATTTGCATCTCTTGAGGAGTTGGAATTTTACATCGTAAAAAATCACGAATCTTGAAAATAGACAAGATATTAGGAAAATATTAATTGAGTAAGAGGTGGCATTAATTGAAAAATTACAATTAAGAAATACGTTATTTCAAGAATTCCGAAAATTTGAAGCGTGGAAACTTGAATTGTTAAAAATGGAAACGAATAAGAAATGATAAATTTTATTATGTTAATTAATTTGTCTTACAAAAGATATAATAAAGCACACGTTTCGCATCATTATGCGCTGCTAACCGTGCGCTCCTCGTCGCAACGTCCCTTTGATTATCATAGATAAGATATCTCGCGAGAGGAGCGTATTTTAAGAAACCTCTTTCTCTTCCGAAGAACGTTCTTCAGCATGTTCGGAACCCTCTCATTCGCGATTGTACTGTCTGCCTTTTTGCATACGTGTAAGTGAATTTTTACGGAGTTTTTTATATTTATTACGTTGAGAATCATATTTAAGAGTCGTGTAGTTGCGTAAGGTGATTTTCGTCCATGTTGAAGTTGGACTTTGTAATAGTCTTGTTATCGCTTCTCGCTTTTTACATGTATTTTGTTAATTTTGTATTTGATATCTGCGCTTCTCGTACAGCTATATTATTAATTGCATTCAACAGAGATATATATTTTACTGTATTATGTTTCTCAAATAACATAGCGATGATTCGAACGTGCAGAAGGAAAAACGGTTTAATTATTATATAAAACTTTCTTCAGTGGTTTACTCACGAGGGGATTATTTATGGTGTTATGATTGCAATACGGATTTAAGGCATGGACATAAAGGAGATTGCAACGACCCTTACACAGCCGGTGCTTACGAATTGGTCGCTTGCCCTCGGAATGAGTCTTATCATTGCCACAAAAGTATCATATTATGTACGTATATTAGATATTGATTTACACATTGCATAATTTAATATACCTATTTTATTTATTTCATTAATATAAAACATCGCTGTGACCGTAAGTTGAAGTACAGGAAATTGGAGAAGCTTATGTGCGAAATAAAAGTAAAATGTACAATATTTTTGGCAGATAGAAATATTTTAGTGACGGTACGAGCCTGCGTGTCATCGCGTCAAATTGAGGATTACTGTAATCACGGAGACAGTTTTCCGCATTCGAACATCGAGTGTTATTTCTGCAAGGAAAACGCCTGTAACAATAATGAATTATTCAGTCCTGCGTCAGAATGGTGTCTTGGATTTATTGCAATTATCTTGCCATGGATATATTAAGATATAGAGACACGTAGATAATAAAAATTATTCATGAAAATCAACTCACGTACGTGTTTTATTATAAGTTTAATTCTATTGGGTTGAACGGAAAGTTTGTTCGCTTTTTTTCGGTCAAATTGTAATTAAATAATCCACAACGGCTGCTTGCGATATTTTGAGAATCTCCGCTATTACTCGAGTCGTATAACGCGGGTTATTTTTAATTAACATCGCATAATTTGATCATCATCAACCTCGACCGACCGTCGTGAGCGAGATCAAAATTTCCAGCACGGAATTCCAGCAGGCAAACCATACTTTCGGCACGTTCCTTCATTTATTGCATCCTCTCCATACACGGTACAAATCTTTCTTTGGGTTTGCGTTGCGTTCTTGCCTTTTTTGTAATAGAATAGCATAATACGCTGAAAATGCACGTTATTATTGTCCATCTTTGAACTGATGCCAAACATATAAAACACAACTAATCATCGTAAGTTTTTTTTTAATGCGCGTTGGAATGTATAAGCTACAAACCCATAGTAGCTTAAGTCAATTGGAGTAAAGTTAGCTGCATTTATTTACACTCATAGCCAACTTAGCAAAAAAGAAAAAAAAACCGAACGGACTTTCCGTTCAACCTAATACTTATACGTAATCATATACATATAGATAATAATGTAAATTTTTAAATGTTTATTTTTTCTCGACAACATCCGATAAAGCCGGTTTTTAAAATGCAACTGAATATAAAAAGAAACTATAAAATACTTATATATAATCCTTTAAAATAAAAATGTCCTGAAAAAAGTACTGAAACAGAAATGGAAAATCGTATTTCAGGTGTAATTTCTTATCATCTTTCTCGCAAATAATTTCTTAAAATGTAAAAGATAATCTTCATTGTCGATAGCATAATTATGTGATTTTTTTACAATTGAGTAAATAAGATTGGCTACCGGAAACGATGAATAAAGCTACAGTGATGAATAAGAATATTACGCTTAGTCACACGATTAATTCAACGCCGTGATCATTCTAACGTAAGCCGAAGTATGTTCGCCGATGATTATGCTCGTGAGAAATCCGATGTATGAGAAATATACGTACATTTTCGCTTTTCTTAATTCTGTTACAACTGTAGAATATAAGTGAAATATATGTTCGCCGATAATTATATTGTTGGTGAGAAATCCGATATGTGAAATATATACATACGTACGTTTCCTTTTCTCAATTCTGTTACAACTGTAGGACAAGTGGATTTAATTAGGAAGATTAGACATTATAGCGACGTGAGGTTGTTGATATGGAAAAGACCAGGTCCCGTGTGACAGATGGTTCTATTATTCTAAGACATGCAGCTTTATCTATCTTAAATATTAGATGCTTGCAATCGCAAAGTATTAAACTACTTTGTTAGATATAGTATACATTTTATGCGTAATAAAATAATTCAGAGAATGAATATAGTTGCATGGCGATGAGCTATTTTATGAAATATTATATATATATATTGTATTTCATAAACATATCGAAAAGGAACATTCTACTTGAGTTTAGTGTGTACGCACAATAACAGGAAAATTGATTTACATTTAAAAGAAAAATTATTTTACTTTATTTATTTATTTATTTATTGACAATATTACTTTCAACAATTAAAATTGATTCCTGTCTGAAGTATCGAAGACAAAAAAATTAATATAAGCGAGTAATTTAGATCAGTTACCTTGTATGTAGGTATCAAATGTGTGTGTGTGTGTGTTAAATGCACGCAAGACTTTTTTCCCAGTCCGTTTTGAGGTCGAATATTTCGATACGCTTAACCGGAACAGCCGGTTGTTGGAATTTAATGTCGCTGAACGAGCCACAGACTTCTAACAATATAAGTACGCAACGTGTCCTCCTCCGTAACGCCAACAATAAACTTCATTTTACGTTTAACGCACGCACATGTACATCAGATACGTGAATGAACGGCGCGGAAACGATTACCAAGGGGTCCAGGTCAAATACCAGAGTCAAGTCAGTAATGTTCAGCAGGGTTAAACGCTTCCTTGACCTCCCTTGATGAGTCGGCAGGACACACTTTGTAATGTCGACTTAATATTTCGGAAATTGTTTAGAGACGTGCAAAAGGGATGATCGGAAAGAAAGGAGGATTTTCCCTAACGAGACATTTATATCTATATTTTTTTAACTTTCACACGTGCGATCGTAGTATCTTAATCATAGAGATAATTGAGTACAAATAAATTCAAGGATACTTAATTGGCGAGAAACTGCTAAACTCACAGTATACCTCGTGTATTTAAATTTTACATGCGCATTAATTTTATATACCTACTCGAGGAAGGAATCGCACATTAAGGCGACAGAGAGAAACCTCGTATAGCGATCGGCGGACAGGCAATCAGAAAGAGAGAGAAAATGTGAGAGGGAGAGGAAGAGAAGTGCTCTTGGCAAAGAGGGTGTTGGTTCCTCAGTATCGTACTGGACACGTTTGGCATCGGCAGTATCCAAACGACCATCCGGATCGCTCGGCTGCACAAACCGTTTTCGAGAACGTCGTGATTGTCGAGGAAGGATTTTCTTCACGAGCTCCTACGGGGAAAATTTGATTTTGCGATTTTGGCGAACGTATCGATATCCAAAATGGTCTCCATCGAGCGCACAACAATGATCATCTTCGGGCTAGCCCTTTTCGTAACTTCAGGTAAGCCTGCGCTAATTTAAGTGAAGAATGTACTGGGAAGTGTTTGAAAAAATTTTTTCTTGTGAAATGAAGACTTAGAAGAGTAATACATCGAGTACCCTCTTGGCCATTTTGAATAGTTACAAGTCTACGATGAAGTCGCTCTGCCGTCGACTCCGTCTCGTTTGTAAATATATTAAGAGAAAAAATATTCTTAAAATATTATTCTTACCCTTTTTCATGAATGAATTTTAATAATTTTATATATCTTGTGCAAAATTGTACAAACTGTATTATGTATTGTAAAAAAAAAGTGTGTAAAATTATGTGAATCGCAGGATTACGTGGAAAACTGTATGTGATGTTTTTGTTATAAATCGTGCGACGTTCGCATTTTGTATTACATAAGTTTACATACTTTATTTTACAATATAGGATTAATTGCCAATAAAAAAAATACAATTATGATATAATCATAATACGTATTACACATATTACGATTTATTATGATGTTACATAATCGCACGATGTAATCCAAGTCGACAATTATAAAGTTTCCTAGAAATCTTGTCTATTTCTGATTTCCTTGCAATTATTAGTATGCAGATTAATAATGTTCGCAGTCTTTGCGCGAGCTTATAAGATGTTGATATCGGAACAACGTAAAAAATGAATAACAGGATAACTTGTCGTTATCTAATCGTAATATCTCTCATCCTGATCTCTTTTGCTATATTATATATATATATATATATATAATCTTTTTTCATTTCGTGACATTTCCTTTAAAGTTCCATATTGCGTCGCGCTTCAATGAATTTTTACAATGGCGACAACCTGATTGTGTATAGAACTGGCGTACGCCATTAATATTGTCGGTTACTCAGCATTACATCACTTCTTAATCATACCCGCACCTGTTTTCCTTTATAGAATTGCGCAGGAATCTCCTCCATTGGTGATTCCAATTTAGATTTATTTCCGTGAGTTTTCGTGATTTACATTCTGTAGATGTCTCCCAAGCGTGAACGGTATCTTTTTGAAAATAAAAATATATCTGTCACGCGTATCTTGACGCAAATCGTCTGATCTACTAGGCATGATAATATTGTTTTGCACATGTCACGGATTATGTATTCCTCGGCATTGAGATTTTTTTCGGATCGGATTTTTTGCGTCATGATTTTTTGATTAAAAACTATATTTCTATTAACATTAACTTAATACTTATTTCACACGTGTATGTTATTTGTTTTTTATCTTATATTTTATCTCTAATTATAAAGATTATCAAAAACAACTAAAGGAAATTTTGCAAACCTGAAAAAATTCTGATTTTAATAAAACTTTGTAAATAAGGCTAAGTAATAGAATACGGCCGATATTCCGAGCAATATTTTGGTGTTAATAAAAAATAATTTTCTTAAAAATATATGTTTAATTAGCTAACGTTTCTACCTAACTTGGTCTTCCTCAGAGCATAAGATGGTATATTACATCTAAGAAATTAAATAAAGACAATAATAAAAATAAAAATAACCGTTGGAGTTTACATTGCAAGACAAACATCGTCGAAGACAAAATAACGCGTTGGAGAAAAACAGTCAGATATACAAAGGTCAAAGTCATATTCGAAATTATACGCTGTCACGATAAACAATTTAACAGAATTCATGGTTACCGAAAAGATCGGAGTCGCAGTCAGCGAGAACATATGCTGATCTCACCCCTGTTTTTTCAACAAAAACTTATCATTTATCGTTGATATGTTACTCGACAATGGATACCCTGTTGACCTGATATTTAGACATATCAATTCGAGAATTAAGAAGCTCCAATTCAATAAAAGTCAATCTACGAGCGAGAATAATAGTGATAGCAATATCGAAGACACAGAACAAAAGAAGAGGTTTATAGCCCTTCCGTATCTTAAATCTGCCTTCGAAATTATCGTGGCTGCAGTGGACAAATGAAAGCTATCCATAGGCTACAGAATTCTTAATAAACTTAACAGTGTAATTAGGGTACAGAAGGACAAGAATTCCTACTTTAACAATAATAATGTAATATATAAAATTTGTTGCAATAATTGCGATGCGTCCTACGTGGGCCAGACAAAACGGCGGCTAAATACTAGACTGAGGGAACATAAATATAATGTTACTTTAGACCCGTCTATAAAGCACTCAGTAGTCTCATTACGTCATTTAATCATTCTTTTAATTGGGACGGTAAATATTTAATTATTTTCTATAACGTTTACACGATATACACACGACATTTATATCGCATCTCAAGACTCAAATAATAAAGTAAATCATATGATATGGATTTAATTCTCATTGATCTCTCTTGCGTCTAATAGGTTCCGCCTTACGATGCTGGGTATGCTCGTCCAACGTAAATGTCATGTGTGCTGACCCGATGAACACTACAGATCATCATGCTGCGTTCCATGTAAAGACTTGCGACCCAGGCCCCTACGGTTCTTCAAAACCCATCTGCCGCAAAATCGTCAAACGAGGTAAAAAGTTCCCTATTCGATTGTCTGAAATAATTAATACCATAATGTAACGCGTAAATTCGCTTTAAAAACAGTTTCTCAATGTATTTAGCCAGTATATCTACGGCGACTACATAAGTCTTTCAACTTTACAATGTAATAAGTCTCAATGAAACGGATGTCGCTAACGTTCAAACGTTTCCACGAGGTTCGCGTTCGATTCTTCGCATTTCAACATCCGCCTATATCGCGCGTATGTGTTGGTTCCTCAGTTGTTAACGCATATACGTGATAGCGCGAAAAATAAACTACCGAGTGACCGTGATGACAGAAAGAACTGTGTTCGGGCGAGCGCGAAATAGGTACCGCGCCGCGGCGCGTATTACGCCGACATCGTCAAGTCAAGATGCCTGTTTGTTGGGCGGATGACGCATTGTGAAGTGGCGTCTCTTTTAAATCGCATCTTTTTAATGCGTTGCATCCTTTTCCCTCCGAGACTGCGACGAACGCGACGCGGACGCGCGCGCGGTAATACGCGCGTCGCGATTGAGTCATACCGGCGCGCATAGAAATGACTATGATAATTGGACGTTAAAAACAAGGCCGGTGTGCCACACCTACGAGAAAAAATTGTCATTATGCCCACCACCGCACGGGCTCGTGATTAATTTCGGGCCAGGGTAATACACGCCTCTCTTAATTGTCTCTCTCTCTCGCGCGCGCGCGGGCGTTATTGACAACACATTGTTAAATCTGTCATTGCGTGGTTTTCATGGCAAATCGAACGTACTAACCGCACGTCGAATTCCGTCAATTCGACGGAATTCTAGCGTGACGAGGCAGCGTGCGTGAAATAGCGAGCGCGGCCGCTATACGTGAACGCAAAAATTACGTAAGCGACAATAATAATCGCGCTATTAAATCGACGCTGGCTTTGTGGCTTTGCGCGCTCGTTGGCGCACGGGAAAAGATGACCCCGAAACGATTGCGCGCTATTGAAGGACTTTTTCGAGAAGTTCCTGTGTCGTTTTCTGCACAGGAGAGACGAGATATACGCGAAAGAAACACGGGCGCGTGTATTTGCCGAGCGATTTCTTAACTAAATCTCAAGTCGAGGTAGTCTATAAATCGCGGATTTCAGAATGGAATTCTACTTATAATTTTATGTCTTTCTTATATTTTGATATATATATGAATTTAAATTAATATTAATATATATGTATAAATATAAATTATTTATATCATACATATATCGAACATATAAATTTTATCCGGTTCTCTCAAACGTTTTGTCGTATTATATCGATGATATATACTATAAATAGAATTTGATCCTGGCGGACCTGGAACATTTGTCGAGCGATTTCTTAACTAAATCTCAAGCCGAAGTAGTCGATAAATCGCGGATTTCAGAATGGAATAATTCTACGTATAATTTTATGTCTTATATTTTGATATGTATGTATACGAACCTAAATTATTATTAATATATATAAATATAAATTATTTGTATCATACATATATCGGATATATAAATTTTATCCGGTTCTCTCGAACGTTTTGTCTTATTATATCAAAACTATAAATAGAATTTGATCCTGGCACGAAGGGAGCTTTGATGAAACAAGCCGAAAACCCCGATTGCTCGTTAAACGACTAATCTGTGTTTAGAATACGGCCAGCGGTATGTCATACGCCAGTGCTCCACTCCGTATCATGACGAAATGGACATCACCGACGGCCAGTGCGGCAACTCCATGACACAGCCAGGGCGTGATGTAATCGAGTCCTGCCACATCTGCAGCACCGATTTGTGCAATTCCGCGACGGATGCCTCCGCGATGAGGCTGCTTTACGTCGCCATGATGATACTTCTTGCCTGCACTTTCCACCAGTCGAAATACGTTTTTTAACATCATGATAATAATCTATAGTTAATAAAGGAAAAAGAAAGAAAGAAGGGAAAAGAAGAAGAGCGGTTCGAACAATAGCTACAAATACTTAATATTGTAAAATTATAAATCTACGACTAACAAACTTTCACTGCGAAACGAACGCGAATTGTTGAATCCGACTCGATGGCGATTCGAAAGAATGCGAAGAGAAAAAGTGAGGCTGAAGAAGCCTTGCGTAATTCTCACCCGGTTCAATTAAGAGCAAATCCGACATTGCGAAACGAAAAATTACGAACGAGAAAGCGCGCGGATTTTAAAATTAATTAATATTATTGATTCAATCGAATTGCTGTAAGTACAAAATAAAAGACATAACATAATCATATGTGTGGACCCGATTTTTCTTTCGGAACGTTTTAAAGTTAACAAGCCTTAAATTCGTGCTGTGTAATGGATTATAAGGCACAGCTCGACCCTATATACACCATCTCTGCGCGCTCTCGGCGGACCGTCGCTTGTAATAATTACGCCATGTAGAACGAATTGGACCCATCATCATTGCGTCTCGTTTTCATTGGTTCAACCTTGTTTCGTCTTAAGTAGCCACATTATCTTGAGCGTTTCCTCTTGTTACTTTTTACGTCTTCCTCTCTTTTTGTCACGACAATATATTTTAAGTAGTTAAGAGCGAAGGAGTAGGTAAAAGAGCTTATCAGGTATCCGTCCAACGATTAGAATAATAAATAAATATGTTCTCAAAGGTTTGGCGATGTCAACACATTAATTACATATATGTGTATATACAGAGTGGGGCACCTAAAAGAAAACACCGGAATATCTCGAAAAGTGAGTCCGGCAGGCAAAAATGTTTCGGACAAAAGTTGTATGGGGAATAAATAATTATACATATCTACTTTAAAAAGCAAAAAAATAAATTGTTTATAAGATATGTATTTCATATTTTATGTCAAAAAATATGCTGGAATAAAGTATATAAAATATCTTATAAACCATTAACTTTTTGATAATTGTACTGTAATACTTTTTCATAATTAGAAGAAAAATTATATTATGTAAAGAGAAATTATATAATTCAATTAAAATATGGTTTCTATCACTTTAAAAAATAGATTTTTTCGAAAATTGATTTTTTGCCATTATTGTCCTTCCAACTTTTGTCTGAAACATTTTTGCACATATCTTTTGCATATAATATCTTTTTTACATACAATAATATTTTTTCCCTCATTCTTACTTTTAGACTCAGATCTTGCATGTATCTTCCTTTCACGCAGAGGGGATTGTATGCTTGCCTTAATTAAATTGTAATTGCTTTACGTCACGCAATATTAAAAACTAAAAATTAAAAATCAATTACTTTTAAGGCAGTTGTGTACCCTACGGCGCGCGATACGTCCTAAGAGGAAGTTATTCTTAGGACCTATTTCAGCCCACGCTCATGCATTCGCGTTTCATAACCGTTTGAAGTACGTGTAATGTCGACGAAGTAAAATAAAACGTCTTGTGCGCGTGACGCTTAAAGCGGACTAAACGCTGCCTAATGATTATTACGGCTATTTATTTTAGCTATAATCGATAATTATTAGAGAGAATCTATAAACGGAAACATTTATTTTCTACTTATACAAATAAAATCTGAATCACGAAAATGGTTCTGCGCTGCGCATTATGCGAAACTGTGTGCGATTCAATCTCGTCCGACACATGATTCTCTTCCATTATAGATAGGTCTACACAATTCGCGATTTATTGGCCGATTTCGTTGAAGGATCGGTCAGCTGCCTCGGCCAAATAAATCATATACGTATCGGATCGTTATCGAGATACTAATATATATGTATAAATATATTTTAACTATGTAATGATATATCGACAGGTATTCTAATTGAACGACTATCGCTATATATATTTAATTATATCCATCGGGTAAAATTCCTCAGTTTCAACGGACAAACCATTAATCGCTGATCGACTGGAATCTTCCAAGCAAACTGGACCAGTCTGAACGAATGGTAACGGTTCTGCTATGCAATATATAGCAGTTTCTTATTTTCTAAAAAACGGCATTGATATATTGTAAGCGCAATTGGAACGCAATTTTAATAGTAACAATTTTAATGAATCGAGATATAGCAACGGATGTCGTCTTAATAAATTGTACTATAACTGTATCTCCGTGTCTCGAATCAAACGCACTTTTCCAAAGGCTCCAGCTATGGTCAACATTCTTAAAGAACGCTATGACGCCTACGTGAGCAATGCGATCGTTGGTTCTGTTTATTAGGTCAAGGAACTTTAATCCCTTTTACCTGGAGTCGAACCTCGTGCGATTTTGATAGTACGAGGAGTTGAGAGCGAGGTCTTAACTTAAAAGAATGTGGAGAATAATTTTAACTTAAAATATATAATTTATTCATAATAAGAAAAATAAAATAAAATTTAGTGAGTAGTATTACAAATATATGAAATATTGCGAGAATCAGGCAAAATAGGATTGTATATAAAACGCTGAATTGTATACATTCAATCTTTACAAGATACAGTTATAGTACAACGACAAAGCAAAGAAAAAATCGCGAGACATAGAAAAGGACACGATTAAACAATTAAATCGTACGTATTTGAGAAGAAGAATAGAAAGGAGCGATGCCTCGTTGACGAGCTAATATTTCTTAGGATCAATTTGTTGATAATTTGATTAATTTATCGACAAAGAAATGTCGGCTGATGCATCGTTTTTCAACCTTTAATCGTTGTAAAGTGTCTCTAATATAAGAAAATTGAGATGGTGGAATGTTCGAATTGGCCGATGCGCAAATCGTGCCTACCTATTGTACACTTTTTTTATCACAGGTTACTAGAGATGTCAACTTATGATAATCGCCTAATGCCCGTTTCTACCAACGTCGGAAGTTAACCGACGTTGGTAGAAACGGGCATAAGTGGGTTGAGAATGAACGAACTACCAGAGTTTACATGGTCCACATCACGTAGCCTGTCAATTTCTGTGTCAATTCGGATCAGTTTCGGCCAGTTGCGGTGAACTTGCCGCTGTTGATAGGATCACATCGGCATACGCAGCAGGAGGGGAACAGGAACCAGTCCATGAATATACCCTTACAATCGTTGTCCGGGTCGTATGCGAGCAACCTGTGCCACTTGTACTTCTGCTCGCACCCGCAATCCCCGCTGCATCGATTTGTTTGCGTTTTTCTGCAAAGGGAAATAGGTGTATACGGTCTACGCCGTGCTCATTTTGTAAGAATTAATCCGTACATATATGAAGAATCGTGTAAAACAATTGGGATGAGTAGACGCCAGAAGTAATCGTTTTACTCACGAGCACACTTCCTGGTGTATCGCTTGCTCGAAATGCTGAGTGTTCACGATGGCGCGAATCTTTCCGGCGCTGTTGCTTGCCCAGTAAGGAGTCACGATCTCGACTTTTGATTCGCACGCGTCAATTCTGCAATCGTTACCGCGACGTTAATTATTTTCAATAATTTCACTACAGCAGAAAAAAAGAACAAAAAAAAAAGAGAGAGAGAAAGAGAAAACATTCCTGAACGAGACTCCGCGTGTTTTATAAAAGAAACTATTACCGATGAATATACAGTATCTATAATAATATGGATCTGGCCAAGATACAAACAGCAGCAACAAAAAAGAAATAAAATTATATACATGTATAAAATTAAATAAGTATAAAATGATAATAATAGCAGAAAATCGATTCCCGCGATTCTCACCTGCCGCTCTCCGTGCTGCGGTTTTTCCCGAAGGACTGCCTGGTATTTCTACTTCTGCTAAAATACTCTTCGCCGATCTCGCTTTCTACGTGCGATTCATCATCTCTGGGCCCGCCGTCCGGGATGTCGTGCTTTCGCGTATCTCTACTTTTTCTTCGCGTCCTAGTACGATGCCCGTGTCCACTCGATCCGTGTCCCGGACTCATCTCAAAATCACCGTACATCCTTTTCATCAACGCTTTATTTTCGTCAATGAAACGTTCTATTCGTTCTCTAAAACAATATCGATTTAACTAAACTACGATTTACATTTAAATTATAATTAATTGCCACGTTGTGTTGAGTTTCCTCCAATAATAAGTTTTGTTCAACCGTAGTTAGGTATAACGTTACCTTTAGGTGCATATTGAAAAAAATTATTTATACGCACATTGGATATGTGTTTCCAGCGGTTGGACAGAACAACTGATGATATCTCTTGATGCATGGTGCGCCTCGTACCAGGTCTCCCCTCAGTTCGACACCCAAAGCTACCGAAAGCGCGGTCCATAGTATCTACGATGGTTAATTTTTAATTTGTTCAAATTGTTAATTTTCTAATTGTTACTGGACGCTGCATTAATTTTTTCTTATATATCTACCAATTTTTAAAAAATTATATACTGCATAGATAATGTATAAAATTAATAATTACTCTAGTCTCCAAAAAGTTTCAATATTAAAGAATCAAACTATGCCAGATTTCCAAGTACTCTTTGATTGTTGTAACACGCGTTCTCGTAAGAATGTTGATGGTGTTAAAATTTTATACGAATTTTGACACAGCTACAGTTCTCTGATGTCACTATCGGTGGCCACCCAAAGCTATATCAAGCCGGAAAAAAATATATGCAAGACACGATTCTAACCGCCAGACAAATTAATATTTTTTAACTGCAAGCGTAATGTAGCAAGGTATCATAGAGAAAAGAAATGTAGCTGTGGCTGATGTATTATAAGTCGCTACAATAATCACGATTATTCAAATTTTGCAACAAAATTCGAAACTTTTCTTTTTAAATATTACTGACAATGAGTAAATTAATTTCTAAAAGAATTTACCGTTAAACAATTATCTATATCTTCAGCAAATATATAATTACTGTTGTAGCGAATGCGTCTGTGACAGCGGGATAAGAATAAGTTTGTCGCTAGAGAGATAATTCGCAGATTCAATAAAACTATCTTCAGCAAATAAGACTGCTATCTTGTGACAAGTCTATCTGCTGTACGTATAAAATAATTGACGATATTTGTGCCGCGGCGCTGCACAAAATACGCTACGCCAAGAAACATTTTTGTTCTACATGTTAATTCACCGTATACCGGAAGTCGATGTCAGCTAATTAAAGATCGCCCGCCTACGTTCGTATCTCTATTCAACTTCCAGTCAGCATCCAGTCAGTAGGCGTCATTCATAATACGGGAGAATTCTGATGGTGGTCACGTCGCGTCGTGGTGCATTGCCCACGAGAAATGAATCATACAGCGTGATCAGGCTAAATCAAAGTGCTACCTGCATGCAAATCTAAATCTGAGAAAATTATATTTCTCAAATATTAAAATTTTGTAATAAATATTTTTAATATTACATATAAATATAATCTACATTCAATTTAGCGTTGCGAAGAGTGGAAGGCGTAAGGCCGATTAAGAAGCCGGATTGCGGGAGAATTTATGACGACCGAGATAAACATAAAAGTCGCTTCGCGTTCTGACTTCCTCTCGCCATTCTTTAACGTTATCTTGTATCGTTCGGCATGTGGAGAGTAGAAATGTGACAAATGTGCGGCAGTTTTTGGAATAATGTCGTCTCGTTGAATAAAATGGATGACGAGGCGAGAATAGACGATTGATGAAATCAGTTAGGAAAACTCGTTACTATATGATGCAATAATAAGATAACAATTGTTCTAAGAAACTCCTTTGAGAATGATAAGCGGACTTATGGACAAGATTGCATATCGTAAGAACAAAACTTTATGATATTCTATCATGCTGAATAACTCATTCAGCTATCAGCTCTTCAATCTCTCACTGAACTAGGTAGTCGACTAATAAGGATTTTCGCGAAACTCGCAAATGATTTATGTGCGAAGTTAGCGAGAAAAGGAATAGAAAGAGAGAGAGTGTGTGTGTGTGTGTGTGTTTGGTCGTTTTATTTTAATATTTCTCCGAAAAATTATTATAGAAACAATTTTTTTATCGAGTCCCTGTCTATCGACGTGGATTCCTTCGCAAACGTTGGTGAAATAAATAAGATTTTTCTGTAATAGATAGCGAACAAAAAAAAAGATAATTTATTTGGAAACAAAGAGTGATTAAGATTATTCTATGGATCGATTGCGCTAGATAATTATCCTCATTACGTATTATTACGTTACTATTATTAGTACATTATGTGCTGATGCAAACGCATGGTTTGTTCACTTGCGGTTATACGTGCTCGAATAATAGCTTCTTAATTCGATTTATTTTTAGATTTAGATTGCAGTCAAGCTTTCCGTATTTGAATGTTTGAATTGCAATTCCATTCAGAATATCGTGTTTGAACGCTGGTTGGAAACAGAAGATACTACCAGAGAGAGTAGAAAGTACATCACTTATTGTGTGCTGTGTTACGTGGATATTATACAAGAACGGCGCATGAATTAACAGCTAAAAGGAAATACGAAGGTCGCAGACGTTCCTCCTTGACTTTCTTTACAAAATGCGAGACGGTAGTCGTAGTGACCGAGAGATCGACTTAAAAAAAAAAAAAAGATTGATCGCGAGCTTTTCTCAGAACGTGGTGTGTGCTTCATTAAAATTGCGACCCTAATTTGGAATATTTAAAACTGTTCAAAAAATACCGTTTTAAAACAGATAAAAAAGCCAAGTGCATGCATTAGTTGAAAAAATAGTATAGCTTGAAGGAAAGAGTGTTGCTGTAAGAGTGTTTTTTCCATACAAAGGTAGATTTAAAAACACTCAAAATCTCTTATAATAATAACTAAAAATATTAACGTAAAGAAATGTATTACAATATTATTAACTAAATCTATTTTTCCTAAATAAAAGTAGTGATATCACAAAGTCGCGTGCTAACAAAAATAAAATTTAGCTTAAAGCAGCGAGATTTGTAGCGCGAGAAAGAGAGGGAAAATCATATAACTGTTCTTTTCTACTGTCCAAGTGTCCAAAACTGGCCGAAATTCTGAGCGCGCACGTACGTGCTTTCTCTTCGTGTCGGAGAACATGATTGTCTCGTACCTGCACGTAGAATTCGTAGATCGAGACGTTGTTGTAGAGACGCTGGAGATATTTTTAACAGTTGCCTTCAATGCAGCGCTAACAAGCGGAATCGAGTTATTTAGTGATGAAAAAACAAAAAGTACCTAACATAGCGCTCGTCTGGGCGATGACAACGATAACGACGATAATGACGATGTTTCTTAAATGTGCCGATTCGGACTTTCCGTTGTAATATCTCCTCTCGTAGGACATGTAAAGATAAAGATCTTGTATAATTGAAACCCATAGCTACCCAAGGTATTAAACTTATAGAGAACTTGATTGGCCCAATCGTTTCTGACATAAGATCTGATAATCTCAGGTACTCATAATCGGGCGAATTGCGTATATAGATACCGAGACCGAACCGGTCTCGCCGCTTGTGCATCGCTGGCGCATGCATTTGGCACTACCGTGTGATGACTTGATAACTTGTCTAGAACAAGGTTACACTTTAAAATATAAAGCAAGCGTTCCGAACATAAATGAATTTTTTTTTCCGTTTTGAGCGATAAAAGAATTCTAGCTTATATCTCTTGCGAGTAAATGGATAGTTTCTTAAGCCAGTAATTACGATTTAATCTCACCAAGTATTTACTAATCGATTGTTACGACAGAGCTAATGAGGAGAAATAGAGGTAAAAATAGATCATAATGGAGAAAATTGCTAATGTAGCGCTGCATAAGCGCAAAAATTTGCTTTTTAATGTAAAGTCACAAATTACTAATTCGTTCGTAAGAGGCTGTCTGTAGTGTTGCGAATTAATTTTCTATGGGTTAGACTAGAAAAACCGGATTGCCGTCGCAATAATTCGTTCCGCCAAATATATGAGGTAAAAAGGTCAGATTTCTCGACCAGAAAAACATGTAGTCTACTCTTTATCGCTCTCGGGGGCTCAATAATTTATATACAGTATAATATACATATATTTACATTATAATTTATAGTATACTCTTCTTTATAAGAATATACCATAAATTGTTTCTAGATACTTATAATATATTTTTTTCTTTTCGTACAGTGTTGTGTGTATGTGTGTGTTCCAGTCTGCAGCAGTCGAAAACAAGGAATCATCGGAGTCGTTGCTCGATGATACATCACAGTCGAGGATTCGCGCGTCTCAATGTCAGTTTGACACATCTAACATCAACTCCCTTCACGACCTCGCGCAATCTCGCGAGGAGGAGTCATTCGTTGCGCGAATGAGCGCCGGACGCGCGTTAAACGAGGAGATGGGAACAAGTAGAGGTAAAAGGGATTCGCGTTGGGACTGTAACCGGTGCGCATACATCCATCTAGGATCACGCATTCGCAGATTCTAGCGAAGCTACTCCCCGGGGTCATGGATGCCGCGGTTTGAAATGTCACGTGCTGCTAATAGACTTTGAGGCTCTTCTGCAGCCACGGTCGCCGCCGTCCTCGATATTTCAGGAACGATGATCAGGAACGATTTTTCCGCTCGACGAAATAATACTCACCGGTATCTGCACGAATGTCCCGTTGTTAAGCTGTGGATACGAGTACAGGGGTACCACGGGCACGGAGCCGTTCTTCAGGAAGATCGGGCCCTGGATAGGCGTGACGTGCGCGTTCGTCGGTATTTCCTGTTCCTCGTCGTCGTAATAGTCGTCGAAATCGTCGTCGTAGTCCAACACGGCGTGGACCGAGGTCTTGGTGCCCGGACTGGCGGAGCTCCCGCCGTTGACCCTCGTGTAACTTTGGCAAAGCAAATTAAATGAAGTATATAGCACACGGAGTATCCTCGATTCACGCGCGAAGGATTATCTCAGCTGTACGACGAGAAGAACTGACATGTATATATGCAAGCTGCCATTGATGTCGATTGAAATATTTGCAAAGGAAGAAATTAAATAAATACAGTCTCCATTTAGATAGAAGAAGACGTAGGCCCAGTTTCATCAACGTCAACTGTAACCTTCGGTTAAACTTACTCTTTGTCTCTTTTTACAGGAGGACAGTTAGAAAGAGACGAAGAGTAAGTTTAACCGAAGGTCACAGTTAACCGACGTTGGTATAAAACTGAGTCTTAAACAATATATTATTGTTTATCAATGTTGCATTATGAGAGAGAGAAAAGGGAAAGCAAGAGGAGGAAAAAGAAATCTCTATATACTTACCCGATAGGTCTTTCCGGATAACTTTCCTGCTCCTCTATCCGAGTTTTCGTGGGTTCAGACGAACGCTGATGCTGAAACGACGAGGGAGGCGGAGGCGGTCTCATCTGCTGCTGTTGCTGCTGCTGCTGTTGATGCTGCTGTTGATGCTGCTGTTGCTGCTGTCTTGGCTGCGTTCTTCTAAAGTCCTGATTGTACACAGTGTAACGAGTGTCCTGCGACGAGAAGGACGTGTGTTCCGCGTAAACCTCATGGTTCCTCTGCTGCGTGGACTGACTACGTCGATGCTGATGATACTTGATCGGTGGTGTATAGGGCTCGTTACGAAAGCTTTCCTGTTCGTTGTAATTGGGCGCAGATCCCGGTGGTAACACGGCGTTCAAGCGAAGGCTGTTGGGGGTCGTGTGGCCCCCGGTCGAGCCCGCGTAAAGGAACGGTGTCATCGTCACCGACTGATAGGGCAAACTGAAGTTCACCAACGCCATTTCTCTGGTATTCGGGGATATTCTCCCAGACGCACCTCGGAAATCCGTATTCGTCCTTCGCGATCGCGGACGGAAAGTCTGTCTCGGGTGACACCTCGGGTGACGGTTAACTCGATCCGTAGGACCAGACACGTTTCCTCGTCGCAGAGATCATGATCGAGTCATTGACGGCTTCGCAAGGTAGCGCCCGAGCTCCAAGGACTCGTTTGTCACGAGGGAACCGAAATTGTGCGGAGCAAGGACACTCTCGTCGTCGCGATCATATCGAGTGTTTCCGCTTCCTGGTTGTGCCCTCTCGGCCGTGCGTTCACCGAATTTAGATTACTTTTCAGGGGCGGGTCCGATCTGTCTCTTTTTTCGGTCAATGATGCCCATGCAGCAGCTGCATGATTAATCGGAGAAAGGACCTGGATATCGATTGATCAAGATCACACCGTTCTCCGAATTGCGTCTCTCACGACACGCAAAGATTGGACTGAAAATCGAAGGAATAGTACACTGTTAAATTTGTAGTGTCAAATTATACTCAATTTTAAGTATTTAATAGAAATTTTTAAGTATGAAAGACATAAATCATTTTTAACAATTTCTATACCTGTTGGTTGCCAATATGTCGTTAATTTAACTAAAACAATGGAGTTAAAATAATACTGTTTTGTGTTAAAATAATAAATTTCGACACATATATTATAGTTAAAAATATTTAACTCAAGGTATCGATTTAAATTTCATCTTTTAATATTTAACAGTGTAATATTGTATCGTGTTGGTGAAAGGAAGAGGAAGGGTCACGCGAGTAAGGTGCGTATTACTTTCATCGATATTTCGTTACCAAGTTCATCATCGAGTCGACCTAAAAAAAAATCTTGAATCCCAGTCGTCGGCATCACCGTACGTTAAAGACAACAAATAAAATAGTATATGTTGGGACTGTCTCGCGGCTGATTCTCTACATATACGTAGGTATATTTATCGTTTCGAGGAATAATCTGTGGCAATCGTTAACTCGGATCGCGATCACGTTCTCGGGTACGCTATATACCTGCCCGTACGAAAGGAGAATAACGAACTCTCATTCGTTGAGTCATCCGTCCGTAGAAAGTGCTCCGCGTCCCGGATCACAAGCGTCGAGGTACACGAACGTTGATACCTATACGTGCAAAGCGATCCCGTAAGTCGAAAATTTGTCGCGGAGCGAGAATCGTGATGCGTGTAAAATAAGCGAGCTGGAAAAAAAGAGCGCTCCTACTATCTGTCGGACTGTACTGAATTATAGGTATATCATTCTAGACACATCATCCGATCGAAAACCGTCTGGACGATCGCAAACGTGACTCGATTTGTGAACGAAACGGGAAGGCAAGAAGAGAGAATCGAATCGCAATCATATGCAAAGTTTACTTATAGTTTATCTACGTATTTTTTATTTTTGCTCCTTTCTTTGATATATAAGACTGTCTCATCTCAAATGTGAGGGACACAAGAGCGCAGCTAAACGGGTGGATGTCTATTGATGCGGAGAACGTGCGGAAGGAAGAAGAAAAGAGAACTCAATGATTGTTGCGCCAACGCGCGGACACGTCGAGCCGACGAAATTTATTTGGAAAGTCGAACGAGTTTGGGCGCCGCTCGTCACTTTCGCCCTGACTGGGATTACTGTCTTTCCAATCGAATATGCAAAACGGTTTTCACTAAAGGTAAAAGCAGGATCATCCTACCTGCGTCGCGATCACTCTCTATTTTTACGAAATATATCGCTCGAGACCGGCGTGAAGTAAAAGTGGTCCCTATGAAAATTTCATAATGGTTTCTTTCCTTCCGCAATGTGCACTCGCTAAATCACGGTGGATTATCGATGCGTGCGTAATATCGATATTTCAGATCGAGCAAATTAGGAACAAAATAAAAAGAGGAGAGAGAAAGAGAATGAAAGAGAGTGAAAGAGTGGAGACATAATTGATTTGCAAAGTGACAACTCGCGTGATCGAGATGTCCCGCAAAAACATTGAATCACCGATTAATCTCGAAAAATCGGATTCAGCGTGGCCACGTGCTTCGGTATAGGTACACGCGATCTTTCCCGTCCGTCGCGCGCACGGTCTCTTTATGCCGCGCGCAAGGACGGCCGATTACGAAAGAACGTTTTCCGAGATGCACAACGCGCCGGTCGTAGATACAATTATCTGACCTATGCAAATAGGCACGCAGGCGAGCGCGAAGACACCGTAGAACCGCGAAGATTCTCGCGTATAAGTATCTCCGCGAACGAGACGTTAATCTTACCTGGTGTTAACTTTGTGATATTCAACATCACGCACGTTACACAATTAAGTATCTACACTCGGCGTGTCTCAGTCCGTGATATTTAGCCCGTAATAAATGTATTAAAGATCCATCAGATCAGTTCTCACTTTCACCATCACGAAGAACCGATCTGGAGCACCGTGATTGCGATCGGAAAAAAAATCGGCGATTAAGATAAAGATCACCCGCGCGCGCGCGCGAGCGCGAGCGCTCGCGAAGATGAGGAACGATCGCGGCGCGAGACGATTGTGCGACACCGTTCGCGTTGGCGAACGGCGACTGAATCACTGAAAGGAGAGGACTTTTAAACCGGCAGCTATACACACGAGAGAAGAAACGGGAATAAAGCGAGAGAGAAGTGTCAGGTCCCTCGGACGCGCGTGATAGAAGCGCGGCGCGGGCACGGTGGGCGCTGTTACTTTTACGCCACGCGTATCTATATATCCCTTCCCGGGATTGTCCCCCGCGGTGTGTGCCCTCCCTACCTTCAATTTCGCGATCCGTGTACCTTCGATTCCCGTCGTAGTTCGCTAACGTGGGTTCTTTTTTTTTTCCTTCGGCGCGTTCCCCTCGCTTTCCATCAACGGCGGATGGGTTCCTCTTTCGTCCCGCGCGTTTCTCGATCCCGTCAGCTCTAGGTCACTTCCGGTGAAAAATTAGGATTTAAGAGCGTCCAAGTGCTCGATAATCGTTTCCCGATTTAACGATCGGTTGAAGGAACGAAGTGAATCGGTTGACTTTAATCGCGCGATTGTACTTGCAAACCACGATTTGCAATCCTTTCATTGATATCAGCGTCGAAGGAGGATCGACACCTGTTAACCCTAATACGTTTTGTACAGTTTTCGGCTGAAAGTACCACGTGGAGAAGCATCTTGCGAAATAATTTTGATTTCGGTTTTTCTTCTATTAAAAAGTACAGAGATTAATTTGATCCGTGGGGCGTATAGTGGAAGGTACAAAGAAAGTTACACGAATAAGAAGAGAAATGACAGAAATATGCTCTAAAATAAAAACGTTTTAAAAAACATTTTCTATTATAACAAGAAAAAGAAATACAGCGAAAACTTCAATAATTTACTTATTTCCTTTTACCGCTGCAAGCTTTGAATGTTATAGCCAAACGCATGCGCGCCCTATACAATGGCATTTACAGCGAAAGGACAGATGGAGGATGAGAAATGCGAAGATCCAGGAAAAAAGAGACGATAAAAAGAAGGAAGGATTCCGAAAAGGTTTCAATCGCGGCGCACAGTCCGATCGCTTCGTGAGAACTGAAATGAAAGGTGCTAGGCAGAGCGCCGGGAGAGAGAACGTTTCAGAGAGCACAGCTGTCGAAGAGGAGACGAAAGGAGGAGCAGCATCTTTCTGATGCGTTATATGAAATATTCCGTTGAAATCCAAATAGGGTATAATAGCCGCCCGATTCGGCCAATCGAGAGTTTTTCATAGCCCAATGTCCATTTTTACCAATGTAGATTAACTTTAATTTTGGTTTAACTTACTTTTCATTTTTTCTTTGTTTTAAGAATTAGAAAAAGATAAAAATTAAGTTAAACCGAGATCAAAGTTAATCTAAATTGGTAGATTACCCGATTCGGCCGATCGACAGTTTTTCATCGCCCATTTTTTACCAATGTAGATTTTAACTTTAATTTTGCTTTAACTTACTTTTTATTTTCTTCTGGTTTTAGGAGTTAGAAAGAGATAAAAATTAAGTTAAACCAATTGCTAGATTAATAAACTCATTATATGCTCATATAATAATCTACATTGGTAGAAATGGTTATAAAGCAAGCAGAGTGACGTGAAAAACTTTGCGCGTCTCCAGTTTCCATCGCATGGCATAGACATAGAGTCATAGACGTAAGATCCGAATATAAATAGGACACAAGTCACGCTCGCTCTTCCGGGGCGAATCCGCGATTCAACGTTTCTCGGTAAGGCGCAGGCGGCGTGATAGCGTGCGTCACGCGGTGCAATAAATGCAAATGGGCGTAGGAAACCTTAAATGGGAAAATGATCGTTCTTAGCCGGGCACTTTTCTCTTTTTTTCTTCTTCTTTCCACGACACTCGAGACGCGGAATCCCGCGTATCGGACCGGACCCCGCGCCTCTCCACGGGGGCTTGATTTAATTTGAAATTGCGCAACTAACGTTTTTCTCTATTTGCCTCTCTAGAGTGTATGTACAATTACGTAATGGTAATCTTGACATCATTAGAAGTTTTGCGCTTCTGCATTATTCGTGCGGAACACCGCTATAATCGGCGATTGATTCGTAACGACTAAGGAAAAATAATCTTGACGCAAAATGAAGATTACGCGAATTTGAGACGTAACAATTATAATTGAGCTCGTAATCCCGATACCCGAGACCAATTATTCCAATTTGTACAATCAATTTGGCGCAGAGTATTTGCTTTAAAGATTTGTAGACACGTGCAGTAATGGGAATGAGTACGGAGCCATAAATCGATTTAACGACACGTGTGCTTACATCGGTAAAGCTAAAGAAGAAAGGACTGAAAGGGAATCGAATACCTGGCGCGCACAGGCCCGTGCACGCTTATCCTCGTTATAGAGTTCATTGTTGTGCAACCAACAATGAACCACATGCAAATGCTGGCAGGCGACATTTTTCCTTACCTTTGAGAGAGGGAAGCCTCCGCGGGAGATCGAGCGCACGCGATCTCCTTTCTGTTTCTATGTGTAACATCGATGATACACATGATCGATTGATCATCCGAGATATATTATATATATTATATACTATATTCATTTCCTAGACTAGATGATAAAATTTGAGTATGTGTTTAATTACTTTAATTTAATATATGTCGAAAATTGATATGTCAAACTACGACAATGTTACTTCAGTTGCTTTGCTCGACAAGTTCTAAGTTCGGATTAGTTGACTACTAATTAATCTGTGTTTAGAACGTCAATTGGATTACGTAATTTCGCGCAATTACAGACGACACAACACCGGTTGTAGGCCGTTCAATTCTTAGGACCGGTCAAAATTTTGCCGCCTTCATTGATTGTTTCAGACTTGGTGCCTCGTGACATTTGTGGCGGAATTTAATTTATTGTGCTTCTCGTAGTTATTATTTTAACAAGTTACCTAAAATTGTTTTACGCGCACACTGACAAACATACACAACAACTTCGGCAATTGGTGTAATCGAGAAACGTAATAATTATGTGGAATATAAAAAGACTGTAATATCAAAGAGCGTTAAGAAAATACTTTGTGAGTACGCAAGTAGTGCAAGCTGGTAATTAACAGTTTAATTATTATATAAATATATGCACACACAAACATGCACAGGGAGAAACGTTTGCACACTTATTATATGTATTTTATATATATTTTATATGATTTTATACAATATTCTGAGTAAATATGTTGAGTTTAGGTCCCTTATCTTATATTTGATGATACTCACACACATTCGATGTCTTTTTATGTAGAAACAAAGGTTCGAAAAAATAAAAACCGCCGTTTATTATAGGTACTCCAAGATCAGTAATTATAGAAGCGATTCTTTTCTTTTATGAGGGTATTTAACATACCGTCAAAATCGAGTATTTTGTTTTTCGGTTAATAACTAAGGTGACTAAAAATTTAAGAATTTAATTTTATAATAAATTTAATTGTAAAATTGATGGTTAGGAGTTGACGAAATGAAGTGATGTGAGCATGCGCTGAAATAGAAATGTACTTAGTGTGCGAAACGACTGCTATTCTCGAGGCGGCGATTTTTGTTTTTCAAATCTAATTTGCTTTTACAAACGTCAACCATACGTAATTATCAAAAACGCAGTACAGAATTTATTATACCAAGATTTAAATTTCTTACATTTATGTTCCTCTTCGTCATTTTCTAAAACAAAAGAAAATTAGGTATCGACCTATCGAGAGACGATATTTTCACTAAAAATAAAAAAAAGATTATATGCTCACTCTCTTCGTTTACTTCATCAACGGTAGTTTTTCCAAACACGCCCATGCCAAAGCAATCTGCTAAGGGTACCTCGGGGAATAATCTTTTAAATATAAACCATTTTGATCCAACTGTTCCGCGAAATCCCAATCTCCATGAAAACATAAATCCTATGGAATGTTTCTTTAACTTCACCTTATCCTTGAATAACTTTAATCTTGCTTCGACATCCTCCTCTTCCATGCAATTTATGTCCAAAACCGTGGACCACGTTTGTATATCACCAGTAATCAGGACAGCAACACAATTTGGCGCCTTTCTTGGAAACATTTCACGTTTTATATAAGTATCTATCACCCAACCACCCCATACAGAAGCAATGTTGACTTCTTTGCTGAATATATGAAAAGAAAAATACACATGCGTTATCAAGTATTAGCAATTGTTGTACAACAGTTGGACATAATAAACATATTCAGGATTTGTATCATTGCTCGGATTTAACATAAATTGTACCTTTCTTGCATGGCTGAGGCCCAACGTATTGCTGTCGATTTACCCTCGTGATTACAGAATAACATAAGACATGTAGATGTCTCGTGATTTGATGTAGATGTATCATGATCAACAATTGTCTTTATTATCTCCCGATATTCAGATGTATTTTGTATAACACAATTTTCTGCCAATTCAAACGATTTTATTCTCACGTTCGGGATTTGTGGTAAAAACGCACATACTATATTTGGAACTAGAGGATTCACCATTTCGTCATTACCCAAAATAGCATCTCGAGTTATAACCCTTATAGCCACGTAATGTTTTGGTAGCAAATCCTCAATACGATCTTAAAAAGAAATAAACAATTGAGTCCATATTATTGACTTAAGTGGAAAACTATAATAAATAAAAGAATTAATATGAAATATTAAAATATGAAAATTGTATTAATATATTCAAAAAGTAGTTTATATCATACATTTTTTTAAATAAAACATTTACTTGCTACTGTTGCTAAAACCTTTTAATTCATCTGATAATTACTTAACTTTATTATATATAATAACTTAACTTTATTAATTTAGAATTTACTTTCATAAAACTCCAAAATTTGTATCTGTACTTACTAAAGAAAATATAGTTAAAAAAAGTAATAAGATATATATCTACCTTCTATATTGTGTTGAATAGTTTCGTGTTGCTGGCTGTGTTGAATAAAAAAGAATCCTGCCGATGGTTTAATTCTTATATTTTCGATATAATTATACAAGGATTCACTCGTTGTGAGAAGTTGACAACAAGGACCTCTTGTCGATTTCTCATTATTTGCAGCTTCTGACCAGGACCTGAAAAGAATATAATTTCTTTCGTAGTACAGCAGATGGAATGATGTTACCATTAATAGTTTTATCATTAAACTTTTGAAGACATGACATAAAACACCACAAAGAGATTATTTGTAATTAAGTCAAATCTTGTTCGCGTCCATTCACATACACATGATATAGAAACGATAACTATTCTGCTTGCATTAAATAAAATGTTTAAGATTAAATCGAGCGCGGATCATTAATGGATTTAGGCACATTGTACTTACTTGCAAACCATCGCGGCGCTTCCTAGATCCCTGGCATTTAAGTATTCAAAGATAATTCTTAGACTGTCGTAGTTTAGACAGCCACCCGAATCCAATATACTTCTACAGCTTTGCGTTGCGCCATTGTTTTTGGAGACGCCAGGTTTTTCCTCCCGAGTTTCCTTTCGAGCTGTGCCCTCCATAATTTCTTTCTAATCGGTTTGAACCCACGTGTGAAATATCACTGTATCATAACACGATATAACATCACCGACTCCGCCGCATTAGTGGCGAAAGCACAACGTACCTTGTAAACACAGCGAAGATTCGTAGATGTGTGTGTGTGTTTATATCCCCTTCTATTCCCTTTTTCAACATTTATTTATATATAGCTCATGCTTTGTATTTAAATATTTGAGTAACCAACAGTCATCGTGACTGTTCATGATTACTGAAAAAACGGAGACACTATCTCAAAGCAACTGAAAACATTTTCGTAGTTTGACATATTAATGTTCGACAAATATTAACCACATACTCAAATTTTATCATCTAATCTAGGAAATGATTAAATAAATATAAAACCGTCATATATATATATATATATATATATATATATATATAATTAGATTTTATAATTGTTTCGTATATAAGCAACATTATCTATTATCTTGCTTACATACGAAACAATTATAACCTTCTTATAAAAATTTCAATTCTTTATTTCAACATTTTTTTCACAGCAATCCCGCGACATTAGCATTACAAACTATATTTTTATTTTTTAGAATCTTCCCGTAAAGTCTTCCAAATAATAAAGATACATCGTTGCGTTCGATCCGCTGATTAGATTACATTGAGGACGGAACACTCGATCCTCGCTCTCAACCGCGAAGAATAATTTGGGACACAAAGGGTTATAGATATGTTAATCACAGAGCTATATCGTACATTACATTGCGTCCATTATTTTTTTACAAGGTCGTGCAGCAAATCCAAACCGGAACCGAAACCGCGTTATTAGAAGAAAGGGAAAAAAAAATGATCTGCACGTGACGCATGTACGACCGGTCGTATCGGTCGTGCGGTTTCGCAATTCACGGACCGCGAGGCACTCTCGCGAGCGACAATTCCATGATTCACGCGTGATTATGCACGCGTAACGGTCGCGATAAATTTGTTATTATCGCGCACGCGGGCGTATATACTTTTTGCGTTTTTTTCCCCCCATGAATCGCATCGCGGCGAATCGGCGAGCGACAGGCGGATATTACACCGCCCCGTTGTCGTTTCGAACGAAAGAAAAAAAAAAAAAAGGGGGGGGGAAATACGCGTAGTTTCGCATCCCCGTCGGGGATTTCGAGCCGAGGCGAGAGAGGCCGAGAGAGAAACGAAATGGAATTCGAAGGCGACAAGGTGCCAACGCCCACATACTTGGAGTGTCGTTCCGGCTATCGATCATAATGTGCCAATGACACTTACGCAAGAGCGTATACTGTTCTCCCTTACGATTTCAATTTCAGATCGGCGTATATCCGTCATAGTAGTTTGAGTAGTTTCGTCCTTCTTTGTCGTTTTCGATTTGCGTCAGCGGAGTCGGGCCGCTGGTCGCCGGCGCCGCCAAATACCCTCGAATATGATTTTTCTCCCCTGGCGATTTTCTTTGGAATTTTATTTTCAAGGGATCGCAAAAGTATTGCGTGAAATTAAGGAATTTGATATGTGTATCATTAGACACTTTGCTGATATAAATTGTCTCCGCTAAGCGTTAGTTAAGTGCTAAATTGACGCTAGAGTCACTGTAATATCGAAGTGATAGCGGTTGGCCTTGACGGTCGCGAGGGCGTAAACAAAAAGGTCCTGGTACGGTGTAACATACATGTATATATGTATATACATGTATGTACCAGAACTTTATATATATATTGCATTTGAAGGACATACTATATAGTCCGGGAGCCAGCTGCCATTTTTTATGACCAAAATTAAGAAACCTAAGATTTTGCTGTATGGTTCATTTAGTATTGCTACTAAACGAAGTGACCGTCAGCTTGCGCATTTGCGGTGGGTGTTGCCGCGGCAGCCACCCACACACGTATAATTATAATTAAAAAAAAAACAGACATAAAGAAAGCTAAGACTTTGTTTGTACGTTTATTATGATCTAAATAAACGGAAAATAGTAGTCAGCTGACTTCATGGTGGGGGGTTGTACATACGTCAGCTTCCCGCCCAAACATATGCGAAAAATATGCGCTGAGTAAACTTATACTAAGAAAGCTGAAATTTGGGGAAGTGATAGTCGACTTTAACAGTTTCACGAAAATAATTGTCCGCTGAGCTTTTCGCTGTGGAAAAGTGCTCAGCTGACGACTGAAAGATACGGCGCATCGCTATGCGCGCGGGCGCGTGGCATCCTTTACTGCATCAGTTGGAGGAGTTCTCCTGTCACTGCAGGATCCCCTAAATGATATTGCTGTTAATTAGTACTGGCGGAATAAAATGTATTATTTGGGTTATTATTTTAATTATTATAATTACATGTTTATTAATAAAAATATAAGATTATTGGAACATTTAATTTCTAGTCTAATTATTTTGAAACTCAATGTTTATAATTAAGAGTTAGTAATAAAATTAGTTAATATATTTGAGAATGCATGCTGTTTATTTTTCTAATTTCGACCAAGTATTATTTATTTTTATGTTTTTTAACTTAACCTAACTTTTAAACAGCGTAAACATTAACATTTATCTAAAAATCAAACATTATATTTTTTTGCTGATCAGCTCAAGGTCCGTAGATAGACGCGACGTACCTGTCGTCGCGCTGTCGTCGCGTCTATCTACGGACCTTGGATCAGCTGAGCGTTGTTGTCGCCATTTTGGGTCCAAACAGCTCGAAGTGCATGAGACGACCTTAAGGCCCTTGCACAATGCTGGGCAACAGGCAATAGGAACAGGAAATAACCTCAAATTCGTCAATACAAACCTAAAAAATTCGAACAATATGATTGGTTGGCAACAGGCAATAGGTACAGAATTTCCAACGTGACGGAAATTCTGTGTCTATTGCCTGTGTAGGCAACAGGCAATAGGAACAGGGAACAGAAATCAGAAACCTTGTATTTATGCAGAATAGACGATGACACAGGCAATAGACACAGAATTTCCAACGTGACGGAAATTCTGTGTCTATTGCCTGTGTCATCGTCTATTCTGCATAAATACAAGGTTTCTGATTTCTGTTCCCTGTTCCTATTGCCTGTTGCCTAGCATTGTGCAAGGGGCTTTATGTAGCGTCGCTACCGACGCGTCCATTTACCGACCTTGGTGACACCTAAAGGCCATCATACACAAAATGCATAACGTCGCATAAGCATAGCATAAGGGCTATGACACACAAAATGCATAACGTTGCATAAGCATAGCATAAGACCGCTGGACCAATGAGCATCTTACGTAAATTAATATGGCGACTTTATGCTGGATGCTCATTGGTCCAGCGGTCTTATGCTATGCTTATGCGACGTTATGCATTTTGTGTATGACGGCCTTAAGACCGCTGGACCAATGAGCATCTTATGTTAATTAATATGGCGACTTTATGCTGGATGCTCATTGGTCCAGCGGTCTTATGCTATGCTTATGCTTACGCTATGCATTTTGTGTGTGATGGCCTTAAATCGCGTCCATGAGTATGGGCTCTCATTCTTCTCTCTGCGCACACGCGCTCTATCCTTTTCTATGAAGCAGTCGATCTTCACGTAGTATGCGCAGTCCATACTATATGTCGATGTGTATGAATACGTCGGTCGGCGTCGGACGCGGTGTGAATCCTCCATAATAAGTTGCTGCTGACAACATTAAAAGTCTTAAAACATAACTACAGTATATATCGCACGTAACCTAGAAGTTTCTATCGCTCGCTATCACTCGCTAGTCTTTCTCTCTCTCTCGGCAATTGCAATATAGTTCGAGAAAAATCCGGAAAATTGCATTGACTTAGCACATCAGCAGAATTTGTCGATAGGCGCATCGATGCCGAAATACTATTGCGACTATTGTGACACTTATTTGACACATGACTCGCCGAGCGTACGGAAGACCCATTGCCAGGGTCGCAAGCACAAGGATAACGTAAAGTATTTCTACCAGAAATGGATGGAGGAACAGGCTCAGCATTTGATCGACGCGACGACGGCCGCTTTTAAGGCCGGTAAGATTGCCTCTAACCCTTTTGCGGCCAACAAGGGCGCGGCAATACCACCGCCGCCGAACCTGGGCTCCAACCTTGGCTCAAGATCCGGAGTACCGCCTCAGGGACCCCCGGGAATGATGCCACCGCCGGGTATGCATCCAGCTGGTCCGATGGGACCAGGAGGCCCGATGATGATGGGACCGCACGGACCGATGCCTCCTCCTCCCATGATGGGCATGAGACCACCTATGATGGGACCGATGGGGCCGATGGGTCCTATGATGGGCCCTATAGGTCCTATGGGACATATGAGACCACCGATGAACGGACCGCCGCCTCCGATGGTCGGCCCACCGCCAATGAAGAAATAACAATCAGACTAAGGACTTATCTCTTGTATGTCGTGTTGGATATGATTGAAGCAAAACCGAACTTTTGTTGTGAACGTGATTACTAGAGCGGTGTTACACGTACACTAAATAGCATACATTATACAATATTTAAAAATTCTGTAAAACACTAACTACAATTTGGAACTTTCCACATTTTAATTTGTATCTAAATAATCCATAATTTTTCTCAAATGTAACAACTAACAATACTGTAGTATACATTTTACTTTATGTCAGTCATTTAGCGCGTTGAGTTATAATAATAATAATTGAAAAAGTGGAATTTCTAAAGCACCAAGTAAAACATGTAATTTGAACAGGTCTAAATTTTCAAATTGTCAAATTTTATATTGCCAAGATAACTATATACATACAAAAGTAAAATGTTAGTTAATAATAAGCGTGTTAGAACATTATAACATTCAACTGTATTTTGACATATAATTTTTGAAACACGAGATAAAATCTTTATATCTAATATTAATTATTTAAGATGTGACAAAAGTGCTACAAAATAAATATTTTAAGGTAGAGTTTTCATTGTTATACAAATGGATACAATAAAGTAAGCAAGAAGTTGGCAGAATTCTTTAATAACGTCCAAAAATATAGTAGGTATTACAAAAAAATACAATCAACCTTCATTTTATAATTATTGTAGCATGTAGCATGAAACAAATATTTCAAAACATTGTTTTGATTACAATCGTCAGAATAGATGATTAATAGAGCAAGGAGTATAATATATGTATGTATATGGTTAAATTTTGTGTGTATTTGTAAAATATTTTACAATTTTTGTCATAACATTCTGCCCTCTATCAAATATATATTTGTCAAAACGTTTAATGTCGTCCAACATAAATATTTTTCCATATGCAATTAAAATATACAGAATATCTCCCGAACAATTTCGTACATTATATACGAATGCATATCAGACGGTAATACCATCGTATATCACTGAACGAGCATGTAATTAATTTTTACAAACTACTTTTTAAATTTTGTGCAATAAGAATTAACGGTCCGTTGATATCTCTGCTCTAGCCGAATCAATTTAGACAACTTGTGGATATGTTGGGGATTAATTATCATCTGATTGTTAATCCGATTTTGCATTTCATCTGCTGCATTCATCATATATGGTAGTTTAAAAGCACGAGCCTGGCTTATGAGATTTAACGCTGTCTTATATGTATTATCTGTGTTACTTTTATTTAATTGTTTTAGTCTTTTTTTCTTCTGTTTTTCCGTCAAAAAAATATATGGTATGTCTTTCAAATTTATGTTCTGTTTATTCGCGGATAGATTGAAGTCGATGTTTACTTTTCTAGTTCTTGTTGATATTTGACCTTCGTTTCTTTCAGAACCGTCCGATTTAACCGACACGGGCTCGCTATTTAATGGCATAATCTGAGAATCCTGCGTAGGAGAATATTTCATTGTTATTATCTCATCGCAACTGTAATCCGTTGTTTCGCTCGTCTCAAACGAAATATTGTTCATATTTTGTCCCTCAACTAACATTTCGTTATTTTGTTTAATTGCGGAAGAATTTTTGAGGTTTATATTCTGTGAGGCGCAAGATGACGTGGATGAGGAATATACATTGTGCACGACGTTTTCTTGTTCACGTACCTTTATCTCCAGCTTCTGTTGCTTCTGCTGCAAATTTTTCTTATTCTTCTTTTCCTCAGCTTTGATGCGACGAAACATTTTGTGTATGCTCTCCGATGTGTGAGGTACAAATAGCTGATTGTAAAGCAGCATAAGTCTGAGATAATTGGAATTGTCAAGTCTCTCGCCCATCAGATATCGCTCCGATTCGAATCTCGTCATCACATCTCGAAACATACGTACTAAAGTATTTATTTTAGGTGCGGTGTTGACGATCATCAGAAGCTTGGTTTGCAATCGCCACAACTTCTTCCGTAAATAATTATACATTTCTATATTCTTTTCGTTTTCGTATTGTTTCAACTTAATTTTATCATTGTTTATACAGTTATAAATCCATCGCGGATCATTCATTGTTCCTATATGTTCGACATAAGATGTAAAACGCATTTTCTCAAGTTGCGGTACTCTTGTATTCAGGAAGTTGAACATCTTTATAGGATTGATAGGTGGAGTAGTCACGTCTATCCCATAATCTTTCTCATCATCTGGGAGGTTGAGCCAATACTTCAACATATAATACAAATCATCTATGTATTCTTTCATTGCTATTAATTGTAATTGTAGATCCCGTAGGGTGGTATAGCCTATCCTCACTTCAAACTCTATTTCTTTGTCAAGCAATGTTTGAAGAAAAACCGGAGCAACCTCGCGGTTTGTTAAACTAGTTAACATAGGTCTTCTATTTTGAAAGAACGTAGTAAGATTTTTCAAAATCATCTGCGCGTCCTCGTGATTTTTGTTGTAAAAATTACCATAGGAATATGTAATGCTACTAAATGATACGTCGCTTACTTTGGTTTTTTTTGGTTTTTTTGGCCTGTAAGTATTTTTTTCATTAGGCCAAATCTTATTTACGATGGAAGAAGAATTTTCTTCCATTTTTGAGATGCACACAGCTTCTTGTTCTTGTGAAGTTGGTAGAACATAAAAATTAATACTTGATGATAACGCGTTTAAATTGACAGAAGGTTTCATGTATTCGGTCTTTGTGTCTTGTTCATTAGTAGCATTTTGTGGAATCGATGCTTTGTTTTCTGTCGCTCCAGACGACAAGAAACCGGTCACGGGATCAGATCCAGAGAAACTTGGCGCGCATGGGGCATATGTAGGCCCGTCCGTATAATTTGTGACAACAACTGGAGTAGGAAAGTGCTCAGACCATCGATATTCCCTGCAGGTAGACGATTCATGACCGCGCTTGGCACAATTACAGCAATACAGCAATCTCGATGGCTTCATCACGTTGCCCGGATTCTGCGGTGTACTACTCATGTCGGTCGTCTGATGGTACCGTCGCCAAAGATCAGGACATTGTTCTTGCTCGTGTCCTATCGAATTGCACATAGTACAGTACAGAACGCGACAATATTCACACGTGTTACGAAATGTGTTCTGCTGCTTACCACATGTCAGACACATCTTTTTCGGGCATCGAAACTCCATGTGACCCTTCATTCCGCACATATAGCAACATGATATTTTACGTGGTGATAAACAATCATAGCGCTGGTGGCCCTCCCGATGGCAATTAGTGCATTTGACATTCCAAAATCTGGTACGTTGTCTGATAGAGGGACATGGCATTATGTCTTCATCCAAGATCGCCCACATTCGCGGATCCTTCGACATGCCTTGCTGCAACTCTCCAACATCGAAATTCTCTTGGCCGCGACTTGAGTTGTAGTAATGCTTCATCTTCTCCGACAATGACTTTAAATACTCGTTCGATTCGTTTCTTTTCTCTCCACCATTGTTATCTTGCGGCATATCGTCTTGATCAGTCTGCTGTATCATACACTGTCGCTTTTGTTTAGAATGGCTGTCCACCTCGTTGTTGCATTGTCTCTTCCGGTCTATTACTGGATTGCATGACTCCATTCCCGAGTCATGTAATCCACAGTTTGTTTTGTCTTGATCCGTCTGCCTAAGATTATATACATTACTTTTCCCAATATTTTGTTGCGTCCTCGTTTGTGATTCTCTTCCTGATATCACAGACATTTCTTGCTGAAGATTAGCATTATTTTCATTATTTCCTTTCGACTTATTCCGCAGTAATTTTTTCTTGCAGTTTTTATTTGCATTCTCAATCAATTTACTTCCTTGATTTGCTCCGGCATTTTTAGACAACTGCTTAATTTCACTCACACTTTTAGCACCTCTCTGAATTGCTGTGCAATTCAAAACAATATCTTCTGTGACATCTTGCACACAAGTTGATGTTTGGATACTTTTATCGGGATTCGCTGTATTGTTATATGATCTATTGGTATTCTTACTTTTGGAGGATGTATTCTGATGACCACTTGATATTTCTATAATTTCTAATTCATGATTTCTACATGAGGTACTTCTTGAATATGTGTTTGCCGATGTGTTTGCAATGTCCTTCCATCTTTTCAAAATCAAATCTATCCCTGAACTTGTATTGGTTTCTTCATCAGAATCTTGCAAATCTATGAGCGGCGGTTCTGGTTTCGGTGGAATAGGTACTTCAAATATGGATTCTTCAGAGTCGGAACTGTCTTCATCTTTATCGGTTTGTTTGGCTAAAAGCCTCTGTTTCTTCACACGTTTCGAAACAACACTGTACTTTGAATATGCCACATCATTATGGTCTTTCTCAGAGCTTTCTTGATGTTCATTTTTCGCATGTTTGGAAGATTTACACTTCTTAGAAAAATTTTCTTTGTTTTCCTTTCCTTGTGTCACTGAAGGATTTTCTGGACTCTCATTGACACATCCATGTGCCAAAGGATTCATCTCTCTACCAGCTAATGTATCGACTTGAGTAAATTCTGTCTGATCTGCAGAGGACATCTTCTGAGAATCTGCTGAATATTGTATATACATAATACATATTATTGGAAATCAATTGTTCTACAATAGCATTCTTTTTGAAATATTTTAATCATAACCTTCTATTGATATTTTAAACTTCTATAGTTTTACTAGACTTACCTCCAGTGCTTTCAGACGCCAAAGGTTGCTCTTCAGGCTCGCGTTGCAGCCTATCTGATTCAATATTCGTCTTATTGTTAGTGGTCATGCAATCAAGTTGAATCGTCCTCGGAGCATCTGTGATTCTTGAATCACCTTCGATGTTCGATTCGTAGTAGATTTCTCCGTACAATCGAGCCTGCAACTCGCTATCATCGAAGTTGTCGGTTTGGTAAAAATCTATAACATACAATTGTCATAATTAATACTCACACATCATAAAAATCGTAATAATTCTTGGAAATTAAATGGGATAATTGTTGGTTTCACAGAAATGTTGGTTATGATTATTCACCGTCGAATGAATAATTGTTCTTCCTCTCAGTGATGCCGCCTGACATGACGACTGTGAATATTTCTTAGATAAATCCTGGAATTAATTAAAAAAATTTTGATCGTAACTGACTAATATGCCATTGAAATATAAGTATATAACAATGAATTTTATGGCAAGCACAAAGGTGGTAAAACTCCACAAGAACTGTGCACGTGTTAGAGATCCATTAAAACCCGTTCACATAAAGCGTTTTTGATTAGGGCCGGGTGTTCTAGGGACACTAGCACGATTAGAAAACTCTCACTAGATCGCCGGCGTGGCCGCTTCTCTCTGCTTGCGTGTCCAGGAACCCTATTCTTGAAACGAGGACCCTAGATATCGCATACGATAAAAATGGTATTCTTGAATGAGTTCATTCAAAAATGCCATAATATCGCATACGATATTGTATGCGAAATTTTTCAAGAATAGGGACTCAGGGGGTCAATCATGTATTAATATGACTATCTCTTTCTATTCAACATCAATAGAAAGTCACGTTTCCACCCTAGGGGAAAAGTCATGATTCCCCTGTGCTCTCTCGAGTCTCTCGGCGGCCTCGGCGCTCTCGTCGCGTCGGCTGCTCTTCGGGAAGTTTCGGCCAATCGGGCAGCTCCGTTTAGCGCACGATCGGTGCAGTTGATAAATGGAGGATCCGTGTTTGTCAAGGTAGTTTTGTTTACGCGAAAATTTTTGCTCGGTAACAACTTTCGGCGCGTCTCGTTTGTGCTGAAGAGGTAGATGAAGGTACGTAACGATCGTCGTGCGCGCTGTACGCCGTTCTCGGCGGCCGCCGCTGCATCCCCGGCGTGGAAATTGGACGAACGCGTCGGCCCGTCCTCGAGAGCGTACAGGCCTTCTGCGGGCAGGACCAGTGGTTGACGCTGAAAAAACTCGACACCACCTGACGAAATTTACCTTTACGTGCGGCCTGACCACCTTCGGGCGGTCCGGCATTGCGTTTCACGCCGAGATCAGCGAGCCTACGACGTGTTCGGCCGTCGTGGCCTGCAAAAACCTCGTTTTGCCGTCATAGGTTATGGGCTTGTACCTGGTGTGTCTCTCGTATGGAACAGCCGAAATCCGTCGTCTCGCGATTAACATTGTTCGTCTACGTTAACTTTGCAAGTTTAACAGACTTCTTCGTGCCCGACAACGTGGTAGAGTCACACGCATCTGCGTTTTCTGTTCTCTTTCCTAAGAGACTGGGATACAAGCTTGGTTGTTCTACTTGACTGACTTATCACCAGTATTAATCTCATATCAATCCTGTTGTGTGTGTTTCTCAGATACATGTCTTTTCCTTTTCAATTTTTCGAAAGCAATATAGTCTGCATGAACTGGTACCTGATAAGTAGTTAAGTAACATAAGAATCATTGTCTGTTAACTGTTCAAGTTTTAATAGCTGATGCCTGTAACTATACAAAATAACTTCCTTTTTCTTTTTACTATACAAGGAATTGTATCTGAGGGATGTGCTATAATGATATTTAAACTGCAGAAGATCACAAATGCATAGTATCCTTATTTTAACAAGAATATTTTATTTTTTGTTGCAGAATATTAGATCATGTCCCGCAATCACAAGGACAAATATGAGAACTCCAACCCGCGTCGTATGTATACACTCATGTGTCCTGAGGACTATCAATCGGGGAAGAAATCTCATTGGTCGGAGTTGGAGATAACAGGCAGTATAAGGAACTTGAGCCCCAATTTGTGGCAAATGACGCATCTAACAGCTTTGTATCTAAACGATAATAGCCTGCAAAGGGTGCCGTCTGAGATCGGCCGTCTTGTCAACCTGCGTATTCTAGATCTCAGTAGCAACAAGCTGCGCAGTCTACCTGCTGAACTGGGGGAGCTCATCTACCTCAGGTATGCTAGAACAGACAAAAGTAAAGAAAGAAACGTTTACTTTTATAACAAGCATACTTGATAGGTCGTCTTTTCTCATGTGAAATCTGTTATCGTATTGTTCCAGGGAGTTGTTATTGAACCAAAACTACCTTCGCGTGTTACCGTATGAACTAGGAAAGTTGTTCCAGTTGCAAGTGCTCGGACTTCAAGGAAATCCGCTCAGCAAGGATGTGATGGCGTTGTACGGGACTGGAGAGCCTGCGGGGACGAACAAGCTGCTGACGTATATGTTGGACAACTTACAAGGTAAGTGGAGAGATTTTATTTGTTGAGCGAGTTTATCGAAGACATTAGAGTCTCTTCTAGGGCTCCTAAGTATTCGGATAAATGACTATCCGAGTATCCGTGATTAATTGCGAGTCGGATCTAAAAACCGCATTATTCGGGTTGTCCGTGGATCCGCGAATCTGTACACGTTTACGGTTTTCTTTGTCTTGCTTTACGTTCACGTTTATGATAGACGTAAGAGCCTACGTTTTGTTTTCTGCCATTAGCCATCGTCTTGGATTATGTCGTGAGTCGTGACTCGTGGCATAGCAGATATGAGATATCGATTTATTTGATTGTCAAATTTTCGAGAGGTCTAGGTGGCTACGACTCCGGCCGATAATACCGTGAACCTAGATTCGGATCTATGGTGACCGTGGTTCCGCGGATCTGGATTCGGATCCGACGCTTCAAATGTTCGTGTATCTCATCTCATGAGATCCGCGGATCCGGATAACCCGAATTTAAAGCGTCACTTGTTTCTACTATCCGAATAATCGGGTACCCGCGGATATCGTCACATCCGATCGTATATTGAAGTCCTGGTCTCTTCTCTCAAAATTTATTTGCATATTTTTTGTCATTTTTTTAAAGTGGTTAAGTACACGATATCTGCTTGGCAATAACGATTATAAATATTAATAAGAGAGCAGAGTGTTCAAATGATTAAAGATTAAAAATTTTGAAGAAAAATTTCTTTATGAATAGAACCTATTTTGTTTATCGTTTATCAGGTCGGATAAAGCGACTAAATTTTTTAGACTGGCGTGGGTTGGTGCATGTATAATTACATAGCGTCCAAGAAATCGATACCGAATGGTCTTTTCTATTTATATTTGTAATGTTTTTTTCTATTTGCGCTGAAATCGTGTATGTTTGTCGGTATAAAGAGCGACTGTTTTATCTACGTGACATTCGACATATTCTGTCACAGTTTGACGTCGCTTGTGACAGAGGACGCCACTCATCTCGTTTAAATGCCCAAGAGAACTCTGACTTTCATAATCTATGAGATTTACATATAATTTAGCACTTTCGTGTTAATATCACTTTTGTAATTAATGTATTTCCATTAAAGATTTAAAGCAGAAGATAAAAAAATTTTATTTCGAAAAAATAGAAACTAATGATTCTGAAAAGAACATAAAGAAAATTTCATACAAATGTCCCTGTTATACAGTGTAATTAGTTTAGAAAATATTTGCAAGATTAAAGTCTAGAAGATATTAAAAAATAAAAAACATCTTTGAGCAAAATAGACAATAGTGGTATTTTAATAAGATTAATTTTTCCAAGAAAGTGGTGAAAAAATCATATGGTGATATTCCATGTAAATGTTTAGGGCCCTTTGCAGGCGTTTCTTTCGAGCTTCCAAATTTTATAAACATTTCTTTGATAATCAAGTCAGTCTTTTTCTACAAGAAATCTATAATTATCGCCGGATAAGCGAGCGTTAATCTCTTTCGACTCTCTCTTTTACGGTCGGATGGGTGGGTGGACGATCGGGCTTGGGTTTATACGCTCCGTCGAAAACGAACGTTCGTAGAGGAGTCGCGGTTAGAAAAGGAGAGAAAGAGAGGACTCTCGTCGGAGGGCGTGATCCTATCCATTGTGTTGCGCGCATTTTTGCCGGTTACCCGATCGCCTGAAAGGTCTCGGCAGTACCATTCCGTTTATCCATTGTTCTCCGGGACTTTTACTGTCCGATACCGCAACACCACCGTGCGTCGTTGCCAGTCATTTCCCCTTCGCGGCTCCTCCGCCGTTTCTCCTTCGCGGCATCGGGATGTTCCCGCTCGTCATCCTCTTCGTCCCCACCCTCCTCTCAGGGTCTTCTTGGCTTCGACTATCCTCTTCCTCTTTTTCTTTCTCTTGTTTCACAGGGAGTCACCCTCTTATCTGAAATCACGCGGAGAGCATACTTATCTGTATTTCACCGTCGTCTTGTACACTTGTCTCCGTCGGGATATTTCTCGTTTTCACGTGATGAAGAAACGTAGTTCACGCTTGAGACGCGGAAATTGGGGATTTCTACGAAAATTCGACATTACAGATGCACATCATCACATCGAGATGAATTAAATAATTGAATTTATCGATAAATTTAGTAAAAAATTGAAATACATATTAAATAGACTTATGTAATACCTAATATTTTAGTATTAATATTTTTGGATGCATAGTTCTCGTCTTAAACCTGTAAAATTCGCTTTCCCGACTACGAGATAAATAATATTAAAATACATATATATATTTTGGACTTATTCCGTTGATATACAATAATATACATCCACATATCGATAGAGGAAGCACAGTACACACGCCCACACACAACTATAAAAACGATGAATGTTTGAGACAATCTTGTAATTTATCATTCATAAAATTTAATATAAAGTAATTTTTATAGGTTTCGTATGAACGAACTTATGCGCACGTCAAAACGTCCTATAAATTTTTATACCAATACGGGTATAGCCCATAATTCGCGGCGGCTTATAAGAACGAACTTGAGCTAAGAACGTTTAATATTAATGGTCTGGCATTTAGTGGCTGGGTCGAAGGGGTTAAAGCTTGCTCATAAAAATGGCGGTTCTTCCCCTAACGGTTAACGGGGTATCTCTCGTATAAGGTTGCATGCAAATTTGTTTGCCTTTGAACGTACGCGCGTATGTACACGGCGGGGTTCGCGCATTGTTGCGCGAAGTGTGCGAAAGTGCACACATGATGATTTATATAGACATATTTGGCAAAGCCCTCGACGGTGTGGGAGCCCGAAGTCCCGGAAACAAATTTATGCACAATGTATCAGCGGGGATCTCTCGGCGGCATCGTTGTCACGACTTCCCAGAAGTAACGTGACTACGATTGCGCTATAATTGGCCTAAGTGTGCCCATTGTGCTCGTGTCACTTGCGTGTCGCCTACAGGTGTCTCCTCTACTTTGTTGTGTCTCGCGATTTACGTCGGATTGCGAAACATCGGAGACCAGTTGCTTGCACCGAAGCCCCCGTACCTTCCTGCACTGCCCCCGTCCGTTTTCTATTTCTACTTACATTTCGCAATGCTTTATTGCCAACCAAGAGTCGACTCTTCAACGTCTTCATATCAGTTAATTTGGATGACAGAAATTTTTATACATATAGATAAGAGATTTAAAATAAGAGACAATCTTTTAATTTATCACTCATAAAGTGATCGTAAACCACACACATAAAAACTTATTAGAAAATTTTATATATACGATCGACTTATTCCAATTAAAGTTTTAATTGAATTTCAACATTTATTAATAGCGAGAGTCAATTTTATATAATGGATTAAAATTTTTTTATCTAATCTTTTTTTCTTTTTATTCTTTTATGCGTCTATATTATAATAGTTTGATATACATATATTATATTTAGATGTTTTATAACATTTGTATAAAATAATGCTGCCTTCTTGGGCTGAAAGGAAACCGGGTCTCGCGCCAGCGAGCCGAGTGAAAGGGGTTTCCGGGCCCCCGAAAAAGAAAATTGTTATCCGTGATTCACTTGGCCGCCCGCGGCCCACCGAGTCATCTCACCCGTGTAATTACATGAGGGCCCGCTCCGGGATAATTGAGGACGAAACCGAAGGGAGAAAGTGAACTACCGCCGCTTCGCGTACGCGGTATGATTCATTCGTTATTCGGCGCGCACGGTGTACCTATACACATGCGAGGAGACGGGCCCAAACAGGTCCCGGTAACTAGGGCATGACGAAGATGGTACCTGCTGCGATTGCACAAATCGGCCCGAGCGCCAGTCTTGTCAATAGCACAATGATCTTAATATAATAAAATTTTATGAGAATAATAGATTATGATTAGAAACAATAAATATATGATGTAAACATTATTTTATTATAAATCGGTGTTTAAAAGTTGCTTTCTTGTGTTATTTGTGATGGAAAAATATAGATGATAAAAGTATTAGTTACATGTACAATAGATATTCAGCAATATATAGGTAAATGTAATAGTATGGATAGAGAGAGAGAGAGAGAGAACTATTCCTTAATTAACTTTTGAAAAGAGTTAATTAAGGTTTGATTGCAATATTATTTGTATGTTGTAATTGATTTTATTTTTGGATATATTGCGCTTTTGAAAGCTTGGTTTAAATTTCAATTATTTTCGTTATAGAGAGAGAGAGAGAGAGAGAGAGAGAGACAGAGAGAGAGAGAGAGGGACCGAAACCGATATTGATCTCGACTTTGAAAGCAAACACGAGTCATGAATTGTAATTGCATGCTCTAACAATTCGTGTCACTCGGATGTCCTCATTAACGCGTATTCGTCCACTTTTCCCCCATGCGCGGAGATATCGTTCAAGTATCGTGTTTCTTTAAAAAGAGTTTTCTTTAAAAAAAAAGTGCTCGATTCGACATCACTGAATAATAAATAAAGGTGAGCCCTCGCGCGCGCGTAATGTTGATAAACGAGAGCTTTCATAAAATTAAGTAAACATTGAGGACCTGAGAACTTTTAAAAGAGGTCCACGGTGTCGTTTGACACAGCTGAGTTTATTAGGAATCGCTACAAAAGTTGCTGCAGGCGGTGTACCTACCTCTATACTATAATAATTATTTTTATATTTCCATGTAAAGCTGGAAACATATTTGTTTCCTTAGTTTATTTTCGTGTAATTTTTAACTTAATATGAAAAATTGTGAAAAGAGACGTGGCACCTCGCGCCAATCAACTTTTCTTTAAAAGGAAATTAATTTAAGAGAACGTGGTATTTTTTTGTCAAAGCGGACTTTATGGACTTTCGGGACGTTCTACTCTGTCATCGTATTTTAATAAAAGAGACAGTGAGTATAATGGCATGTCTATAAAACAAGTTAGTCATTGTTTCCGTTATGAAAAGGAAAGCGCTTGATGTGAAAGTAATTGAAAGTAGCGTTACTAGTGTATGTATTGTTTTAGGTCATCGATTAATATTTCAAAGTCACGCGTACTTCTCCGGATATGAGTCACGTGTAAACCCGAGGAAGTTTCAAATCATCTTCACACGGCAAGAGTTAACTATATTTTTCGAATACCTATATTATACAAGTAACAAAGTTATCTAATCATTGAATATTATATAGATATTTCAACGATCTGATGACTTTTTATTATTCCACTTTTTATTGTTATGTAATATTAACCGTAATTATTTATTATTACAACGTACGAGAATTTCAACTGCTGTTAACGCGTGATCTATAAAATTTTATTACATTCAATATTCGATTTTGATTTTAAGACAATTTGCTACACTGAGAAAAAATATTTTGATCCAAAAAATATTTATTAGGTGGCTCCTAAAAGCTTATTTCAATACACATATTTATTTAGAATTAGATAAAATATCTAATTCTAAGATATTTTATCTAATTATAAATAAATATTGTATTATATTAAGTAAATACCTAAGCTGTTAGGAGCCACCTAATGAATTTTTTTTTTTTCTTAGTGTATTCACTGTAATTCTTCTGAATAAATCGTTCTTTTCTGATTTGTCAGTTCTCAAGTATTCGCAAATCAATGATTAATGCTGTGTTCCGATCTATTGTTTGTCCGTTATATTTGTCCTTCGATTACACTACGTCGTAGAGTGACACGGGCTATTTCAGTCTCAGTTTAGTTATGTATATATAGGTATATCGGTACATTGTAATAATTGAAGACGGTCATTTCTTACAGAATCACGTAACTCGTAATTTTGCATAGAGACACCGCGACGCGCATCGATTACGTTTCGTTTTTATGGACGGCACCGCGCGATGCTATTTTAGGATCGGTCGGCACTTACAGCCGGCGGTTCTTCGTCGTACTCGTCGAACGATTTGGACGTGGGAAAGCATGGAGTGTTTCCGACGAGGAAACTCGTTTTTCCCTCTGGTATATACTCCCCCGCGAAAGTTCCGCTCTTTTTATCGCGGCTCTGCGCCCGGGACTTGGAACGAAAATTACTTCGTTCGTTAAGTTGAAAGGTTTGCTCCCAGCAAAAATTGTATCCGCTGCTTTCTACACTCTGCGACATACTAATTATGTAGGAGGCTGGATTACATTTCCAGTTACTCGATCCGTTATCGAGGACAGATAATGAAAATTTGATAGCGCCGCGAAGACTTATTTATTACACGTACCTTATCATAAATTTTTTTTTTTTTTTTTTTAGAAGGTCGGATAAAGTCTTTTTAAAGTTAAACACATTGCTGTACTTTGATTTTTATTTGAAAGAAATTTATTTGTATATAAATTATAGTTTTTATGCATTTTATCTATTTTACCAATTCATAAATTTTTCACTTTTTTTCGTGGCTTTTATTATAATCTTGTTACATATATCAGGCAAAATATGTCAATAAATATGTAGGTCATGGTTGTTAAAGTGATTCAAATCCAATGTATTATACTTTGTGCCAGGAAAGAGATCCACTTTTATAATTTAATGACCTAGTCTAGAGTTGTCTATCTAGAAATTGTTCCTATCAATAACTCGATTATTTTGAGATTTATAATCTCATAGTAGTCAGCCGAGTTAGGTGTCTCGAAGTTGTCTCTACAAGATGTATGAAAGCTGTTTATGCTAACGTATTATTTTAAAAAGTAAACTTTTAAACGGAGATTATATTTTGCATATGATATAATTTTTTATTTTTAAAATTTAATTTTGAAATGATTGAAATAGTCTCACTCAATAACAAGAGATTAATTAATGACATAATTTTTTTTGAAACGTATACTAACTTTTTGTAAATTTGTTGCTATTTTTAACATCGGGAAATTTATAAAGAAGATTATTACTTAATTATATTTTTAAATATTAAGAGATATTCTCTAGCTTAATCTATTAATTGATTTTATTATTAGTTTCTTTCTATATAGACTAACTGATTAATTATCTATGCACGATGATGGTGGAGAATTTAATTAACTAAAAGTAACTAATTTTATAGCGTTAATGAGTAATAATAGGATAGATTCTAATTATTCGATCGAATACTGCGAATAAAAGGGAATCAATTAATGTTATCTTAAGAATTATTTAGTATCAATTTCCATCTACGTGGCGCTTTGTATTTTCGAAATAGTCTCGTCAGCTCTCCATAAACGGTAATCCCGACGAAAGGGAAGTCGCATTGACTTGTCTCCCCGCGGGCCGAATAACCCAAATTCGCGTTTGGCCGTCGACGGCCCGAGAAAGATTCCTCTTTTATTTTTTAATTCCCCGACGAAGGAGCGAATCTGCACCGACGGCACACGTCTCATTCGCAGGAAGGTCTCTTTATGTCGGCAATCGGGCAATAACATCGGGACGTGCCTTCTCGATAGTGGGACACGTTTCGAGCCAGTCCGTTGGACCCCCTTCCTATCTCCCCCATTCTCCTCTCCTGCCCTCGTCGAGCCGGATCGACTGGTTACATTCTCGTTCTCTCGCGAGTTCCAAGTACACGGTTGGTTCACTTTCTACCGAGAGCACCTGACCCGCGTGCCATTGGGCCCCGCCGTCACCGCCACCGCCACCGCCGCCGCCGCCGCCACCGCCGCGAGTACTTTCCTCGCTCGGGCTATCATTAAACCCGGCCGAGCAAACCCGCCGTTAAATCGTTCCGCGAGCAGCGGATAACCACCGGCTCGTTTCCCCTCGCGAGTTATCGCCGCGCGCTCAAAGCCGCCGACGTCCGTGGTTAAGGAGCATTCGACTTCTTTTTCCCTTGCTCCCTTTCTGCCCCCTTCCCCCTTGCTCACGCCATTACGAACCGGCGTGGCGACGGATCGCGTCTCGGTGTTGTTTTCTGGTCACCGTTCTTCGCTCCAAGACCGACCCCCCGATTCATGATCGAATCTTCGAACTGTCATCGAGCTCTCCTGCTCTTCGTCGAAAAGTCAATCCGCGCGAGACACGTGGTTGTCGCGCGAACGTTTCTGGATCAAGATCAATGCGCTTCGCGCTATCAAATAGATCACACACTATTGACACACTTGACACACATGATGTCCGTGCAAAGAGCTCGCGTTCGAAAATGTCGGAATCGACGCGTTTTCGTTTTCGAGATATTACGGTAGGTCTTAAAGGTAAAATTTGTCGCGGATATCGTTTCGAATCAAGCCGGATATTCCGTCACGGGCGCTTCAAAATTGCGCGCGCGCGTCCGCGGAATTGCATCGGCATATACCTCTCGCTGCCAAACGAGTTTATCGAGGTGAACGAGACTCACACAGAGTGTGTGCATCCGATCTGCCAATCGAAATAGCTCCGGCAATAACGAAAGTAGGGCAGTCCGTACCGTTTCGCCCGTTGCTCCGGCGCACGGTAACGGAAGGGAAAAATACGAAGGGAACGAAAACGGCGGTTGCGTCTCTCTGAGGTTGCCAAAGCTTTAAATGGATGTCGTGGCCTCCGTGCCAAAAAGGAGGCAAAATGATTAAGGTATAGAAAGCATACCTTACAGAGAGCGTCTAGCTTTCGCATCTCTCTTTGACGAAAAGCTGCGCCGTCTGCTACGTTCAATCCATCATGATGAAATAAAATTAATCCGTACACTAAATTTTGTGGCTTATCACGTTTCTTCGCTGTAAATTACTATAATAATGAGTATAAGTTTTAATTGAATATATGTTTATATATTTTTGACATTTTTAGATGTAACGTATATTATTGCTTTATTATAATTAATAATCGTATAAAGTATATGAAATTTTTAGATTGACATTTTGATACATTTACATCGTATAAATGTATATCAAATTTTTATTCCCTTGCTGGAAATATTGGATGTATATTAAACTATAATTTATTCGGCCTTATTGCTTTGATTTGTTTATTGTGCAAATAATGGTTTATCAACAATTCAGTTGATCTTCGATTTCCTATAATCCTCAGCAATTCGTTCCGCGAGGAATATTTGCGCGATGACCTACTCCACGCTTTTTTGTTAATATCCATATAGGTACATTTTAATATCGATTTATATTTTAATAAAGGGATTTGAGAGTCGATTTACAATTTTCGTTCAGGTTAATGTGTTAGTAGGTCTTATTTCTCCTTCAACATTTCTTAGGATTACGGGCACACATTAATTTGAATGAAAAATGCTGCCATTATTAGGTGGGCTCTTTGTAACGATGTTATGTAATGCAAATTTACAACATATATATCTATGTAATACTATAAATTATATAGACGCAATAACACTGGAAACCTATACTTGAAACTTTATTGAATTATTCATAGATACGTTAAAAATACTTTGTATTCAGACAGTAACTTGTTACGAGAAAGTATTATCTTGATATTTCCTTAGTATTATGCAGACTAGAATTATTCCGTAACATAAAATTTAAAAAGGAAATACGTAGATATATACGCAATAATGTTACAAGTTATTGAAATAATAATGCTTTCGTCTTTATTTAAAAAAATAGATTAATAATATTTCTGCAACAAGTTCTTCGTAGGACGTGTAGGTAAGTCTGCCGTATCACTTGGATCCACTTCAATTTCCCAAATAGAGGAATAAATTCCTAAGGCATTCGTGATAAGAGGATAAGAGCATTAGCTTAACTTTTCAGAAACGGCAGCATACGTATATCCACCCACCTCACCGATCGCATGTTGCAGATATATACATATGTATATGTATAATATATATAATATGTATATTACGTATGGTTCTGCATTTCCCTGCGAGCGTGTTGCGCGTGATGTCGAGAACGCTCACCTCGCGATACTATTGTTCCGGCGGTTTGCGTAAGAGTTATAACTTTATTCGACGACCCATAACCCTGAATCCATTCTGATCGACAAATTCGTTCTCCCCCCCCCCCCCCCCCTCTTTCTTTCTCTCCCTTCATATATATATATATATCTGCGCTCTCTTGTACCTTTGTGAGTTACGTCGGCGTATGCCGCGCGTGCACGTGTGCGCGGGCATAAGCGCTTAGCGCACGAGATTTCCTGCCTTTCTCTAGACGTGGCGGTTCGGGCAAGAAACGAGGCGAATCAAACGATAAAGCATTCATTTGCGGGCTCGTGGACGAGAGGAGCATGTGGGCAGTGGGCAGCGCGCCTGTTATAACGAGGCACTCCTTATCTCTGTGAATTTGCCAGCCCCACTCTTTCCCACGTTTTCTTGCCTCTAGCCCTGGGCACCTACGGTTCGAGGAAGTAGAGCAGGGCGCGCGCATAGTCGAAAACGTAGTCTAAAAATTTACTCAGGCGCGAGAAATTTTCGGGAAAATTTTCGTACGAGTTTAATAAATACATTTACTTCACGAGATATTTAATAAGATTTGTGTCTGAAGAAGAAGAAGAGAGAGAGAACTGACTTTTTTCTCTATTTTCTTAAGCATATAATCACAGTACACTTCCCAACGTAACTTGCTATCGATAATTACACCCAAATATTTCATAATCTCTACACGTTCTATCACAGTACCATCCAAACATCTTAGTACAATATTTGCCCTTAAATCTTTCCTTATACTTCTAACAATCATAAATTTGGTTTTATCCACATTCAGTTTTAGCGAATTTATACTCAACCATTCTTCGACAGCACCGAACACCTTATTCATATTCATCTCAAGCTCCTCACAACTTTCTCCCTCCACATATACTGTCGTATCATCTGCATATATATATATATATAATTCATGATAGAGAATAATAAAAAAATTCGTTTTTAACACGTCAAAATACACAATATTAGTAAGTTTTATCCAAATCGGTGAGGAGGCCACTATTCTGCACATTTACCAAACAGTCAAAGTCCGAATTAATAAGCCACACCTAGGATTGACTAGCCAAAGTCCGATGTGATTTTTCTTAGATTCTAACTTTGACCAGCTATGTTAGTCATTCCTAGGATTGACTACAAACATCTAGTCAAAAGCCGAAACGCAAAACTTATTTCGGACTTTGACCAAGACGTTTGGTCGTTCCGCAGAATTGACCAGTCAATCCTAGGAGATCCCGCGTTTCAGGCTTTGACCACAACATATACATATACGAGAAACGAATAGATTAATAATAAAGTAATTATTGCGTTAGATAATGAAGCCGTTATATATTCTTGATTTATCCATTATTAAACAAGTTATTATATTATTATATAAATAAATTATGAACTAATTTAGTTCAGCTATTATTAATTAAATTTTGATAATATTATTACGATGGTGATAGTTTGATAATAACTGGCATAATAATTTACATTATTCGCGTCGAGAAATTCGCCGAAGTTCTCGACATAAGGGTATCAATGACCACAACAACCGCCAGTAACTATGCTAGTCGCTCCATGAATAAGAAGGGAGAAAGGTTCGAATTTCGCTTTATTCCGAATTTCTCTCATTACTGTTTCTTCAGCTCTTTCCGCCTCGCTCTTCACCTAAATCCTTCCGATCTTCCACGACCTCGAGTTACCACCCTCACCGACCTTTTATTCCGAGGGGAAAGTTTAATGAGGGGGTTTTTCTCAATTGCATACTAGTTGGTTTCTCTAAATTCGAGACCTGCTTAAGTTTCGTCTTAATGACGTTACTTTCGCAGAATGCCGCCGAGTCGATCGAGGAGAGCTATAGGAGCCGCTCGCGAGCGCGTAACCGTTAATAGTGTGGCGCGCTAGCGATGGAATACGATTGGAGAACCTTTATGAAGTATTCATTCGGCCCGATCGATTCAACTCGCCTCCATTCTTGCCGCAATAAAAGCAATCGAAAAATCGGTCGAAAGATGGAATTAGAATTCTGCTTACCTTTACGTTTTATCGTTATTCTTGCTGGTTACACTTATTGTTGTGTTTGTTATTGCATAAAGAAATCACAATTATTTTTCAAGATTTGCGTTCTGAAGTTGAAGAAATTTTTTGCATGTACAGATTTTAGTAAGTTTTATTCGGATTTTTCGTACTTTAAAATTGAATAAAAAATGCTAAACATATATTCTTATTGCATTTCTTTTATCTGGAAATAATGTGCGGTGATATAAAAAATGTGCGTGCTTTCAATACAATTTTGAAAAAAAATAAATATTTTACTTTTGCTTCTACACATACATTACATACGCTTTATTTGTGTCTGTTCACTAAATCATACTCGCAATAATACGACTGTGCTTGAATTACAAACGTAAAATGTTTTTACTACATGTTTCATAATCCTATTGAATTTTCGCCTCTCTTATCCCATTATCGTTCTCGCACTTCTTCATTAAATATCACACGATAGAGTACACCAAGTGTCTTGCTAAACGCAGTCGAGAGATCCCATCGTCCTTAAGGCGGGATTATTAATTAATAAGTTTCGGGACGAGAAACTTTTCAGAGTTTCCTCTCGCCGCTGTACCATAAATTTGCGGGGTATTCCAAGAATAACCGACTGTTCGAAGGAGAGATTGCATCTACTTTCTATTCCGTAGCCGTCGCCATCTTCTGAATCCGAGCGTTAGAAAGACCGGAAAGATCCGTAAAGCGCTATACGTATATAGAGAAACTAAGAGTCTGTCGCCACAATTTCAATCGTGCGCGTTTCTCAACTTGGCTGGAATTCTCATGGAACAACGCGAATTTACGCAGATTGTGTTGAATAATTATTTTGCAGAATATTATAGTACCTACACGAATTTCTGTCACCAATTACAAATTTACGAAAATTATAAAACACTGCATTAAGATAAAAGTAGGATAATTGAAAATATGTGATTACGACTTAATAACGCATATTAAAATTGTTTATTAAAAATTTAAATTATCACCAGGAACAAAACAAATTTTAATTTAATATTAAGTTTTATTTGTTCTGTTAAACCATATTTTCACCTAAATTTTATTCAAATATTACATGTACATAAAGAAGCTTGCGTATTATATTAAACTTTCATTCTTACCGTGTTATGAGAGATGATTTTCTAAATGAACGAATAACAAGTTATTAAAGTATAAAATATAGTATAAAAGATGAAATAAGTATCTTTTCTTTTATTCTTTACATTTATACTTTGGATTATTTAATTTTATTTAAGTACTTTTTGTGGCAAGTATCTGTAACTAAGGTATTAGAAACAAAATATTTTTTTTGTTTTGGTCTTGTCAAGCGCGAAATTTCATTATGACGGGAAGACAGTGAAGTAAGGCTTCGGCTATTGTTTGCCTTAATACAGGCTGATCTTGTTAGAGACGACGGTCGATTGTTGCGAGTAGTTTTCGTGTTCGGCACCGGCCGCGGCGCGGCGGCCCCTCTCCGGAAACACGCTGGGTCCGGTAACTCCGTTACTAGCGCGTCGACAACGCGACTAGAATTACCGATCGCAATTTTCCAACAGTGCGACTCTGACGAGGCGAAGGAAACCACGTCTTCGTGAATACCGCGACATAAATCGAAATTCCTTGTACCGAATAATTACGTTATACATACGTTTTCATGGCAAGATGATTTTCTTGCCTAATTTTTTCTCAATTAAAATAATCGAATACTGATAATTTTTTTAGTTTTCGAAGATTCTTTGGAATTCAGGATTGTTATGGAGCGACGGAAACTTATTCTTTAATTAATTTTAAATTCATTTTAATTATATAGAATCGTAATTTAAGATTTTTTACTAATATGGTAATCAAATTTTGTTTTGTAAAAGCATTCGAGTGTTAATGGTTTTTCAATTGTGAGAACTTTCTGAGAGTTTCAGGACTGTTAAAAAAAAATAGCGGAATTTGTTTCTGTGTAATTATTTTCAAGTATACTTTAATCGAATTAAATCGAAATTTATGTTAACGGATTGTTTAATATTAAGTGCCGAAAACAATTCTTTTCTTCACGAAACGGTAGATGTTAGATTAGTCAAAGAAGCTATTTGTGGACACTGTGTATATTACAGCTACATCGTACGACAGACGTGATTGGAAATAATTCCTGCTTGGAATACATATATAAAAACGCGTGACGAGTGTGATAACGAATTAGTCAGATGTTGCACGAATACGTCTTCTTCGCTGAGTACTTGTTATGTACTCAGCGTCATGTTTCTACTTTTTACGCTCTCTGCAATTATAATGAAGTGAATGTAGTTCACACCTTTCGAAAGAGAAACAAAGGATTGAAGACCCCAAGAAAGCGCACAACAAGTTCTGTTTTTTAACATATATTTTTATTCTTCTAATTGCCATTTTCAAGTTTTATTCTTTATTATTATTTATTACATTGATGCTCTGCGCGTTTTTATTTTATTCTGCATATTTCTCTATTATATTCAAGCCTCGTCTTCGAAATTAACAACTGTAGTAGTTCGTCTTGTAGGCAGGTGGAATCACAAGTTCAAAGCCAAAGGCGAAAGAGTCACTTAATCCCGTGTATGTACCTATCCTGCTTTCTCTCTTGTCTCTGGCGCCTCTATTATATCTCGCAGTTATTATATGAAACATAAAACCGCAGATAAGAGCATCGTCGTATTCACGCCACGAGGAGTGGCAATCTAAGCGCGCCGAAAAGGCAAGTCTTTCCACCATAATTTCCGCGTCGTCTCTCGTAACTAAAAGCCGATAGTTTTCTCAAGACGACGCGCATCGTCGCCTTTGTAAGACGACGACGACGACGGTGGCGGCGGCGGCGGTGCGAGTAGCCGGGTATCACGATGCTCCTTACCGCATCTCGATCGATTACCCGAGCGATCGGACGATCACCTGTAATTATTGATTAGATGGGGACGACGCCGCGGGTGCGTGGCAACGCTCGAGCTTATCGCCGTCGAGAAAGCGTTGACGTTGAGTTGCCTCATTTATAATTCACGCTAAAACGCTTCCGCCGCGATCGGTCGCGACGTGACGCGAACGCGGCGACGCGATTTTACCGGGTTTCACCTGCCACGCTGAACTCTGAAGCTCCATTCACACTGTGTCGTATCCTGGACGCGCCACATCGCTAATCGCCAATGTCTTCTTGAAATTGATTCTGAGAAATTACGGCGGGGGATCTCGCCAGCGTCCCACTCGGATTCCGGCTGTGGCTGAATATTCCGCGATATTTTCCCCTTTCTTTCTGATTTTTAGCTAATATTGACACAACCATATTTTTCTTAACTGCCATGCAATGCTGCAATACACGTGACCCATTGAGGCGCGTATAAAATGTAAAAATTGATAGTTACACGCACCGACGATACAGAATTGATTGAATCACGATTTAATAACGAGTACATGCCAGAAATTGCTTTTCTATTGACGTACAGCGTTGCCATTTTTCTATTAATTTCTGTCTAAAGTTACTGATTTGTCTTTTTAAAAAACGGAATTGGGAATCTTTTTATCTATAGAAACGTCTATTATAATACCTAATAATGTTTTTGATTAATAAAAGTTACTTTGAAGCTTATTTCAAAACATTAATCTCATATTCAATTTGGTTTAACAAACATGGTTCTCGATTAAATTCTGCACAATTAATCGCATAGTATTCCACGTGTTAACGAAAATAGCGTAACAATCCATGTTTTTTTACTAGAAATTTACACACTTTTGACTATTATTGAGTTTCATCAGCTATGGATCACGATAATTACGCCGATGCTTCAAAGTTATTGAAGGGGAGATTGAATTTTCCAAAAAACCTAAAGCAATGTTATTGTTTTGTTAAAAAAAATACTTTGGCACGGGTGTTGATATTAACTCCAAAGTGGGTTTTATCGTAACTAATCGACATCGCGTTACCTCGAAAATTTCCATTTGTTAGCTTATCAATGTGGCGCGCTTCTTCTCGCATTGAAATTAGCTCCGTCAAACGTGGCTAATTTGCTTCGCGTTTAACGAAGGGAGGGTGGCTCCGCGCGTAAAAAAAGGACAATGTTATGCGTCGTTAAAAAACTCACGAGGCACTCTCGTTCCGCGACGTTACCATATCGTTTTATCCGTTTTGCTCTGTTTGCGCATTTCCTTTTTTTTTTTAATCTCTCTCTCTCTCTTTTTATCGTATTCTTTTTTTGTTTGCTGGACATTTTTCGGTGTTGCAACGAAGTTTATGAGACACATTCTTGTCTCGTTTCTCCCCGCTGTCTCTCTGTTACAAAACGAATCTCGCTCGTCCGCAGCTGCAGTCGATGGCACGTTCACATTGTTGCATCGAATTCTCGTAAAACTAATTACAAGTGGCGAACGGGCACTCGGTTACTTGATTCGCGCGACGGATTCGTGACCGGCCTTCCGAGCCCGTTCGGTCATTCGAGATTCGACCTGCGCCCGTTATCCGTGACCCGATATGTCTATTGGATATCAAGCGACACGCTTGCGTGACGTCGGATTATAACCCCGACGCACGTCGCACGCGCGTTTAATTGATTAAGTTCACCGAGACTACTGGTGACGCCCGATGAATATTGACTTAATCCTGAACGAAAACGATATTTAAAATTCGGATATCTAGATAATATGGTACATTTCTTTCAAGTACACAGAAAAAAGAATTTTATTGATTTAAAAATATCTAAATACAATATAATTGGCCATGAGAGTCAAACGCGGTACTTGGTGCGTATTTTTAATCATAACTGATTAAATTTCGAGATACAAGATCCGAAATTCCGTAAGTTTCCAACATATATTAACTGCGCGCCGATTATTTTTCGGACTATATGCCAAAAATATCTAGTTTTAACGTGAAAATCTTGAAATAAGATTATATTAGGGGCACTCAAGCAAGTTAGAGTTTAACGGTTTGACAGGTTATGTCGGGTTAAAAAGTTAATTCTTTGTAGGTTAGAAAAAGACGAAGAGTGAGTTTAACCCGACATAACCTGTACATAACCTGTCAAACTGTTAAACTCAATTTACTTGAGTACCCCTATTGTGTTATTATATTAAACGGTTATATTAAACGAAGAAAACTTGCTTGAATGAAGCATTTATATAGTTTAACCAGGAAAAAATGTTGAAAGTCCTTATAAGAAGATAGTTGTTTCTCTTTATTTCAACATTTTTTTCTTGGTTCAACTATATAAATGCTTCATTTAATCAAGTTTTCTTTGTTTAATATAATAACGCAATATAATCTTATTTCAAGAATTCCACGTTGAAACTAAAGATATTTTCAAATCAAGAATATTCTTTTTTTCTGTGTATGAAATATGTCTATACTTATATATATAAAATTTTGAGGTTTGGACTTTTGCTCGCAATATCTTCGCTCGTAGGGCACGTAGCGGAAAAATAAAAACACTTTTATTATACAAATCGGGTCCAAGCTATCCATTAAGCTTAGTTAGATCTCAATCCGTTCACTAGTTATCGAGATCTTAAAATCTCGAGTATGTAGGTACTCTCAACTCGTTGCGTCGCGTTAATAGAGCCACGGCGGTCTCGCTCCGCGCGTACTTGGCGCGAGACACTACCGTGTTTCTTGACAGACCTGCGATTGTTTCAAAAGTATTAAGTATATGCCGTACTGTAATTATTTTATATTACTATAGAGTAATTAATTGTATCTATATTACAGAAGAAAATATCGCTTGTTTTAATTTAACTGAAAATTTTAGAACGGCTTTGTATATCCTGTTCCGCGTGATGTGCATAATATACTCAGATTTAAATTGTATTGGCTCTGTGTACGTGTATGTGTGTGAGTACCCTATTTCTCCGATGACGTTCCTTGCTCCAAGTTCAAATTACTTCACTTTCTACGCAAAAAGACACAATTACAAGATAAACATCTCTTAGCATACACGATCAGACTCCGAATTTAAAATCTCCAGTAATGATTTACGGAAATACGTGGATGCCATTGGGGAATTTTCGATAAGTCGAGTAAATAAGACGTAAACTTTCGTCGAACGATAACGCGAAGCTTTTCCCAACCGGCGTGTTATTAGGAACATTGTCACGAAGATCGCATTTGAAGGATCGAAGGGCCGCGTTTTACCGTGTCCTCCTTTCTCGAGGTTTCGATCACCCCGCGACGGGATAAAGCCCAGAAGATCCAACAATATAGATCATAAAGCTCCTCGATTTGTCATGTCTTGGCGCTTTGATGCAGCTCGTATCCCGGACCGTAATATCGTCCTTTGTTCCTGACCAAAGTCGAGAAGGACATCACGGGAGAGAAGTCCGTGTCTTGCGGCAAGATCGTGTGCGTCCGACTGAAGGGACACACGGGGCGGTCGACTATAAAAGCCGAAATACATCCTCCCGGCCATCCTCGCAGAAGAGGTTCGCGTGCATAATAAACACGAGACGTACGTGTCCGGATTAGCGGATATCGTCGTTGCCCGTTCGGCTCGACCTTGGCATTGGCGAATATGTAAAGAAAAACACTCGGGATTCGTTTCGCTGGCATGTGAATCGTGAGGTAGGTTTTTGAGAGCTTACTCGGGCTTTTTCCAGCTGCTGGAAGGAGAAACAAATTGAGTTCTGTGCATTGGAGGAACGCTGGGGTTTAAGCACAATAAGAAACGCATTAGACGCAAAGAAGAATTATAGAGCAGAGGAATGCTGAGGAAATGTAAAATTCTCTATGAAGAACAGACAATTATTATAATTTAATGTTTATTGTAGGAGTGAGATTATTAGAAAATTTTTACTTTTTAATGAAATAAATATTATTATTTACATATTAATGTTTTAAATATTAACTAGACATATTTTTTGTGAGAACTATTCTATATCCACGATAAAGTAGCTTGTCATGACTTTAGTTAGTAGGTTAATGTAATACTGCACTCTGCCTCGAGTGGTTGAGTAGTAAAGTAGTAAAGCCCTTTTTAGACTTTCTCTGGAGCACGTCGACGGCGCTTGGCCTTATCTCGTAACATCGTCGCGCGTCATTGTTTCAGTCAGCGCTATCGTGTTTTACGATACCTCTTGGATGTTACGATACCATAATCGAAGTCACTCGCGAAACTCGGGGCTATCTACCTCGACTCTGGCATATTGCACATGTCTGTATACGTCGTCTCCGTCATCTCCGTCATCTCCGTTGCGTCGCGTCGCGTCGGTAAAAGCAAGTCGGCGCCATTGACGGGAATATCAGCACCAACGCACAAGGCATCTGCCGCGTTGCTGTTGTGTTGTCATACTCGCGTAGGTACGTCATACCGTCGATTCTACGGTACCGAAACCAACCGCCTTCCGATGCCGCGCTACGTGATTTCAATATGAAGGAGACACAGTCAACAGCGCGAAACGTGTCGCGCCGAGATACGGGAAAGCTTGCGTGGCTGCCTAAGGCATGTGTGTATGTGTGTGCCTATGTTGTAGGTGTCTGTATGAGCGCGTTCACGAGCTTCCCCGATATAGTGTCCGTTACAGGCTTCCGGAATATTCACACGCGCTTTTATTCGCATCCTAAGACCGCCGTGCAAATATTTATCCCGACCTCAGAAAGTCACCTGTGGTGACGTCTGCGAAGAAGCCGTTGGATTTGAGGATTGCACTATATGTAGAAAGTTAACAACATTGAGAAAATTAAGAGGAGAATATAAAAAGGAAAGAAACCTGTAATAAATCGTTATCTCGTTTATCTCGCGTCGGTTTAATTAAAGTTTAGTAACCACGTGTGTCTAAAAGAACCACATTCATAAAAAAATCATATCTCAAAACCTGTTTAGAACATATTATCTAAATTAGCTGTTACAAATTACCCGGGAAATATTAGATCCAGTTTTCCTACAGAAAACGTTTATGTAGTACAGACTATTAAATTATACCGTATAAATCTCAGGCTTCAGAGATAAGATGGAATACTTAAATTGCCAGCAGATTTGTAAACGCGGCTTTCCACCCATAGACAGACTTCTGACGTTCGCGCGTTGCGCAAACCTAATATCTAATTAATATCAGGCTTCGGATGTACGAGAGAGAGTGGCTTAGGTTACTAGGCAATCGGACGCCTCTCTTCCACGGCAGGTTTCTCACCTGCGCGCTTCGCGCAAATCTTTCCCATGAAAATCATTCACGTGTAATTTCGCAATTTCGCGGAGATTTTCGGATCGGAACGAAATTTGATCGCGAAATAAAACGCGCAGCTGGTCGCCGCCCAACAGGGATGACAATTGCGAAGAATCTTCAAGGATCCTCTCGTGTGCGCGGGACATCCCTTCGACGTCGATACGTCGCGATTGTCTTTAAGTAACAGACCTGTTTTTTTAGCTGAACTTCTTGCACGTTTCATCTTTTCTTTTCATATTTGAAAGAAAAAGAGAAAAGATAAACCGTGCAAGAAGTTAAGCTAAAAAGAACAGGCTAACGTCTTGATGGCGTTTCTCGATGTTCGCAAAAATATATCGGAGCGCGAAAGCAAGCGCCCGATTCTTGAACGCGAATCGCACGCGCGTGAGACGAGACGTGTATGGCAGTACGAGAGCACTCACGGTACCGACTCGTTGAGCGGCAGTGAAAGCAGCCAGATTAACTAAGGCCGGTATTCATATAGTCGAAACTTATTTTAAGACCGTCTTAAGTAATGTCCTAAGACGGTAATACGGCTCTGTGATTGGTTCATGACATTTTAAGATAGTACTTAAGACGGTCTTAAATATAAGATCCGACTATTAATACCGGCCTAAGTGCGCTGACATATGTAGGTGCAGCGCACCGTGCGATAGAGAAACCCGCGCGATGCAGTCGCGCGTTTGTGTGCTTTTCACCGGAACGTTCCTCTCGCTTGAGCGTTATCGGTGCATCTCTTTCGCGGTTTTGCTTCGTTCTGTTTGCGATAGCAGATACATTTCTTTCGATCACATCATCTTCGTAACTGATTATTATCTCACATTTCTTTGGGTGCGATCCACTTGGCGCTCCAAACGCTTTTGGAAACATTTCATCCTTTGTTTATCAAATGTTAAACAAAGACAAAATGATGCTCTGAAGCGTTTGAATCGTCTAGTGGATTGCACCCTTTTACTCCTAGATTGACGGAGCAAACGGAGCAAAAAACATAATCCACGACATAGAATTTTAGATATTCGGATTTGGTTGCACCAACAATTTCAATTAAGCAAAATGGCATTAAACAAAATATGTTAGTTATTTTTATATTATGACTATGTCCGCGACATAAAGTGTCAAAGAAAAAGTTTGTTAAATTAGAATTAGCCTTAAACGGTTATTTTAAACAGACAGAGCAGTCTAACCGTTTAACTTTTTAATCGGCATAACATGTTCGATTGTAGTTGTAACCAACATGTTTGTCCCGAAAAGTACAACGCCAAGAATTCTAAAACGGACATAAAATTAATACCAGCGAGTTGTACTCGAGCGCAACGGGAAATTTCTACAATTCCCGGCGTTTTCCCCGGTGAACGTACCGAGAGTGGTGCGGTAAATGTTGGGAGGTTTAAATTCCTCCGTCGAGAGAGCCCCCCTCAAAGGAAACTGCATTTGTAGTTGCAGCTCGCTGATTTACAACGTTGCAGTCTCTCGCTGACGTTTAATCCTTTCACTTAGCTAGCCGCGATAAAGACGCGCGCGCATAGGCGCACCGCCACCGCCGTCGCGTCTAAAAGCTGTAGCGTAGAAAATTACTTACATTTAGTTAGAAAGTAATACAATGACACACTTAGATGGAAACTGTGCGTAAAGTATTGCAGGAAAGTGCGGCGCGCGTTCCAGTTTGCGCGACCGTGTGATGCAAATTAATTTCGCGTGAATGTAAAATGAGAAACGTTTTGAGACCAAAATTGTCTTATCTCTTAACATTTTACGTCCCAATACTCTCGGATACGGTACACGATTTTAATGGTGCTATACACACACGTACATACACGCACGACTTCTCAGTCTTTCTGAGTAATTATATCTGAATGCAAAAACTGTGCGACATTGAGCAACGGAAAATACCATTTTTCTCCGGTATTTCCATACTTACGTGGAATGCTGAAGTTAAGGGAAAAAAAAAATTTCTATAAACTGACAAAGCAACATCCTGCGGGCAGCAAACATTTTTTGGTTTTAAATTTTTGTTACATACGTGAGACACGTAGTTCTTTGTTTTTATAAAAAGCACTTTGAATGGGGAAGTTCAAAGTTTACTCAGGCAAAAGCTTCGTCGTTATAAAATCTAAAATATTTGTTGTATCGAAATGTGTTTTCCACAGAAGTGTAGGATTATGTAGGACATACAAATTTTTTGTTTTTAGAAATTTTTTATGGGAAAAATCTTTTTTAAAAGAGTTTTTAAAGAAAATAAGAAGTGGTATTTTTTATGTTACATATATTCTATGTCGTATAAATATAATTAGGTATATATCCACATACACATAATTTAATTAATTTTATATTTTATTTTTTTAAACCATTTATTAGTGAAGATAATGTACGTAGTACGAACGCAATAAAGCTTCGCGCTTTCAGCGGATTTATCCGATATAAAGAGGCAATGCGAAAAGAACGTTCGCCATTCATCGTTTGCAAGATCACATCTTTCGAAAATTACAAGACGCGTATGTGAGAGATAAGAGAGAATCGCTCGGATTTTAACTGATTCCCGTGTGTGGGGGTGACTACTTGTCGCCCGAGGATCGTCCGCGTAAGCCCGATAGAGTTGAAAACGAATGGCCATCGGTCGTTACGAAGCGCTTAGTCAGCCACTCGAGGAAGTGCCCGCCTGCACGTAATGTCGGACGTTGTACGATTCGTAGGTGATTTTGACTTTCCACGAAGAAAATTCGGAATATACTAGGATTCTCCTTCCATCTCTTTCTTCCTCCCTCCCGCCCTCTTTCTGTCTTTCCTTTTATCTCTATCTGGCGACCGAGGCACGTCCGACCATATCTCGTCTCTTTTATTACCGGTCAGGTCGATAAGCGGCCGCCACCACTGCTCCTCTATCGTAACTCTAACGAGTCCTTGCGTTTGAATCTTAATGACCCGCCTTCGGGAACCGGATCGCGCCATATTCGCGAATTACGTCGAGAGAAGACTATTGAGTCGTTGGGTCGAATTGATGGTGAGCGTAATTCGTGCGGTTGGCCCCGAGGAAAATGTTAATAGCAAGTGTAGGATGATGAACGTACGTTTGAGGAGCATGGGAATGAGAAAGGCTTAATCAGCGCATTGCAATTGCTATATCTTCAATGGAAAAACGATAAGCGCAGAGTCGTCATTTGTAGTATCATTGAGGAAGAATAGTAAAAAATAGAATATTTTTTAAGTGATATGTGCAATCTATGTTTATCATAGAAAGAAGAGATTGTTATGGGAACATTTTCTAATATTGAAAATGCTTCTAATAATTTAGGTATATTCTTATCTGTCATGAGCTTCTAGTTAATAATTAAATGTGTCTTGAAAAAGTTATTAATTACAAGACAGTCCAACAATTATTTACGAATGCAGTCTACAAGAAAAAAAAGCAAATTGGACAGTTAAGAAATCAATTGAATGAAAAATTAAACAGTGTAATTGAAATTGAAATTTAAAACATTTGTTGACTGAAACATGCATAAAGACATCTGTGGAACAAGCTTATACACATATCCCTAGGATATTCGTGTATTGTGACAGTAACGGAGTTGAACACGTAAATAGCTTCGCTTAAATTGACGAAGTTTCGTCATCCGATTACAATTCCGTTCGCGGGATATGCGAGCGGATCAAAAGTTTCCGTACGATGCGCGTAACTTTCCGAGCCGTCGCGGCGATTCTCTCTTATCACGAGAGAAAGAGAGAGAGAGAGATACAGAGACCCGCATTGTAAAGTCATCGCTGGCGCGTGTTTAAACATTCCAGTCGTCTTTCAAAATATCCCGTACCGTAACCTTATGATGACGCAGGTAACCAGCATAATCGGCTTAGGTCAACGTTGGCGAACGCGTATATACGTTGGGCGTCATTCTCGTCAGAGGATGCGTTTCTGTGTATCACGGGTGTGGAAAATTGCGCAGGTGATTCGGCTTCGCTGAATTATATTCTCCACAAACGAGGGTCGCGCGTAATAATTCACATCGTATGTGAAACTCTGCGATCTGAGGCGACATTTGATTTAGAACATTTTGCAACTCAGATGGTGCGGCATTCAAACGTCTCGCGAAATGCCAGAAATAAGCAGTTTGCTAGGCAGTGACATCTTGTAAGTATATATAATCAGTCGTAAACTTTAAAATTATTTTCTTGATAAAATGTGAGAGTCGAGACTTTTTAAATGATCGACAATTTATTGACGACCATCCGATATTTAGTTGGTTGCACGAAAAATGGACGTAACCGGGCTTCAAATCGTCAACCGACGCGAGTAGGTTTTTGAGAAATTAAATTTTCTCGCCGCAATCGCGTTTTCAAAAATACAGCTTGCGCGGAAAGAGTCTATGGAAAGGTCTTTTTAAAACAAAATAAAAAAATAAAAAAAACAAAGATAAAAAAATTTCGTGTAAAACGGGACGCTCTTTGAGCCAGGGGAATATCTGTTATTGTCATCCGAATGCGAGGAACTGGTGGCCGGGAGCGGCTGGTTTGTTGGTGGTCGGCGTTCGGCGTTTTTGGGACGCGAGTGCAGCTGCACCCCGCGGGCGTATGCATATTGAAAGGCTCGCCGTGGCGCGCGGTCGTGCTGGCATTTGGCATTGCACCGCATATTATTCAAGGATGCACGAAATGCCGTGGCGTTTGCACGCGGGACATACGCTGTTGTTTGCCACTATCGCACGTAGCCGCGCACGGCCATTCCTGCATGTTTCAGAGGCCTGTGACACGCCCCCCCCCCCCCCCCGAGAGAGAGAGAGAGAGAGAGAGAAAGAGGATCATCCGCGTCTTCTTACGATAGTCGGCGAGGCGATATGCGTGCAAACGCGCAAAATTCTTCCAGGAGACGCTTGTAAAGTTCTGGATTCGTGGACGTGCTCTTTTTAAATAACTATAAGCGATTTTGCAAGGCAACATAGATTCCTGATTCTTTCTATCTTAGAGATTGATGCGATGGTAATGTAACAATAAATTTATGTAGAGAATTCTAGATGATTGATACGCGACAAAGTAAAGTTATTATAGATACGAAGATCATTGCTCCGCCGATCAGAACTTGTGGCTCTTCCTACTTTCATCAGTTACGCGAACAAGTCGAGAACTAGTCTCTAATACGTGGTAGTAACGTGAGAATTTACGTCTATTCGTAGTTCAACCACGGTAATCGGCGATATTTTCTGTTGGCGATAAGAACGAGTTGCTTTTTCGTTCGCGAGTTCGCATATTGCGTTTTGAGTTTCGTTGTAACTTCAAATTGCGCTGCAAGTTGACGCAAACTTGTCGGATAAGAAGTTACCGTCGTAATTCGCCCGCGCGAGACTATAACCTTCGTCAGATAGATATCGTCGTTTATTAAACCGTCGTTGATCAAGAACGATCGCTACCTGTGCTTCATGAGGCGTTAAGCCCGTTTTATACCAAGAATTTTATTTGTAATTTTATACTGTTCAACAGAGCAAATATTTTCAGAGTCAAGTCTATGCTTATATGAACTCGCGCTACTTTTAAAGAGAACCATGCCCTAAGCATACCCAGAAAGCTAATAAATTAATGCGATTAAGTTATACTTAAATACGGATATTTTTAATTCCTTAAAAGTAATCTCCACGCTTGTGCAAGTAGACCGCGTGGAATGGGTTTAAGACGTTGCCTCCGCTAGATCCGTTGCTAACAATCTTGGATAACCGGCCGTCATTATTTTCGCGAGTTACGGGCTTAACGAAATACGACGTTGCCCCTGGGGGAGGGAGTTTTACCTTCAGCAGGCGGTAAAATTTACAAGGAACGGCCAGGACGTGCATAAATTCTTGGTGGCGAGGAAAAATTCTACATAAAGCCCGGAAAGAAAGAAAAAGAGAGACAGCGTGGTTGAAACTCTAACATGGCGTATAAAGACCCTTCTTTTCGCGCTCCTGGATTTTTCCCAGATAGGTAGAGGTCGAGAACGCGGTCTTGATAACCAATTCATAATATATGTAAATTCGTCCGCGCGACGACGCGCGCATTTTCGCAAATTGTTTCATAAGAGATCCGTTCCCTGTTATTTCGCGCTTTTCACACGCGACAAATTTGCATCTGGTTAACTATAACAAAACCGCGGTCGGAATCAAGTCTGTCCTTACATCAAGGAATAAAAAGTAAACATTGTAAACGTGATAGAAGTAGAAACAATCTTAAGAGTTTTCTATAGATAAATTATTATATATATATATATAAATTCGCGTTCATAAATTATTGAATTATTTTTTTAACCCTCATAATATATATCGTGATTTTGATGCCATATGCGCGAAATTACGAGGACTGTATCGTCGGCGACAGGTGTTTTGAGAATAATTCTGTTTATTGCAAACATGATTCATACTGACTAATTTTGATGCAGCGTGCGCGGCGTCATGAAGAATGCATCGCAGATGCAGAAATTTTTGAAAATCGTGGTTGTTGTTAAGGACGTCATTGGCACGCGCCGCTGTTGTTAATTACCACCCTCGAATCGCAATATTAATCAGCCCATAACTACCTACCCGGCCGGGCAATCAATTTTGAATCGATCAATCATGTACCGTCGCAATGATGAATACGTACTGAATGCGTTCGCTTAGCGCACCTGCGTTAACTATTAAAATGACTGACTGTCTATATGTCGATAGTATTAATAATTGCTATTTGCGTGCGATAACAGGCACAGGCGCCACTGAATTATGCTGCGACCATTTTTAACGCATTTGATTTTTCTGATTTAAGATAAATACCATTTTTCTCTTTTATACAGCAAAATATGTATTGCTAATTGCATACGCAAAATTAGAGAAGATATCAAAATCGATTTTTTTTCAAATTATTGTGAATTTTTACATTTTTACGACAGTGTATATCAGAGAAAACGATTTCTTTGGATTTAATAAATTTTATTGCATTCAAACAAATTTGATTGAAATGGTCCAAACAAACTAATGTTTCAATCAATATAAGTACGATTGTTTAATTTTTTAAAGAACATATATCTTTGTCTTAAGGAGGTACGACTATTACTTGTGAGTTGTGAGTCAAAAATGCGATTGAAATAAATGCCATTACAGCGATCCCGAATTATATGCAATATTAGTATAATGAATTGTGGATGCTACTTATGTGCTATATTTTTCGTAAATTATTAGTGTATAGAATGTTAACAAATATATGTCGGAGTATGAGAGCGTCAGCAACTTGGGAATCGCTTATTATCCAACATTATAGGCTAGGACCTAAACTTTGTGACAATTTTTTTTACAACATTCGATTTCTTTCATTATTTTACGTATAAAAGTATCAAGGTAAAGTCATCGAAAAGTGAATACTTTACGAGATATTTTATACATATTAAAAATATCATGACAAAATTTGAAATATCTCAGAAAATTCTTAACGAAAGAGAGCTTTATTACAGTGTTTTGAAAACGTCTGATCGGATTTCACATTTGAGAAACTAGGCCGTCTAGCGGTGAAAAAGATTATCACTCGATTGTTTCATTGTACATATTCATTATTATAATCAAATAATATATTATTTCGTTGATTGAAAGATATTACTTGAAATAATAGTGTTTTCTCGTTAAATAATATCTAGTTTTGTTAAATAAAAATAAAAATTTTTCATTTAAAAAAATATTTTGTCTAAGCATATGTTATTTCAATGAAATAAATTTTAATGAAACAAATAGGAATACTAAATGTAAAGAAATCGTTTTCTCTGTGTGTAAATCTCTTAGGGTCGCACTGAAAATGTAATACATTGAAATTTAAATTTAATAATTAATCTTTTACACAAAATATTGATACTAGACTACCAAGACCCAGTCTGACCGCGAAGATGGCATTTCTTTGTATTGAATTTAACAATCTGCTGTACATTTGTAATAAACCAAATGGAGCCAAATAGAGAGTATAGAGAACCCGTATGTTTCTCAATTTTTTCCACGTTGAGTTGAGAATACAATTTTATTTTGTATCTCGTTATGCATCATTTCCAGATTAAATTGCATATTAATGTCTAACAATTCAGACACACGATTTTAATTATAAAATGAAAGAAGTAAACTTTGTCAGAGATTCCGGAAGATGGAAAATTGGAGTGGAGTTGCGCTTTTCTATATCTTTCAATTAGACTGCCCTCGGCGTCCCTCTTGATAAAGAAAATTGCCTCTAAACGTTGATAACGATTGAGAGCAGATTTCTCGTGGAAGATTGTGCCGCTTGAGAGGAAGCGGTGGGAAAAGCGGGAAAAGATACGCGAGGTGGCTCGGAGCGGGAAATCTATGCCGGTCGTGTAACTCGAGGCACGTCATTAACCACGCTCAGTTGTCGGCCACGGTGTAGGTATGTGTGTTTTTTTTCTTCTCACATCTTCGCCTGGGGCTGCTCGGGGGCTCGGCTGGCATGAATCCAGTCATTAGCGACCCCATTTTAAGACTCTTTACCCCGAAATAAGACGAAAACAATCCATTCGGCGCGAGCTCTCGGTCGTGCGTAATTAGTATCATTCAGACCGCCGCGGCCGCGCCGGGCCGAGCGCTCGCCTCTCCTCGGAGATATGTCGAGAATAATGATCCGCCTCATTGCCCGCGTAATCATGATACCCTATATGCAAGCATGATAAAACGTGAGGATCGTCGCCGTAAGCGCGTTTCTTTAGCGTCGCCACCGGCGACGCGCGCGGTGCGTTATTTCGCCGCGAGTTGCGTTCGCGAATTAGCAACGCCAGATATAATCACTTAATTTACGCATCGACAATATACATATATATCGATGCCAGAATAATTACTTAATTTTATGAGCATGACGATAATGATATCGCCGAACTAATTTATTTGTTTAATAACGTTAAAATAATTATCCAGTTTATAGACTGGAGATAATAATGCTGAATGATTAACGTTTGCAAATTGCTGGCGGGCATAGAAATGTCATATCTAAATGTATTATATTTGAGGCACTCACATTGAATATGTGCAGTGAAAATTTAGCTGAAAATTTAGCGGTACATTTCACGGGGTAGAATATATACGTTTCGAGATCTCGTTGAATTACGTGCGCCGCTTTAATTTGAGTTCGTATATTACGCGAACTCATACTTTTTCGAAAGTTAACACACGACACTTTGAAAATAAAAAGGGTTTTACCACCTTCGAACCGCGGAGTGAGATTGATCGTTCTAACCGTGAAACCACGCACGTATGGCGCAGTTGTGAAATATTAGCGGCTCGCATTTTCCGTCCCTTGGGCTGCCGCGCCAGTATCGCGTTGCAAAAACGCAGTATCGCTCCAACTAGCGCAAATACTGGACGGGGGTGCACTCACGGTTGCCGTACTACAAAAATCGGCTCGAACGTTGCATGTGTCGTTTGAATAAAACAAAAGACGGCGGGGCATCCGGCTGTGCATGCATCGAGCGCAGTTTACGTCAATATAAAAAATATCCAAGCACCCCGTGCTACAGAATACTAAAAACCACGATATTCGAGTTGCGTATGCATTACTTCGAAAAATACACGTGGACGCGCGCGTCGCTGTAATGTCTTCCATCCGGCGTTTGTGAGTTAGAGAATTATCCACGAGTTCCTTGATTATCTGTCGGCTCGATTATCTTTTCCCGAAAGAAATAACTGACCGATTTTCTCGCGTGACCCCGGACTTAAAGTATTATAACTAGCTTGGTATCGCATGTTTATGTCGGATTAGGTCGGTGCGTTGGAGCGTTTTCCATTTTTTAAGCAGTTTTACTGAACGGTACTATCAAAGTGAATGCTATACATTTATCGTAATCGATTATTACATATTGAGTTAAGGCCTACATTTCGCGTTGCGGGAGGTCAGTATCGAATTTACATTTGTTAACGCGAATGCGGACGGACAGTAATGTTCGGCCAATGGGGACAGGGCGAATTAATGACGCGCCGGGACAAATTCATCATCTGCATGTTGATTAGCGGTCGGCCTATTGCCCGCAGCCTCCTTTAGGACGCGTCGGAGCTCGATGTGCATATATACGGAACAGAAAGCGGACGCGTTCGCCTGTTATTAACGTCGCCGTCCTCGGTGGCCGTGAGTTACGTTTACTGACAACCGTTGCTGACGCCTGGAACACGAGTATACGTCCATCGACCGGCTAATATTTTCATTGTCAGTCAATTATCGCGCACACGAGCAACACGAGCGTGACGAGCGACGCACGCGTGCGCGCGTTTGGAATTTCATATTTGATAATTGACGTCACTTAGAAAATTCAACACGTCCGCGCCGGAAGCGGATACAATTATGCCGTACATTTTGGTCCGCGGCATTGTTCGTAAATTTTTATTCGCAACGCTATGCTACCGCTATTAAGTCCAGCGTTAATAGCAATTTAGCATATTTTTTTTCAAATTTACGATTTCGCATCGCGTTTAATATGTTCACGAGATTTTAAATGAGTGATTGACGGTAATACTGTAAATATTTAATTACGAGTAAGTTTAACTAAAATTATTCTGAGTTAATGGAATTAAAAGTATATTAATTTCAGCTCTATAAAATTGATAATGAGGTGAGGAGGAAGAATCATATTATATGAAAATATGTGTGGAAGACTTCTCTTGACGAATAAAATACCAATATTTTAATAATTTAATGCTTCGTAACTCACATATTTTAATGGTGAGATACTGTTCTAAAATACGCGATCTCATTTACTGTAAAATTGTAATAATCTGGACTTTTTGTTGGACTTTATGCCACTATTATAGATTGTTCTCATTTATCTGCATTGATATGCTGACAAGTACATTTGAAATGTCAGCGTTTTTATTTTGCTGGTAGTAAAATCATCCTGGTAAAATTCCGGGGCACGGCTGGCGAAAGGATCTACGACTCTGCTGGGAAACTCTCGACACGATTCCGACGTGGGGCGTAGTAGAAAAAAAAGCGATTCCGAGAGTACATCTCTTGAAACGCCGAGGTAAATTAACCGTTAAATCGAGGTTTCGTCCGTGACGTCTTCAAGAAACTCACGAAACGAGAAGCCCGAAGCCGCGCTTGTCGACGCTACGAAAGAATTTTCTCTCTCTCTCTCTCTCTCTCTCTCTCTCTCGTCAGGAAATGTATTTTCAGACCGCGGAGAACGTTAACGACCACGCTGTTTTAGAAACAGATTTATTCTGTCAGCGCATTCAGCAACAGCAGCAGCAAATCTATTTCGAAGTCGCAAGCGCGCGCGCGCACGCGTATATGTATATGTGTGTTTGTATGCGCGCAATCGAACAATATTTTTTCTTTTTTCGTACACAACCTCTCTATTATGGATACTGAACGACGATACAATACACGTGAGAACGATTACGCATAGTTTTGCGAATCAATCACTGTTACGAATTAAATTTTGATCGCTCACCAATATACCTATATCGTGAATTTTCGTTAAATTTACGTTATATATTCAACTGGACGAGCGATGTATTATACATATACAAGAATTAGTTTGATATAAGAGATATTAAAAGTACTTATGCGTGTGTACGTGTATGTGCGTGCGTGTATGTGTATTTATATTTTATATACATAATCGAATTTATATTATACTTGTTTTATCTAACATATAAGACATCAAACTCTCTCTTTTTGCCCCCCTCCCCCTCTCTCTCTCTGTGCGTGTATTTTCGTTTAGTTTTCAACTGATGACTAATTACTACAATAAATGATTGCTACAATAAATGATTTTTTATATTTTATACTCAACGATTCTTGGATGCAATAATCACGCAATATCGAGAAAAAAATAGAAGAGAAAATATTCAGTTATACATTTATTGGAAAAATATATTTTTCCAATACGCGACATATGATACCGGGCAGAGTAGGTACAATGAATTTAACCACAATACGATGCAATATTTTTGACTTCCCGTCACAGAGATTAGAGAACAGGAGAATGATCGGCATACGTTTTAGAGATATTTTTTGGATGTATAAAACAATGTAAAGATCTAGTTACTTAATTAAAATTTTTGCTCACAGCAGCACTGTTAGAGGGGAACAATTCAATAATTAATTTTATTAGTAAAATCTGTAAATTAAAAATTAAAAAATGGAAAATTATATTGCACGTTGTTCCTATAATAGCTGCATAAAATAACAGAAAAAAGTTTTAGATGTTAGATAAACGTCTTTGTTTTTGAAGTTTTATAGGTATAATATATGTATATGTATTTAACCTTAGAAAGTTGTTTAAATTAATTTAAATTTTATTCGCAATCTTTCATACTTCTTTATTAAGAATCTTACAAGGAGACCTACGGAACCGGCCCCCCTCCGATTTTGATAAGCTTCTATTATGTTGTTTTCTAAACAAAAATAAGGGACACGTATTTTTTTATACGTGCCCATACGCATGTTTAGGGGGTGAAACACACCTTCGAAAACAATCGGTTTTTCTCTTTCGGGCCGAATATCTCCGAAACTATAAGAGATAGAAAAATTTTCCAAAATGGAAATTAAATGGCTTGAAAAGTACTTTAAAATAATGACAATATTTTTTTATTTTTTTTTTATTTTTAAATCGCCATCACCAAAATTTTTTTATCACTAAACGAAAGGTTATTTTTTTACGAATTTAACCATATAAGATAAAGTTATGTTACGATAAACCATTTTTGAAAAATAATTACAAACGTTTCTATACACACGCTATAAAAACTATGAGGAAGCAATGTGCAAGTTTCTACTCGCACACTTAAAAACTATAAGGAAGCAATGTGCAAGTTTCTACTTGCACACCTAAAAACTATGAGAAAGCAATGTGCAAGTTTCTACTTGCACACTTAAAAACTATGAGGAAGCAATGTGCAAGTTTCTACTTGCACACTTAAAAACTATGAGGAAGCAATGTGCAAGTTTCTACTTGTACATTTTTTTTATTTCAAATAGTACTACAACGTTACTTGCACCCTCTGTAAAGTTTACACCATTTTACGAACATTATTCTGCAATTATTATGATCGTTCTCCTGTTCTCTATGCTTCCCGTGCCGCGATGACTTTGATTTGAATTCGCTAAAGGAGAAATAAATCGTTGTTTTTTTAAATATGTATATCATGCATATGCAGAACACACTTTGCATATCAAGGTTAACGTTCACACTAATCTTGTCACACGAGCCAGAGGTCGAGAAAATATCTCGCATAGCTGAGCATACGGCTTCTTTTCGCGAGTACCTAATAGAGGCCATTACGCTCGTCCGCTCATACTAACTTGTCGCGATCGCGCACGAAATTCAAACTCGACCCGCGGCTCATCCTTCACTCTGCCGGGCCTGGGTGTTTCATTAGTCACAAAACCGAGAACGGTGATTCAGCAGCGTTACCATGCGAGAGACAGCGGAGTATACGGTATCGGGTGCAAAGGGGTCGTGCGAAACGGGCCTAAAAGATCCGCGATCAATTTGTAGACCTCCGTACGCGGCAGCGGCACGTTCCTTCTCCGCCCCTAATCCCCCGTCTCGCACCCTCTTGTCAATCTATCTCCTTGCTCTGGCACATAAACTTGGATTGGACCTACTTCACAACGCGATTCTCTTTGTTCTGCACTTTGCATACGCTAAACTTACCTTTGTATTTATTTTTACTCGCAATACTACAGCGGTTCTAAATATTCGAGCTAGTAATTAATGTTTTCCAATTAATATTATTTTACTTATGCATATTTTGTAACTTTATATTGTTTACCGTACGAAAAAGAAAAATCGTTGATTTAATTTTGATGTTTAAAAATAGTAGGTAATGACTAATGAGCAATATTATATAATTTTTACTAAATATATAAAATTAGTGAAAGTTATATAAAATAAAATGCAATCTATAATATATGTAATTAAATTTAAAAAATTGAATCTTATTTTACAGCTAGAATTTAAATCAGTCTTTCTCGTAATCTATTACGTGTTAGTGAATTTTTTCTTAGGACTCTGACGATTTAATATTATAGCGGAGTGGGAGTTCTTTTGTCCCAGAAGATGTAATAAATTCTATTCCATTCTCCACAACGAACGGTATTCTCTATTCACGAAATTGTCGCGGCTATAACGGTGTCGGGACGATCCTGACACGCGAGATTAATTGCCGGCAATCTCGCATTAGATTATCGCGCGCGTTAAAGACGTGCGAGCGCGATATTGCGAGCCCGCTATTATCGCCTTGAAAAAAAGAAAAGAAATGTTCACTGCATAAAGAGCGGCTTGGTGCGAGAATTCGTTCTTAGAACGCTCGTCGCTTTGATCGTCGCCGAGTACCTATACTATACGTAAAGGGATATATCGCGAGCGCAACACGTAACTAATGTTACCGCCGTATGTCACTTTATGTCTCTTTAGTAATATCTTTCGTGCAGGCCGTCGTCGTTACGTGATTCCTCGCGCGTTTCCTCACGAATTTCTGGCCAATTCCCGCTCGCCCCGCTGCGATATCTCTTTCCGCGTTAATAGCGCCTACGTAATTGTCCCTGGTTGGTGGGAGTATTGAGCTGTCAATTACACGGGGTTACCCAAGTGTATTTAATATTGCTCGAGCCGCGCAAGGCAACGTGGCAAAGGCGATCCGTAGCGCGAGGTATGCGGCAATTAAGGTTACGCGGGATTACTCACGCTTAATTGGGTCCTAACCGCAGACATTTGTCAGACTTGTCCCGAAGGGTCGCGGTCCTTCAAACTCGGCATCGACATGCCGCCGCCTCGCTCGCTCGCTCGCTCGCTTCGGGATTAATGCCGGGTCGTCTCCGCCGTCGCTCGGGCAGCATATGAAATTCCACGGCGAATGGATGTGCCTTCCAGCCGACTTGCACCGCCAACTGCATCCTCCACGGCGTCTAATATCGCCGTTGGCAAAACCGAGGATTCGATGGTATAAAGGTGAATTTGCCTGGTTTTCGGATGACGATCGTGTCCCTTGGTGAATCACCCGAAGCGAATGAGTTTTCTCTCACGTCTTCGCCTCTCCTATCTCTTCTTTCAATCAGAGAAATATTCTCGGCTTATATATTCGTATATTATTTATAGTAGTACACCTACGGAACGGATAATGTGGGTAGAGATCTTTTCACGCGGAATAGATTATGTGAAATTATAGAGTAAGAATCATTCAGTTTATACTGTAAAACGTGAATAAATTTGTGGGACAGAGAGACGTGACGCGAAACTGTGAAATAAGAATCAACTAGTTGCCGTAAAATATGAACGCGTCGCGTTGCATATTACAATTATGAACTGAAAGTAACTTCTTGGGGCTCGGTGTTTCTGGTTCGGTGTTCCCATTAATACGCTAAGCGAGCGCGGCGGTGGGCGCTACAATCCCTGGCGGGGGTCGCTATAATTAGAGATGACCCGGCTTGATACTACCACGGCGAAACCTCCCCGAAGACTCTTAGCGATGTGTCTTTCCGCGACTCCTTCGCTCTGCTTTTCCGACTGTCACCGCTTAGAAATTACATCCACCTCCAAATGGTATTCCCGCAGGATGGCGGTTGTCCTCGAATTGATACCTACCCGCTACAGTCAATACTGATTTCATCTTATGCGATGTTCTGATGGAAAATTGTTGAATTGTTTGAGACTGCGAGTACATAGAGAGTGTAGTGCACCGATAAATAACTTGCTTTCCATTAAATTTTCTTATTATCTTTAATAATATTTGAAATTACTAGGAGAACCGTCGAATAAATCCAAAAAATTTAATCGCGTGACGGTAATTATTAATATTTTCCCGCTTAGAAAAGAGAATTTACGAATATTGATATTGGAAATTATATTTTGCAATATTTGCTCTGATTATACATTACTGAACAAACTCTGTAACACTTTATACGTATTATCTTATGGCAAAACTATTCAAAAAATGTTGTTTGATCAATTTCTCTTCAGCGCACGTTTTGTGAAATCAAAACCTTGAAAAGTACATTTTTCGCGTCGACACTATATTATTAAATTGAATACATGTTGCATCTCGTCAATGACGTTTAATCAAGAGACGCGACAGCATCTAGATGCCGAGTGCATAAATCAACCAGCTTAATTAACTTTTTCTGATACGCTTTACCGGGGCTCTCTTCAAATATTCCGAGCGGACGATCAATATTGTGAATCCTAAACACACGTGATTTATTCAGACTCCCTGTACCGCGCACGGCTTTATATGTGGCGCATGATAAACTACGGAGATATTCCATATATATGAGGGGGGGCGTGTATGCGAATCGCTGATCCGCGTGTTCGCTTTGACTCCGCTAATTCAAAGGCCGCTGTTTATTCTCGAACCACGCCGACGTAACGCAAACCTGATTATGAACAATATCCGAAACGAACGCGTTTAGCGTCAAAACGAGCGAGATAAAATGCACGCTGCATTACAGTTGCAGACCTGCAGGCTCATTGTTCCAGTTTTAGTTAACTAACAAACAGCCCTTTTATTCACTTGGTCCTTGGCCATCGGTTAGCCCGAGTTAACGAAAGCTCCGTTCCACGATGAGGAACTCTAATTCTTTTATCTATCTCTCCCCTTCAAAGGGGTAGAAAAGGGCGAGGTGCGATAAAAACTACTCGAAAACGGTCGAAGTAGGTACTCGATCTCGACCCGATCCTTGTTTTCTGGTAATTTTTTTATAACTTAAAGTGGTGCGCGCGTGCGCACGTAAGATGAGAAATCGTTAAAAAATGATGAAGAGAAAAAGGCCAGGAAAGTTGTTTGTAATGATTAGTCATATTTCGCTGTTTCGATTGACCATTAGTGTAATTTACATTAACGATTGATAACTAAATGCCTGCTTTCTAAGGTAGCAATCGGGACAAATGGACGTGACCATATACATCAATTAATATTTCAGCGAGCAATGAAGAGAGCGAGAGACAGAGAGACAGAGAAAAAAGTACTAATGTACCGCATTAAAAGATAGTGACGGTAATGATAATTTTCACGACCGCGACGACACGAAAGTCGGTGCGGTGCACGCATTCATTATTTCGAGCTTGGAAAGTGGACCGGCCGTTATTAGCTTTCCACGATCTTTCACAACCGCCTACATTAGATGTCTATTACTACGCGTACGTGTGCACTCGGCCATGAAAGCCGTGAACATCCCGTCTTATTGCCGCATAAACCTCCACGGTAATAGAGCATAACCCGCTGGCTTAAGCTACTATTTGAATTCGTGAATGATGTTTCAATTACGCTCGCCAATACCGCCTTCTGGTCGCATTAGGCGAGGCGTGATGAGTTATTTTAGCTTTTGAATAATTGAAGAAGAGTTAATTTTAACTTATTAGAGAGTACTGTTTATGTGCAATAGTAGAACAATATTTACGGTATTTGTAATTATTCAAGAAGCTTTTTACGTACAATCAAAATCATGAGACTTTGGTACTTTAATATTGCTATAATGTTTAAACAATTACGGTTTCTAATTTGTACTTACATCCAAACAAGTACATAGATAATTTATGTGCCTTAAAATTTTTTTTTTTATTTTTTTTTCAAAATAAAAATAAGTTTCTTGAGTTTCTTTTCTTTTTGAATATTTTCTATAACGTTCTAATTAATACTTTGCACAAAATTTGTTAGCAGGAAAGATGATTTCTTGTATTTGTATTAATTTTCGTATTTCTATAATTAGAACTATATTTCTATAGTTAATTAGTTGTTTTATTACTATGCGGCGTTTTCTAAATAAGTGAAAACTCGGAAAGATTATGTGAAAAGTCAGCGGAAAATTTCGTTTAGTTAAATAAGTGGACGGAGAGAAGATCATCTCTCTATCCAAAACTTTGGCCCTCTTCATATTCCTTTGCTTTTTTTTCTTTTCTCTTTTCCCTGCCCCACCAATCTACGAACAATGTAGTTTCGCAGTCATGTTCGGTACTTTGAAATCAAAGGCACCTCGGGGAACAATAGCCGACGTCCAAATGTTTATTTTTCCCTTTCGCCTCATTCCCTTTAAAAAATAGAGGAACATCGAGACGGAAATTGCTTCTGGATGTATTTAGAATTTTACGGGCACCCATAATGTACCCGGGACATGCCCTTTTTTTATCACAAAGCTGCAAAACAATATTATTCATTGCATAATTGATAAGCTTTATCCTAAAACATAATTTTAAATAATAATTTTTTTAATTTTTTAAAAAACGCAATGATAAAAAACCAGTTGAAATATCACAGACGCATCCTGTTCTTGAAAGATGTTTTAGAGACCAGTAATTACCATAACATCGAAAGATATATTTTTTGCCTCAATAATGCGATATCGGAAATTTAACGTACCTACTCGTCGCGCCTTGTCGATAATATTTAATTAAACTTTTCTGATACGGTGCTGGCATCACGTGTTTATCGCGCGCGCGCGCGATGCTTTGACGCGTTATTTATGCGTTATGTATCGACTGTTGTGTGCTAGAACGTAACGTCATACAACGGCATTTTATTTTATGTAACATCAATATCGGCGCTTGTAGACACACAGTCAATAACATCCGCGCGACTAGAAACGAGACAGATGATGTTTCGACATCATTTGAAAATCCATTCGCGAAACGCAATATTTTTTTTCCTCTAAACAAAGCGAAATACGCAATATCACAATGTGAGAGCAATTGTGAACATGTCAAATGCACTTCGTACTTACTCGCTAACGTGTGCAACAATATTTTATGATAAATAATGTGAACGTTACTACTCGCGAATTCCAGTGACGTATAAACAAAAATCAATTAGTTGCATATGGATTCTTGGTTAAAAATATGTGGGACACACTTTTAATAAATTTAATAATAAATTATTTAGTACGTTGACAAAGCAATAAACGCATTAACAAAGTTACATTTATCATCAAATATGCTGTAAAATAACATAATTTTTAATTATTTTTTCAGAACAGGATTTGTTAAAATTAAAAATATACCCTTCTTTCAGATTTTTGGTTTATTTTACAAACATTTTTGTGTAGAAAATATGTCTGTACGCGCAATCATAACTTTTAAAGTTAACAATAACACGATTTGTCTCACAGTAGCTCATCGTATTTATTCGATCAGTCGATTGTGCGCTTGTAATTTTCGCTGTAACGAGTCTCGATGCAGCAATTAGAATAAATTTCTCTAAGCGAATACTGCCAAATCTTCAAGTCGTGGCGGGTAACCCTATCAAAAATTCACCACGACTACGACGCTTTTTCATCGCTCAGATAAAAGATAGGAAATAGAGGTCAAATCGAGTCGCAAGAGAAAACAGAGTCTTTAGAAGGGAAAAGCGGTGAGCGAAAAAAATATATACATACACATACATCTATGTGTATTATATACATGTTTATATACACATACAAGAAATTCTCGACTCGATAATATCGCGGTTAGTGGGACAATCACCGGAGAAAGTTTGTTCCCCCTTCTCTCTTTTCTCTCTTCTCTCTTTTCCCATTCGGCTCCTGTTCCTTTATCTTCAATGTGTTCTTTGTCCATTAAGATTCTAACAATCCGTTGAAACTAATTGTAAGCCTCAACGTATTTTAAGGACAAAACAGCCTTTGTTCATGGTAAAATGGACTCAATTGACACCGAATATGCGTCGATATTTACGTTGTACGTTACATAAGCAATGTAAAATTTATTTCGTCGTAACACAATTAGATCGTGTTTCGTTTTCCGCTGTTATTTATATTTGCCCGAGGCATTCAAGTGGGATTGATTGAAATTTGGTGTAAATTCAAGCGTATAGCGACAGAAAATTGCGATTCGTAGTTATTATATTACTGCGTCATTACTTGAAAAGAACGTTATTGATTTTAATACAATAGTAATGCAGGTTCAAATAAGCTAGATAAAAAGCAAGCGTTGCGAACAAACTCTAAAATTTGCTCATATAAACACTACTAAATGAGAAAAATAATAAACAGGTGGAAAAAATGAATAGCCACGAAAACTAACGGTTATATATAGTATATGTCGATCAGGTATTGCAGCGATTAGATGTCAGCTACTGACGCATACTTTCCACTTTCAAATGTCAAGTGGCCCATTTGTTAACTGATCACATTATCGATTCCGAACTCGAGGCGCGCGGGAATATAAATCGCAAAGGTAAATCAGACGCAAGTTTCCCGGCGATAGAGCGGAATTAACGATAGAGAAGTGAAAGTAAGCGAAGTCCGCCGTGTCTGATGCCCGGACGCGACGCCCGCGCCGCCCGCTTCGCGATTGCAACCTGGGCGGAGGAGAGTTACGGGGCGATTAATTATTCAGAGGGATTAGGTTGTGACGGTCGGCCGTGGCACTCGTGTCATGGGCGGATGAGTAAAAATAAACCGCGGCGAACGAATATTAATGCAGTTGCAGTGGCATTATAAAAGAGGTCGACCGTTAATCCGTGCGTGGGCGGAAACAATGCGTGCCTATCAGATGGATTATTTTCAATGTGAAAAAGACCGTCTGATGTACAATCAATATAGAGTAAATAAGCCATTACAGTCCGAGCTTAGATCTTATGCTAATTATTATTTCTGCATGTATAAACATATTTCCCCCCTCCCAAACCCTAGAAAACTGCGCGCCGACTAGAATTGTCAGACTTACAACACAGCTTTTTGGGTAAAAACCCTTCCCCCCCCCCGCCCCCGATTAAATCGATTTAATTTCGATTTAAATAACTGAGGAATTTATTGCGAATAATATGTTTATACATACAGAAATAGTAATTAGCTACTAATAAGATCTAAGCTTAGACTGTAATGGCTTATTTACTCTATATGGATTATTTTCAGTTTAGCTGAGCTCTGAAAGGGACATGGAGAACGAAACCTTCCTCTTCTCCTTCTCTCTTCCTTCCCATTCTCATTCCGTGAGAACGACATGTTTCAGGGCTTAATTGCACAGATGTCGTGTGCCCCATCGAATCGATGGTATCTAAATTGAACAAGGTCGCCGGGGGGAATGGATAAGGCAAGGCGTCGTTTCCTGTCTTAAGCACCTTTCGCGATTCATCTTCCTTACGGTAGGATAACAAGCGGGGAGGGACAGAATCTTCAGCGTCTTTACAAGTACCCGTGAATTTGTTGAGTTGAAGAGTATACTCGCGAGAAATATACCTTAAGTAATGTTTCTTATTTCCTAGATAGCGTTGCTGGCAGAGCTTTTCGACTCTTTATTTTATCATACTTGAGCTACTGCTATTTAAGCTTTTATACGTATATTCAGTATTGTGAGAATTGACAGTAGGAATATTTGTGTTCTGTAATAAATCGCAATCTTTTTTTATCTTAATTGCAAACTCATTTTTTATATCTCCTCAATAAACTATCACTATTAAATTTCTTTACAATTAAATTCCAAATTTTGTTAAAATTTATTTTTAATTTATCCGAAGATTGAATACTTTAGTGCAAAAATAAAGTAAATTCACAATTTATTCTAATGGCTACTGTAGATACGAAGACATATATAATTTGGATTATAAGAAATTATAGACTCGTCTCGTTGTTTTACTGTGCCAGAATTTTAATTAGTAAATTGGCTGATTAAATATTCTGAAACTGAATGACTTTGCAACAAGGTAGAAGTTTTGAATGACTCAGATTAAATATCTTTCGTCATATTAGGATGGAATTGTCGAATAATCTGTAGCTAAATGTTTCTTCTGAATGAAAAAATACTGCGGGGACGATTGAGATTTGTAGGCATTCGATTACGCGAGTCGTACCATTTGTCTGTCGCGTTGATTATTTTCGGACTATCCTTGGATTGTCCAAAATCCTACGACCGACATACGGAAAACCCCAGGAGGACGATATATTTGTGGACTTAATTGAGTGCACGTCGCGTTTCCTTCGCTCGTTTAGAGACCAATGTTATCTAAACGGAACAAGGTGGTCGATCGATAACACATCGCTTGCGGATTAAGCCCTTCCGCTTCCGGTGCGCACGTGCATCAAATGCAGACGAACAGTTTGCGGTCAACAGGAAATTCGATGCTCGCCAATAATTGACACCACATATTTCGCGCGACAGTTAATATTGCACATTTCTCATTATTAGAGAGAAATTTATTTCAAACTCTAATATATACAGAGTGTAAATAAATACATGTAACAAACTTCTAGGGTATGTAGGGGGTTCAAAGTAGACCAACTTTTAATAAGGAACTCATGTCCGGAAACGCACCGTTAGCGAGCTGCAGACTGAAACCTTTCGTATGTTCAGTAGGGGAAATGTGTACAAAATGATCCCTCGAGGTAAAATAATCCCCACCGATTTTAACGAAAATAATAATGCCATCGTGCGGACATATTAAGAGACTTCTTCGGAGGAATCAGTATGTCAATCGAGTGTAATGGCGGATCGCGTCAACGCGCCGTCAAGTTAAAAAAAAAAAATATATAAAATTTGCCAATGTGATGTTAGTAAGAGTGATTTTGATTATCGGGCAAAGTACATTTATGCATGATTATCATATTATTACTGTACTTCAGCACTATCTAAGTTTATGTTTTCATAGCGATTTAAATGCCGCGCTTAATTTTAGGTTAGATTTTAATATTGAAATGAAAAAATGTTATTTGGGGAAAAATAATCCTTCCCATCATGTACAAAATGATCCCAGGATCATTTTACCCTAGCCTATTTGTTATTTGTGCTAGATGATTATTCTTGTGACTTTTGTATTTCCAATCCCTTTGGTAAATAATTTTATTATTTTGTCATTTTATAATTCTATATATTTTTATTTTATTTTATTCCATTTTTTAAAATAATTTTTTAATTTTTATTTACTCGACATTCATAGTTTTATCTAATGTTAAACATTTTTAATTTAATTTTGTGTTTAAATTTTAATTAGGTTAATTACAATATATTTTTTATGATAATAAATAATGTACTGACCTATTTTTGTGTAATTATTCCCAGGGATCATTTTGGCCATACCCCAGGGATCGTTTTGTACACCCCTGGTACCAAATGATTCCTTTACAAAATTTTAGTAAAATAACAAGTAACTATGTATCTAGCAGCATTAATTCAAAACTCTGTTTAACTAATTGTAGTTAAACAACCACTAAACCAAAAACCATTAATGATTTAAACAGAGGCACATTATTTCATACCATTTATTGATTTCTCCTTTAAGGGGATCATTTTGTACACATTTCCCCTAATAGGAATAATTCTAATAATAACTTTATTTGCTTACATTACATTACAAAAATGTTTAGCAATGTCAAAACAGATGGCTACAATAATTGCACGCACTCTGGCCTGGCCGCAGCGCAAGAAATCTAAACGAGGCCTAACATTTTTGAAAGAGTTCCAGAACATGCTTCGCAGGTGCAATGCTTGTATCGAAGTTGGTGGTCGTCATTATGAGCAATTATTGTAGCTATCTGTTTTGACATTGCTAAACATTTTTGTAATGTAATGTAAGCAAATAAAGTTATTATGACAATTATTCTTATTACTGAACATACCAACAGTTTCAGTCTGCAGCTCGCAAACGGTGCGTTTCCGGACATGAGTTCCTTATTAAAAGTTGGTTTACTTTGAACCCCTTACATACCCTAGAAGTTTGTTACATGTATTCATTTACACTCTGTATAATACCTATATATATAATTGCGTTCACAAGTGATGTTTATTAGATAATGTCACAGTGTTCATTTGTGATCTAGAAACACGATTTAGCGTGACTTTGTAATCTGATATTATTTGGCTTTCAATGCGTTTGTCATCTAACAATAAGTATGGATTTGGTTTTCTATTAATATAATCCACACAGTTATACAAAATAAAAATAATAAATAAATATTCCGTTTTAATGATTTACAATATGCCTGTTCAAAAGGTTTAAATCTACATAATTCGTTAATTTATAATTTTTTTATCATATTCTTTAATAAGTGAGGTATTAAGTTGTGCTAATCATTAGTGTAACTTAAATGCGGTTTGATAACGATAGCAACATATTGATGTGATTTTACACTTTTCAATTATCCGACATACACAATATTGCACCAATTTGCTAGTATTATTATCGCAAACCATTATCTTATCAAATGCAAATTTACCATTTTCATTCCTGTTCATCATTCTGCTCAAGTTATACTTCAGTATTGCTAATATATTATTGCAAATTGCTACGATTTACAATATTTTTCAGTTAGTTGAAGTGTACAGAATCAATTTATTGTTGCTATTACAGCAATTGATACATTTTAATAATTAAAGACGCCAGCAAGCTGTCGTTAACGTAACGCATATCAACGTAGTATCGGAAAGAAATTTGCGTGTGGTTTTACCTTCTCAAGTCCCTCGTCCGTCCCGTCGTTTCCAATTTGCAAATGCGAAGGAAAAGCGTATATCACGACTTAATCGCATCTACGCCCCTCTTGACAAAGCGCGCCCAGTCGCCGATAAAACTACGTTCTTGTCGAGCTAAGCGCCTACCTATCTACCTACCTACCCCCAACGGCTTCCGGGCAGCCAGCCGCCGAGCCAGGAAGTAAGACGGGATAAGATTACAGGGGAGGTAACTCTGTGCGTCACGGGAGTAAAAAAGCTCTTAGAGCGATTTAAGTGTCCGGGCGAGTAATCCATAAGCTTTAGTTTCGATATCCCGCGGGATATCCTCTCTGTTGGCCTGTTGATTATTTTCTCAGATGGAGGAACCGCCCCCAGGGCCCCGCTTGTTCGCTGCATTCACTTTGATTAGCGCTGCTCCGTTGCATCCAATCTGGCCCTCTTTTTGTTTGTCTACCGGGTAATCTGCCACCGCTAGCTAAAAATTTATATTGAGAAAAATTTAATTTTCGTACCGAAAGAAAATACTATTGTGTATGTGTGATTTAAGCCTGTCGCGAGTTGAACCATCTTCGAGACTAGCAGTGACAAAATTATGCTTGTTGGTATAATTTTCTACCTGAGATTACTTCTAAACACGTCGACAGACTCTTGCCCTGCCATGAATCTCCGTCCGGCTTAATTGGAAAAGTCCACTTACTTACGTCGAAGCGGGAGCGATTGAAATTTCCGGGCACGTAGCGTGTTTGTTTCCACCGGGAAAAATATCCTGCATTTACGCTACCGTATTCTTCCTGTTCCTCCTTTTTTCCTTTCTCGCTTTTTCGGCACATCGCATTCTGACGCATCCCGAGGATTTTGTGCCACGTGCCGCGATTCGTATTCAGCGTCGTGAAATATGGAAGGATCGGAGGATCTGCCTCTATGATCCTTCCGGCCTCGTCCTTCGCGTGCCCGTCAATTTTTCGAAGCTTTCTCTCTCTTTCTTCCTGTTTTTCTTTATTGCTCTCGCTCTGCCTATCTTGCTTGCTTCCAGAAAACTACCCGAATTCAATTCCACGCAGGTAAGCTTTCCTCTGAAAGAGCGAACGAGGAAGTCGCGACAGTTTAAGCAAACACTCGCGGATAACTACACCTTTGATATCTTCTTCCAATCGATTTTCTCGTTCTCGATATCGTTCCCAGCGGGATTCGAAAGTCGAGCGCGCATATTCTGAGGGCACCAAGTGTTTTGCTATATCGGGCGACACAAGGAAAAATTTTTTAATTCCGATTCACAATCTACATGAGTCTCTATACATATAAACTCTTTTTCAAAATTCCTACAAAAATTGGTTTTTAGAATAATTTATTAAGGTAGTTCGGTGGTGAAAAACTTTTGCCAAAAGTGATAGGTTTTATTTTTTATATCGAAAGAAGGAACTCTCCTGAATCGATTGAGCCCAGAAAAGAGATAATTTACCGTCCCGTTCTCAAGATATTTAATTTCAAAATTAGGTGATTTTAACATTGGTCTAATAGGAAAAGAGTTATTTTCCTATGAATAACGCGAGTTTGCGAAAAATCTTTTGCCAAAAATGTCCGAACAATATATATCGATGGAAAGAGGACACTGTGAGGAAGCCTATATAGTTGAAGGTGAACACGATCTATCGTACAGTTTTTTTAAAATTAATAATTAAATTAAATTTCTTAATCGACGAAGCTGGCACTCCTGACGGTCACAATCGTCAGGACACTAGACCGAGATTCCGGTCCTTCTATCAAAACGCTTAAATTTAAGCACCTTAAATTAAGATGGAAAGATTTTTCCATCTTAATTTAAGGTGCTTAAATTTAAGCACCTTAAATTAAGATGGAAAGATTTTTCCATCTTAATTTAAGGTGCTTAAATTTAAGCGTTTTGATAGAAGGACCGGAATCTCGGTCTAGTGTCCTGACGATTGTGACCGTCAGGAGTGCCAGCTTCGTCGATTAAGAAATTTAATTTGGTTATTTATACACTGGCGAAGTTAATGTATCTCATTGTGTTTTAATAATTAAAGTTTGTCTTTCGGTGTTCAAGCTGACTTTCACAACTCGAGCGTGGCGACGTGGCAACGCCGCACGCTGGGATCGTCGGCGTAAGGTTAGGTGTGAGTGCGCGCAATTGAATGTTTACGCCGAGCTCGTGATGTGCTCTGACACTTAGGTTAGGGTATATCACAAGTACCAACCGCACGAACTGTGCGGCGTTGCCAAGTCGCTGCCCTCATCTCGTGCACGAGGAAAATTGTTTATGTAAAAAATTACATGTATCTTGTGATATCATATCGACTTTTTCCATCGAATGTGAAATTACTGTACTTCAGTAAATCGCCATAATAACGCAATAATTCAATCGAAATAATCTCCGAAGTAGAGCACTCAGGAGTTGGCACAAGTTGAAAACTAGTCAAGCGACGCGTTAACACACACTTTATTTTAATCTATTTTAGGCAAAATATTATTCTACAACGTAAAAATTACTTACTAATGGTCTTTTTACGTCGTTACGAAGCTTTGCGATGCGTTACCTATTTTTTATAATCATATAAATGATTCGATAAAAAAATCATAAACATTGCTTTGACTTCGGCCTTTCACCACCGAACTACCTTAACTCTGTAAAATTTTGTAATTCTGTGTATGAAAAATATTTATGTATTTTGACATATTTTATAATATGCCTTTTATAAATGCGTAATGTAGCTTTGAAAAATATTTAGGAGATATTTTATTGTTTTGAATTGAATTATTCGTTCGCAGTCCGGTCTTACTCCACAATTTACGGGAACGTTTGGATTGCATATAATTGAAGTAATCTGCGCTGCGCAGCAAAAACTTTCTTTTAGACAAATGATTGCCCGGCCGAGAAAGCGCTTAACTGCCTTACTGATTCGTTTACTTTCATAAAAACGTTTTCACGCGGTCTAATAGCTGTTCGAGAGAAGTGTAGACGGATAACAAATTACCATCCTTGCTTGTACAAAAGGAGTACTCGTTTGTTGCAATAAATCAAAACATTATATCCGTATAAGTTAAGTTCCCAACGAAACTCGGCTAATAAATCGTATATAATGTAGATGAGAAAATAATACACTCGAATCTTATTGCCGTTTGTTTTATCGGATTCCTGTTACCTTCATATTCATTTTTACATAAGCGGGCATCGTATTGAAAAATTGCCAATAATCTGCAGGATAAGCAAGGCGAGAATTGTGGCGCAAACGCGCGTGAATATCGATACATTGCGAAAGTTTCCCTGCGCGCGGAATAAAATTTCCTACTTCTCGTACCTTCTTATGTTCTTTAAATGGGAACGCTTTGTCCTCCCACGCGCGTGTGCGCTCCTCCCGCCCCCCTCGAAGAAAATTAAACTTTAGAACTATCGTAGTTTAGGAGGATTATTGGGAAATTGCGAAAGTTCGCCATTCCTCAAAGTTTACGACTTCACCACCTTAGTACGACTGGACCGGGCAATTTAAAAGTGTAATAGTCTGTTCACGAATAAGAGCTCGGATAAGTGAGAAATGCATAGTGAAGTGGTATCGACAGGCTCGCGTCACGCGTGGCAGTCTAATAATAACGTCGCCGATGGCTTTTAGCTAAAACTTCGAGTCGAGTCGATCACCGCGTGTTACAAAGTTATTGCGCGATTGTTATTACAACGATAACCAATCGTTATGTGTCGTTTCGAATTATTTTTTTCTCGTTACATTACGTTTTTTAAACCGGACAACGCGATGCACGAAAGACGAATCGACGACGTGAAATCGTCGATCCCCTCAGAGAAACGCAAAAACGCTCGTGACGTATCGGGTTCGATCGTTAGCCATCACGAGCCGAACGTATCGTCACGTTTGACAAACAGTCGTCTCTGTCTTCTCTCCCCTTGAACTGATGATCCGCGACTGCTCATAGAAATTCAAACGAGTATTGTCTGGCGGACGTTGGGCCCCCGCGACCCCCCCCCCCCCCCCCCCCACTTTGAAGGCCCCGATTTCTCCCGGTTTCCCGGACGTAATTACCGCGTAACAACGACGGGACGCTAAGTGAAGCGTTTCAGGATTCAGGATGGGAGGAATGAAAGCGGGTTTACGTGTTCGCTCAAGATTGCGTGAATAACAGCGTTAGTTTACAGTGCGACTCATTTTCAAATGTCACCCGAAACGTCGCGTGGATGACGTTGGCACCCCTTTTTTGGAAAATTATATTTTTAAAAGTTGTTCCAGATTGTTATAACCTCGTACCACATTGTTCCAAATCAATATCATTTTATTTCAAACGGTTTAATAATAAAACGAATAAACAGTTTTTTTAGCTGGCACCCCTTTTTCAAAAATTGAACTTTTTTTTATCGCTATAGATTGTTCTAGTTGTTCCAAACATTGTTCCAGAAGGACAATTCCGTAAGTCGACCCGGAAGCTCGGAAAATTAAAAAAACGTTTTTCGGGCTTCGATCAAGACTCAAGAGTAGGTAAACGTACACTTCCCTTCGTGTTCCAATGGCCAACTTTTTGTTCCGAGTTGTTCTAGGCCTAGAAAACATGGTTGTATAGCGTTAATCTTGTATTGTCCACGATTCTCTCAAAAATCGAAAAAAACCGTTTTTTTTAGCTGACATCCCTTTTTTCAAATATCGAACTTTTCTTTATCGCTATAGATTGTTCTAATTGTTCCAAACATTTTATTGTTTTATTAATAAACCGTTTGAAATAAAATGATATTGATTTGGAACAATGTGGTACAAAGTTAGAACAATCTGGAACAACTTTTAAAAATATAATTTTCCAAAAAAGGGGTGCCAACTTCACCCACACCGAAACGTCTTGTCAGTGATTTAGTGAGTCAGTTTTTAGTATCTTAAACATTATAGGAAACTTTATAACGCCTTCACGATCTCATTCTTTTCTTAACATAGATTTTACATATTGTAGTTTGGGAAAATAGACTCTTTAACTAGGGAAAAATCAGGCCGGAGCTCTCTTCATCAGGCATAGTATACATTGTCACTGAATGTATACATGTCGATGCAAATTAGCTAAATGCAAATTCGTTCGTCCGTGCAATCCACTCTGAACGACAAGCGTCGCAAACTCGAGTATTCGCATCTACCTTGCCCGTACTCGACGCGGAGGGAGTGGAATTACGAGATGATCGTACAAGAATAGCCCGTTTTGTTACCTGCTTTTGTGACTATCAACGTCGGCGTAGCCCCACGTCTCTTTCCCTTTCTCTTAGCATTAGCCTAAATATACGAGCGAGTTGGTACGGCTCTGGGAACGTTTTTGCCCGAAACTTCCTCCTTACAGTCTCGGAAGCAGCGCTGACCCTTTTTGCCTTAATGGACCCGTCTTCCAACCTTTGTGTGCCGGCGTGGAAATTACCTACTCGACTCGATAGGGATCGCGCGTTTATTGCCGCGTTTAGAATAACGGAGGAACAACACATGGGCCATCCCGGAAGACAAGACGGTGTTATTGCCGCGCGTTGTTTGTCGCTCCGTCGTTTGTAGCAAAAGAGACATCTCGAGGAACGACACTTGGCGAAAAGTGTGAGGCCAACGCGCATAAATCCGCCGGCGAGACGCGCGCGTCTCTCGATTTACATAATCCGTTTTCAAGTGGCGGCGCTTTGCTCTTTACAACGGAGCTCTTTTGTTATCATAGGACGGCCTGTAACGCGATGCGAGCTGGGCTTCGTGGAATTTATTTAAAAAATGTAGAAGAATCATATGCGTAAATGACGAACGTTGAAATGCTTGTGCACACGATGGATTCTGAAAGATAGAGAATAATGATCGCATTATGAGCTTCTCACACTTCGTAGCTCACATCTTCGATACCGTAAGATAACTTTTTTTCAAGGTACGTCGATCTTACCGACACAAAGGCAGTTAGATACAACGCATAGCGCTTGCGAAATGAAAATGGGAAAGTCGACGATCGAAAGAGGGAAAGAAAGAGAGAAAGAAGCCGCGGGAGAGACGCGGCGACGTTCGAATGACAGGTGGGACTTTCACGGGATAATGGTATCACCGTCGGTAGAGCGACTCGCTTCTCCACAAAGTGCGCGTTCCGAGATCTGAGATCTGCGACAAACAAGAGTGCGGATTGTGGTAGAACACTGAGAGCGACGAGATACGGTGGCGAGTGAGGAGGATGGCGGGAAAATTGACCGCGTTATAAAGATTAGATGGCGATCCCCCGAAACCTCGGCGGGAATGTCCCTTGCAGTTTTATGTGCGCCTTCGCTCGACATCGGCTTTTAACGACGTGTTTGGTGCACATCGGAATTTGTAGTATTCCGTAGCACGTAGAAAATTTGTAGAAGCGTTATTTTCTACGTGCAATTGGTTCTCCAACCATGGAGAACCCATGTTCTTTTCTGTTTTGACGGGTAGCTTTATAATACACAGCTTCCTTTTTCAAAAGTTCTTTCAAATAAATTAAGAGAAATTTATCTTTTCTGTTTTCTATTATTCTTCTATCATCGGATCAGATATCCTATGACATAGATAATGTTTAAAGTCAATATTTTACTTATTGCTTTATCTTTTATTATTCTTTTTTGACAAGACGTTCCGTAAAAGGAATGTTCGATACGATATATCAATATGTTTTATCGCTCCCGTGGGCTGCAATTTCATCGATCTGTCAAGTTGATAAAAAAGATGACGCCTATGTCCGTTCCGGCACATGCGGGGAAAAAATGAATATTCGGCCTCGTCCATAACAGTCACGACAGTTTTGTCGATCGAGAATTATCGATTCGCGTCATGGAATGGAGCGGCACCGAACGGAAGCAAGGAGGAAACGGCGGTGATATCGACGAAGCGATTGTCGTTCGAGACGTGGAAGAAGGACAAAGAAGAAGTAAGCGGCCGATGAAAAACGCGTTATCTAAAACGTGACGTGCGATATTAGCGTGGTACTTTTAAGATTGATCGGTCAGAAAATTTACCATGATTGATAAAGCTTCGCGTGCGCCATCGCGATTTCGTCGTCAAGTGGAAAAGGAGGAAAAAGTCTCGGTACTTATCGGTTTTCAGTTTCATTCCCGCGATCGTTAACCGTATTGTGTAATCAATCCTATATGTTTAGAATTTTCTCTTCAAACTTTATTTGCTTTGAATATATATATATATACCTATGTATATTTATTTGTTGAATAAATATGATATGTATATATTTCCCGTGAATTACGAGCGGTAAATTACACATAAATATTTCTGCTCAATTTTTATTATCTCGCGTTTCTTATCGGCACAAAATATAGAACCGTATAGTTAAACGTTAAACGCGTTAAATATCAAATACGTGCCGAAAAACGTCGATCGATTTCCGTTCCTTCGAGTAATATTTAATTTATCATTTTGCGCGAGCATTACCGCGATATGGATAAAAGGAAAAGCGACATTACCAAGAGTGCACAGTGATTTATTTAACAACCCGACACTGTGCATTATTGCAAATAGATATAGGCGACTCAATCGCATTAGTCCGCCACCGCAGTTTTCCACGCCACGCGCGGTCGCCACGTATAAATAGTGATAAGGTAAATTTAATTTTCCATCGAGCAATCCATTAACCAGGCCGAGCGAGACGATGCTCGAAGAAAAGCGGATTGGGACCAAATTTCGACGTTTATTGGAGAGGAGATTTCTCCAGAGATTATATTATAAAAATCTTTCTTTAAATTGAAGCAAAACAATTGACTTAAACAGTTAGAGAGTGGATGGAAGAAATATAAACAGTAGACGCGCGGGATCGCAGGATCATTCGATGTAAAAGCATCGTAATATAGCACCACGTCGCTTTTACGTTACACGAGTGGAGTTTAGTTCGTAGCAATGATCGACATGCAGACAACGTCGCGCGCGTTCTCGAAAGGACGGTATTCGTAGAATGATTTCGAGGCACGTGCCAGGGTACGCGGTCGTTGGCCATCGATACGGGACCATCGTTGGATGCATCTTCCAGGAGAGAGGGAGAGAGGAGAGGACGATTATTCGCCCAAGTTATGTGCCGTTCTGACCGCGAGACCGTCGTGTCGTTCGCATAGAATTGCGGAGTCTCCGTTCTCGCATGCTCGACAGTTGTCTCCGTCTCCACCGTATTTCAATCTCCGCGCGGATCAATCGATCGAATCTGTCTCTGAACAAGGCTCGCTCTCGTGCTTCCGACCCTACCGTATGTCTCTACGGTAATTTCAACCGCACTTTAGCGGATGCAGTCGAGAGTGCAGCGACAATCTGCGCACGAATGATGTACCGCGAAACGCCGCCGCGACGTCGATGCGGAGATGTGACGGGACTGTTCGATTAAGCATTAACGTCGACCCGACACTATTGCTATGTACTAGGTGTCATGCAAAATTTTGTAGGATAGAAATCGTGAGATTTCCTTAAGTAAAGTGGATAAAAGAAAAAAGAAGAACCGTTTCTTTCTTTTTTCATTGAATTCGGAATAATAGCAGTTGCCTCTTTACGCTCGATTGAATTTTGGCTTTGCGATCTGCATTTGTCATAATTGCAAGAGAGATTGTCGTAACGGTAAGGCTGTCAGCCGTGTCGTGTTAATGGCCATTGTAATCGGCATTAGAACTCTCGTAATAGTCCGTGAGAGTTTACAGGAACGAGCGCGTCACGCTTGAGCACCGTTTAAATCGCAGTTCCGGGAAATTAATATGATGTGAAACCAGGTTGAGAGAGATAGAGAGAGAGAAACAAAAGCAGAGAAGAAGAGAGAGAAAGAGAGAGCGAGATAAATAGACTGCGCGCGTAGCTGCAGCTATTCAGCTGTACAAACGCATTTGATGTAGCATTGTCGTCACATCAACGCCGCTGTGCATTGCGTGGTAGCTCAATCATTCGAAGTCATTGTGATCATTCGAACTCATTGAGCTGCGCGAAAACAAGCAAAATGCATCGCGACCGCAGCAGCAGCTCACCGATATTTATCGCCTCTGAGTGAATGATTCACATTCAATCTGAATTGAATTGTAAAATAGCTTTAAAAGATGTATGCTTTAATAATTTTAAGCTTTAATAAATTTATTAAAAAACCCGTATATTTATCATTTCTAATAAGTCACACATAAAATAATGTTTAAATGCGTAATGTAGAATTAATCCTATCCACTTGGAATGTTAATTGTGCTGGCATGAGCATTTATTCCGGCAACTCGGAATGCCACTTGTGCTGGCATGAACATCCATGTCGGCAACTCGGAACTCGGAATGCCAGTTGTACTGGACCTGAATATTTTTGCCACTTAGCTTTTTTAAAACATCTGCCGCGTTGAAGTGGATTGTCGCTTTTTTTCTCAGCCGAAATAAAGGAATAATATCGACAGTTTGTATCGTGAGCTGTCATAAGGGTAAGCGATAAAGAGCAACGCCTAGATAATAGTCCGCATTTAATTTTTTAATTATCTGGAGAAATCAAAGATTGTGTGGTGTGTTCCAAGCTTAATGTGCATAGTGAAAGAAAGGACGGGCTTCCGAGCAATTGTTTCAAGAGGTATCACACTTTAAAAAATAAAATGTAATTTGTAAAAATGTAATTAAAAAAAAAAAATGTAAAATGTAATTTTTTTTTATCAATTTTACGAATAAATTGATGCATAAATGATAAAAACTAATGTTTCGTTTTCTCAGTAAAAAAGTAATTGTAAATTTATCATGACAAATTATGTTTATAATTGTCGGTTGATGTATAAGTTGGTGGGAGGAGATGTTGAAATATTAATCGAGTGCAAAGGATTAATATAACGTTATTATATTTAACTATCAATTATTAATTTATTTATTATGTCTGCTATGCATATGCAGCATATTTATTTATTAATGATATATGTTCATGATTTATTATTAATAGGAAGGCGAAAATCGAAATTTTGTTTGCAATTTTGCACTTCTATTTCTATTTTCGGCGTCGAGCGTATCTGACGATCGAGTTGATGTGAGGTACAACTATTAGTCGAAAGTCAACTTAGAGCCTTAATTTTTTTATATGATGTACATAAAAACTTTACACAAATAATCCCAAAATTTGAACGTTTTTTTTGTAATATTATTCAGAAGTTGACCACTTTTAGCCTATATTGCCTTGGACGCCTCGTGGGAGACGGTCGCGAGGAATAGGTCGCGAGGAATAGATCGAGAGCTGGCTACGAAAAAACCTACGTCATTTATTTAAGGAAATTTCCAACCTTAAACGATTCTGGCAGTGTTATAAATTAAGAAAGCGCAAATCTGGCTGCTGACTGCTGGTGCGTTTAGCAGGGGCATACATCCTTAGCTGTAAAATATTGAGGGTAAAAAACGTCATAGCTTTAAAGCTGAAAATTTTTGTGCTTGTACTATATGATATTGTAAAGTACTTGCAAGTGTTGCCATATCTGTAGGTGGGGTCTAAAGTATTGCCAGATCAGGATATAACTGCTTATAGTCCAGTCAGCAAGACATTTAAAAATCGATTAGCCAAAACTATTGGTCGTAGGAAAAAACCCTATATTACCTTTTTTGTAGAGAATTTAATTTCCCACAATATTGTATAGGACTATTTTTAGCCTAAGTCTAATGGAAACTGAGATATTCGCGAAAAACCGATTTTTCATCCCTTTCTTCCAAGATGGCTGGTGAAGCACACCACGGGGGAGGTCGGGAACTTAGTATGTCATTACTGACACCCAAAAAAAGTGATTAAAATTATTTCAGCTTTGTCGTAATTAGTCGATTTTTAAATGTCTTGCCGATTGGACTATAAGCAGTTATACCCTGATCTGGCAATACTTTAAACCCCACCTACAGGTCTGGAACACTTGCAAATACTTTACAATATCATATAGTACAAGCACAAAAATTTTTAGCCTTAAAGCTATGACGTTTTTTACCCTCGATATTTTACAGCTAAGGGTGTATGCCCCTGCTAAACGCATCAGCAGTCAGCAGCCAGATTTGCGCTTTCTTAATTTGTAACACTGCCAGAATCGTTTAAGGTTGGAAATTTCCTTAAATAAATAACGTAGGTTTTTTCGTAGCCAGCTCTCAGTCTAGTAGATGATCACTGGTTTAGTACACACTTAGCCAACTTAGGACTCTGAAAAACTAGCATTTGACAGATGAAACATTAAGGATTGTGTAAAAAATTAAAAAATCGGATTTTACCGTATGGATATTGTCGCAGTTTACTTTTACGGTTTTACCTCGCGGATTGAATTAGAAGTGACAACCATAACCTAACCTGTCAACGATTCCCGAGTGGTTGACGCTCATACCTTTGTTAATATTCTATACACTAATAATTTACGAAGAATATAGCACATAAGTAACATCCACAATTTATTATACTAATATTGCATATAATTCGGGATTGCTGTAATGATATTTTTTATTTTATTCGCATTTTTGACTCACAAGTCGTACCTCCTTAATGCATATTCGTTACGGCTAGATGCACGCTGGATGCATATTCTGTAAAATGGCTCGATTCCATCGGATATGACGTTATACGACATTCCTCGCAATGTCAACGCGCTCCCGATTCAGATTACAAAAGTATTTTCCCTCGCGCGGAAGCTGACGTCTACATAATGACGGACGCTGCGAGTGTGGTAGTCGACAAGGGAGGAACAGACAAAAGTATAATACGAGAGTAAAATGGGTTTAGAGAAGAGAGAAGCGTCGCGCATAAAGAAATCCCGTCCCGACAGAAACATAGCGTGGAGGAGGCACTCGCGGAAGCTTCTTTCTCTAGGGAGATACGTCTTTTCGAATCAGCCCGCGGAAAGAGAATCGCGACGGAAAATAGTGCTCGTAATAATCCGCGGCGCAATAATGCCACTAGACAAATTGTCTCGGTCGAGATTTTTGTTCTGATGTGTGTCTCGTTAAAAATCCGGTTAGTTATGCAAGTTATTACATCGCGAGGACGGGGAATTTCGGGAATGCGCGATTTTTCACGATATTTCAGTTAATTTTTCGACGACTATGCACTTTCTCGTATGCACACATATCTAATTGAATTTTTATCTCGCCGGAAAATTGTGCATATAATTTGGTAAATAGTGGTTGTGCTCTCATAATATTTAATCTTAAATGTAATATGATTAAATGTTGAATAAAGCAAAAATTTTGATAAATCTCAGAACTCTTAAAGTTGTACGTGCGACTATAAAATTGTGAGTGCGGACAGAATCATTCTGACTCCCGGAGCGCGTCAGTGAGTTAAATTTCAACTTGACGACCGAGCCGAGGAAAGATGAGCGAGATAGACACGAGACGAGTCGTTGCCGCGGTCGAAGCGGGTGCATTATGCGACGAATGGTACCGCACACCCGCGAAGACGGAGAAGATTCCGTAGAGGATAAACGGAGTAAAAGCAGCTCACACGGAAAATCGCGAAGCCGAGCGGCGGTCTTTGCCTTACGTTCGCAGATCGCGACCGCGATACGGGCTATTAAGCGTATGCAAAGCGGAGTTAATTTCATTGAACTTTCCGGGCAGCAAAGTTTCGCGCTACCATGAAATGTAGCGGCGACGGTGGTGGTGGTGGCGGCGGTGCAGTGGTTTAAACGGGCTGGCGGCGGTGGAATACATAATGAGAGACTGCGGGACCGAAAACTATAGATATCTCCGTCTCGCTAAAATGTCTCTCGCCGGGCAACGCGTCGTACTTAAACACTGATTTGCATCGTGCGTTTTGTCGTGGGATTCCGTCCGGGTAACATTGAGAACCTGGGAAGCATAATCTTTTTGTTCGCTATTGCGCGGGCTGTAAATAAATGCAACTTTGATGCAAATTAATTTCATACACGCGAGCGTGTGGAATGAAACGTTGCACTGAAACATTTCAAACATCACGCGCATTTTTCTCAGTATCGTATCTTTACTTGAATTCGAGAATTTTTTCTGAGATAATTATATGTCCTACGGTTATTTTTATCGTTAACACACTTTCCTATATATACAATCCTATCTGTTTTTTTCTTCCTTTTAATATATATCAAAATATTAGATATATTAGGTATATGCGTGTAGGTATGTGTACTAGTTGTTTTTATATTTAATCAAAGTATTTAATATTACAAATTAAAACTTTTGCTTTAGATTGATCAAAGGGTATCCGAGAATCGTTAGATTTAATGCGATTCTCGTGAAACATACCATGTACATCGATATACGTAAAAACAAGAAAGTACCAGGAAACGCGTTTGTGCTGGGAATTGTTTGGTGCCGGAAAACAACATCTCGGGTTATAGCGCGCGTTTCTTCCTTTTTTTTTTTTGTTACATGACACACAGTCGCGACTTATTTCCCCGCCTGGACGACTTACGGCTTCAACTCCGGTTTCCACGACGCGACGGTTCGCGTAATACATTGACTGCTTGCCAGTATTATTCCATCCACTTATGTAAATGGGATACGACTCGCGCTCACTCTCGCGAATCGCGGGAACGGGAGAAAAAGTGTCGACCGCGGAAAAGCGATGGTCTCTTAACGCGAGTACTTGTATAAACTTCGATCCCCCTCGTCACGTCGTAAATCGAGTGACTCGCGGACAGTTTAACACATCGCTCGCACTTGGTCGCTGCCGCTACCACGCTATATCGGGTTCGCGTTTATGGACTGCGAGAGTTCTGGCCCGCCTTTATGTGTCCGCTGCTTTATCGTCGTTTAACATTTATTTAATGCCATGGCGAAGAAAGGGAGAGACAATTTTCACGAACGCGGTCTCGAATAAGCCTCAAAGAATTGAAATGACCGCCGTTTGTCAATTATTTTTTAAAGTAATTTTTTTAAAGAATATAAAATCACATACATTGTCGAGTCACAAGCTGTATCTAAATCGTGTAAATTGTATTTATAATAGAAAGGTAGTCACTCTTGTTGTACCATTTATGACGATACTACTGCTTCACTGACAGTTGTGCACGAAGATGTATTTTATTTCGTTTCTGGGGAGCTGTTTCACCTCGCAATAAAATTTGTCCTCTTTCCGTCTCTTTCTCTCTTTGCTCCACGCAATAAATATTTTATCTTTCCTCTCTTTTTCCCGTTTTTACCCTGGCAATTTCCATAAAATACTCGGGCTAGTGCTATGCAAATGGCGGTCAATGCGTTTCGATTATACATACCCTTTGTACCCCGTCACGTGCCCGGGGGAGCGAGAAAAAATAGGTTGCGTTTAGCTTGCGGTACATGCGACCAACAATACGTGCGGCCATTGTATTTTATGGCAGCGCTGACCAGCCGACCGTTGTAGCTCGGACGAGTGAAAGTTATGTTTTTGATTATCGCCAGCGAGGTTTACAATGTTGCACGGCTATTTACGGCGTGATGAATCGCCATGGACGACTGTCAGGTCAGGAAACGTCGTTTGCTTCCGTTTTTTTTTCCAACTCTCCGTCACTTTGATCGCGTTTATTTTCCGTTATATGTAATTACGCGACGACTGTAAATCCTTGATCCCTTATTAATTTTCCATCGACAATTTTCTCTTTGTGCGTATCAATCAAATATTACATCAGTTTCATAAGTTTGTGCGTATATATTTGCCTTATTACGCCGTCACACGTTCGTTACGATTAATTTTCGACGAAAATTTTGCGATTTTATGAGATAAATGACGGAAAAGCGCGACGGAGAGATGCGCAATTTAACGCGACCGCTTTGTAAATGGGCGTCCTAATTTCGGCACTTTGAGCCCGGATGCTGCGGAAAAAATTGTTTCTCAGGGCCTCACCTCGACTTCGCCGGCAATTTTTTGTCGATCCGGCGCATTATGCAAGAGTATCGTATCCCGCTTCGATTACTATCCCGTCCGTAGAGTCAGGCAGTACCGTGTTAAGGCGTGGCGAGGCCGTTTAACACGAGGCCGCGCGCATTGCCAGAAAATTCTGCGAGAATTACCGACATTGAGTAACTTTAATAGACCGCACCGAACGGGTGCGGTCTAACAATCGGCTGTTCTTCAACAAGCCGAGACGATTTTTCGCGTTTTTCGCTGAACTCAACGATTAGAAGCGCGCGCGATTAATGATCTTATCTATTTTCTAATGTGTGACGATGGTATACCTATGAGGTGCTCGATATGCTCATCAGTACATTTTGATCATGATCACAAAAGTGTAAACATGAACTATTATTCGCACGATACGAGATTAGACAATTACCGTCCAGACGCAATTATCGGTTTATTTATCTGTCGAGTTAGCTGACACTACATACAACATATGCTGAAAAAGGTTCAATCTTGTTGTTCAGCGATCTAACAGTTATGCCGAATGGTACGGCGATCGCCGTGGAATGCGAGTTTGCTGATAGAACCGGTTAATTGAACAAGGTTGAATAGAACGAGGCGGTATGATTTTGTGCTCGCTAGCGGGATGTTTGCTACATTGCTCGAAGAACCTTATGCCGAACGCGTTTAACAAGCCGCGCAGACCAAGGTATGCATTATCGATGACAGTCCTGAGACGTGTAATTGCTGTAACGACTGACAAAAATAAAGGAACGATCCCGTCCAGTCATTGCTACGCCGCCCTTGTGCACTTCCGCGGTGCGTCCCTACGCAAGAGCGCTCGTTCCTTCGACATCGAATCCGATCCGCGATGTATCGACGTCCGTAGCAATAAAATATCGCTCGGTTTATGTTCGCTCGGTTACATCACTGGGATATCTTCCGACCTTTTCGAGGCATTCACTCGCCGCGCCGCGATGCAAAAGCGATGCATCGCCCGAGGTCGATAACTTTCTCCTTAATGCACCTCACACTCACGTTCGAAAAACCTGTGTTCACAAAAATCGTGAGGACAGTGTTGGAAAACATTAAGAGAAAAATTTACGATCCTGTCTAGAAAGTCACTACGAAAAATATCGCACGTGTGAACGTTTGGCTAATCAGAAAAAAATGTTTATATAATCAAAATGAAGAAGAAAAATATCAAAAATAAAGAAGAATGAAGGAGAAAAAGAAAATTAATTGATGCACCTTTAAAATTATATATGTAATCGTTACAATCTTCTCGAATCTCTCGATTAAATATTTTATTAGTTTATCTAATTTTTGCAGTAATTTCGCGTTCTTCGAACGAACCATAAAGGAGGGTATTCCAAATTGAGGTTTTGGGAACTGTTAGGGAAACGAATAAATCCTACGTATTCTTACGTATTTTGAGTCGTAGAATCCGAAAATATCCATGAAAATTACGCCTGTAGCGGGCAAAACGTGGAAAATGGAGGAAAATGGGGGGAAAAAACGAAATTGTTAAAACCTCGGTTAAAACCTCAGACGTAATTTCCTTAGGTTTTCTTACGTATTTTGAGTGATATTTTGAAGCACTCAATATATATATATAATATTATGTGCGATGTATCGTCCCTGAGCGCGCAAACTTCGGACTACCTGATTCGTTTACTGTAAATGCTTCTTATTTGAAAAGTATTATACTCTCGACATTTTCGTATTAGAATTTCCGTCTTATTTTTAAGTCAGGAATATGTCAGTAAAATTTTGGTCGCGAGTTGTGGTGCACTCTGTATATATGTTGAGTGCTTCAAAATATCACTCAAAATACGTAAGAAAACTTAAGGAAATTACGTCTGAGGTTTTAACAATTTCACGTTTTTCCCCCATTTTCCTCCATTTTCCACGTTTTCCCCGCTACAGGCGTAATTTTTATGGCCATTTTCGAATTCTATGACTCAAAATACGTAAGAATACGTAGGATTTATTCGTTTCTCAAACAGTTCCCAAAACCTCAATTTGGAATAGGTACCCTCCTTTAGTCGTTCTCTGCATCATTCATAACGAAATATACGTTAGATTATACACTTCAATGTATTAATATTTAATATCGATATGCAAGTTTGTTAGCGTTCCCTATCCGTAACGTCGATTGCATAATTTAGTCGCATACGATACGCGCACAAACTTCGAAGCGTTAACGTTTGATATTCTGTTACTTAACCACGACATTACTATTAATGCCATCCAATAATCTCTGTTTCAGGTAAGTTACGATCTCTGCTGCCCTAATCACGGCGATGGCGTATGATTGACTCCTCGTATTGGGTGAGTAGTTTACGCGCGGCGTATAGCGGCATCGATATTTAATAACCGCGAGTTACGTTACCCTGGGGATATTAATCCCAGCTTTGGCGCGTCGAAAACGGATCGTTTTCTCCGCAAGTAGCGTGGATAAATGGAGGTAATACCGTTAATTACGCGTATGAGTCTTTCTAACGTGCGTGCGAATCGAAACGTTATTTTCTCGCGATTCGAGTTTACCGAGTGAGTCTATAAAGTCCATATGTAGAGGTACACATGTACGTATCAACATATGGTAACACAATGTACATCACATATATATATATATATGTATATATGAAACTTGTATGCAACAAGCATCTGACGATATCGTTAGTCTACGATATGCAATGATGCGGATTTGCATATGCCACGAGATTACGTATACTTCCTTCCCAATTAGCATCAAACGCTAAATTTAGTGACGGTACGTAACCGAATCAATAATATGTAAACATCGTTTTATTATGGGCGAGAGTTCCACAGGACCGAAACATCGGTTAATTTTCGATGGTTTAATAAGTGAGCTTGTTAAATTAGCTAATCACTTCAATATTTGTCTATCGAATTATATTTTATTATCTTTATTATAATTTTATCCTAATTAATCTCTTATTATACCGAATTACACTTATCGGAAAAATTATCGATGATTTATTGAGAAAGTAATAATCATATATAGATATGTTATTAATGAATATCTCTCTCTCTCTCTACCTCACTTAAACAATATTATAACTCATTTTGCGAGAAAATATCGTATATCTTTATCGTTTATCGAAAGTGGATACAGAAAATCTCGCATAAAAGTGAATTTAATGATCATTCTCAGCGCTCGTCAATCAAGTCATCGTGCATCTAAGTAACCGGATCCGAGTTTAATAAATTACATAATAATTTTTCTCGTGATTTTTCTTCAACTATTGTCAGCATGCCGGAGCTTGGTTAATTGATTCTAGATTTGTCTGTCTTCGGCTTTTGGCGAATTTTTGAATAAATCCGTACTGATTGCCGAGTAAGCAAAATAATTTTCCGCTAGTCTACGTAGCGATTTGAGCGTAACTTGAAACAGAGGAAACCTTCAAAAATCCTATTAAACATTCAATGAGAAATAGATTACAGAAAATAGATTGAAATTATAATAAAATTATATCAAAATGTAAAAAAATGTAACGAGTCTTATTATTACGTTAAACGACAATTCTGGGAATGTGATATTACTATTATCCTCTGACCTCTCCACTACGTCATTTGAGATTTTGTTTGAAATTGAATTGAGTTATATGCTGAAGCTTAATATAGGAATGCTTTTTATAAATAATATTTTTTGCAGAATGACAGAAGTAATAGATACCATATTATTCCCAGAAGCTATTTGTACTATAATAATTCTATTTCTATAAAAATACTAGTAATATTAAATGAATTTTTAAGATGATTATCAAACATATAGCGTGGAATCGCATTGCGCGCGCTTTCTGCCACAATATTAAATGTCCCTCGAGGCATAGATTTTACGCGATATTCTTGTGCGGCGCGGGATGGATGTTTCATGGTTCATAAGTCGCGATTTATTTTTTTTTCCTTTTACTATGGGTCGTGAAGGTTGCTTGATTAAAACCGAGGATTCAGAACATTTTCAGCGATGCCATAATTGTTGATGAAAATATGCCCTATAGAGCTTGTAATTTTGAAATTGTTCCACTCGCCTGACCTATTATCTCCGTGCAAAATGAAAAAGCCGCGATCGTTAACCCGAGGAATTAGGCTGTTCTAGGAGAGAGGCTTACGTCAAGCTCAGAAACTCGCCAGATTTTTCCGGAAAGACAGAAAGAGCCGCAGATTAGAGGTAATGAACGATAATGAAATGATTGATGGAGAACGCCGCAAACTGGAGAGATCTCTCTTTTCTTATTATTTGATCTAATTATTTTCCTCGCGAGCGCGTTTAGCACCGTCGTGTCGCGTTCTCGAGTTTATCTTTTAAGGAGGTTGGTTGCACAAATCAAAATGATAAGAATTAGTTCAAATTTATGGAGGATATTTGTCTATGGGAATCTGTCGTCTATGCCAAAATTGATGGCAATTGTCTGCATGGTTGTCGAGTAATTAATTATTGAAACGAATTCAAAGAAGGGCTCGCGAACAAAGTTAGTTCTTAGTGCTTAAAACATACAAAGAATTATAAATATACAGACGTTTCGACCTTAAATATGGTCATCATCAGTGCCTGATAACAAGGTTTAAAATACCATCGTTGAATTACAAATTATGTTATCGTTGATTAACAAATTATCGAATTATTGAATTATTGAATTATTGCATTTTTAACATTTTTGCTATGTCGCCCGTGTATAAGAGTATAACTTCAATAATTAATTACTCGACAACTATGCAGAAAATTGTTTTCAACTTTGGCATGGACGACAGATTCCCATAGACGAATATCCTCCATAAATTTGAACTAATTCTTATCATTTTGATTTAAGCGGATTTGAGCAACCACTTTGACAATTGTCTGCATGGTTGTCAAGTAATTAATTATTGAAGCGAAACATTATACATAGCTTATACATAGCAAGAATGTTAAAAGTGCAAGCAACGCGAAAATGCAAGCAATGCGAATATATCTATAGAGTTTCCCTTCTTGCCGCGCCGCCTGCCCTGCAATGGGGACACCAACCACCCTCCTTAATCGCTGCGATAACTTTTAATGAGCGTTCTTTATAATAAAATGGTATTTTTTTATCCAGTAGCCTCATCCAGTATCTCGTTGGCAAGCTTGAAACAATTGCAATTATATGTCTGTAGCAATATATACGATATGTATTTGACGTCATATAACGCCGATCTCGAATTCCTAAATGGAAAAGTTAATATCGCATAAATAACGGCGGATCGAGTAATTATACATTAACTCGGAATACGCACAAATCGAATAATTCTTATGATATAAAAGTCACGAGCAGGAGGACGATGGAGAGCGCTCTCTTTGTGGCGATGCGAAAACGTAATGGCTCGTTTTCCTTCCTTTCCCCCTTCACCCCTATATCCATTTATTTGCTGCGCGCGCGTATTAAGGGAGGTTCGTTAATGTATGCGTTTTAATATCGGCCACGATAAAGCCGCGAGTTTCTCTCTCTCTCTCTCCCCCCCCCCCCTCCCTCTTTCTTCCTCTTTTTTCTCTTTTTCTCGTATCGCGTATCGCGTAATTCTTTCAACACGAGAAAATGAAGGGAGGGAAAACAGGACAAAATGACTTTCGACACTGAGCAAATCGGATGTGCGCTTTACCGGGGAATAATCACGAGTCGTGCGCGCAATTCGAGTGTGTTATACCACTCCGTGCGCTGCTGCTGCTGCTGCACGGGGGTGGTACGATGTTTATCGAAAATCGATAATAAGGCGAATGCGCGCGCGACATAGTTTTGCTCGTTTTCGCATCGTTTGTCGCAGCTTACGACCCATGATGCTCTTTCTCTCGCGAATTATCCATGACACGAGCTTTGAGAAACGATCCCGAGTTGTTTCAAGAGAAAGAGAAAGAGCGGCTCGAGTCAAATTTTAACGCCGCGTGTCTAAAAATAGAATAACCCTTGGGATTTCTCTTTACTCGAGTATCTTCGAGTATACCGACATATATCTGAAAATGTCTTCGAAATGTTAGAAGCGGCGCTTATAGTCCGGGAGGCAATGAACATTTTTGTTACGTTATTTTAACAAGCTTAGCTTATGATTTTTTTTGTTACATTGGAGGTAACGATAGATAAAATAACAGTCTAGCAGCGCACTTTCGGAACACCGCGTGACGGCACCCCCCGAACATTGTCAAAAAAAGCAATGCTCTTACGTCATAGTTTTTGTGTACTAAAAATTTACTTAATAAAACATAAAAGAAGTGTAGTCTGGCAGCCCGCCGACGGGACTAACACCTTGCCAGACGCTAGCGAAGTTTATACAAGGTGCATAAAAAAGTTCGGACCCCGGAATAACTCGAAGGGATTGAGTTTTTGGAAAAAATGTTAAATACAAAAGTTGTTGCGCTTGAAGAGAGCTATCTGATGGATGGCTCAGATATTTGGTCCGGGGCCCAGTTGGAGGCCAATCAGGGTCAAGGCTATTCTTTAAATGGGGACTCCCATTTTTTATTGCATAATCTTGTAGCTTACTTCGAGAGATTTTCAAAACACTATAATAAAGTTCCTTTCCATTAAGTATTTTCCGAGTTATGAGGTTTGAACCGATTGGGTTGCGCACGCGGTACTAATGCCGGCCTTTAAGAAAAACGATGCACTTACGTCATAGTAGTAGTTGAAATTTTGTGTACTAAAACTTTAAACGCGCTTTTGTTTAAATATATTTTTCTAACTTTAATGAGGTAGTAGAAGATAATTATGATGTTGATAGTGATAATGATTCTGATAATGATGAGCAAGATAAGACTGAAGATGAGTATGGTGAAGATAATGAGGATGTACACTAGATGTCAGTTCTGAGGAGGAAGCAAATTAAATTATTTAACATTCCAAGAGACTTAATTACTACTTTATTTTGAATGTTAATATCCATTAATATTAGTATTGTAATAAAAATGAAATTTATTACAAATTTACTTTTTTTTATAACTAATAATAAACAAAGTTTTTAAAATGTTTTAGATAAAACATTTTAAAAACTTTGTTTATAACTTTGGATACTTCCTCATTAAAGTTAGAAAAATATATTTGAACAAAAGCGCGTTTAAAGTTTAAGTAAATTTTTAGTACACAAAATTTCAGCTTTGCTACTATGACGTGTGTATTGTTTTTTTTCTTTTAAAAGCCGGCATTAGTACCGCGTGCGCAACCCAATCGGTTCAAGCCTCATAACTCGGAAAATACTTAATGGAAAGGAACTTTATTAGTGTTTTGAAAAGCTCTCGAAGTAAGCTACAAGAATATGTAATAAAAAATGGGGGTCTTTATTTAAAGAATAGCGTTCAGCCTGATTGGGCCCCAACTGGGCCCCGGACTCAAAATATGAACCATCCATCAGATAGCTCTCTTCAAGTCCAACGACTTTTGTATTTAACATTTTTTCCAAAAACGCAATCCCTTCGAGTTATTCCGGGGTTCAAACTTTTTTATGCACCTTGTATGAACTTTGCTAGCGTCTGGCAAGGTGTTAGTCCCGTCGGCGGGCTGCTAGACTACACTTCTTTTATGTTTAATTAAGTAAATTTTTAGTACACTTTCAACTTTGCTACTATGACGTAAGAGCGTTGCTTTTTTGGACAATGTTCGGGGGGTGCCGTCGCGCGGTGTTCCGAAAGTGCGCTGCTAGACTGTTATTTTATCCATCGTCACCTCCAATGTAACAAAAGAAATCATAAGCTAAATTTGCTAAAATGACGTAACAAAAATGTTCCCGGACTATTAATAATTACGTTTTATTGTCTTTCACGAGGAAATATTTCTTGTAAGAAGAAAGAACGAGCGTTAGCAATTCGGGGGAAATCCGATTGGAATCGATCGATTTGTTTACGAGGGAAACGCATCTTTCGAATTGATCTATAAATTCCGCCCCGTAGAATTGAGTTGAGTTAATATTTTTTATCCGGCGGAAAACAATTTCACTGTAGCAAAGAAGTGCTGTTTGCGTTGCATCATTGCGATGCACATTTTATCGTCGCGTAACAGTACCTCGTTATTCTCGTTATCTCGGGCATACCACGTCAAAATACGTGATACATGTCTCACATTGTCGCACATTGTTCCATGTTCAAACAGAGATTTCAATTAAAAGCGGTATTTTTTCCCCCCCCGGCACTCGCCAAACAATGAACTCAACATTTGCATTTGCTCTACGCAAATTCCGCCATTTTCATGATTGTTAATACGCGGTGAGTGATTTATTCGGATCTTATTAGCATGTATGCTAGACATTCACGAAATTCAAGCGATTTTGGGAAAATGTGGGTGGGTCTATAAAATCACGCACTTATGAGTTTATTTTTAATCACGATTTCAATCAGGACTCTTCTGCAACTCTGCTGCCGCTAATAATCTTCTGTATTTACATTTCCAAATAATGTTATCGAAACAAGTAATGTAATGATATGAATTTTATAAAACCTTATCACCGAATAGAAAATGAATAAAATATGAAAGTAAAGTTTTGTCAGGTGGTTTCGATACTTGTGTTTAATGCCACTCTCATCCATTATCGTGACGGCAATATCTTTATTTTCCGATCGGGACTGCCATTTCTGTCTGCAGCGATAAAACGCGTTTCGTTAGAGACCCGCGTTTAATCCCGCGAGGAAGTTAGATCTATCATCCACTATCATCTCCCGCTGCATCTCGCATTCTCGCGGGTGTCGTAAACGTCAAGGAGGATTATTGCAGCTGTCCCGACCGGTAAGGTATTGCGAACGCGTGAAAATCCTGGCCGTCGAAACGCCGCCTGCACCGTTGGCTGCCCGAAACCGACTCGTTCCGTCTTTCTGGGGAGAAGCGGGTGTCAGCGAGGGGACTGCCGGAAAAATCACATACTCTACTTTTACTATTTTTAATCGGCTTTGACTGACCGCTGCAATCGCGATGTCCCGACACGGTTGCATCGTATTCTATCACCGATGCGACAGGATAGAAGTATTTAAATTATTAAGAGCATTTATAAGTTAATTTGTTACTGTATTTGTATTTTTGTAACGTGTTATTATAATAATATCTTTTATTATTACTTTTTACGTAATATGTTATTATGCTTTATCACATTGTAGCGATACTCTTATTTATTTATATTCATATTTATCTTTTAGCTGACAAGGCACATCTGTTCCTTTTCGAGAGATATTTTTCATAGATTTTACTTGATTTTTTAAACTCTTTTTGTGGAGATAACACTTGATTTTTTGAACTCTTTTTAATTAATCTGCGATATATCGAATTGTTTTATATCATCAAACTGATATTATCGTTTAGAGTGTAATCAATCTTTGATTTGATGACAAAGATTAATGCGCTGATAATTAACGCAATTGCGCATTGACGCAATTAACACAATTAACATAATTAGCTTTTCGTATATTGCATGTCAGGTATGGCGGCATTAAATTTTAATTACGGACGCTTCGACGAAGTCAGCAGCTCTTCTAATTACGGAAGATCTCGCTTCCCTCGTTAGTTCAAAATAATATCGGGTCGTCTGTATTTCGAAGGCGAAGTTTGCGCAGGAACTGGCGGAGTTTAGGCTATTTATCCGCCGTGAAGCGTTATCCACAGTTTCGTCTGTGTGCACATTTCGCCGCGATTAGCGCATGTTTGTTAGTTCTTGGGCGTGAACTTGCACGAGGGCATTCGCCAATCAGTCGGTCAATATCCCGAGAGATATTCCTTCCCGAGAGACTCTCCAGGATCTTTGGGATAATAAGATCCTCAGGCAAAGAGAATCGGTGTCCTCGTGATGAAAGTAGAACGCCGAACAGATTGTCGGTTATCGATTTTGCGTCCGACCACAGACAGCCCCGTTATCTCGCTTTATAAATATTTAATTAAGCACACGGGGGAGTTACCCGGTATACGCGGAAGACCGCGCTCGATCGATTGGCGCGTAATGAAATAATGAAATATGTCACGAATAATGTCGTAAATTGCATTTGAAATTCCCTTTAGACAGATGTCAAGTGAGTTAAGCAATTTTACGTCGCGCGTGTGTGTACTCTTTTTATTAATAATTTAATATAAAAGAGGTGTATATTTTTATATTTTATATAATTTATATTCTATTTTATATGCACATATATAACATGAAGCCTGTAGAAATCTCCGACAAAATAATCGCAGAAGAATTATTTATCAGCCCAAATAACATTTTTACATGTTATTCTTTGAAATATTTTTCCTTTTTTAATACTGCGTAACATGACCAAATTATGACGCGTCCGTTTCGTGCGTTTTATCCTCTTGATAAGAAGTGGTTTTGGAGAGTTATTAAAATATTCCGCAATTTGCACGAGCATATTTGCGTGTAAAACGTCACATATTGTGTTACTATCGTGACAAGCGCGGTCTCTTATTTTCTGGGGAATATACCATATCGATAAACAGACGAAATGCCAGCTGTGCATTATCTATTGTCCAATTAAACATGCCAAAACGTCGAGCCTGGTCGGAAATATTTATTAGATGGGCATTCGGCTGTTGCTCTTATTTAATTTATATGTGCGTGTCCGATCGTCGAATATCCCCATCGACGATAATGCCTACTACCGTTGATAATCCCTTTGATTTGCGTTTGTTCAATGACGAATTTTTCACGGGATTTATTTTTCTATCCAACGAGATTTGCCTGGAAATACTGTCACATTGTTGGACAAAAAGAATATGGTTTCCACGTGTTATGCGATAGGACGGAAGATAAATGTAAAATACCATCGTGCGCTATCACGCACGTCAGAATTATTTGCGTTATCAGATCAGTCAGATTTCGTAACAAATAAAACGTTATGCGAACTTATAATCTGATCTAGTATTTTATTAAAGGGAATATTTTACGCGCGCGCACGAATACGCGTTACTTATTCACGTCTATAAGCCGGGAGCCGATTGAGAGGAGCTTTCTGGGACGATGAAAACTGAAATCTTTCCAAGGCCTGCCCCACGTTTCTCTCCGTTTCCTCTCCTTGAGAGGATTCGCCAGGTAGTTGCGCCACGTCGACCGTAAACTTGCAAACAATCACGATAATGGATGCCTTCTAGGAAAAGTTATAGTTGCGGTGGCGTAATAATCGGCAGGCCGTCGGATAGATAGAGAGAGATTCTCGAGAAAAGGAGAGAGGGTGAGAAAGAGGGATGGAAGAAAGGCGAGGGGAGGAAAAGAAGATGAATCTTTTGGGCGGACTCGGAGGACACAGATCCGAGAAAAAGCACGGAAACGTGTGCCACGAACTACGAAGGTTGTTTTCGTCGGGGATACGAAACCGAGCTGATTTTTTTGCTCTCCTCGCTCTCTGTTGCAACTTGGCTGTACGACGGTTGCATGAGCAGCAGCAGCAGCAACAGCAGCAGCCACCAACGGTGTCGCGTGTTTCACCTAAAGCCGAGCAACGTTTGTTTCTCTACGTGTCTGTATCTCTGTATATACGTTCGCGCCGGTTCAAGCCGAAGCTCTCGGAGGCGTCACATATGTCGCGTGTAATTTTAACATCCGAGTAGTCACGCGCGGAAATCGAAGGCTTCGTCGCAGAAAGCGAGTCCCATAATCTATGGAGTCGATTTTAGATACGGCTTCGCACTCCCGAAGTAAATCTAAAATTAATTCGACGAATTACGGACTCGTTCTCGCAGCCCTCTAATTCTTGGTTGTATAAATTTAAATACGGCCGATTAATATTCATTGTCTATCTTTACACATATTAAAGTTTATTTAGGATTATGCATGCTTTCCAACTTCTCACAGTTGCCTAAAACTGGTAATTTTAGACGAGAATATTAGACGAACACGTTATTTTTTAGTAAATTTAAGCGCGCCATGTCTTATTACATAATGATTATTCAGATTATCGCCATTAATAATCGACAACTTACAAATCACGTAATCCGCCTTCCACTAGTTACTATTGTTGCCGTTAATTTTTCATGTGCACGGTAATCTTCAATTTTCCAGGCGTCCGGAGCCTGGTGTAATGATCTAGAAAAAAAGACCTCCACGGCATTAGGTACACGTAATGGGCATGGGATGTTAGTTACGTATTCCCATTACAGAGATGCCCGCGTGCATGCCGCGGCCATAATGCGCACAGTGGATTTCTCATTATCGACGCCCCGTGATTTATGCTCTGTTATCGTAAGGGACATTGTACACGTAGTGCAGGATCTAATTCGGATTACGCTAAGAGATTACTGTGTAGGCAAAGCATCGGTTCCTGCTTTGGTCGTTTCCCATTGGTCGCCGAACGCAAACGCATTGTATCTGTAGCGTTCACATCGGCATGATCGGTCGAGCATGTCGATCGGAAATTTCCAATTCCAAGTGGGCCAAGTTATATAGGCACACATTCATTACATTTAACGAATCCGGAAGTGAAAAAAAGTGTCAGCCGCGTGTATTGTTGTAATAAAAAAACATTAATTTCTTTACCCTTTTCTTGGAAATGTTGGTAAATGCGTTAATATAGATATTATAAAAATTTAAATATATCACCACAAATGTTAGATGTTCCCCGTTTTTAAAAAGAAAATTATTTGCGAATCGCTCTTTACAAAAATTTATTATAGTTGTAATACGTGTTGCGGTCAATATCGCGCTCGAAATTGGAATTGGATTAGATTATATTGGAATCGTTTCAAACTGACAAAGTTACTTTCGTCGGACATCAATATTCCTAAATGAGGTTTCCATACTTTTTTTTTCTTTATTGATATAAAAGGAACCCTTAAGAACGAGATTATAACGTTAGAGTGGTACAAAATCAGAAGTTATAAGCAACGCACAGTCTTACACAAAGCAACGGGCGCTTGTATAGTAACGCACGTTAGGTTTCCATACTTGAAATAATGGACATTCCTGCCATCTGTGTTCGACACAATATGTTTTCCAGCGAGCGAACCGCAACTGTATGACGTCGGAAAAAAATTATCGCTCGAAAATATTGCTGCGTGATCAAAGTTATTTCGCGAGATCAAAGCAACCCCATTTTCCGCGGTACGTGCACGAGCTGCGCTGCGGCTTGCTGAACGTTTTTGTTTAGCGAAGTTGCGAATTTTTCTCGCCATTATCTCGTCTCGCGCCGACAAATTCCTCGGTGTGTCGAAACCGTTCGATGTTTATCTGCGATGGCGGCCACGTTTTCAGGATGCGTGTATTGTATATTCACGCGCGACGCTATTACGAGATCCCGCGACGAGAAACATCCCGTCGTAAAGCATTATTAAATGCTTCTCCGACTATCCACGCGCACGCGCACCATAGTTTCTATTACAATCGTGTAAAATTGTTACTTTCATTTATTTAGAGCGGAGTTTTCTTGCGACACGATGTCTCAAGAGGTATTCAACTCTCGACAAATTTGAGGTTTTGCTATGAAATATTTTATAAACACTCGTTAGCTATTTTATCTTGGTCACTGGATTTAATCACTATTTAATAAGATCGATGAATTAGCGAATCTTATATAAATGATGGATTTTGTTAATTAAGTGGAGCGATTCTTCTCTTATTTATCAAAACTCATCTCGCTGGAGAAACTAACCTCTTATTTTTATTATTTCAATTTATCTTATATTTCTATTTTTCCTTTAGATTTTTATCGCGCGTATAAATCATTGTTGTAGTCGCTTTCACTCAGGAATCGCTCATTCAAGCGTACTTATCGACCAAGATTTTCTGAAGTGCACTTGTAGCGCACTTTCACGTCGCGCTTCGTCTATTTTTCATTATTTCTCGACGCGCTTCGTTTACCTTCGGCAAGAAAAGCGCCTCCGTGTCTCTCTTTCATCCTGAACATCTATGATGGAGAGTCACGGTGCTCAATTTTGGTCAAAGCTTTTCTAGTTTAATCGAGAATCGGATCGTCAATGTTTATCTTTAATCTCATCAAAAATTTTTAACCACCAGAATTTCGTTTTAATCTATCTTAATTGATAGAGGTCTTCACTAAATATGTATGTATATGCACTTTTAACATTCTACGGCACCAGAAATAGATCTATACACGTTTGCCGAGGAAGCTGTAATTATACTTAATTAGTAAAATATCTGCATCTGAATATTCTTTAATTAAATTTTAAATAGAACTTGATTTATGTATTTTTATAATATTGTAAAACTGACAACAATAACGATTTTCTTTAATCTATTATGCGTGTTTTTTCCGGAACCATAAATTTATTAACTGTATACCTGTATGTCTAGTTATACTCACAATCAGCCAGCCGACTGAATAAAAAAAGAGGCACGGATTATAACAATTGTGCGTGCGTTTTTGGTGCGATAACAATGTCGCGTTGCGGTTTAATGGTTCGACAATCGATATATTTCACAATAACGCTAATCTATAGCGGTGCTAATCGCGGATGGCCACTTTATCGAGCGATCGATCGCGCGACGGGACATCAAAATCAGTTTGTAACAATTGCTAATGGCGCATCCTCGATCGGGACGCGCGATAGCTCGCGTATCGCCATCGCGTCGCGAGGCTCTTATCTCTGATCAAGAAACACAATCTATTCTACACCAGGAAACGCCGTGACTCTAATCGTGTGCCGGGAGAGCTCTATTTTAGACTCCATTTCGTTTAGACGGTGCGTTTACCAGGACGCACGAAAAAAACCAATATATTTTTTCGATATTTTTTTTGTAATATATCTATTTGACATATTTAGTTTCATATATCAGGGAATGATTGAGAGAAAACTTTACGAGCACATTTTCCACGTTCGTAAAAGCTGATCGAAAATTTTTCGTTTATTTAGCATAATATTTAATAAAGTGTACGTATATTACAATATAATATTATATTAGGTACAATTTTAATATATTTCCAGATAGAAGATATTTTAGCGGAGGAGAAAGATTTAATCCACTTCGAAGCTAACGGAAAAATACCTTTAGTCGAGTCGAGGGTGGAATTTTAGGAATTTTACACGCAATATACTTCATTTGCGTTCACTCGGACGAGAAGTGTAATAATAAAGCGCTAGACGGCGAACTTTTTTCGTACGTGTGTAATAAGCGCGCTATTTGTTTGAGAGGAAGAAAAAGAGGCGCTTTCAAACTTTTTGGCTTGCACGTAATAATAGAGAGATCGTTGGAAACACACTCGTTCCTGATGTATCTAATAATAGAGAGCCAGTTCCGAACTTCTTTCTTCACAAATGTAGTAATAACAGGCGAACGGTCCTAAACTTCCTCTTGATGCATGCTTCGATAGGGCGGCGCCTCTCGTAGTCTTTTAATACGTGTAATAACGGGGAAACGCGGTTCCCCCAAACTTTCCTGATGCGTCTAACGATGACGGCAGGAGTTTCGAGAAAGAATCCAACTATTCCTCACCGCACAAGACGTTTCGGATGAGAGAGAGAGAGAGTGTGGGTGGAAGGAGATCCGACCCGAGTGGCGTGCCGCGGGCGATTGATGACTTGTGACCCACTTTTCGAGCCATTGACCCAGATGCGAGGGTGCTCCGATGTAAGATATCGGAGTCCTCCTACCTATCTCTCTTTCCAGCGCGCTTCTCTTCCGCACTCTCTCCGCTCTCGACCGCCTCGCGGCTGACAGTAGTCGGTTAGTTTACTTTGACAGTGAGAACGTTTGGCCGATCTCATTCCTCGGATCGGGAGCAACTTAGATTACAAGATTTTCAGGAACCGATAGCCGATTGTTTCAAAAGTGATGCATGTCAAATTTCGAACGCGTCTTATTTACTCCACTTTACTTAGAATGTATTTAAATATTTGCTTTGAATAACGTTCAAGGCAAACAATTCGTTTGTGCGCCGTTTCTCAATTTGGATGATTCACTATCGTATTATAGATATTTATATTTATAAAAAATAAAATATAATGATAAGTTATTTAATCGCGCGACGGAGCGCGAGTCTCGTAATTTTCCGCAGAATTAAAGTTACGTCATGCTATTAGTCCTAATCGACGTGAACTATTTAGAACCGGCGTAAAATAAAAAATGTCCTTCGTTAGACGATGTTTTGCATGCGAAGAGTTATTAACGTGTTATTTTAAGCGGAGTGCATTTTAAACGAGCGACTTATCGCTCGATGAATCATCGACACGATCGTTACTCCATTTTTCTCTTATGATTCATTGTATAAGTGAAGGTGATATCGGTGGAACGCGTGATACTTTATCAATATTATCCGATGTAGATTAATGTATCATACGTAAAAATAGCCCTGATAGTGAGTAATTTATGTAGACGCCTGCAGGTGTCTATGTGGAAGGTTGAGGTACACTCGCACGTATCAATAGTTCTCTTTTGACATTTCTACGAGATTACATCATTTTCCTTGCGCCTTTTTGAATTTGAATTTTCTATCCAATATGTATACCGCGATAAAAAGTCGGCAATATTTTTTAATTTAAAGAGAAAATCTGTCGGAAGTTTTTTTTCCCCATTTTATTCATTTCTCCATGGAAATTTGATTAGACTTTATTCGCTCGAGAGTAAGATCAGAAAGCCATAAAATTCTTCTTTCCCTCTTTGTAATCTACCGTTTTAGACTCGCTCATATTTCACGCTGCAGCAAGCACGGGGGAAGAGAGAGAAAGAGATAGAGAAAGCAGGTCCAGGATTTGTTTATGAAATTTATGCTAAGTCAGGGTATAAGAAACCCAGATAAGCACCGGGCAGGCAGGCAGGCAAGCAGGTAAATTCGTCTCTGTCAGTCAGCGTTGCGATGGGTAGACGACGATGCTCTCCGACTCGTCTCATCCCCGCTCTCCCTCCCTCGCTCTCCTAGCTTTCTCCTAAGATCCTCTCACCGAATTGTGACAGCGTCGTCGTCCGCCGGAAGGATACGACACCGCGCCGCGCGTTGTGTATACCCGGTGTGCGCGGCGTCGTATCGAAAGGAGGCAAGGAGTGGGAGGTCGGACGGTGGGGTAGAAGTGCCATCGACGGCAAGGGTGGGGATCTGATGCTCGTGGTGGTGGTAGCAACGAGAACGGGTAGGGAGACCTCCACGTCGCAGAGGGCCGAGAACGGTGTAACGTTGCTCCGGAGTCCGACCAGCACCACCAGCTTCAGTATCGTTCCGGCCGCGGTCTCGTTCGGTCGTTCTTGACGAAGGGTCACGAGTTTACTTTCCTTCGGCATCGCCGCGACCGCCTCTCTTCCCGGCCTACTTTTGACCCGCAGAATACGTTACGGTCTCTTGGCGAACTTGGTCGCTCCGGCGACTTGGTCGTCGTCGAAGCTCATTATGAACATGGGCTAGATCGTAGCTTCCTTTATCCGCCCGAGAATCAGGATCAGTGGAATAATGTGTCGCGACAAGTAGAAGGAGAATCGAAACGGAGTTGTCAGTGCCAGAGTGGCAGTGCAAGTGCCGAAATTTATTTCGATATCATCTGAAGATTGCCGTCGCGATCGTACGCCTGATAGCATTGGTGGCGCGATCCACGGATATTGTAAGATGAGCCCGGCCTCCCAGGGCGCCCTGGAAGTGGAGCGTTACATCGGCAGCTGCCTGATTTCGTCCAACGTGCGCGCCGGATTGCACGGTAAGCCCGTGCCCGTTTGTCGGAAGCAGGAACAGCCAGCGACGGTACGCGGCGGCAAGGTGCGCGGTTGTTACAATGGAGGACAGGGTTACTCCGGGCTGGCTGATCAGCAGCAGTGTCAGGTGCAATACGGTGGTCCGGGCGGCTGGACGGGCGCGCCGCTGATATCAATGACGTCGAGTCCGCGCAGGTGTAATCAGCGTTTATCGCCGTCACTCAGCCAACAGCAGCAGCAGCAGCAACAGCAGCAGCAGCCGCCGCAGCAACAGCAACAGCATCAGACGTGCGGCGATCAGCAGCAGGTGCCACCGGGTGGTCTACACAAAAGCCCTCTGTCCAGGTTGGCGATTCACACGCAGGGCGCGCCTCTGATTCTGGCCGGGCGATTTTACAATCGTGGCAAGGTGCATAGCAACAACAACAATAACAGTGGCAATTGTAATGGTATTGCTAACACGCCACCCTGCGGCAACATCGCCGGCAATTACGTTCATAATAGCGCAAACCCGTCCATGACGAGCAACGTGAACGGCGCGACGAGGTGCCCGGCGTCGCGAATCGTCCCTCAAAGGCCGGCAGAGGCCACCGCCAAGAAACCACCGACGATGATGTCTTCGAACTCCAAGACAACGACAACGAACGCCGATTGTTCGTCCGCTGTAGCGAAGGAAAATGCCGGTTCCTCGAATATCGCGAACATCGACTCGTTGAGTATCGCGAGCGACGAGAGCTCCGGCTCGAACAATTCGGAGAACAGCCTGCCGCGCATCATCAAGCCTCGCAAGCGTAGAAAGAAGGACCGCAAGCCGCCAAACAATGTTGTCGCGAGTGGCGTCGACGCGGTTAAACCGGAGGAGCCGCAGGCGCAGCGGCAGCAGCCCACCGGTTGCGGCGCCACGACCGGGGAACAGTCCGGCGTCATCGGGGTGAAATCGTACGCGCCGACCTGCTACGAGCCAAGGATCTATGAAGCGGTCGCGCCGCATCTCAGGAACTACCGGAGGCCACCGGTCGGCCATCGTGAGAATATTTACGGCGGCTGCAGGGCGCCGTCGATGCAGACGGAAATGGCGGACGTCAGGCAGCAGCGGTACGTGCACCACCGGCATCATGTGCAAGTGAAAGTGCTAGACGACAACCGTAACGTGATCGCGGCGCCGATGCGTGCCACGGCGCCGCCCAAGAACTACCGGCATCATCACGTCAACGATAACGGCAACTGTAGCGGCAACCTGCCGCGACGTTACGTTCATGAATACGCGGGCGAGTCCTGCGAGGCCGCCGCCAGGGGGGACGGTCTGGGTCCGTGTCAGTGTCGATACTGCGACCCGGCCGGCATAATCTGGGACGTCGACCAGAACGGTTACTCGCCGTTCCTGACGACGACCCTGCCGCCGCCACCGCCACCGCCGTCGTCGTCGTCTGGCGTCGAGTACTGTCGCGGTAGTCACTTCGGCCAAATACCGCTGTTCCTGACGTCGCCGTGTACCAGTCTTCAGGAACGCGCGCTCGATAGAGCGTTCGACGAGCACTCTCGACCGCACGACGACGGGAGGGACGCGGGGCCCGTCCCCGGGCCCGGCGGCGTAGTGTTGAGACGCAGCTGGAGCGACCCGACGAGTTACTTCAGCTACGGCGAGGAGATTGCCGCGCCGACGAGAGACGTTGGCGTTATCGGCGATCGAGGGGGCCAGTCTGAAAGTGGGAGACACAAACGAACCCTCTGGCGCGGCGACAGCATCGGCACCGCGCCGGTGAGCTCGCCGGCGAACGCAAACGCCGCGGGCCCGAATGCCGGTAGCGGGTCTGCCACGTCCCCGAAGGGCCTGGAAGTGTCCACGGAGATCATCACGTCGCCCAACGGCCATCGGGATCTGGAGATCAAGTTCTACTCGTCGCCGTCGCCCGCCGAACGTTTCGCCGAGGAGGACAAGTCGTCGTCGAGTCTCGCCGGGGAGGCCGATGACGACGACAACGGGGACGACGACTTCAGCGATATATGGAGTTACCATGAGTCGAAGCTGCAGCAGGACTTCCGCACGCTGCTGCAGGCGGAAGAGTGATGGATCGTCGACGTTATCTAACCGAAGATGTTCTCGAGCGCAACGAGCGCTCGCAGTCGCGCGGACTCGCTCGGTGGAGTGCGAAGTGAGAGCGAAACGGCAAACGTCGATGACAGCGGAAACGGCGCTGAGAAAAGGAGAGTGCGTGGGTGTTGACGAGGTATTTGGCCCTGTTCCGAAAAGAAGTGACACGGGAGAGAGATACGAGCGATGTTGTACTTGTCGTTCGTCGTGCGCAAACGACTCGATTGACATTCGCCTTAATACTCCTTAGTCTCGCGATGCTCGCTTTTACGTGTGGTCTGGGATCTCGAAGGGGCCAGAGCCAAGCGTTCCCGCGCGAACGACGGTATCGCTTCGAGCCTCGACAAGACCGCGTCGAAGACGACAACGAGGAGGGGCTTCTCATCGCTAACGGTGTTCGTAGTATACGTGACGTGACGTGATGCGCGTGCACGCAATGCCGCACGCGACGTGCCGTCGCTCGGTACTCTATCTGATGTTTCGCGTCCAGCCAAGTGGATTGACTTCAGCAACCACCGAGAAACGGTGTCGATCAGTCTTGTCGCAAAGTGTGTTAGTCTCGAGAGATCGGAAGAGCGTGTACTTTGGTGTGTTGTACGTGTATACACGCGAGCGTACTTGAATATGCGTAACGCACGTGACCTCATCTATCGGGTCTTTTTAACGCATGAATTTTCTTTGTAGTAGGTTGTGACACGACAATCATCGTCAGTTATATAACCGGTTATATAATACAGTCTCTCGTATTTTTACGAGTGTTTTTTTTCTCTGATTTCGCTCCAGAGGTGACGGAACGTTAATTGAGTTAGATTGTTGTTGAGAGAAACCCCAGAGAATAACAACACGTTCCGTGTGTGTTTTTCAAAATCGATCCATCCGACGTTCCAATTTGCATCGACAAATTGGAGAATACTAGTTGATTAATTCTGTTAATTTATAAATATCTAGAGATAGAAAATACTTAGGTAATTCTGATTGATTTAATCGTCGATTATTCCCGACTTGGTGCGTGGAAATTAGCTACTTTCTCTTCATTTTTACAACTGCAATGATATTCGTGGTACAACCTACGGCGAAAGACCATGCGTAAGAGAAGTCTGCGAGCCAAGAAACGATAGAACATAAGAACAAGGCGGAAGGGACGAGGAATAAAATATGTAACGTTCCTGATATTTTATGTATTACCAATCAGAATATCGGAATGCCTTTACCGTGCCCTTTTGTAGACGTGGGACCACTCATCTCTCTTATGCTTCGACTATATCTGTTTTCCGATCGATTGCCCCTACACAATGATTATCTTATCATGAATTTATTCTATCTCATTCCGCAATCCCACGCCCAATTTTTATACCCCATTGTGTCTTGGCTCCGACGTATACTCGCGAGATCTACGCGTCTTAAATTATCGCTTCACGCGTAATTAGGTAGCGACTATTTTTCCTTGATGCCCATCGATTCGCGAAGTGATGATTAGTACATACTCCAACATCCTCCTTAATCGTTTTGCGGCTTGTAATTGAGCAACGGTGTTAAGAAACGCTAGATTGTCGATCGAAATTGTTCTTAACGCGACCAAACTCGTTTTAGCCGCGAAACGCGAGGTATTCTCAGTTATGCATCGCGCCATTCATGTCGAGATGTCGCGTGCGGTACCTAAAAGGCGCATCCGGGAAAACTAGTTTCGACCGCCGTGCCGGCCGCAAGAGGTTAATCACGAGAGTTAAGATGCAGACTCGCGCGCGTGGACGCACGTCTCGTCTGACTACGCACCAACACGCTCGCGTGGTGGCGATATACCCTGGCTTTTTCTCGCCGTCGCGTCGTCGTCGCCGCCACCACCGCCGCCGCGCCGCCGCCGCCGCCGCCAATTCAAGACGAGTAGCGGCAACGTGACCGTTTAAAACGTAACGTAGCAATTAATCGAAAGAACGATGAACGGTCCGGTCCGTTGCTGGCCGCCGTCACCGCCCCCGCCGCCGCCGCCGATCGTAATCGACGTCTGCTCCTTCCACCTCGCCTCTCCCTTCGCGCCCGATCGCCCGCGATAGTAGGTCGAACTGTTCCCCCGGCAGGAGAGGGAATCTTCATCATCATCTTCTACCCGCGAAAGGGGCCCGCCTCGCGTGAAAGGAGCTACCGTCTGTACTAGTAACTGCGTTTAATCGCGCGCTATCGCCGCGTTTTATCGGATAACTCGGCGCAACGGTTCAGCCTCGGAGTCGAGCGCCGATAACCGGGCGGCTAACTCTCCGAGTTCGTAACATTGTTTCGCGTTTCCCTCTATTTCTCCTCGCGCGCGCCGTTTACCGTTGCCTCTGCTAAATAACGGCAAGCGGACCAGATAAACGCGTTATTGATTTGTTCAATATCAATATAATCAAGTGGAACTATCGTTGCCGACATTTCGTCTCGACTCGCCGGAGTTGGATAGCAGATATTGTCGTACGTTCCGTTACGGGATATCTGACTCGTCCGGAATTGACGATTGGTAGCTCCGAAGTTTGTATTATTCCCTTTTCATTCTCAGGTCTTCTACAAATTAAATTATTGTCAGTGCAATTGCGTTCCAAATAAAGCCTTACGAATATTCGGAATATAGAATTTTGATTTTTTTTTCTCGTCTTTATTTTCAACAACGAAATGCCATTGGCATGTACTTAACATACTTGCTTAAATAAATTGAAACTTGTTTCTTCGGAATTCTAGTGTTGATAGAGATCTCAACTACAGTTAGGTAACTACGGTGAGGAATGCCATCGTGAATTCGTTAGATAACTTCTGTCAGTTTTTTTTTCCGGGAATATTAGTATGATCGATCGGTCACCGCACCGCCATGGGCCGATTATCGCGGCGATCGAAATGGGACGGGTCGAAGCGCTCCAGACCGAGCGAGGGTGGAAGGCGCGGCAAAGAATTACGCGGCAGGATCAGGCGTTCTATACCCGAGATATACTATATATCTACATTAGCGAAAGGCCATCGCGCAGATTTACACAGAGCGTAGAAGCGAGTAAACGTAGAAGCGAGTCGGCCGGTCACACACACGTATACATAGGCACGCCATGTCTATCACGAGTCGCGTCGTGATAGGTCGACTCGTTCTTCTGTAAATCTGCGCTCGATGATCGAGAGAGCCTCGGTCGAGGGGACCGAGGTCGCGCGACGAATCCCGCGAATCCTGCGTCGTTTTATATGCGATATACGAAGACTATACCATCTGTCCCCGTTCCCTCGCGACATTATACGTCAGCTAGACGGACAAGACATATGCTACGAGCCACCCAGCATCATCACACGTTGTCATTTCACCGTACACATACACACACACATGTGCATACAAACTCGGCAAAACCACCTATCGTTAGACCGTAAGGCTAGAATCTAATTGTAAGGTGATCCATTTAGATTATTATCTTCGTTGTCTATATGTGTATAGAAGAAATTGTGCGAAGACGGCACGCCTTTTGTTGTCACGATTTTGGAGCGCGCGATGGAAAAACACGACGATGATGAGACGAGGTATGATCGGGGAATATAATAGGTAGATGGATATTTTGAATGGGTGTTTTTTGCGTATGATACGTGTCTCGTTTTGGAGAAACGGAAGAAAATGAATACGTATTCAGAAATAATGAAATGATGGAAGTATTATTTTCGTTGCTATTAAAAAGAGATGTTTAAATTTGAAAAAATTCCGCGTTGTTTCTTATTACAGTTACAAAAAGAGGTAGGATAAGATGGGCTATTTGAGTCAGTTAAAGAAAAAATTTGATAAAAAATTTTCAAAACAGGGAGGGGCTTTTCAATTTTCAGGGTAAAGAGGGGTTTTTTGGTTTTTTAGCTTTTTGTCTCGAAAATTTTTTATCTGATTTCTTTAGCTGACTGAAATAGCCTCTCCTTACTCTACAGTTACTATATATATTACGAATGCAAACAGCAATCGGAGGGACACAGGTTTGGCGTTCCAGTTTTCCAGAGATATATAACGCGGTAGAATTATTCATGAATATTTATAGCAGCCGTTTCTTCAAAAAGAAACGCGCGCGGATTAAACTAGGAGGAAACCGATGAAATCTTGTTAGTATTCAGTACACTCGCGGTGCTGGGCATACGAAGGGCAGGCCATAAAAATTCGACAACGGCGACGACGACATTGTCCGTTTGGGCTATAACGGGTGTGCGCTTTGTGCCGAGTTTGACGTACGTAGCGTTCCCCGAGCGAACGCGAAGAATGATATTAGCAATATTTCTCTCTTGCCGGCGAGTCGCACCTTGCGTGGCAAATTTTATTGCCGAGTGGCGACAGATAAATATTGTCCTTGGTTCCTTGTTAAGGCGGAGCGCGCGCGCGCGCGCACGCGACACACATCGATGCATAATCATGCAATGCGTACGCGAGGAAATCGCATTCGAGAAAGAAAAGAAAGAGCTAGAGAGAGAAAGAGAGAGACTGCTTTAATAATATCGTCGTCGATATTTTTCTTCGTGGATTCCCATCAAGTCGTATCCGAGGGAAAAAGGCCAGCCATTTGCAAATGTTCATTCATGTTTTATCCGATTGCGTGCGATGTTTGTCGACGCTGTGTTGTATGTCGACGTATTTTCGGTTGTATTTAACGTCGCTGCATAAATGCGCTTATACGAGTGCATCGGACGTAGCGTCCGGCGGGAAAAGCGAAACACGTCAGAGAGTGATTTAAGTCGAGCGACTATGGCGTAAGTCTATTTTAAGACTTTGTCGTAAAAGCATTTTTATTTCTACGTATCAACGTACCTAAGCGGCATTTTTTATCGAGGGTCTTAACAAACACGCTTGAATCGTTTAGCAAATTTATATGAGAGGATTAAAGGAAGGAAATCACGCGTCGCGTCTTGTGTATTGCTCTTAGGCTCGTTTTCAACAAGTTATCACTTTTGCTATAGGCCTTCCGACACAAATTTCCTTCTGACTCGAGTATATGTGGCTACACTTTCGGCAATCCTGATTATTCGTCCGCGTAGCTTATAGCGTGTTCTTATACATTACAATACTGTAAAAAGTATGCAGCTTCTATAACGCATCCATGTTATCGGATAACGAACAGTGCAGCAATCATAAAATTTTGTCGTAACAAAAATGAAGAGATAATATAGCGTGTTTGTTATGCACGACCTCTTTGCGAGAAATGGCGGCTTTAGTCCGGGAATATTCAAGTGTTTCTCGACGTGTCGGATAGGAACGGTGAACGACGTCTGCTGATTTAGCCGCGAAGCCTGTTACGAACAATTTTCTGGCGACGCGTCAACGGAAGTGACTTAATTTATTTACCGTTCTCTAAGCGCCTAAGAAATTTGTTAAGACGCGTATGCGAATGTCGCGGCTGAGAAAAGTGAAAATTGACGAATAAACAAAAGAGAGAAAGAGAACGATGCGTGGAGTCGTGTTTTTGAAAAACAATCCCAACGTCGTTGAAGATGCTCTCGAACGAAATCCTCACCACCTGTTGACCACCCGAAAATCGTAATGTACGCGAAAAAGGAAAGAGCGAGAGAAACTCTCTTTTTTTAAGTATTATCGTTCTAAATATTTGCGATTTTTATTTATATTTACCGAATATCTGGAAAATACGAGGACAAAGAATGGCAAATATTAAAGAAAACAACCACGGCAAATATTGGACAAACAAGGAACATTGAAAGAGTTAAAAAAAAGGATTAAAAAGGATTAGAAAATGTGCAGATATTGATGGGAATAAAATATATGACAGCGAGACGCTTGATCGACAAATCATTCGCTTTTCAGAAGCTTGAAGCCTGACATTAAAAAATTCTGACATTAAGAATTTGTAAGAAGTGCACCTTTTGCGTTTCTCTTATGAAACAATCGCGATTTAGTTTGCTATGCGTTTGCAATAAAATTCAATTATCTAAGAGTTTTACAAACGTAATCATGTAAAGAAAATATTAAAAATAGACTCGCACTAGGTCGCATTTGTTTCATGCTGTCCAGCCAAGATTTCTTCGGTTCTGATGATTTTGCCTTTCCCGATCGCCCGTCCAATGTGATCGCTTCAGAAATCGTGCTTTCCGTCTGATCTGATCTCTGACGAAGACAGAGGGAGAGACTCGAAAACAGCCGAAATGGAGGGAGTTCAATGAGCGCGACTTAATGATCCTCGATTGGTTTTTTTCTCTTCATCCTTTCTTTTCATTTTTATTCCCCATGTCGGCCGTTGACCGTTTTTTGATTCTCTCTTCCTTCTGCTTCTCCTTTATGTATTTATTTCACTCATCGTCAATTGACGTTAATAATGTATTGTGATAATGCAACGATATACACACAAAACACACACATTTACACACATGTACTTGTGTATACATACCGATACTCGGCTCCGCTTCGTCGTAATAGACTGATCAACCAAGCCGACCTACCAGCGTCGCCCATATAGTGCTGGTTGCACTAACTCGAATCACACTGTTTGGAAGAATCAATAAAAACGTCTTTAATTTATTCGTAGTTATTACTTTTATTGTGTCCTGTTTATGAATCCGTATTAGATTAATAAACAATGTGCATGTGAAAGAGAATATATTTATATTTAAAATATAATAATATCATAGATGTGTCTTTTTTAGAAGTAGAGTACATACATAAAGCCATCATAAACTTTTATTATTTTATAATAGATGAGAGATACGCGACGAATAATTTTGTATTGCTGTACCTAATTATATACGAGAGATTTTAATTTTTGGGGTTTTTAAGGCAACTTTTGCAGATAATTTGGTAAAAATGCATAATAACGGACCCAGCCCCAATGACATTGACCATGACATATGTTGTCAAGGTCACCCTCCTAAGTGACCTTCAGAATGTTTTAGCCGTCGCTCATTCTTTATTAAAAAGTTATCAACAAAAAAAGTTTGAAAAATATAGCAGTTATTTTGAGTATTGAAAGGCATAAACGACTAATATGTACGTGGAAATAGTACATGTATAAACGAAGGAAAGTTATTTAAAGCAGTGAATCGTTAATATATTGAACAGTCTTTTTGTTAAAGCAGAGAATAGTTGGTATACAAAAGTACGTATAATATATACAATTTTGTGTTGGAAAGGATAAATATAAAGGGAGACCGGGGCGAGATCGACAGTTTTTTTTTGGTGCCGATTTTTAACAACAAAATAAATAATTTTAGTTAAATGTGGTATACCGTTGTAAAGAGTGAACCTTTAGCTGCAAAATTTATATAAGAAATTTTTGTCTACGTCGCTTTGTTTAACCGGTATAGAGCAAAAACGACAACGGTGGAAAAATTGAAATTTCAAAAATGCCGGGGCAGAGTCGTCACTCCATAAATGCATAATTCCGATTATGAAAACTGATAGGATACATTTTATTTTTATGTTAATTTGTTCTTATATCATTTTTATGCTACCGATTAATACGCCATAAATGTTGTTTTCCCTTTCTGTAATTTATTATAGTTCGTAGAAGTTCGCTGTAATTGTCCCGAATGGAAAAACTAATTTCGAAGGACAGAAATTGAGCTACCGCGTATCCTTCTTTTTCTTCCCGCACCTCCGATCCACGAGCATCAATTCGCTCATGGTGAACGAAGTCACGCGAGGATAACGATAACTCAATCATCTTCCCCATGCGTTTTTCATTCTCCTTTCTTTCTCTCGCAAACAAGCGGATTGAGTGAAAATAACGCGGGACGTTCAATTTACTCGTTTATTCAGATGAAATTTACTGAGACGGCAATTTTGCCTTCCGCTCGTTACACGACAAAATGTAGGTACAGAGCCGCATGACGTAGCGCGTATTATAACGAGTTTGACTTATGGTAAGTACGGTAACAGAGTTTGATACGTATTTAAGATTATATGTATCCCGTTGGCGAGCTGATTTATCACGCGAGCGGCGATTTAATATCCCCGACAGGGGTAATGATATAAAACACTTAAGTCACGATCGCTCGGCATTACGGCTAGGTCGGCTAGCATAAACACAGCGGTTAAAGTAACATAAGTATTAAGCGATCGGCCAGAATTGAGCTTAAAAATGTCAACTACTATTAGGATGTAAATTGTATCAGCCATTTCAGGCAGTGATTCTCGATGTTAATGTAACTTTTCATCGATCATATCACACATAACTCAAGTAGCATGGATCTTGAATGTCCGTAGCGTAGTATTACACCCGTAATGCAAGGGATTCTTAAATTGGTTAATTACTCTTTTTAGAGACGTGGGTTTTCCTTGATAATTGTGCAGTTGCGATCTTTCACCGTGGGTGGCACGATATTATTTATTCAAATGCCGTTTACGCGCCGTATTTTCTGGAGGAATCCTGCCGATTTCATCGCCGGTTTTGCATCCCCGCCCTCGACGCCTCCGCGTCGATGAGCAAACGCACCGATTCCCCCGGGAATCGGTGTATGCACTTGGCCGATGCCGGATCGTCATTCGACGACGGCGAACGTAATCCGACGATCTCCTCTTCCTTATCTCGGAATTGAGTAATGGCCCTTTAGCCGGTTCGCGTGTGGGTTGGTAAACTGCTATAATTCGCCCACGTTGCCGCACTCCCTGGTACTGTTAACATTAGCTCTTCACACGTCTGTTCTACCGCACCCTTTTTTATCGTTGATGGTCCTTATGATTGGGTTAATCCTTATGATTTGCTTGCTGCATTTATTGCGAATCTCTGTGTTTAAGGATCAGAGACTCCGCTGCATCTCTTGATAAGAGAAGAAAAGAAAATGCGGAAAAGCTATATTTATTCTTTACGTTAGGCTAATACAATGTTATAATTTATTTTCTTTTAATTTAAGAGAGAGAGAGAGAGATAGAGACAGTCTGCTTTTATATTTTTTATTTCATTATATTAACTTAACTTTTGTTATATATACCTACACTCTAAAAATTTTTAAAATTTCTGCTCAACATTTTTGTTGGAAATAAGAATCGTGTAACTTGGCGGATTTAGGTCACGCTTACGGTCAGTCTCAGGATCTCTTGTCTTTCAAAATGAATGTTCGTAATCAATGACACCTCATTAGCCGGTCGACGCTTTGCCTAACAGCCTGCGGCATGCTGTGTCGATTGAATTAGCCATCATCGGCGTGCATGCGCGTGTGTGTACGCGACGTAATCCGTCTGTCTTATCGCGTGAGCCGTTGCTCGTGATGAATCATTATACCGGTTAGGATTAGGGACGTCAATCACGACCGGGGGGAAAAAGGATAAAAAGACATCGGGAACACGAAACCGGTATGCCGATGTCTACGACAGATTTCACTCAGGAGGAGTCAATCGAACGAGTCGATCGAACGCAGCGTCGAAGTTTGCAAAACGGCTAATCACGAGATTGTTGCAATTCACGGTGGTTATTGCGTGGCGAATACAAAGTCATTCGAGCCGTTATCTGTTAATTCGAGTTTCCTCGTAAAAAAAATTCACGAAGAAGTACCACACGTGTATCGTGGGAGGGAACGACATCGTATCGAAGAGAGCAGATTAAGATTAAGACGGATTAAGCGTCCATCGCGACTTGTATTTTCTGTTGCATGTAGCGCGATACAGTTGTTTATGCAACATAGATTTAAATAAACAAGATTATAAAACCCCGATGTGTTAAGTATACGATTTAAATTTATACGCGAATTTAAAGTGATTCAGATTTATCGATGCATTACTTCATGTACGCATCATGTAAACCGCAACGTATGTATGTGTTGGTTCTAACGCGTACATATATCTTTCAGCTATACCGATCAACCAATTACCATATTTTCATTAAAGTATTTGTTAAGGTATAATATTTTATATTATATATACGATTTTATATAAGCATCGCGCGTATAAACGTACCGAAGACAAGTAAATTTGACGTCACAACGAAAGAGGAAAATTATGTAAGAAGTGTATAACTTATATCATTGATTACGTATGTGAAGTTAGCACCCCATTTTTTAAATTTTGAAATTTTAAAAGTTGTTCCGGATTGTTCTAGACTTGTTCTAAATTGTTCCAGAAGATCAAATTTTTAAAATAAAAATATTTGCGGAAAATTAATAAAAACGATTTTTTGACCTGGCACCCCATTTTTCGAAAATCGAACTTTTTAAGGTTGTTCCAGGTTGTTCTAGTTGTTCTAAACATTGTTCCAGAATATTAGTTTGATTGGTCAAAAACTTTAAAAGATATTGAAAAAAGAAAAATTTAGGAAATAACAATTTTTGGCCATTTATTCGTAAACAATATGACTTACAAAACTGTCGATTTAAAACATATTTCTAACCGCGTAGAACAACTCAGAACAAAATTTTTAAGACCAGAACACGATCCCAAAGGGTACTTTACTCTTCATCGGAAAAAATTATTTTTTGATTTTCTTGGTTTAAAATCTTGTTCCAGGCTTCTCGTTTTAAAACTATTGTATTCTCCACTAGAACAACTCAGAACAAAATTTTTGAGACCAGAACAAGATTCTAAAGGGTACTTTACTCTTCATCGGAAATAATTACTTTTTGATTTTCTTGGTTAAAAATCTTGTTCCAAGCTTCTCGTTTTAAAACTATTGTATTCTCCACTAGAACAACTCAGAACAAAATTTTCGAGACCAGAACAAGATCCTAAAGGGTACTTTACTCTTCATCGAAAAAATTTATTTTTCGATTTTCTTGGTTAAAAATCTTGTTCCAGGCTTCTCGTTTTAAAACTTATGTATTCTCCACTAGAACAACTCAGAACAAAATTTTTGAGACCAGAACAAGATCCTAAAGGGTACTTTACTCTTCATCGAAAAAATTTATTTTTCGATTTTCTTGGTTAAAAATCTTGTTCCAGGCTTCTCGTTTTAAAACTATTGTATTCTCCACTAGAACAACTCAGAACAAAATTTTCGAGACCAGAACAAGATCCTAAAGGGTACTTTACTCTTCATCGAAAAATTTATTTTTCGATTTTCTTGGTTAAAAATCTTGTTCCAGGCTTCTCGTTTTAAAACTTATGTATTCTCCACTAGAACAACTCAGAACAAAATTTTTGAGACCAGAACAAGATTCTAAAGGGTACTTTACTCTTCATCGGAAAAAATTACTTTTTGATTTTCTTGGTTAAAAATCTTGTTCCAAGCTTCTCGTTTTAAAACTATTGTATTCTCCACTAGAACAACTCAGAACAAAATTTTTGAGACCAGAACAAGATCCTAAAGGGTACTTTACTCTTTATCGGAAAAAATTACTTTTCGATTTTCTTGGTTAAAAATCTTGTTCCAGGCTTCTCGTTTTAAAACTATTGTACTCTCCACTAGAACAACTCAGAACAAAATTTTCGAGACCAGAACAAGATCCTAAAGGGTACTTTACTCTTCATCGAAAAAATTTATTTTTCGATTTTCTTGGTTAAAAATCTTGTTCCAGGCTTCTCGTTTTAAAACTTATGTATTCTCCACTAGAACAACTCAGAACAAAATTTTTGAGACCAGAACAAGATCCTAAAGGGTACTTTACTCTTCATCGAAAAAATTTATTTTTCGATTTTCTTGGTTAAAAATCTTGTTCCAGGCTTCTCGTTTTAAAACTATTGTACTCTCCACTAGAACAACTCAGAACAAAATTTTCGAGACCAGAACAAGATCCTAAAGGGTACTTTACTCTTCATCGAAAAATTTATTTTTCGATTTTCTTGGTTAAAAATCTTGTTCCAGGCTTCTCGTTTTAAAACTTATGTATTCTCCACTAGAACAACTCAGAACAAAATTTTTGAGACCAGAACAAGATTCTAAAGGGTACTTTACTCTTCATCGGAAAAAATTACTTTTTGATTTTCTTGGTTAAAAATCTTGTTCCAAGCTTCTCGTTTTAAAACTATTGTATTCTCCACTAGAACAACTCAGAACAAAATTTTTGAGACCAGAACAAGATCCTAAAGGGTACTTTACTCTTCATCGGAAAAAATTACTTTTTGATTTTCTTGGTTAAAAATCTTGTTCCAGGCTTCTCGTTTTAAAACTATTGTATTCTCCACTAGAACAACTCAGAACAAAATTTTTGAGACCAGAACAAGATCCTAAAGGGTACTTTACTCTTCATCGGAAAAAATTACTTTTTGATTTTCTTGGTTAAAAATCTTGTTCCAGGCTTCTCGTTTTAAAACTATTTTATTCTCCACTAGAACAACTCAGAACAAAATTTTTGAGACCAGAACAAGATCCTAAAGGGTACTTTACTCTTCATCGGAAAAAATTATTTTTTGATTTTCTTGGTTTAAAATCTTGTTCCAGGCTTCTCGTTTTAAAACTATTGTATTCTCCACTAGAACAACTCAGAACAAAATTTTCGAGACCAGAACAAGATCCTAAAGGGTACTTTACTCTTCATCGAAAAAATTTATTTTTTGATTTTCTTGGTTAAAAATCTTGTTCCAGGTTTCTCGTTTTAAAACTATTGTATTCTCCACTAGAAAAAACTCAGAACAAAATTTTCAAGACCAGAACAAGATCCTAAAGGGTACTTTACTCTTTATTTTTTCCGATGAAGAGTAAAGTACCCTTTAGGATCTTGTTCTGGTCTCAAAAATTTTGTTCTGAGTTGTTCTAGTGGAAAATACAATAGTTTTAAAGCGGGAAGCCTGGAACAAGATTTTTAACCAAGAAAATCGAAAAATAATTTTTTCCGATGAAGAGTAAAGTACCCTTTAGGATCTTGTTCTGGTCTCAAAAGTTTTGTTCTGAGTTGTTCTAGTAGAGAATACAATAGTTTTAAAACGAGAAGCCTGGAACAAGATTTTTAACCAAGAAAATCGAAAAATAAATTTTTTCGATGAAGAGTAAAGTACCCTTTAGGATCTTGTTCTGGTCTTGAAAATTTTGTTCTGAGTTGTTCTAGTGGAGGATACAATAGTTTTAAAACGAGAAGCCTGGAACAAGATTTTAAACCAAGAAAATCGAAAAATAATTTTTCCCGATGAAGAGTAAAGTACCCTTTGGGATCGTGTTCTGGTCTTAAAAATTTTGTTCTGAGTTGTTCTACGCGGTTAGAAATATGTTTTAAATCGACAGTTTTGTAATTCATATTGTTTACGAATAAATGGCCAAAAACTGTTATTTCCTAAATTTTTCTTTTTTCAATATCTCTTAAAGTTTTTGACCAATCAAACTAATATTCTGGAACAATGTTTAGAACAACTAGAACAACCTAGAACAACCTTAAAAAGTTCGATTTTCGAAAAATGGGGTGCCAGGTCAAAAAATCGTTTTTATTAATTTTCCGCGAATATTTTTATTTTAAAAATTTGATCTTCTGGAACAATTTAGAACAAGTCTAGAACAATCCGGAACAACTTTTAAAATTTCAAAATTTAAAAAATGGGGTGCTAACTTCACAACGAAAGAGGAAAATTATGTAAGAAGTGTATAACTTATATCATTGATTACGTAAAAGTGGAATCAACGTGAAGAATTTTAAACACGATTCCTGTGGCATATAATTAGTTTCTGCTCCATCTACTGTGTAATTTGCCAGCGACACATTCACTGATAGTTGATCAACATTCATATTTCATCACGCAGGTATATAATTGTGCACTATATTTTAATATTACTACACGTACGGCGGTTGTCACATATTTTGACTTTGTTGCATGTTATCAACATAAAACTTATGACAGTTTCTCTCACTTGTAGTTTACCTATAAGAAAAGCTTCAAAATTTTATCACTAATTCTGCATTTATTATATACTGACAATGAGTACAATAAATTATTATTTTGTTGTCTTAGGTATATTTACATTAATTTTTTCATCTTAATAATTCTTTATAACTGTTAATAATTAAGACCGACTAACATTATGATCAGATATGTACATAAGTATGCAACTAAATTATTCCTAATTATACTCGTATTTTTAATTGAAACATACAATGTACTTACATACGTTTTAGCTGAAGAATTAGTGATTTTGAAATCTTTACCGTATTTTTTCTGCACGTAAATTTTTTTTCTTTGAAGGAGAACGAAAAATTCGCACGTACACATCAAGAGGTCGTTCGAGAATCGTTATACGGGGTTTCACAGCGACCTCTATTAAGCTGGACCCCCCACCATCGCAAATCAAGTTTGCACCTGGTCAAAAATTTAGTGTTTTTTAGGTGCTAATTAAGTGCCCTAGTCCGAATTTAGGTGCTCAAGCCGTTTAGCAGGAAATCGCAAAAAAAGGGAGGGTCCAGCTTGCCATTAAGCTGGACCCCCCCATACTAGAAAAAAATATATTGAGTGAAGACAAGTACACTATCATTAGGTGCCAATTAAGTGCTCCAAAATAACGTTAAAGAACCTTAAAATATTGATAAAATATAACATTATTTTAAAAATATTACTATGTACTGAACACAGCACCGTCGCATCCAACGCCAACGCTTAAAAAATTTGTTGCATGAATATATTCGGTACTAAAATAATCCAGAAAACACATATTATCAAAATATTCCAAGATCTGAGTTTGTTGCAAACAGTAAAACAATTACGATAATTAACTTAAACCAGCCGTTGGGGCGCCGCGCTCTAAAGTTCATTACACGATCGTCAAGGAATTAGGTACTCTCATGACAATGGTATTAAAATAATCCTGAGACATTGTACTTTGAAAAAATACAATAATCAGAATTTAGTGCTAACTGCATCGCGTTGGAATTAATTAGTTTATCCAGAAAGCGCGCGCGGCGCGCTCTAAAGTTTTTTCAAAGTACGATGTCTGAGGATTATTTTAAAATTATAATCATTGGAACACCTAATTCCTTGACGACCGGATAACGAACTTTAGAGCGCACCGCGCGCGCTTTCTGGATAAACTAATTAATTCCAACGCGATGCAGTTAGCACTAAATTCTGATTATTGTATTTTTTCAAAGTACAATGTCTCAGGATTATTTTAATACCATTGTCATGAGAGTACCTAATTCCTTGACGATCGTGTAATGAACTTTAGAGCGCGGCGCCCCAACGGCTGGTTTAAGTTAATTGTCGTAATTGTTTTACTGTTTTCAACAAACTCAGATCTTGGAATATTTTGATAATATGTGTTTTCTGGATTATTTTAGTACCGAATATATTCATGCAACAAATTTTTTAAGCGTTGGCGTTGGATTCGACGGTGCTGTGTTCAGTACATAGTGATATTTTTAAAATAATGTTATATTTTATCAATGTTTTAAGGTTTTTTGACGTTATTTTGGAGCACTTAATTGGCACCTAATTATAGTGTACTTGTCTTCACTCAATATATTTTTTTCTGGTATGGGGGGGTCCAGCTTAATAGCAAGCTGGACCCCCCTTTTTTTGCGATTTCCTGCTAAACGGCTTGAGCACCTAAATTCGGACTAGGGCACTTAATTAGCACCTAAAAAGCACTAAATTTTTGACCGGGTGCGAACTTGATTTGCGATGTTGGGGGGTCCAGCTTAATAGAGGTTTCACAGCGCGTAGTTTCTCGCTAATTATGCGGCTTGTCATTAAGACGCTCGCGAAACCCGAGGGCATCATCGACCCACCGACGTTGCATCGCACAGTCCCGCTGTTTTTCATCCGGGGCGTCATAATCACGCACGCTTTGTATCGCTACATTGGCACCTTTTATACTCGTTAGTACTCCTTCGTTCACTTCGCAAGAGGAGGACGGAGAGAAAGAGAGACAGACAGAGCGAGTAGGTATCTCGACGACACATTTGTGCACCGCGCGCCGCGCCGTAAGTATATTTTAAGAGACGCGCCATTTCCAGCCAATTTGCATCTGAATACGAGCGCCATAATGGCCTGAACTTTTCATACGTGACCTTGTCGCGTATCACGAACAAAATGTGCCTGGGAGAACGTCGTCGTTGTTTCGCCGCCTATACGGTCGTTCTTAATTACGACTATTATTGCGGAACGAAAGCATCCTCGGCGCGCGGACGGAGGAGCGGTTGCTCGGTAATGTAGGTATACGACGTGCTTCATAATTTGTAAGCTAGGATACTAACAATTATATGACATGATTTTGTAAAGATAGTCAATTCCCGATTTTTAATGTAATTTTTTATTTTTTATCTATCAGTCGATGGTATTTCCCGTCGAGGTGTAATCGGCGTTATTTTTTACATTTCAATTTAATAATGGATGGATACAACCTTTATATTCGCACGCGTTTTGATACGTATGTTCCATAAAACTGACAACGTTCGCTTCAGGCATTACTCGCGAATAATTGATATTCATTAGTTATTCTGAGTAATTATTTGAATAACTATTGTTGGGTTGCAGTTGGGTGATATATTCCGATCATAAATATTCATTATATCATTATTGTCCGCGAGACGCAAAAATGCACACGTTACCGCAAACCATATCGCGATTTGTTTTTTCAAGAGAGATTAATCCAATCTTTTTGAAATTAAGTTTAATTCTTATAAATTGCTTTTAATAATTATGCGGAACGGTCCGCGGCAAATTCACACACGGGACAGCTCGTATAAGCGCACACCACAATCGAAATATAAGCAAGAAGACTTCTCCCAGTAACGAGCGGCAATTATTATAAGAGCGATAAGTGTACGGTGTTTGCGCGAGGTGGGTCTCAAAGCGGCGGGTCGCGAAAGAAGTGCTTAGCCGCCATAAAATAATTGGCGAGTATTCTCAGGTTGTACTTTACAACTTGGGTGCTGTTGGCCGCGATGTTTTTCACTAGCTTCGCACTTTGCCACGAGTGCGAGTTAAAATTGAATTTTGTACGATTACTCTCGTCCTGTGTTTACCTATTAAAAATTTAAAAAGTTAGAAGACAAATTTCAAAGAGGGAATATTGTAAATGCTTATTAAACATTCGTTTACGTTTTTCTCATTTATTGGCTTCTGATATTAAAACACTCAAATAGACGTTATTCATATTCGTTAATTACCACCGATGCTTGTTCGCGTATTGTGTTAATTACCGTTACACGTTTACTAGGCCGTTAAATAAATTAACTCTACCGAGTTAAAGTGTAGACCCGCTGTAACTTTCAGCTTTTTCGCTGACTCCTCGCAAACGTGTTATTTCTCCGGGGGAAAACTTCTACCCGGGGATTTTGCGTAGAATTTATTGCCACCGCGCCGCTGCTGGCATAAATCGCGAATTTAACGGGCGCGTTCATTCCTCGAAATTCGTTCGATGAGCCCCCGACCCGCGGTGGAAAAAGTATCGAGTTTTAACATTTTTTTTTCCAAGAGGCGGAAACGCTGTTGTTTCGCGCGGCCTGTAAAAATAAGGTTCGTCTAACAGTATTGAAAAGTTTTTAACGATTCACCGATGGAGCCGTCAAAGCCGTAATTCCTGCCCGTTTTACTCCACGATACCGTACCACTCCCGCCGATACTATCGAATGGATGCCGTCGGATTAAGTAGATCGACCACGGTTAACGTTGCACGGCAAGTGTTCTCTGCAAGTCGGCATACAGCCATGGCCAGAAGTGCTTCGTAGCTTGAATAAATTCTGTTACGCCGAGATATTTTATTTCATAGATTTAAAATGTATAATAGAATTTCGTGTTGAGTGACGAACATTGGAACGCGATTATTAGAAAAATATGCGGTATTTTTTTGCTTTACGAAAATCAACTGTTTTGTCTTATTGACATTTATCGAAGAGCCTTGTACTTTTTGTTAAGGCTGTATCTAATACACACATCCGAGGCCTATATCTCGGTGGTACATTAGCGTATTATCGAATAGAAGATAATAACAAGATATTACAGTCAGCGTTTAGTCTGTTATAATTGCGGATAAGTGGGTTAGAGCGATCGTATTAATCCAAATGCTCGGCGTACGAACGGCTCAATTGTTGAGAAATAGCGAATTAAGCGGCTTAGATACCTCGATCGTTCCATCGCGACGGAATTTACAATGCAGAAAACAACTTGACAACAATCTGGTTTAAAGATTTCAGATTCAGTGTTTGAATTACGGTTGAAATCTGCTCAAACTAAAACGAATTCAAGTAGATTTCTCTCCGAAGTGTTGTTTATATATCTTTATATATTAAAATAAAAATCAGCAGAGATGCACGATGACTCGTCACGGGAGAAAAGTTGGTAATTTTGCGATTAAAAGTTTCATTATAATAAATCATTTGCGATGATTTAAGCAGCAGAGTTTAATAATCGAATGGTGTTAAATAAATACACAGTCATGAAATAGGATTTTTAGAAAGAATATGTTAGTTTCACGCACGCACGCACATATATATGTATTCTATTTTTTTTCCAATTCCAATTTCGGCGATTAAACGGGAGCAAATTACCAAACAAATCACGAGCGAATCGTCAAGCGAAATGATAACTGCATGCTATGATCGAGTTTTCAGTTCCGAATAGGTCAACTTTGCTTTAGCTGATTGTGAGTGATATTACATGGCCTAGCGTCATTGGACGATCTCGAGCACGCCGCGGAGGCCAGACACAGTTTACGAGCGCGCGTGACGATGCACGTGTTATTACAACACGCAGTAAACTAATGGCAGCGAAATGTTAGCGAAATTATCAGGTGGGCCGCATCGCGTTGTTGGCGTTGGCCGCGCGCCGTCTACCGTCGTTGACATCGCGCCGCACTTGTGCCACCGGGGTTATCGTGTTACGCATTCGCGTGGCATTCCGGCCACCTGGCTCTCTGTCGGTGGCACGTTACACGTAAATCATCGCACGTGGAGAACTGACGGAGTCACCGCTGTCGCTCGAGCCACTTCAAATGTCGGCCTGTAATCGTATACCCAGCGGGCAACGAGCCCGCTTGCGGATTCCGTAAAAGTGGCTCGGGTTCGCATCAACTTTTCTCATCTTGCGACGGTAAACGTTTGGTCGGAAGTATCGTGTTGGAGTGTGGCAAAAACGAGCGACCCTTCCGAACCCATAAAGCGCGAAGGTACTTTGGTAACCTGTAGTTTTTTTCGCGTGGTAGTTTTCCTGGTACTTTATTTCTTTAAACAAATTAAATTCTTAAATTCACATTTTTAACGAATAAAGATTAATCAGTGATAAATTGATAATGCATTTATTGAATGTCAGACGTTTTGGAAATGAGCCTTTGAATTTTATTTGTCACTAAAAATATACTATCAAATCTGGCCTTCATCATTCGTTATCTAACAATTTGATCTTTCGTTGGAGATATCCCAAAGTTCATCGGATAGACAAGGTAGAGAGGGAGAGTGAAGAGAAGTTATCTAATATGATACTTATAAGTTATATCACACATATACATATACGCTTATACAAGATATTAATACAGTTTCGCTAATACTGGGGACATTTATTATTCCCACGACATTTCTGCCGCTTCTCTAGTGCTCATAAAACACGGGAGATTAGCATAGGATGCAGTACGAGACATTTGACGCGTACGTTATAGGTACTCCGCGACGTAATGTATTCTCAGCATTGTTGCGAGCGCCATAAAATCGGACTCCTCATCCGCTTTTGTCGCGGACCGCGGTTCACCCCACCGTCCTCCCGTTATCTTTCCGCGATTCCCTCAATAGTTATCAACAGGGATTATACTCAACACATCCGCGCCGCATTTCCCAGCACGCCGATAGTCGAGTCGCGCGGCGCAACTTTTACGCATTAATCGCCGCTATTGTCGGTGTCGAAGTCTCGCGCGGCTCTCAGCCTTCCTCGCGACTTAGCGGTTGTCTCTCGCTTCATGCAACACGCGAGTGATCATCCCGGAACACCCGCCGTAGGGCTGAATTTACAGTTCTCCAGTCTTGCGGCCGCGGGAATATATCTTCCTTAACACAAGGTAGCAATGAAATTAACGGCGGTCGCGCGGACTTTATGATCGTCGGTATCCTTCCCTCCCCGCGCGGTCTCTTAATTCCTTTCCGATATCGCGTTTATTTCCCTTTTTCGCGCATAGCGCGTATCAGGCGCCCGTGACTCGCGGCTTACGCTCCTCGTACTCGTAACCCATCGATTATGTTGTCTCATCCCGTCGGAAAGGGAGAGAAAGAGAGAGAGAGAGAGAGAGAGAGAGAGAGAAAGGGAGAAACTGTTCCTCATCCGAAGGGAGCGACGTGGGCTCTTCGCGCTGGTAACTTCCAAACGATTGAATCCGCGTGCCGCGCCGACTGCCTATTAGTTTCTCATCGGCGTATATTCCTTGAAACGCTACCTGCGCGCCGGGTATCTTACGCGAGGATTTATGACCGCGACTCGTAATTCAGTGGGCTTGGAAAAGCGGCGAAGGTGGCAAGCCATTTATAATCGGGGAATTACGAAGGCGGTGAATTATCATCAACGGATAACGAATCCGTCAATGCGTCGCGATAGACTCGTTCGATGTACCTGTTTCCAGCGTACGAGTATCTGCTAAATTTATTGGGAATAGCGATAGAGATTAAGGAAGTTATATGATACTTTAGAGAGATTGTGTCATCTTCAATTTCGTATTATGGAAGAATATTAATTATGTTTTTTAGCTTGGAAGATGCGGTTAAACAAAAATATCGTAAGAAATCTCTTGGAACAAGGAATTATAGGGGAGAGCTAGATGAGAATATTCACATTTTCACGGGTTTTAAACATTTCTTTCCTCAACTAAAATATGTTCCTCCACGGAATCCTGATCGGAGGGATATGGCAGCTCATTGACGATAACATCGGGCGCGATAGGCATGTGACAGGTTCCGCCGTTTTCTCGCGGACTCGGGGTCCTCTCCGTCCCGCTATTTCCGCGGCATCCGCAGCATCAGGAATGTAATGGACGAGAATCAGGAAATCGGCCGAATGGCTTTTTAACACGGCGAGGCGGCTGAATTATCGAGGAGGCGCGGATGCAACGCGGTCCGATTACATGCCTAGAAACGTGCATCTCGAAATGCGTGCGCTCGGCAAACGAAACGTAAAGCCGTCATCACGCCGCAATTTCCGGCAAGTGTCGGACGGTGCGTCATGCCGGCGCGTACGAGCTTCTTCAGCGTGTTAATCGTTCCCGCTTCTGTAGATAGATCGTAAAAATAAAAGACAGCCCAACGCGCACGGATATATGCATATACATACCGAGTGCTTTTATGCGCCGCGCCGGGCCTCGTCGCTGTTTTATTACCGAGCGCACTCTATCGTATATCACCTTTATATGCATCGGCGCATATCTATTCTCTTTTCCGTGTGTTGTCGAACGACGGCGGTATAATCGATTCAAAGGTGGCACGGCTATCGAAGTAATAAAATTTTCCTTTCTTTTTCGCTTCATAACTGCTTCGTGTTTTATTTCGTAAGTGCATTTTTTTACCTCGCATATGCACCCCGCCTCGCGCCTGTTCGCCTAGATATCAAAAGTTTATGGAGTCGTAGTTTTTCTTTTTATTAAAGTGAACTTGTATCGTTATTCGACGTATTACGAAAAGCTAATAATTTTCGCATTATATATATATATATATATGTATGTATAAGTTATTATTAACCTGTAGAGGGACGGCATTTTTCCATTGAAATCTTAAATTTTCTTAACGTAAAATTTATGCATATATACAACCAACATGTTCCGAAAAGTTTCCAAGTTTGTTCCTGGCCCCTTTTGGGGCCACTCCGGCCGTGAACGACACGGCAAATATTGAAAATATCGAAATTTTGCACAAGAACAATGTTACCAACCTAAACAAGCCTAAATTAATATAACAGCAGTTACATTCGTGTATGAAACTTTCCTTTGGCATTACCCAGAGCTAACTACGTGGAATTAAAAAGTTTGGTAGCTCCTTTTTTGTTTTGTTTCGGTTATATATATTTTTGTTATTTTTTTTGTTTTTTGGTTATTTATTTTTATAATATACCTATGTATGCACATTAAATGGTTGTTTATCTTGGACCACTATAGTGGCCCCGATAGGGGCCACTCCGGCTCTTTAAAGGTTAATGGGCTTACCGAGAAATAAATTTTAGAATAAAAAACGAAATATTTCATTTATTGCTCAGTTCGAAATACTAAACTTTAACATTAACATTTAAGTACTGTTAAAGTATTTTTCAAAAATTTTAAAAATAAGATGGTTTTTTTCGAAATTTTTGCAAACAAAAATTAAGTGCAGATTTTGCAAGAATGAGCATTTGTGCCTGCTTTTCGCCGATTCTAGGCCACCGTATAATCAATCAACTTCGATGAGTGCTTTCGGGTCGATGTAAACTTGCGCAAACAAATATTTCCAAACGTTGACCGGCTCTACAAAACGAGATAACGCGAAAATGAATAGCGCACTGTTCGAGGGATTAATCGGACACGGATTCAAGCGAGAGCAACAGAGAGAGGGAAAGGGAGAGAGAGAGACGAGTACTTCGATATTCGATTTTGTCGAAATCGTGGTCGAGAAACGGCGGGGCAATATCGTGGGAAATGTCGGCAATGCCAGGCGGAGCGGCGCGGAGGTTCACAATCATAAACGCGACCACTCCCATTTGATCAAATTTTAATTCCGCTCGTGTCTGCTTAGCATAAGCGGCGGCAATGCCGTTTCACAATGCGCCGGTTTAGCAGAGTCGAGAGTGGCTGATATTCATCTCATTTGCCCGACGATCTCCAGATTACCAATCCACTCCGGGTGCATTGTTTGCCGCTGCAGGAACCAACAAGTTGCATTATCGGGAGTTGCTGCCTGTACAATTTAATGTTATCGCGAGAGATACGCGTACAGAGAGTGCCTACCATTTCTATCGAATCTACTGTTAATTCCTTGGCAAATGTCAAATCGGTTTTCCCTCAAATGGAAGTTTAATGTGAGATCGCTCTTCTTATTTTCGATAATAAATTGAACACATTTGCCTCCTCCAATCTTTTTTGATAAATTAACGTGACTAGATCTTGGATAAAAGTTTTCTTAAAATTAATTTGAGGCGCTTAAAAATTAATTTGGAAAAATAAGATTAGAATTGGTTTTCTTTTTCTATTCTGACAATGAGGTTTCTTTAGTAATCGTTTATTTCGAGATAAGCCAAGGCATCACTCGCGACTAATCGTTGCGCAAACACAGTTGCCGGTGAAGGAACGCGAGGTGGCAATAAGTAAACGAGAAGGGTGAGGGAAGTGAATGGATATATCAGCGAGCTAATTAAATCGCTTGAGGTCGCGCTACGAGTTTAGATGCGTGGGCGCGCTGCAGCAGATTCTTGGCCCCACCTTGGCAAGTGCGGCTCATTTACCAACGGCAAGGAGCGAAAGCCAGTGCGCCTGCTTCGGGAAAGGAGTTCACAAATAGAGCGAAAGACCGAGACGCTGAAGCGAGAGAAATTTATTAGAGATGCGCTGAAATCTCTCTAGGATTCTGTTTTTCCTCAATCTAATATGACGTCGTTTAATTGCCGAGATATTTAAAACAGGTGTGTAAAATACTGTGGCAAATGTATGTGTAAGAAAAAGGCGATTGTCAAATCTGTCAAATTATCTGCATATTCGAGTTAAACCGCGGACTTTTCGAGCGTACTCTGTATAATCGTCGGCGCGCCTTCATCCGCAAATACGTCGACTTTGCGTTACTATGTCGGCCTCGGAAACGGCCCCGCCGCAATTTGAATGCAGATTATCGTACATTATCTAGACCATTATGCCTCCTCCTCATATCGTCGTCGCCGCCGCATAGAATTTTTCCGGGAACATTAAAAGCGGCCATTACGGCCTGCCTGAAGTATAAACGAGGGTAACGATTCAGCACCGCTCGATTATAGGTAGTTCTCGAAGACTACGAGGACGTTCTTTTCGCGATGTCGATCGCTTCCGAGACCGAAACACGGTGTAATTGAATTTTATCAACGCTTTCTCATAAATTCAAAGTACCCTGTATACAATGATGGTAGGAGTAGGAGGGATAACATTTTCGATGAAAATAGCAACGAAAGGAAGGCCATTGCTTGCCAACCGCCGAAAAATTGTTAGGTAAACTTGATTAAGTAGAAAGCAGGGCAAAGAGCGCTATTTATTGTACAAAAAAATATGCTTTCTTTGTAGAAATTTTATTACTCTGTAATATCAGTCTTGCATTTGTAAAATGCATTTTGTGTTATTTAATTGACTGATGACGGCGTTGGAGATGCTCTCCTCTTTCCTTCGCGATTTTCTGCGCGTCGACAATGAGTGTGAAAATTTCAAAAATTCTCATTGTCAGCTGCGAAGGATTGAGGTTTTTCCTCAACTCTGTGCGCGTCGTTCGCTCTATTATCTGAGGCGGTTTTTCAGAGCGGAGAAAGCTGCCGATCTCAACCCACGTATCCTGATTTTCGCACGCATCCTACCGAGCACGCGCACGTAAATTCACGCGCTTCGGCCGTTGCTGTATCTGACGTTTGCGAACTCGTTGCACTCGTTCGTCCAACTCGCCACATCCTTCTTCGGTTTCTCTCCGGCGATAACACGAGACACTTTTGCGTCACACCGGTTGGTTATCGCACGCAGGCTCTTCGTCTTCGTCTTCTTTTTCCCCTTTTTCTTCTTCCTGTTTCTTTTTTTTGCTCCAACAGCACTCGGCCTGCTCAGACGTGTCTTCTTCTTTAGGTATTTTACCTGTGCCTTTTATTAACGGATTCTGTCCTCGAACGAGGAATGACGCTAATCTCCGGGTAATGAAAATATCGTCTGGCTTATTAAACCGAGATCTAGTCATCGTATGTTTTATGTTAGAACGAGACTTTGAACTAGTTACATTAAGGCAGGCATCATAATATTGACAGGCAGATAGTCTGGTTCCTGAGGAAAGCTGGATGAAATTAATTCAAAATTATCAATTTAGTATATCCATATTCTATCACAATTAGGAAAACAAAACTTTGCAAGTTATGCAATAAATAAATGGAAAAGTTTATGTGAAAATAACGGAGCAAGATGTTACAGCAGTTGCTGCAATTTTATATAAACACTAAACAGTATACATTTCTTTTAAATTGAAACTGGCAATGAGTCAACGCCAGAGATTCACGTTATTCCGCACATAAATATATCTCTTATTGAAATGTTAGCCGTATTTATTTAATTCATTTTGAAACTGCGCAATCGTGATTCTTTTTAGCATCTTTCTACCGAAAGATATATCATTTTTTATCTTTACGTCTTTATTTTTTTTTAGACGTAGATATATTGAGGATGTTAGCCATGTGTATATACTAATGATTATATCAAACAATCTGTCAAGTCAAGCTTTAGGAGGGATGACTCGAGGAATTAATTTTGAGAAATGGCTTGTCCGTTCCCCGTGAGATACGGGCGACAAGTGAAGCGCGTTTGCATTGCCGGGCTTCCCCGACAGTACTCGCCTTTCATTCGAATTGATTAAGCGAACGATGATTGCATATTGATGCAATAACGGTGGATTCCCAAGACAATGAAATCTTTGTTCTTAGGTAGGGAAAGGTAATGCTATTGCGAAAAGCGACATTACGTAACTATTATGTTGTACCCATCGGTTACTCCCATTTCACGAGGCATACTTTGTGCTCTATAAATAATCGCGAGCGCTTTCTCTCGTCGGTGATTCATCGGCCAGGTTATTATTAGGAAACGCGATTCCGAAGCCGGATGAATTATTGAAGGATTAAAAGTCCCGAACAGGTTGATAACATAAATTATTCCTCACCTATATTACGTATTGGAACATGAATTTCTGGAGTCAATCTTTTACAAACCAATACTGCGGAACAAGAGAAAAATAAACAAATTGATAAGTTGATTCCTTAGGAGATAATGATAACGTAATATGTAAAAACGTATATATTATTATAAATCTGAACGATTAGCACATTTCCTGATATAATTCGTAAAGTGTTAATATTTAAGTTATCGTATTGATTATTTTTTTAGGGTTTGTCTGGTTTTGTCCACATTTAAGATGTCGTTTCTTGATTTGATAACCAAGGTCTGCACGTAAACCAGACATTTCGGAATGTAATCGGTCAACAGAAGAAGAGGGGAGACGATGGGGTATTGCCACACAAGTAAACCGTGGTTTTTGTGAACCGTGTTTTGGAACCGGGTGAGCGTAGACAACATTTCTGCCTTCCATTCGTATTTTATCGGCTCGTCAGAACCTCCAGATGTAAATCAAATGCTGAATTATTCTAATCGGTCCGGCATGGGCTACTTTATTCGAAGCGCGTGCCATCGCTGAGGTTTTAAATCTTCGTCTTCGCATGACACACGTGCGTTCATACGGAATTTATGGGCGCGAGCTACATGGGGAAAACGAAACGTGATGGCTATTATCAATTTGTTGTTTGCGTTGTTGCGTTATTTGCTGCGCGCGCTCGTCCAGCCTTCGACTTCATTGGACTTTTCCAAGGTTGAAACGCAAAACATGATAGCGCTTATCAGGCATTGTGAATTTATTTTACAGAGCTTTTGATAGAGTCGCTTTTCCACGTCCTCAAAATCCGCGAGTCATTTGACATGCAGGAAAAATTCGCTCGCGACGTTTGTTCGCCCGCGTTTAAATCGATTTATTCGCGCCGGATCGGATTTTGGCCGAAATTATCAGAAATCAGACATGGGCGCGACGCGATGCAAAGCGTGATAAGGCTGCATCGGGGAAAGATTTATGCAATGCTAACTCGCGTACGCTTCGCGTCGATCTCGCGTCACGATTCTGGATCTCTGTCTGTCGATTTAACGAAACATCGGCTCGAGTGTCGACCACAAGATAGACACTCCGCCTGCTTCTTCGTATCATTGGCTTTCCATGTGTGACTACTCGCCCGCTCGTCGGCGAGAAAGCATTATACTCTAAGTACGCTAATGCCTCGGCTCATGTTTTATTCAGGCGAGCGCGCACGCGAAAAATGTTAAATGCGCCGCGCGGATAGATAGGATATTTATTATTCGCGCCACGGCGTATATCGACTGGCTCTATCAAACAATGTCTACACACGCCGATCGTGCAGCATTTAATAACAAGTAGGCATTGCAACGTAATGTACGGTAATATTGACTAGAAACAACACGTGGTAATATAACAATCAAAATTGCGAATGAGTTGTTCCGTTGATACAGAAGATTGTAATTGTACATATAAACACATTTTAATAATTTTTTGGAGGAATTATGTGGTCAATATAAATTTTATGAAGTACCCGTGCACCCACGAATGTACAAAGCGAAATTAATTAATTAACCACATTTCTTTACTAATTACGCTACGTGTTTAGCCTGTGGCAGACTTGAAGTTCCCGACGTTGAAAAATTCGGAAGAGAAAGTATCGCAGTAACGTAAACGCCATGATTTACTTCCCCGTGTCGACCAAGTACGTATAACTTCCCCGTCTGCCTCTAACACCGCTGGCAGACACAGTAAAGCACTGAGCTTTACGCCGTACCGTTTCTCTTAAAGCTCCCGGACATTCTTCTCGTTGTAATTCTTCGCCGTTGCTCGAAAAACTCCGCTTTAATTAATCCCTCTCCCTCTCGATCCCGCCACACGTGCTCGCCGCCTCTAAACCGCCCTGTGCGGAATTCGAATGCGTCTCTGCGGCTGTTTCCTTGCGCGTTTCCTAACATGCGAGCGGATACACATTTCACCGAAATAAGAAAGATTTTGAAGGAGCGTTTATTAAAATAAAAATTTTTATTTTTGACGAAACCACAAGATTTAAACATTTTTTTATTTTTTCAACTTTTTAATTTTTTTTTTTGCTTCCTCATAGAGGAAGCTTTGTTTTCGTAAAAAAAATTTTTTTTTTAGTTGCCGCTGCCAATGTGTTCAGAATGTTTAGCAGTTGCTTTGCCAAGCATACCTACCTATATGCTATATTGAAATCATAATAAAGTAAAGAATGGGAATAAAATTGTTAAAAATCCGTCTAAGTAAAAAAACAGCTTTTAAGGTTCCTGGGTACTCGTCGCGGTCATATTAGATCGTGACGTCAGAGGCGAGAAATGACACGCTAAGAATTCGTGCGTGCCATTTTTAAATAAAAAAATATTTGGATAAAAAAACACTTTAGACCTCTTTAACACACTTATGAAATGTTCCGGAAACTATAATTTTCTCTTTACAGTTAATAATAAACAGCCGTAAAATGAATGTAATACCTATACGAAGTCTATTACTTATTATGCGTCTGCGCATAAGTCTGCGCCTTAAACATAACATTTATTTAAATAATAATATGATTCTTTGAATTGGGTTATTTATCAAATTGGAGTAATTGTCTAATCTTCTAACTAGTACATTTACACGTATATTTAATCTCTCAAGTCAAAGTGATTTGGGCCTCTATGGTCAATCGCATCTTATTGCGTCTTTTGCAACAGAGAAACACTGTCCATTATTATGCAGCGTTTTACTATGTCGCGCGACAATGTTTACAGTCGCGCTTACTGGGTATTGAGAAATATCGTGCCACCGTTAACGCGCCGTTCGCGACATTCTGGCGCGCACGATAAATAATTCGCGCGAGCAAATTACGGCGGGCTTCATACGCGATAACGCATCATGCGTCGCGTACTTTCGCGGTTCTTTTGCATGCATTCTCTCGTGTTATCGGGTGCGCAGCATCCGCCGTCGACGTCGTTGCTGCACCATCGCCACCGCCGCGGCCGCGCCGCGCCGTCGTCGCCCGTCGCCGACCATTCTCGCTATATTCGTCGCGTATCGCGCGCAATCACCTTCGTTTCATTACCGTTCCATTCAGCAGCAATTTCGTGTTTCATCGCCGATGGCAGCCGGCGACGACGTGGATCCAATCCGCTTTAACAGACGATGAATTCCTCGACTGAGGGGACCGCATTTGCATCTCACCGCGCTTTCACGCGAGAGGGAAAAAATTCTGTTCTAGAATGAGGCAAAGTGATTTTCACCAAGTACTATTAAGGTGCTTTATTATTTGTATAAAATATAGGTATAATTAACATATTTATTTTTTGTTAATCAAAACTTGGTTCTGTAATCGAATTTGAAGTTGACTTTTACGTTTTAATTTTAATTAAAATTTGAGATACGTCTTGTATTTAGTCTATTTTATTTATATTATGAGCAGAATAAACTTTGTGTAAAAATAGTACAAAGTTATAGGTTATAGATTTAAATATGCCTGATAAATTTGTCAAGTACGCATGATGAAATTGTGGTACAAATGTAGTAATTAGAGTCGCTAACAACTAACAACGCAAAAGCGAGAAGTGACATAAGCGAGAAAGATAAATTATTAAAAGAAAATCGAAAAGTATTACCATTGATAAAATTAGGAAATGACATCTGGCTTTTATCTGTGATAATTTATTAAGGATGTATTACCTATACCTTCCCAGCCAAAAGTATAGTAATCTGAGAAATCCAATATATATCGGTTGTATGCATACTTTAACGGCTTACTACTATTTAATATCATAACAAGGACATTAATGTTACTGATTTAAGTGATTTTAACCAGTTTTTATGATTATTAACAGCGTATTTGTAAATATTCTTAATAGAGGCTCAAAACTTTTGGCTGGGAATCTTCCCTGAATCCAACTGCTAGAAATAAAAATTATACATATATAATGTGGATAAAGATAAAAAGTAACTGTTAAATATGATCAAAAATATCACGCAATAGTATAAAATATTAAAATAGGAGAAATAGCTGAAATGTTTTACATCAAGAAATTTCGCGACACGATTAATTTACAAAGAGACACGGATAATTTAAACGTGATCTAGAATAATAAGGACCACGTAATTCTCTGACTAATGTTTATTATTTTATTTCTCCTTGTTTATAACTCCTTGACACTAACGGTTTAATTTCTTAACTTCGAACATTCAGCTGTGAGTCATGGAGTGATACGGCTTTTTTTTTGGGTGAAGTGCACAATCTCTGTAAATTTCAGCTTGATCCCTCTATTTTAACTGAACGGACATACATCCTTAAGAGAATATAATGTGGACGTACGTAAAGGGTATCAATTATATCGACTGAATTAGACACGATTTCGTTCTTATGTCATGATTGGACAGGATGAGCAAGATAATAGTGTCTAAAATATTCCGTTCGTATATATTTAAATGAGAAAGCATTCATACCAATCAGTTTGGTTTCCCGCTGACCCGACCATTCTGCTGCCATCGTGATGTGTGAATGCTCTTATTTAAATAAACGAATGGAATATTTTATCGCGGGGTTATCTTGCTCTATCGCGACGCACCTGAATAGTGGGGTTTTTCCTTTTCGAAATGTAGGATGTATTTATCACGCTCTTGTTTTTAGAAGCTGCGGTTTCCTTTGGCATCCAACAGAAACACATCTGTCTTTAGATCGTGGTATAAGATCCACGAATCAATATCTATATCGTACTTGAAAATATGAAAGAAAATGCTAAGGAATTTAGGTATTATTAAGTACTAATCAAGCTTATTGACTGCAAAGTTCAACAAGTTCTTAATTTATGATAATTAATTATTAATTATAATAATAATAATTAAATCTTTCCAATGGCCTGTTTTGAATTAAACAGACTTAAGTTCTTCTTACCAAACATTAAGTGCTAATGGATAAGCTTAGAAATATATATCAGCGCAATTGGTAAACGATGTTTTAGACTTGATTGATTCGTAAATGACAGGACGTAATCACGAAGGAATTGCTTTTACGAAGAAATCCATAATGGTTCTACGAAGTATAAGTCGGGTAATATTGAAAATAGTAGAGCACACCTATTCGCGTATTCCGTAAAAAATGCAAATACGCATGCTAGTAAATAGCCAGCAGTATCTATAAATATACTGCCTCGCATCTGTATTCCGTCTTCCAGTTAACGACTTTCCAGTTCTCCCTGAAACGGCTTGCAAATACGGCGAGGAGCTGGAATAGATAAAACTTCAGTTAGGCTTTACCAGGGGAGATCTACATTAGATTTTTGTATCTTTTAATTCAGCAAATTCCTCGTTGACTCCAATTTATTTACTGCAATAAATCCCGACTACCGCATTGCACGCACCGCTGCGTTTTCGCAAAACCTGTGCGTATAAAAGATCTGATCCGTTGTTATTTCACCGTTGAGTAAAATCCGTTCGAGGCACCCGCCACTGCTCGCGGAATCTATTACTAATTGTAAGATTAGAATCACGAATTCTGAACGCGGAATATCACGTATATGTAATAATATGCTGTAAGTCAAGTTAGATATCGGAGGGCGAATGGGATCCTAAATTAAGCACTCACCTGCTGACTCACTTGCGCTTGCTTCGAGAAACATTCCGTTAACCCTGCCGGTCACCAGGAAGCAGTGGTTACTCGGTTATGCTCAGTCACTCTGTATCTTTTTCCAGCCCTTTAATCCCGTACTGCAATCCCTTTTACGCGCCATTACTGTACATTTCCTCGGCTACTTTCCGCTACGCAGCGAGCGAGCGGCTCGTTCGACGTATCATTCGCAAGAAATGTATAATGAAACGTAACGAGCAACACAAATACGATAAGACGAGGGGCAAGCTCTCGATTTTGCGGATCGTACGTACGTTGCGTGCTTATCAACGAGATCCATTAATCTACGTTTTCACGATGAGCTATCATAGATCACGCGCTCGTCAGAGCGAGGAGAGAGAGAGAGAGAGGGAAAGAGAGTTTCTTGTGGTTCGTTCTGCATCTTCTAATAATCCCGGCTTCCGGTGGGCACCACCGAGAATCCCATTACTATACGGAGAGTGCTTTATTTGCAGCGTTAAACGAATAGAAATTGCAGAATTGATTCCGCAAAAGGATCTTCTGAAGCTCGAGTTCGGATCGTAAGAGATAAAAAATATAGATCGTAAGAGATAAAAAATCTATACTGTTTAAAAAACAGAAAAGTTAAAGACCCGTTAAAATAGCACTGTTACACGTTAGAAATGTCTAGTCATCTAATGCATATTAACATACATTAATATATTTATGCAGAAATAAGTATAGAGATCACAAAGCAGCAAGACTGTCTCGAGAAACGATGCAAATAGAATGTCTGGTTAAAAAATAAGAAAAGGCTTGAATAATAAATTTGAACGGATTAAGATTAATATTGTGGATTCCGTGAATCGTCTTTCTCGACACGTTCTCACATTTGGTCCTGGAAAATGCGATCGTCATCTGCGACTTTAATCGGCGTGATTCGACGGACGAGTTACGTCTACATTGTTATCGAATATCGTAGATCAACAGAGACGCTCACTGTCAACGGGCACGTCAAAATTTGAGATATCGCGTTACGCGCGGGAAGCGACGGCGACACCCTGCCGGACGTGTCCATCAATACCGATTATAAAAGTTTTTTATTTGCGTGACGTGATTTGCATGCATTACATCGGGTGCACTGTGATACGCGTTGCCGACTACATATGCACGAGATAAAATGAACCTGTACGCCTGCTCGCTGCCGCTGCTGGTGAAGTGATAAGCATCGGCCGCTATGGGGGAACGTGTAGCAATCAGTGCCGATACTTATATCGATATCGGCCCATTAATGCGGGCGTATCATCGCTTCGTATATCGACGTTCGGTTCATCGTCGGCACGCCGTCAATGCGCAAATGTGAGCGCGTTTACTTTAAAGCCGCTAAACGCTAAAGTGCACCTCCATCTTTGCCATTCGACAATCGCTACTCCTTGAGTCCTCTTACAATGTAAAACGAATGCGTCTTCTCACGTTAAAATAGCTTCCCTACTTTATAAGCACAGTTATAAAGAGGAGTGAGATTTATAAATTTGTATTATTTTCTTTCATTTAATAATCTAATAAAAAAGTAATTAATTCTTTAAAAATAATAATTTCTCTTTAACATAGGTAGTTTCTTTGTATATCGCGAGAACTATTGCCCGACATTTTTGACCTTAAACGATTTTTTTCCAAGAATTAGCGGTTAAAATTATATTCAGTGATTTCGGAGGAAAAATCCTACACGCCGTAGCAGCGAAAACGCGCATACCGAGACAAAGATGGGCGCGAATATTAGGCATTTTTATGCTAATAATCTCGTTATGCTGACATTATTGCATTGTCGTTCGACGAGTTATCACATCCGAGCAGTTAGTCGTGAAATTTAAGCGACATCATGCGATCTCCATTCGGTCAAAAACTCGGTCAGGTTTGAACCGACATTATCTCTGCGTCTGGAAGAGGAGGAGGAAGAGAAAGAAAAAGAGATAGAGTAGAAGGGGAAAAAAAACGGCAGGTACATAAAAGGAGGGAAAACTATCACGCTCTTTCTACATCGATCGCTACGAGAATTCGCGCTCTCTGGGCTCCGTAATAAAATTAATGGAGCGTGGCAAACGTCGCGAGGAGCATAAGACAGTATCTCACTCTCACTCCCTCCCTCCCTCCCTTTCTCTCTCTCTTTCTTTTCTCTTTTCCTTTCCACGATTTCAGCTTAAGCAATTCCACGCTTCGATTTCCACGCTGTTTTTCGATGTGTGCGTGTACGATCGCGTAGAGTGTTTCGATGATATAGTGGCGTAGCGAGATACGGCGTCCGATCAAACAAAAGCAATTGCGGACTTTGATCTCGACTTAAACTGGCAGACCTGATCGACTATTAGCGTGAGCGCGTTGTAGCTTTATAAAAGAATTCCTTAAATCGATTGTTCACTTTTGCGACTTTTTGCAGCACATACATACATATATGTATGTTTCGTGATGCTGCTCCGAGGAAAATCGTATATCGCGTTTGCGCGCGTGTCCCCATAGCGAAGTGGGAAAGCGTGTTGGCGTTACAATCACCGCGCAATTATCCGGCAATTACGCTGCTTTCTAGCGATACCGATACATTGTAGTCACATTTGCGCGACGATTGTTAACAGGGTAGTAAAAGCTTTGATTAAGAACAAATTGTTGTAATAGAAGAGGAATCTGGAAAAACGACGCTGCTGTCGTGCTACTTTCAAACTTTGCGATACGACGATAAGAGCGTCAACTCCGCAAAACATTTTGTTGCTTGCCGCCGACATTGAGAAATAGCAGACAAATGTAATATAAGGCAGAGTGCAATGTTCAATAGAACAAAGTAAAATGGAGTAGATAACAGAACAAAATAAAAAATTTGATAAAACAGAAAAACAGTTTTAAAGTAACATAATTCCTTTTAACACGTCAAAAATGTGGAATAGTTATATACTCTTGTTTCAGAAAGGATTAAGATTGAGAAATTGATGTGGGATCGAAAAACCCTTGGACGATATCAGTGATATAATCGCGGGACGAAAATGGAAAAGAGTGAGGGAGGGGAGGAGAGAGAAGTGTTTTTTCCTCGGTTTTTTCTTTGTCCTTCTTGTTTTTTGGCGTCTGCTACCGATGTTACGCTACGTGACGGCAATTTTAAACGACCGCGACGACGCGACGGCGCGTTGTCCAGTTCCGTCGTAAGTCACTTGCGGTCGCCTTAACTGGAAAATCAGGTTTTCGAGTGCATGCTCGTTGCGCAATGCCGCGGACGGGAGCTTCTCGCACGATAATAAATTGCACGTGCGCGCGGGCGCTGTGAGCTGCCGAGTTACGTAAATTCAGTAATTGTCGTGGATCGAATGTACACCGCAGTACCGAATGCAAAATATTTATGTTATAGAGGTGTACATACATATACATAGCGGTCGCTGCGTAACGTAAGAGCGTTTGATGAACTCGGTGATATTTTTCCACAGAATTTTCCGAAACAATTCCACCGTAATAAACACGTGGAAATATAAACGCGTATAAGATATTTTATTAAAAAATATCGCGTCGAGGAAAAAATAATTTTTTGTAATCTACCAAGCCAATAGGTAATAGTCGACGCGGTAATTGATGTAATTTTTTTCGAATGGAAAATATACATAAAAAATAGTATCCGTCTTCAAGAAATATTAGATGTCCCGACAATTCCGGGGACATTCTATACATCATGAAAATCGGTACGTCTTGCGACATCGGTGACCAGTGACGATGCATGTATAAGAGCGAGCGTAAAGAACTCTTCGGTATCTTCGTCCTGGCGGCGCTGGTATTCCGCGAGATGATCATTATCGAGACATTTTAAGGTTTCCACGTTTATGCGGCTGGAGAAGAGTGCGGTTAAGTCGCGGATGTAACATGAATAACAAATAACGTGGATAGCCCGGCGTCGCAAAAAAATGGTAGCCGACCAGTAATGCAAATAAATAACGAAGTACCGCTCTAACGTTCTAACATTTTTGTCGTGACTTTCGCACGTGGCAGGAAAACGAATTTAACGCGTAGAAGTTTTTGCCTAATGTAAAATAAGTAAATAAATAAACATAGTAAATAAATTAGCATAGTAAATTTTCAACAAAGATAGAGACCGTACATGTTAGATTTCAAAATTAATTAAATTAAATATTGAAAGTATATTTACTTATGAAGAGCATTTATAAAATGCTATGTTCGATTCTCCGACGAGTAAAAAGTCAGTGCATTTCGCCGTTTACTACCCTCCTTCTACTACGTCCGCACGAGGAAATGTTCAGGTTTCGCTTTCGCGCCAACAAAGTGGATGCACCGGTGTAGACGGAAATGCATTCGGCCACGTGCAGCCTGTTTCAAAGCAGCATCGACGTTTTATAGCCGGCGAGCGCTCGCACGCGGAGTGCAGTCGGAGTGAAATCTAAGTTTCCGCGTGTAGCACCGCTCTGCCTCTCTTTGAAAATTTCGCTGATTGATGTGCGCCCGCGCTTTTATTATCGATTGACCCGGCCGGGTCGTTCGACATTAATTGCGTAACAGCGCATAAAATTCGAACGTTGTTTCGTGGCCATTTATTTTAATTAACGCGCGCGCATTACGCGGCAGAAATAGCCCGCAGCCTTTCGCAATCTGCATTCAGAACTCCATCGTTTTTCGCAACGTTGTTCGTAAATGTATTTTAGTTAATAACGTTGACAAATGTAACTTACGCGAAAATGTTTTTAAGAATGGAATTTTTGTCAGATTTCAAGCTGAGTTTCGCTCATTGTCAGTAATAATTTTCAGGAAGTAAAAATATTTCTATTTCGACGTTTTGTACAGAAGCGAAGGTTTTTCGCAATTAAACTTTGTAGTAAATAGATATTTCATTTACTTTCGATACAAATCTCTAATAGAGATTTCGCTTACATAGATCTTGATGGTTTTTTTAAATTTCTTTATAAAAAGATTTAACATAGGAATTACTCAACGAGTAAAAACTAATTTTGCTTTTATGCTGCTTTGTCCTTAATAGTGCCTAGTTTTCATTCGACCTAGTATCTATATTTTGTATTATTACGTTACGGGCTGTGAGACGCGAGGGTGAAATTTCGCGGGAAGTATTTCCCTTTGTTCACCTGTTGCTAATAACTTGGTCGCGCTGAAGAACGACAGTGTCGAAAAAGCGGCTTTTATGCATGCAACTTTATCCTCGCGTGCAGGTGCTCTTATATATCCTTGCCGCTCGTTTATCCTCGCGGATCGTGTGTAAAAGCGTGTGTTTTCAGCGCGAACACCTCCATAAGGATATGCGCAAAGAATTAAGCCACGCTTCGCCGCGCTCTGAATTAGGTTCTCGACACGTGCACGCGCCAACACGCGTACACGAACGTAGGTACTCTACGCGCGCGTGTGCGCACCCTCGTGCATAAAACACGCACGTGTGTTCCGCATTTTGCAGTCGCAGCATAGAGCGCGTTTCCCGTAATTTCGAACGACATTCTCGGCGTTTTTCCCGATGCTGCCGCATGTTGAAAGTGGACGTGATAACTAAACGAAACGGGACGACTGAGCGGCTTTTCACCGTGGCTTCTGCTCGTCCTCAAGGTCTTCATTGGTAAATCGAATGCAAAGGCGCGTGCTGGTACTTGCTCTTTAATTTTAGATCATTCGAGAGGCGCTCGAATAATTAATTAAATCGATTAAAGAGAGAATTTTTAACAAAATGAAGGTCAAATAATCATCGTAAGAGGCTTCGAAAGAATTACGATAAATTTTCATAGTAAAGTATAAAGAAGCTTAAATAAAAACTTCTTTAATTGGAACGTAACACACTTTCCTTTTCCCTTCTTTTTTTGCTTTTATTCTTTTGTTAATTTACTATATCCCTGCTGTGAATTGTAACTATCTACAGTCTACACTGTGATACATTGGACATTTTACTTATTCATATAAAACACAATGAGAACGCGTGCGACCATATTCCATATTATAAAATAAATACCTAGTAAATCGTCGAGCTCTCTGCACCTCTTTTACCTCCCTCTCTCTTCCTTTCTCTCTTTCTCTCTGCCGCTTCTTCTTTCAAACGGGTACACGACTAGACAGAGGCATAAATATGTATATGCGGTTATGATGAGAAAGAGGAGGCATAACTGGAGAGCGGCACAGTTATCGTATATGGGCACAGATCTCGCTCATAATAACCACGTGTACAGCTATCGCGCGTTCCACATACGGGGTGCTGTCGCGACAGACGCAAACAGACCTGTATTTTAAAAATTAAAATGGATTTTTGCTGCAAAAGAGTATAGCAAAACGCGCTTTTTATTGATTGAAAATTAATATTGCCGCGAATGAATTCTGTCTCATCACGCGATGTAAATTTAAACTCGTATCGCGAATAGGAATATTTTTGTTTGTAGATTTAGCTTTGTTCGCATTTGAAATTTTTTATTAAAAAAAACGAGAATATTTGAAAATAGCAGAACATTGTACTTTTAGCAATTTTAGAGGCTTACTGAAGTTGAATATATCTTGATAAACATGATAAAATTTTAAATCATGATTTTATTAAGTTTTACTTAAAAATAACACGAAAAATATTATGTTATTTATTTATACTTTTAAATTTTCGGCGAGAGATCTTCATTTTTAATCTCTCGAATTATTTATATTGCGAAACTTCTGCTGAAACGAGAAGTCGGCAAAGAATATCGCCAACTGAAGCCAATCGCCGAACATCCTGTACGGCCGCGCGAGCACTACAAACCACGCTGTCTCTTTCCATGTCTCTCGCGTGTCAAGCCCGAGGACGATGATGAACGACTGCGATTGTAATTTCCATCGGCTGGCAATTACTTAACACGAGATGAAGCGGTCAATGTAGGCGTGTATAGCCCGACTTTGGCTGGTACTTAGCGAAATTAACGACGTAGCCGCGGTCACGTACATGTCCGCCTTCTGAATAAGCAATAGATGGTGTACTTCGTCGTCATCATCATCCTCCTCGTCCTCGTCCTCGTCCTCGTAATTTACACGAACGAGATAGAAGCGTACTAAATGGTGAATGTTAATCGAGCCGTCAGTAACAATCGATAAAACGAGATGAATCAGGATATCCGATACTCGCCTCCTTTCTAAACGAATATAGACTTCTCGCGATAAAAAGAGTAGCTTTTCAGACGCGTCATCCCGCGCATCTGAAGTTTAATCGATATTTAAGTGACATTTAAAGTGGAAGATAATCAAACTAACAATATGCCTATTTAAAATTGACATCTGTGTTACTGTATTACTGTATGACGTTAGAAATTAAACGGAACCATATTGAAAGATTTAATAATGGATCTATATTAAAGGTTTTTTTACGGGACATGAATATATTAAAATTATATGTCATAGCATAAATCTAGAAGATTAAAAGTACATTAAAAGAAATTGGCTGTCATAATTCCGCGGACGTAGAACATCGTATTACCTTATTTTTTTTCTTTCGTTCTTTATGTTTTATTTGCTTGCTGCCAGTCGTTACTTGGTGCACAAGACTGTATGCATAGTCAGAACTTAAGATGAGCTTCTGAGTAAGAAAGACGAGCTTGCGGACGTATAGTGCGAGCGTAAGCCGCTCTTCAAGGTATCGCTTTAACTCGTCCTTTCAGAGCTCATCCAAAAACAAAGCGGCTTTATTTACCCTGACAACCAGAAAACAAGGTTTAATAGTGGCGTCTCGCGAAGACGGTGTAAGAACAGGTAAGACTAGCTTAAACGTCAATGCCTCGATCAAGTAAGTGCGCTTTTTTTCTGACGAAATTGAAAATAGCTTAAGACAAACTTCGAAAATAAGCCCTTTGTAATCATATTCTCAAAATCATTACACGTGTGTATGTGTGTGATGTGTGAGTCTTGATTATGAGTTTTCCAATCACTTGACGAAAAATAAGATAGTAGAAAGTGACTCAATTTGTAGTTTGTTTGAGAAATAAATCTTGTTTCCCGAAATATAATAGACTTGACTATTTTTATATCTTTTTCAGAGATCACTGTAACAATTTTTCAAGTCTCGGCGTGTTTCGAGATTAAGTTTGCGTGATTTAAAAAATGACGCCAAGTCGGTCACTCTGGCTATACAAAGCGGGTTGGCACTGCCCGTTATGTCGATAGAGTGTTGCTGGATGCAGAATGCGCGCGTGTCATAAAATACCGCGCGCGGCACAAGCGCGTAATTACTGAATGTTTAAGCTCGCCCGTATGCCACACGCGCGGCTCACGCGATTTTTCCGCGTCTCTGAATATTGCACGATCACCGCTACGTTCCCGGAATACGCCGACGAAAAACCTGTGTAATGTCGGCTCGTAACTTCTCCCGCGTTGAATAATCCGACCCGTCAAAATTATTGGAAAGTCATTCGGCGCCGATGCTCGCAAAAAAGCAAATTCGCCGAGAAATGCAAAATTCGCGTCCTCAAAAACGTGAATTATTTCGACTCGTTAATCGTACTTTTGATATCTCGATGAATTATGACGTTTTGATGAGCTCTCCCGTTAATACCATCTGCAAACCGTTTTGCAAACTTTCCACGAAATGGTAGAAAAGCTATAGAGAGTAAATGGGAATATTTCAAATGAAAAAACCGCACAAGTATATACAATTATATATTAATTAAAAATGACATTTTCTCTCTCTTCGGGAAATAATATATTGGAAATCAAGTTTTAATTTAAAAACAACAGTAGTGTTTGATCGACTTAACTGGCTAAATTAATATATTATATTCTCACGACGTTTCGACCGTATTTTCGGTCCTTTTCAAGTAAGATAAGCATTTCAGAAATCAATCCGCATACAAAACATTCATTACATCGCTGACATCGTGCCCTAACTACATCATGCAAACGCAAAGCTAAAAAATAAAAATCGAAATTTACAAAAATGAGTTCACAAAAGTCAAAAAATATTAATAATCAGAAGTCAATAGTTAAAAAATTAACATTAAGAAGGCTTACATATCTTGTGCGTCGAAACAAAATAGAAAAGCAGTGTAACGTGAATAGAGAAACGTCGCAAGCCATATCGGCGAACACATCCGAACAGTATAACTGTCAAAGTCACAATGAAAAATAACCGACATAATCAGCAAATAACAAGATGTGTTCCAAAAATAAAAACGAACAGAACAATTACTGTGCCGCAATCAAGAACGTAGAACTACATCAATTAATAAATATAAGCGAAAAGAATCAAATGGGCACAGTAACAACTACTTAATGTTAAAGTATACAGCGGAGGACAGTTGACGTAGGGCTACGTTTTTGGCAAACAGGACAGACGTAGCCCTACGTCAACTGTCCTCCGCTGTATACTTTAACATTAAGTAGTGACAGGTGACGTAGTTCTACGTTGTTGATTGCGGCACAGTAATTGTTTTTTACTTTTGTGAGCTCATTTTTGTAAATTTCGATTTTTATTTTTACTCCCGACTGCTGCCAACCGAAGGTTGGCAAAAAAAGAGGGAGTATGCGTTTCACCGAGGCCGGATCGGTTGTTATCAAAGATCTCAGCAACTACAATATATTAGCTTATCAACTTTTGGCCACAAACTTCTTATTAGGCAAGCTTGGTTTATAGCGTATAATTACCACTAATTGTTCTGTTAATAAATAAAAGCATTTTTGGTCAACATGATCTTTTATTGGTTAGAAGTCAATCCTAGTTGTCTGCTCGTTCTTTGATTGGATGTCGGATGTCACTAGGATCGAAATTGATTAACCTATGAGATTCTCGTAAGCAGGGAACTTTAGTGACTTAGGCTGCGTTCAGAAACGTCACCCGAGTGATCCTTGTTAGTCACCGAATGCTAAACAAGGATAAAAAGATTCATGGGGGAACTCGGGTAATGTTTACGAACGCAGCCTTACATATGTCACATTCGGCGGATAGTTTATAGAGGTTAACTTTGTTTATAAAGGTTGAATCCTTATAAAGTTAAATTACAATAAAATAGTGTGATTAGTGTGATAAATTGTAATAGGTACGCTGCTTAATACAAATTTGTAAAAGTAACAGTATTATACTGACTAATACAAATTTGGTATCGTAAAAAGCGTATTTATATTACAAGTGTATATTACATTAAATGTATATTAAAATATTAAAAAAAAATTATGATAAAAAATTATATTAAAATAATAAAATATTATAAGAAAAATTAATAAACGATAAAAAATTACAAAAAAAAAAAAATTTTAAATAAAAATTAAAAACAAATAAAAAATTATAAGAAAATGTAATAAACAATAAAAAATTACAAAAACCAAATTGTAAAAATTACTTTTTAAAAAAAAATAGACTCCCGACTGCTCCCTAAAGTTAATTACATTAAATGCAGATTGTATACATATAAATATTAATAAACAAAAAAAATTTTATAAAAAAACAAAATTAAAAGAGTACATTTAAAAAAATTACATTAAAAATATTATAAGAAAAATTAATAAACGATAAAAAATTACAAAGAAAAAAATTTTAAATAACAATTAAAAATAAAAAAGTATAAAATACAAAATTTGAAATAAAACAGTTAAAAATTAATTGGTAAATAAGAAAATTTTTAAAAGTCAGAAATAATAAAAGTTACAAAAACTAAAAAAGTAAAAAATTAAAAGATAAAAAAACTACATAATAAAAAATAAACTACTAATAATTAGCAAATAAAAAGACGAGTTTTAAAAGTTTAAAATAAAAACTACATAAAAAATTAAGTACTAACAAAAAAAATTATAAAATAAAAAATTAATAATAAAAAATTAGATTTAAAAAAATTAAAAACTTAAAAATTATTCTATTAATAAAAACAAAAACAGAAACTTAAAATTAATTACTAAAAAAATTAGTTTTTTAAGAAAAAATAGACTCCCGACTGCTGTCTAAACTACAGTAAGTTAAATAATAATAAAAAACTAAAAATGTAAAAAATTAAACTGTAAAAAACCTTACATAATAAAAAGTAAACTACTAATAATTGGCAAATAAAAGACGAGTTTTAAAAGTTTAAAATAAAAACTTTACATAAAAAATTAAGTACTAAAAAGATAAGTTCAAAATAAAAGCTTGAAATAATACAAATAGAATAAAGTTTACTATAAAAATTTAATAGATACGTATATTATAACAATTTAAAAGTTTAGAGTTTAAATTAATTTAAATTATACAATATTATTATAACTAACAATTAATAAATATAAACAGTATAATCCATAATATACATATACACGTACTTGACCTTTTAAATTTATTCTTTTATTATATATGTAGCACATTATATAAAGTCATTTGAAGACTCGCATATTTTACATAATATAAAATTAAATACCTTTTTATCTTGTACACTATAATTAATTGCATATTTAAAAGAGCAGTCGGGAGACGCCACGCCAAATTGTATACATATTTAGCGCCAGAATCATATATATTGTCTATACATGTCTATATATAAACTAATACATTAAATATTAATATAAGATAAAAGAATATGATTGAGAAACATTAAATTTGGCGTGGCGTCTCCCGACTGCTCTTTTAAATATGCAATTAATTATAGTGTACAAGATAAAAAGGTATTTAATTTTATATTATGTAAAATATGCGAGTCTTCAAATGACTTTATATAATGTGCTACATATATAATAAAAGAATAAATTTAAAAGGTCAAGTACGTGTATATGTATATTATGGATTATACTGTTTATATTTATTAATTGTTAGTTATAATAATATTGTATAATTTAAATTAATTTAAACTCTAAACTTTTAAATTGTTATAATATACGTATCTATTAAATTTTTATAGTAAACTTTATTCTATTTGTATTATTTCAAGCTTTTATTTTGAACTTATCTTTTTAGTACTTAATTTTTTATGTAAAGTTTTTATTTTAAACTTTTAAAACTCGTCTTTTTATTTGCCAATTATTAGTAGTTTACTTTTTATTATGTAAGGTTTTTTACAGTTTAATTTTTTACATTTTTAGTTTTTTATTATTATTTAACTTACTGTAGTTTAGACAGCAGTCGGGAGTCTATTTTTTCTTAAAAACTAATTTTTTTAGTAATTAATTTTTAAGTTTCTGTTTTTGTTTTTATTAATAGAAATAATTTTTAAGTTTTTAATTTTTTTAGCTTTGCGTTTGCATGATGTAGTTAGGGCACGATGTCAGCGACGTAACGAATGTTTTGTATGCGAATTGATTGTTGAAATGCTTGATCTCACTTGAAAATAACCGAAAATACGGTCGAAACGTCGTGAGAATATACCTAATATATTAATTTGGCCAGTTGGGTCGATCAAACACTACTGTTGTTTTTGATTATTATTTACTAGCGAAGGATAGAAGTCACTTGTTTTGTTTTTAATTTAAAGTTTTCTGTTATGTTATTATACTATTATTAAACGTGGGGAGAATCGACTAATTCAAACTTCGTTGAAAAATCCGGATGTCTCCTTCCGGCCGTAATTTTCCTCCTCGCTGCGTCGTTGCTTCAAATGCGGCACTTTCCCGCGTAGTTTTATGGCGCGATAATGCCGTGCGTACTCCCGAGTACCGGTGAGTAGGTACCGAGCACCGGGCGTTCCTGTAGATAAGGCCGGTCGTATCTAAAACGTCGAAACACACTCACGGTGCGCGCGAACCGCTCGTAAATCGTCGTTATCATCGGCGAAGGAGCGCGTGTCATTAATTTATAATTCTAAAGATAGAAAGCGATACTCATTCGAAGCTCCTACCTTTGACGTCTCGCTCCTTTTCTTTCTCTTCGCGCGGCACGAATTCCGCCGTGGCGAAAGAAAGAGAGAGAGAGAATCTTCGAGGATACCGCGGATCAGGGTGTGTCTCGTTTGCGACAGGATAATCCTTAAAACTCCTACATATACAACCGTTTACACATGCACCTGTCGTACCTTCGACTCATCTTCGACGCCATTAGTCGTCCTACCAGTAATTTGTGGCTTGGCTCGTTAACCCTTACGCTCTTACGTGTTTGCTCGATCGTGGTCTTCTCTTCGTGTATAATATACAAATACGCGGAGTCGCATAAAAGTTCAACAGGTAATTGAACACGTCTCAATATATCAAGTGTTTTTCTTTTGGATGTCTTTTAAATGGCAAATGCGTATTATATGAATTAAAATGATTCTTCTGGGAAATGCCGTGTCTGTAATTTATTAATTCGTTAAAACAAATCTTGTGTCCATCTCACTATTTACATTATACGGATATCGGCGTACATAATTTATTTAGAAAAGAGTATTCTTTATTCAAGAATTTTCTTCTCAGTGCGCGCAGACTTTCGGAACATTGTCCATGATTTTCGAGTAGTCGAACAACATTCAACGATCGTACGATGGTACTGTTCGCTCTCGAGGTACGAATTGCTTTCGCAAAAGTGCTCCAATTTGCGCGCCGGGAGGATTGCCCTTTAACTCGACCGCTATAATAAGAGCGGAGCGGCCGGTGTATAGTTAGTATTATGGCGAAACCTTTCGTGATATGTCACGGCGGGGAAACCGTGGAACGGGATTGCATTGCACTCGTAGCTCTCATTTGTGCACGTGTGTATTTGTGTCGATCGAGAGTGTTTCCATGTTGTGTCTCTCTCGACCGCGTCCTCCCTCTCTCTTTTCATCGTTCCATCCGTCAACAGTGCGGCGAGCATTATTTGCAGTAAGATAGCTACCATGATCGCTGACCGGTGATATTATTGGCCAACTCGAACGGACATCGTATCCAGTGGGGCCGATATTAATTACGATCGAATGCACTGATAGCTTGAAAAACGCCCGTTTACGGAAGCACCTGCATGATGCGTTGTCGATCCGCCTCGGCATTGTATGGTATAGTCCAACGGGTATTGAGCGTGGTTTAATTGCGACTTGAAGAGCTCAGATATGTTAATTATGCATTCCAATAGACTCATTCGAGATGAATAACGTTCAGGTAATTTCTGAAAACTTTTTAAACGCTATTCTTTTGTTTTGTTAAATTATCTCTATACTTAACGTGGAATGCACACAAAAAATTAAATATAATATAATATAATATAATTTCTCGGGGAATATCATAATTTTGTACTTATTATAATATACCTACTTTCATATGTTACAATATAAAAATTACACGCAATAATTACGCGCGTAAATGGTAGAATTATTTACTGCCACGACTGGATAGCATTCAAGGCAGTAAATCGGAGTTCGCCCTAGTTGGCCGTAATATCCAAATACACTTACGTGATGCAGGTTACAAGACCTTGCGCTAAGTGCAACATCGTCGATGTCATAATGTCGGTCACGGACCAGTTTGAGAGTTAATGATTTATGGTGTTTCTGGCGTTGCGGTGGCCTGTGTAAAATTCGCCGCTCTCGTGACTTAGCACTTCGGCACGCTCGCCAGTCCCTCATCTTCGAGAGGGCCGTTACAAGATTACTCGCGCGGTCGTTTCGAAACCCCGGAAGTTTCTCCCGTGCACTGAACGGGGAGCTTTGCCACTGTGCACAACGTTCTATTACATATGTAACGCCGTCAAAGCCCGCGAGGAGACCTTCGAACGTGTCCTCTGACGGCTATGTTGATGTGCCGAAACTCGGACATCGATGAAGTGCATATCGATTATCTCTATTTCGCTAATGGTGTCGCGAGAAAAAGCCACTTGGACACATTATTGCTTATAGGATATTATCACTCTTTTAGAATGCCTAAAACATTAAATAGTCGTCACAGTTTTTTCGAAAAAAAAAAAAGATTATATTATTTATATTAAAAATATTCACCAATTTGCAAGATTTGAAATTTATAATTTTATGTTATTCTGTTTTTTCCCGCGTTTGCTTAAATTATTCCGTTAAATGTCGACGGTACGTGGTAGATACAAAAGAATATCTCGTGCGTAATGAAGAATTCATCCAGCTGCGAATTCGAATGCGAAAGGAAGAAACTCTTTCCAGATCACGAAAGCACCACGTTCCAACGCGTTTATCCGAAGGAAAACGCGGCACGCGTATTATCGCCGTGCAATTTATCGCGAAAGTAGGTGCGGAAACATCGCGATGAGGCGCCGTTTAGGAAACCTGGTACACGAATGAGGGAGAGGAAGAGAGGGAGAGCATGACTTTCTACTCCGTGATACATCGTGAAACGCGTATACGAAACGCAGGCACGTGCGAGAAAAATCTCCGTTCTTTTCGAGCTATCGTGCTATCGATCGCGCCGAGTGACAAACGAGTCGCGATCGAAACGCATTATTTCTCTCCCTCTCTTTTTTTTTACACCACCGAGCATTTCTTCCCGATAATATAAATATTAGTCGCAGTCTTTAAAGATTAATTGCCATCAATGACCAAGTGATAAATTGCACCGAGTGTCCTTTTTTTTCTTCTCGCCTGTTTGGCCGCCCGAATTTATTATGCCCGCTCGGCCAACGGAATGGTTCGTATTCTGTTTCCGCCTTGAAGCATAACGAGTTTAATTCGTTCAGCGATAGATAGCCAGTATGTACAATAATGTGGGTGCCCGCAGTTACGTGCGGAGATCAAAATCTGGCTCTTTAGATCGGCGGATCGATAAGAGTGCATCCGGGTAATGCACCGTCGAGCTGCAAAAGTTCGCGATATGAGATATATGCTGACATAAGTTAAGTGAACGCTGAAATACTAACTAGAATTTATGATAGGAGACGAAATGGGCGTATTAGCTTGTAATTTTGCTGATAGAATTTTTATCACTTATATCGAGATGCAATGACGTATGGGAAGGTAATAGATAATAAGGCAATATTAATGAATAATATAAAACGACTGAATTAATGGCCAAATTATATTTTATTAATAATTATAAGTGAGAATTTTTCCAAAAGTAATAAATGAAACAGGACACGATATACAATACGTAATACACAATCAATTAGAGAAATCACTATTTAAGGTCTGGGCTGGATCTTGATAGCCTATAATAAAATTCTGTGAATTTTGTATACTTTTTCCAAACTCAGTAAACTGCGCGCGATTTTTGTCTTAAAAATACAACTCTTTGTTGGAACAGTAAATCCGCATATTTAAATCGATAATTGATTTAATTTTTTATGTTTTATAATAAGCATCTTTATTAAATCACTGTAAAGAATTTATTACGAAAATTGTAACCGCAGCCAGAGTTCGAACCTGGACCTCCCTATATGACGGATATCTTTGATTTTGGAAAAAGTGTAGAAAATTCACAGAATATTATTAAGCTACCAAGATCCAAACCTTAAATGGCAATTTCTTCCCAAAAGTGTTATTATAATTAAGGTCAGCTACTTTGTGTGCGATACCTTCTATAATTGTAACATAATTCTCACTATAAAGATGCGGAGCTCTCGTAAATTTTGTCCAAGTTTTTATCATACAAGTTGGTCTATCTAGGGAACGGAATCCGATATGATCAAGCTCCTAAATGCATTTGTTCATTAAGGATGTCAGCAGTGGATGCTTACAAACATGTACGTAAAAAGCTAGCGGAATTTAATTAGCGACACGATTACACGGATTACGTTTCTGTCTACAAATGGAACTCCATTTAGATGTTATCTCGGAGGGATGGCGGTGGCAATCGAATTGTCGCACGGAATCGCTGAAATATCAGGAGATCCTGATAAAAGAACATGTATCCAGATTAGAACTCCATTAAACAGCCCGCTCCTGGGACTTCTAAAAGCTTTGTCCCATTTACTCTGTGTCATTGAACACTTTAAAGACGGCGGCGGCATCCCGACTCTTTTATTTTTCGCACAATTGAAGCTTGCGCGCAAACTGTCTTTTCTTGCAAGAATCGCAGTTTGTACCGTCCAAGCTTCATTTAAAAACCAATGTCAATTAGTTAATGTATATATATATTGGTGTATCTGAGAAACAGTAAAAGTTCATTAACCCTGCAAAGCTCTCCAGAATTGTCGATGTGTATTTGTGATGTGTGAACATGAGTTAAATATAGATAAACTAGGTCGCTTGAAACTTGTAACAGTATAATTTTACTCCCCTCGACATCGAAGTGATCCGACTTGTCGGGAGTTCCATAGTTTTCTTATTAACTTGTAAATATAATTGACATAAGTAAGATATTTAATTAATTTATTCTATAGTTTAATACTATTATATGGAATAGTCAACTAATATGTAACACGATATCATTTGAATATGTTATAAAATAGTACTGTGCTGAAAGAGCTATTTACCGGAAAAATTATATGAATTAACTTATGTTAAATATTTTATTAAAAGTGACTCAGGCGAGTAGGAAACGCGTAGACTGAGCAAACTAGACAAACGCGACTTATGAGAGCAATTAAATAATACGAAAGGACTATCGGCGGGAAAATCACGTATCAGCCAGATATATTAGTCACACTCCGACTCGGTTCATAAGGCAGACAAGGGCAGACAAACTAGCTGTCGCCGGAGAAAGCCGGGAAGTCGACGGGGCTGTCCGAATATTCCAGACCTGGGTCCCTATTCTTGAAAAATATCGCATACAATATCGTATGCGATATTATGGCATTTTTGAATGAACTCATTCAAGAATACCATTTTTATCGTATGCGATATCTAGGGTCCTCGTTTCAAGAATAGGGTCCCTGGGCCTAATATGCGAAATTAACGCAATGCTCACACGCCCATTATCAAGACGGCCCATGCTGGGCCTTTGCCGGAAAACCGGATTGCCGGAGAAGACACTCTACGGTAAGTCGTGCCTAGCATACATCTGTGTAATTCCGGGAGTCGTTCCCCCGATTAGTCGGATTGCCGTTTGCTCATTAAATAATCACTACTGTAAAGTGATTTTGAAACAATTGTTAAAGTGATTATTATATCAATAAGAATCTGTCGAGGTTGATCTCCAGTCGGCAATTGTAAGTAACTTATTAATAAACTTGTATCCTCCTGCCTGAGTCATTAGAAAATCTATCGCCCGCGTTACGGGCAGTGCTCGAGAACATAAGAAATATATTGGTTTAGTAACTGTGATTAATATGTAAAACACGTTAAACATTTATAAGATTATTACCGTGATTATATAAATATTTTCATAAAACGTTTCTTTTGATATTTAATTTAGTAGTCAATCGAACTTATAAATCTAGGGTTCTTCCAACTATATCCACCCCTATTTTTACCCTACTTGTCTTTATTCGTTTACCAATTTTATAAAAATTGGTTGGCGCCCAACGAGTATCAGTTTCGAGATTTACAATTAGAGCCCCGACGGCTGTGGACCCGGTTGCGTCGGGTGAAGGCTGGTTTAATTAAATAAATAAATCAAAAGTAGGTATATGTATAATAATAAAGTTAATAATAATAATAAAGTCGGAAATAAAAACAGCCTATCTCAAACTGTCGTATAAAATAAGTTCTTGATGTTTGATTTTTATTTTTAAGGGAATCCTAAAGCCGTCTATATTACCGATTGAACGCTATATCTGTCCTTGTACAGACAAAGAGATAGACAAGGATTGACAAGGTTATAGGTTATATGATCGTTTGAGGCACTAAACTTTTTTGTTAGGTGTCGGAGGCTAATTCTGACAACGATATGTTATTTCTTCATGTTATCCGCTGTCAACGTGGGTCTCATTTTGTAACATCAAATTTTAGAATGCTTGTATGAAGCAAATGTTGTCATGAGTTGACGTTTCGAGTAGGGAACAAAATCTGAATTTCTGAAATTATTTTTGTTTTTGGCATAAAATCATTTGACGTTGACAGTATTAGTGTGTATACTTTAACTTTGGAAAAGGATTTTTTAATCTGTAAAGCCAATAAAAAGAATAGTACTTCAAAAAAATCGCATTTAATTGATAATACAGACGGTTTTAGAATCCTTTTAAATACGTGGATTCTGAAATCTCATTTCCTTCCGCGTTTCGAGCACTGATTGGCCGCGATAGTTAAATTTGCGATTTTACATTTCTCATTTTCTCGAGCGACTTGTTTTTACGCAGATAATCTTTTGCTCGGTCTATAAATCGGCGTCGCGAAACCACCATCGCCATTATAAGCCACCGCAAGGTTGCATACAAATGCCGCTAGCGCGGCGGTTTCGAGTGCAACTTACCGAAGAATCATTCGACAAAACAGTGCCGGCTTCGCAACGGAGAGCGTTCCGCTAAAAGCGTCCGCCGTCCTCGCCTCGCCGTTAAAACGACGCGAACTTCGACGCCGGCCGTTTATTAATGCTAATGATCCGTCCACCTTCTCGCCGGCTCGAGCTCTTGAGAGTTGTAAAACTGACGCCTCTCTCGCGAATGTTGGTGGTATCGCGTTCGCTGAGAGCGGAAAGCCGCACGCAGTAAACTTTATTGCAACCTCACGCGTTCCTTTTACTGAACTTTATCCTTTCGATGCCGAACTCGGTGTGCAGGTCTAATTAGAATCTTTCTCTCTTTTTTTCTTTTTCCTTTTTTGTCATATATAAAATTTTAGCTGGGTCAACTTTTAACAATCTCAAACTTTGGCGCAGCAGTGGAATTGTCTTGCGTGTTTATAAATCTGACAAGAGAGGACGTTTGATGTGTATACACGGAAGATAATAACTTTGACGTAATAAAACGTAAACAAAATGTCATATCTTTGCTACGGGGCTAACCTTCTCCTTTGACCGGCGGGCGAAGAACAGGAGGAATGACCCCCGCGTTTCAATTACCCGAGCCAATTCCATTGTGGATTCGATGCGCGAGAAAGTCCCGCGGCGAAACGCGAAATGAGGCGTTCGTTCGCCAACAACGTTGACCAACCCCGGCAGCCCTGGTTCAGTTGCAATTCGTTCACTTCGATATAGCAGCCGTTGCGTGCTCGGCATTCGATAACGTCACGGTTATTATACTCTGATTAAATTTCACAACGTTGGGGAACGTGAACACGAGACAGAACGAGAATTATAGAGAAAGAGATAGGGAGCGCGGGGAGGAAGAAAGAGAGATAGATCGAGATGTCGGACTTTGTAATAGTTAGGTACTCTATTAGTTTTACGAGAGAGATTTTCGTTACGAGGGATTGGCTGTTAGAAAGTTCCGCGGGATGGAACTCGGGGGGGAGAGTTGCAATTCGGATTCTATCCGTGTCGCGATGCAACCGGGTGTATGCGAGCTAGAGCGGACGTACATCGAGAATGTGGTCGCGGAGGAATCGGAATAGGGATGAACTAACTTTGGATTTACGACGTGCAACAAGATCGATACATAATATTTTACTGTAACGTAGCAGAGTATAAACGCAGTCACTTCAACGTAAGCACAACGAATAAAAGTCGAATTTCCTCGTGGTAATTGCTTAGAACATATATAAATGGAAGGGGAATTGAGCATCGAGCCTGTCTCCAACATCGTGCGAGAGAGAAAGGTAGTGGAGAACAATCGCCCGCAATGCGCATGTATCCCCTTTCATTTATATATGTTCTAAGGGTAATTGATATATATATATATATATATGTAGATAAGATTTTACGTCAGCCACTGCCGCTAATTGGCCAACGGTTTTACAATGCGTTTTTTATCATTTCTAGAAACAAACGTAAGAGTTGACGCTTGTACCACTGTTCAAAATCGCTCGATCGTAAGCTATTCGTCGAGCAGCTATACTTTTAGACTTTCCCGGATTTCCAACCCGCTAACCTTGTTTTAAACGAGCGATTCTGAAACGTGTCGTCAAGTTTGGCATGTTTAATCCAATAGATGAATAAACAAGTGACGCTCTTATCCCGCTAAGAGAGACATTTGCGACGACATGAATTATAAAGCGAACGGTCACGATCGTGTCTGCTGCAGATCGGGGCAGAAGCAGATGCGTTTATGTGGGTCGAGGGTAATAGTTGCATTCGCTCGTGTCTCGCCTGTACTTGAACAGCATGAAGGAGCACGAATCGTACTCTCGCGATACGTAAAAGGAACGAGCTAGAACGGAAATAATAAGGAGCGAGTTGCCCTCTTCTGTTCCGGTACGGCGGAATTCAGCGTCTCCGTGCCGCGTAAATATGCGTTTTATAAACTCGCCGCGCGTCGTGTTGCGTGCCAAGTGACGCCTCGCCGTGCGCTTTTATAAACGCAAAAATATTAATGTTTTATTTCCGTCGGCTGCCTGCCTGCATCATGAATCCACGACGACGACGACGACGACGACGACAATTTTTCATTTGAACCAGACTGCCAGAGATTATTCTACCGTGACCCCTGACCTAGAAGTTCTCTCATTGGCACTGCGCGCCGGCTCGAATGGCTCGATTGTGACATATACATATATAATTAATATATAAATCCTTAAGGACTCTCGAAAATTTAAATTCAATATAAATTGGCAATGAGAGTCAAAACGCGGTGCTTAGTGCGTGTTTAATCAAAACTGATTTATTTCGAGATACAAGATCCGATATTCCATACGTTTCCAACATATTAACTGCGCGCCGATTATTTGTCGGACTTAAAACACAGCTATCATTGGAACATTAGAAATTCCCTCTCCCTTCCTTAATCAAATCGATATCGATTTAACTCACTAAGTACCGCGTTTTGACTCTCATTGGCAATTTATATTGAATTTGAATTTTCGAGAGTCCTTAAGGATTTATATATTAATTGTTTATTCACGTCGCCTGAGAAAAACGTTCAAATTATTGTTATCCAGTTGTTGCGATAAATATTACCACATGTCCCGGTAGTCGAATTGATAAGACGCCCGAACGGAATGCGGGAGATTCCAGGTTCGAACTCTGGCTGGGGTAATATTTTTCGCAATAAGTTCTTTACAGTAATTTTAATATTAAATCGATATCGATTTGATTAGGGAAGGGAGAGGGAATTTCTAATGTTCCAATGATAGCTGTGTTTTAAGTCCGACAAATAATCGGCGCGCAGTTAATATGTTGGAAACGTACGGAATATCGGATCTTGTATCTCGAAATAAATCAGTTTTGATTAAACACGCACTAAGTACCGCGTTTTGACTCTCATTGGCAATTTATATTGAATTTGAATATACATATATCATGTTTCGTATAATGACGTCGATAGTTTAAAAATTGAGGTACCTATCAGTTGCTTTTTAGTTGCATCAAAAAACATAATTTCTCAGATGAAATCTCTTGTATTAGAAATATCTTTTCTGAAAATTATATTTGAGAGAGAATTTAAATTGATTGAGATTTAAATGATGACTTCTAGATCATTTTTTTTAGTTGTTTAATTTAAATTCCTAAAGTGGCAGATACAACTTTATTTTTTAATAATTTAGTTAGAATCTGCAAAATTAATGATTATTAATTTTTGATAAATTACTTTTGTTAATTACATTTCAAATAAAAATTTTAATAAAATGGAAACATTTATCGAAAAATAATTTTTGTTGGTGTCTTAAAAATGAGAAGTAAGCAATAAAATATGTGAGAGTAAATAATAAAAAACTAAGTCTCTCTTCATTAATATATAACTTTACTAAAATATCATTTTTGTTGGTTTTTCGGAATGAGAAGAAATGAGAGAAAACTTAGTTTTTCAGCAAAGTTTATCTTAGCAAAATATACACATTCGAAACATCATTACCGAGATACTTAAATTACCAAACTCTATAACTTAAAACTAAAATGAAGAACCGTGTCAACAGATCCTAACCGAATCATAAAAATTACTGTTGCAAGAATTCGGTTCTCACGCGTCGTAATTAATTCGACCTGGTATCAGACCAGTCGGGCTTTTTCGGAATCTATTAACGAAGAAAAAAATACTCGTCTATCATTGCGGGCGTTCGTTCTACGGCAATCGTTTTTCATCTGTCTCCTCGGACACCGGGGCCGGGGTGCACGTTTTTCTTGGCGCGTCCTTTGCGTCCTGAAAGTGAAAAATTAAGCGAAAAACTCTCGCGGCCCCGAACAAACGGCGGCTCTTCGGGACTTATGACGGCGAGCATCCCGGCCGGCGCAGCGCGGCGCGGACACGGGTGGCGAAGGAAGAATTCGAGGCGCATTATCCTTGACCGCGTGCTGCGCGAGATAAACGAGCGTTGTACCGGGCAGGATGAAGCGAAATGGCGGATGTCGGAGATTGCGGGAAGAAATTCGGCAAGAAAGCCCGCCTTCATCCCGTCGGCGTCGGCTTCGCCGGTCGGCGAGTTATGCGCTTTAATGCGGGTAACGGCCCCAGGCTATCGATGGATCGATCGATTGATCGGGTGCAGGGGACCGCTCTATGAAATAAGCGGCTCCTGTATCCGGACGGAATCACCGCTCTGACAACGACGCCGACGGTTTCCCGACCGATAACGCGAGAAAGAAGGCAAGGCGACAAGCTGCAGTTGTCCAACCGTGCGAGAGCGAGACGGCGCGGGCGATCGATCGCCTGCAAAAACTGCTCTATTGACTGGAAAGAAAGGACGCGAGCGAGCGCTAATAAAGTAATTTACTCTGTGAAATCGCCAAGGAGGTTTATGGGTCGGACATCGATTCCCGCGCTCTACGATTTACCGGTAATAGTTATTTCTCGTGACGAGGTGTTCCTCCGATCAGTCGCTTCCGTCACACTTTAATCTAATTCATATTTAGAACAATGATCGGTAAATCCTTAACCCTTTCAGGACGGGGGCTTTCTAACAGGAATAAAATATCAAAACTATAGTTTTCTTAAGATTTATGTGTCGCTCTTTACGATTCTGGCCTCAGAATTCCAAAATTTTGACATCCAATATGGCGGATCTAATTTTCTAATATGTTCAAATAATGATGCAATTTGCGTGAAACTCGACACTCCTATATAGGTTTTTGAGTTCGCTAAATTCGAATATGACCTTAAAATTACAAAGTTCGAAATAGCAGATCTGTTCAAGTTTGAGAATAACAAGTCGTAATATTTAAATTTGTCGTCTGCCAAATTATAATTGTCATTTTAAATGTTGCCATTTTGAGGTTAAAATAAAACTTAACGGTCTCAAAAACCTATATAAAGTAAATTTCATGTAAATTGCATTATTAAAAAATTTAAATCCGCTGTATTGGTTCCGCCATTTTTAATTTTGGCTTCAGATTCGAATAGTACACCATGAAAACCCCCTATATAGCAAGTTTCATAAAAATTGAACTAATTGTTTCTGAAATAAAAGGGGTGATCCCTATAGGGATCATCCCGCCCTGAAAGGGTTAAACGCATCGCGGAATATTGTACCGGGCTTCAACCGAGGTTCAGCTACGGCAGTGGAACTTTCCGTTCGTCTTTTTGCTTCATCGGCGAGAGTTTAGAAGCTTTGTACGTCAAGCGAATAATTACGCGAGTGGTGCATTGCGATTGGTGGGCCGAGCACTCGGGGGACGCCTCAGGTGCGTGTATGAATATTCAGATGTCCGCATAAATGAACACTAGGCGACTGGGCCGCGTAATTAGGTCGTCAATCGCCGCGACGCACAGAAGGAAGTCTCTGCGGGTCGTTCGACGTGCGACTGGCCCATATGGTGCATTAAAGCGACCGCGTCCACGCTCCGGGCTGAGCTCATAAACGCCGCAATATCGTCAGTCAACGCTTTCCTCATGAACGTCCATGAGTGAACGAGAGAGGAAGGGAAGTGCAGTTTGCTCTGGAACACGACTCCCTAAAAGCATACACAAAAAGACAGAAATATGAGGTACCATCAAAGTGTGCACGTAGTGGTTACATATGGAAATAATTATACCAGAAACTTTGCAAATTTTACACAAAATATTTATTTTAAATACAACGAAAATACGGTGAAAAGTAACTTACCGAACACTTTCTTCAGTTTCTGGGAAATAAACTCCTTATTGATGGGACTTTTACTATCGGATGCCATGTGCCAAGTAAAGATAGTGTTTCTATTATTATGTACCTCTCTGGCGAAGTGTCGGGTCTCTGAAGGAAAACGGGAGAGGAGAACCGTGAGGAAAGAACTGTGAGCAAGTGAATATGGACAAAGGCGATAAAACGTAGGAAAGGAAACGCCGAGAGAACGAAGGTTGAAAATCGTTTGCATCCCCCTGCGTACCGCATCCCTTCTCGTCTCTTTACTTCGCTTTTGTCGACGGCGATCTCCGAGAAGGAAATCTGACGTGGAAAATGGAAGTAGGCGTCGATACCGTCGCCTTCAGGCGATAATCGAGCACTCTGCACCGAACGGGCCGTAATCGACAATCGGCTCATCGACCAGCTTTCTCTCTCTTTTTTTTTTTTTAACAAGAGAACAAATAAATTGCCTGCCTATCGGCACGCGCGATCACTTTTCTCTTTTTAATTTATCGAACATTTCTCAGCTCGCCGCGTTCGCGTTATATAGGCTTGTTTCGTTTTGTTTATTAACGCAGCTGCTTCCGAATCCTCCATACGTCGTTGAAAAAATATGAGAAACAAAAATCAAACTAACAATAAGAAAAAAAGTAAAATATTTATTAGAATGTATCTAGCAATGAAATGAGATAGCCTGCAATGTGGATAAACAGATTAATATATAATGATAATGATGATTGATAACGTGTATTTTGTGCTGTAATGTTTCTTGAATAATACACTCGGCGTTCTTGTAAAATGTTCCTACAGATTATTGCAAATCGAAAAAGGCGGTAATGGTAATTGCGATAACGCTGGAAGATATATAAGATTCCTATCTCACGTTTGCGCGCGAATTATTTGCATATGCATTGATAAATTTATGACCTCCCTTCGGTGGTAGATACATGCGGATAAAATCGTGCGTGCCACAATTACTCTTGGCCCGGTTGGCACTTTCTCTTTCCACTTGGCACCGCGTATCTCTCGTTGCTACCGCGTTACCAGTATACAAAACCAAATGCAACACATTGGAACATTTCTGAAACGATATAACATCCTCTGAGAACATTTCTTTTATGTGGGAATAATCTGCCCGTATTTTGCGATGCTGTTACTATGACCATTCATCGGTTTCTGCTCTTATATTATCTCTCTATTGCATTATTTTACATGCATGTCCAAAGTACCGATACTATAAGACTCCCTATCTTCTCTGTTTCAGGTGAGTTACGAGCTGTTCCGGGATTATGACTCCACGCGTTGACTTAGAATTATACCAACGTAGTTGGTGAGTAAGTGATAGATAACATTGAGATTTATAGTCCGGAGTTAAACGCGCCCGAGAGCCTTTATCGGCGGTACGATTCTATCGCGCCGAGAAACGATCGTTCGGCAGAATTTCGAGAGGCAGAGCTGAAAGCCGCATCTCCTTCCAAGCTCTGTAAAAGCCGCGCAAAATTCCCCTTATCCGCCATACGATCCGTTTGCTAAAAGTATTCATGACCGCTCGCGACAACCTGCGGCGAGGAATGCCGACATTCGCGTTTCGAAACAATCAGACCTGAGCCAAATACGTCAATCACCCGTGTATTTTTTCGCGAATGTCCGTTGAATTACGAGCGAATACCACGGCGCGCGCACGACGAAGGCCCGCGGCGAAATACGGTTACCGAGATTCTTTCTTCTTTCCCATCCATATGTTACGCCGGCAGATTACACGGTTGGCGGTTTGCGAATTGATAGTTGCATCAACGGCGAATCGTTAACGTTGGAAACAATCAATTTCTTCTGTGAGCACAATATGGATTTCGATGAACAAGGTATCGCAAGTCTCACAGGGCAGAAATATGTGATGCTTCATTCTCGACTACTTATTGTTAAGAACCTCGACTTGATCTCGACAAATTAATGGTATTATAAATGATACTAGCTAGAAGCATGTCAAACATGATAAATGATGTTGAAGACGAATTTCAGCTTTATTCTGCATTATTCACAGAGATACGAATAAGAAATAAGAGTGAAAAAATGAAGAGATCGGGGAGATATAATTTTAATTTCTCCAAGTTAAAATCTCTGATTAAATCTCGACTTTTTTCTGTGGAAATCGACGATTGATTTTAAATTGGCTAAAGCACCTGTCATTAAAAAATGTGCTAGAAACAGGATACGTATATTGTGTACAATAAGGTTCATTAATTCGCATGGTAATCTGATTTATCGTCGTAAAAAATGCAAGGTGAAATAAAAGAAGAAAAATAGTTATTTCTTATTTTTCTTGTTATACATTTTAATATTTCGGTAAACCGCGCACGTGTTGATTATTAAAAATCCAACGGCCGATATGTCAGACTGCTATGACCACGCGAATTAATGCACCTTACTTTACGTCATATATTTTTACGGGATGAAGAGGAAAGAAAGAGATTCGAGCGGCAGCTGCATGGTTATTACATGGGTTACAAGAAACGAGACACTATCGGGGAGCAAATGGGTGGCGATGAGGGCAAGAGCGAGTCGCGCGCTTGTCTTCTCCCTGGATTTATTCCTAATACTTCACGTCCTTCGCCTTGCCGCGGTTCCACTGTCATTATCACTGTTGTATGTATCCACGTAGGAAAGAAACGGTTATGCGCCGGGAATCGTGGCGGTAACGAGCTCTTAAATCTACAAGGCTGATTATCACGCTTCACAATGTTGCGTGTCCGCGTATACGTGACAATTTCCGCCGCGGAAGAGGTTGGACCGCCGCGCCGTATCCGTCGCGTTTTCGCAGGAAGTGGCTCGAAACCTCAGCTGTGATTATACAATACAAAGTGATTTCTAACTACGAAACATTACGGGCGGTATCCTCTCTTGAATCTGAGATGAAAATTCTTGCGGAAGAATGTCGAGGAAAGATATGATTTACTACCCCCCTCCTCACACACACACACACACACACACACACACACTTCAACTTTCTCATTTTTGATATTAAGTATCTTGGCTATGCGTGGGATTAAAATTCTTAAAGTATATAACGTTCACGTTAAATTAAGTGAAAAACGAAGTTTTAATTATTTTTGACTTAAAAGCTATCGATATTTCGCCAAGAGCTTTTGTTTTAGACTTAAGTAAGGAATAATTTATGCTCTTAACGTGTTTAGCTAATTACGAATCTTTCTCTATAATATAATCTACTTACGAGAAACTTTCCGTTAATCTTCGATGATAAAGCTTCGCATTTTTTTGTAATTAAGATACGTATCAGACATTGATTTAAATTTCGGTTAATGTAATTAAATTTAGTCACGATAATGTGATGTTTCGGAACTGTTGTTGAAGCCTGTAAGCTTTTCGATATACGCTTGCGGCGGTTTCGATTCCGATCAATAATTGATTTCGAACTGAATCACTACGTTAGTAACATACTGATAATTACCAATTAAAGCATCCTTTAAACGGGGCGAATTCGACATAAATTGGTAACTCGATACGCACGACCGTGATTAACCACATCGCAGTGCTTCGGCATGACTTAATTAGAACGCGTCCGCATCGCGTATAGTGCAGCGTATTTGATATTTGACGCAGAGTATATGCCGCGCGAACGATCGCGACTGTTACTTTGTGCGAATGCAAAATGTTGAGCTGGCTAGCGGATAGCGAGAGCGCGGTAATTACTAAATCTGTGTTAATTAATTTCGCGACGATCGAAAAGCCGGCAGGTGGGAAAATTAATCATTTTCTCTCTCGGGTTCGGTAACTTTTAAAACAGCCACGTTGCGTTGTAACGGGGCATTCGTACCGCGAAAGTAAAACGACAGTTATCTCGTCGTCTATCGATTCATCGCCACCAATTTTAATCAAAATAAGAATAGCAACGAATCGTTTGAATATATCGAGGTACCGACACCGCATTCTCCAATATCAATTTTGAATAAATCTCCGTTTATTAAATTCGAGTTGTTTTTATATAACTTTTTTAATCAAATAAATATTTTTAATATTTAAAAAACAAAATTTTTGCTTTTACATTTCGCCATTGAAATATTGAAAATTACAAATTGAAAGGTTACGACGAATGATGAATTTCAATAATATTTTTACAAAGAGAAAATTGCTTACGAATATTTATTGGAAAACGGTCGATGGTTCGAAATATTCGACACACTTAACCATCGCCGTTATGAGCAAAAGGAGTCAGATTGCATTGCTAATTAATTACGCACGCGGGCCGTGCATTCGTGAGAAGTAGGCTTTACCTATGAAAGTCGAGAGGCGGAAGAAGAGAGACGAGACGGAGGAAAAGAGCGAGAGAAAGGAGGAAAAAGTAATAATATTTCTCGATCCTGGCCTGATCTACTTTGCGGTGGATATAATAGTTATTGTACGACGACAGGCAAGATGGATTAGCGCGCGAGAAGCCAGCAGGAAGTCCGCGATCTTCTTCGTTCCAATTTAACTGTTCCGAGCGCGCGAACGGCGAACGCCGTTTACACATAATAATTACAACGATTTCTACAAGCGAGCGAGCTGCGAACGCCCGGCTTCCTTGCTAGAGCTAGAGCTCTGACTAGTTGCACCTGTTTCCACCTGCCTCGTTCATCATCGATTACAGTACATCGGATGTATTACGCGATGGTTATTATTATTACAATTGCCTCTGCTACCTACTATGAATATTCTTCATCACAGTGATTATCGTTATTATGCTATTATTATATCATTAATCTCGTTATTGCGGCGAGTACTTTGGTGAGAGTAAACTGTAATCTTTACACAACTGGATTTTACAAGAAAAATATGATATTATATGTACACATATGTATATACATATATATGTATAACAGAGAAAAGTCAATTTACACGAACGCACACACACACACACATACAGGCGCGCGCGCGCGTAATATCATATATGTAAATATAATATTATATGTATATACAATATTACATATATGAATAGTTGTACTTACAATTAGACGTAACAAAGTTGTGTGTGCGGTATTACGATCCTTGGACGATTTATCTCGGCATCGTAGGCAAACGCATCGCCCCATACGTATCGTTAATTCAACACCGACTCGCATTCGGACTCCGGCATGTGATCGATGAAGCGCAAGTGTACGTTAGGCGGTTACATAGGCGGCCGATTGAACGGCCGTCGTAATTGCCGAGATGACCGTGATAGCTCGTTCGCGAGTCGTTACGTCGAGCGGGCGTTATGAGCGAACCATTGTAAATATTCCTGCTCTTTGCGCGCGCTTCTCACTTGGTCGGCAGCGTGATTTGTAACGCTTATCGCGCGTATCGTAGGGTAAAACGCGCCGCGCGCTATTTGCGAAAAGCCTTTTTGCTATTTGCGACGTCTTACAGCCATCGGTATAAATACCAGAGATCCGCAAATTTGTTTTTACAACCGTAATCCGTCCATGGACGATCTTTCGCCGGCTGTGTGAAAACTTTTAATAACTGATATATTTGCTACTTTTTAAAATTAGAATAATTTATAGATTTTTTGTAAATCTGTTATCAAAAAAATTATAAACGTATTACCTAATTATTTATTTTAATTTTAATTTGAGTAATATTAATAAGCGCCAAAATTATAATAGCGTACATTTTTAAAGTTGTTGAGCATTATAATTTAATGTTGTCAATTTTATTCCCATGTTATTTTGAGGATTGATCACAGTTAAAGTCAGAATAGCCTAATTGTTCAAACGTGTTTACAACAGTTCAAAATTAGATTATTGTATTTTATTTTGGAAGGACCACGTATAGGGGGAGTCCGGGAGACTTGACCATACGGGACAGTTGAACCACTAAATATCTCGGTCAAATTTTGCGAAAAGTGCGCGATTGTCAAGCCGCGACGTACGGGTCATCTGCCTCTACTATGTCACGTGACAACAAGTTGCTCGGCAGTGCGTTTCGGCTGTGAGTGAGATAAACGTGTTTTAACGTGTTCGGAGTAAAAAAAAATATTTTTGTTTATTTTATCGTCACACTTTTATATGTCAAGATTTGTAAAAACATTACACGTTATTTACACCATATATTATCGTAGTTTAAGGTAGAGTTAGTGTTTTTATCCTATCATTTTTATTTTTTCTGCAAAACTGTATCAAAGTCAAGATGGTACCGGGTGGGAGATTTGAACCACCCAAAATTATTCCAAGAATTTCTACTTAATTTATAAATGATTGATCTCAAAATGATTATTTTTAGTTAATTTAAGTGTTTGAGAAGTCTATTTTGGTTATTTTTTGTTAATTGTAAAAATTAATAAAAACCATGTGAAGGCATAGATGTTTAGTTCAGTTTTTATTTTTTGTTGATTTTGTTTAAGAAGCTCAATTAAAACATTAGAAATGTGATTTTAATGTCTAAATTTGTGAGTTCTTAATATATACTAGAGTCTAAATATGTTTTTATTATTTTTTCCATGAGTTTATAGGGTATAGTCAAATCTCCCTATACGGTGGGTCATGTCTCCTACCCCTTGGGGAGAGATGAATCAAATCTCGTTTTTTGCTTTAATTAATATAACACGTTTATAAACTTATTAAAATTACAAAATCCACAAATTGTAGCCATATAATAAGGCTTTACTTTGACATAAATAAAAAATCTATACATCAATTACACTAAATTTTATAGACCTTCAAGTAAAACGTGGTTCAACTTTCCCGGACTCCCTCTATAGTATATCAGTTTTAGTTCTAATCTACCTCATCTATTCGTCTATCGATTTTACTTTTTCTATTATAATTGATTAATTATTAAGTAAATTAAAAAGATCAAATTAATCTCAGTTTACGATAGTTATATTCGCACAAGTAGAACAATCAGTCTGGGTCTGATTATCGATGTCGTGGCGCCGATGCGTCTCCGTAAAGGGCACTTCGTGACACTTTGAGGAATCGCGCCTCCCACGGGCGTGCTCCCCGAGTTAACCCGGTTTCCAAAGTTAATAGGTCTCCGTTTATACTCTTTATTTTTCGACCGTCCCGGTCGGCCCCGGTCTTTTCAGCCCGCCGTCCCTCTCGCTCCAAGAAAAGTTTTTTCCCCCTCACCTTGAAGAGATCTCTATGATTTTCTACATTTCCGCGCGGAAACTCTTTCATTAAACACCAAGCACGGCCAGGCGGAAAATCGCCCGACGGCACAATGGTCGAGAATTCTACGGCGATTGGAGAAAAATCCGATCCGTGTAACTCCCACTCCCCGGCGTTCAAAGCGCATTGTTGTTCTCCTGTTTGGCTGAAAAGGCGCGTCTCCTTTTGTGCACCTTATGAAGCGACACTATCAAATTGTTCCCCAATAGCGACAACGACGACGCGAAGTCATCGTAACTTCGATCGCCTTTTTCGCTCTTTGCGACAACGTTACTCCCGATAATGTTTGACATACAAATTGTTGAAGACTGCGCTGCACCGGAAACTTATGGTTCCCACTGCATCTTTTGCAAATCGAGGAGTGATTATGGAAGCTGTGAATGAAAACTGAAATCTTTTATGAGAATTAGCGTAATAAATAAAATTTTACCTATTATAAAATATGTAACTATAAGAGATAGACAGCTTATATTTCGCGATTTACTTCTATCGTTTTTAGAAAATTCGGGTTTTATGTTACCTACTTACTCTCTCAAGTTACATTCTCGATTAAGCATACACCAACATGCACGCGCAATAAACTTAATTTGAATTGATACAACATTTAGATTCCTATGTGAGAGAATTTTAGCACTGACAAAACTTTGTATTATCTAACAAAACTTTATTGAGTATAAATACCGAGATTTGCTCTCTGGAAGATACTTTAAAATAACAACAATTTCACCAAATGGAGAAACGTCGACATGACTCCTCCGAGCCAAATTTACTGCGGCATAAAACTGTGCAACTTATTTAATGACAGCATACTCTCTGCGAGAAGTTTTAAGCCGCCGTTCGCACTCAACGTCATCGCTCTTTAAAGACACACCGTCTGGTTATCCGGCAATAAAAAGAAGGAAACGAGGAATGTATCCTCCTTTCTTCGATTGCTCGAGGCGCATCGATCTTGAGACTCCTCGTGGAACTGGGTCGACGACGTCTTCGAGGAGAAGAGCCGGCAAGACGGAGGTTGTTGTTAGCTCCGCAGGACGAGGAGGATTTGTCGCCTACAACCGGCTGCCGACAAATCTTCTCTGGTAGCTGCGAGACGTTTTAGACATCGAAGGGATCACCTTTTGCCGTACACTCTTGTCCACATGGCCATGTCTTCACCATGTTAGCACCCGGTACTCCAATCCCACCCGGACTCCGTCGGAAGGACGGAAGGACAGATGTGACGGCGACATGAAGTGCACGAAGTGCACGAAGTCGTCAGCTTTCGAGTAGCGATAGAAGCCGCCCGCTCGATGGAGGTGTTCTATTTCAAATGTCTGAGATCGCCGGATTGTCGTCTCTTTTACGGTAGACGCCCGACAGAAACTCGACATCCTCGAGGTGTTCTATTTCGAAGCGGCCAGGTGGACTGGTCGTCTTGCAGTTAAGCTCGTCGCTAAAGACATTCTATTTCAGATGTTCGAAACCGATCATTTCGACGAGAGAACGGCTGCCATTTTGAGCGTTCAAAACCGCTGAAGATTATTGGGATTGTCAGCTCTGCAGATTGCGGTCCACCGACAGAAATGCGATGTTCTATTTCAAACGGATCGAAGACTGGAATAGTTTTCCACCTTGCTGTTCGGAGCTGTTCTTATTTCGGATATTCGCCATATATCGACGTATCTTAAAAGACTGGTCAATTTTTATTTAAGCTTAGCGACGAAAAGACGCTGTATTTCGCTGATTCTCTCTGCGAGATGGTCGATAAACTATGACACAATTACCACTTCTATAAAAATATTTCTAAACATATTAGATATATTCTTAATTAACATGAATATCTTTACAAATTTACATAAATACCTCATATTCTTCATAGATGTGTGTCATAATTCATAAATGTTAATACTCAAGGTGTAGTATCCGATTTATGATGAGTCTGCGATACGGTTTTCTAACGGTGCAACGTGTAACATCTCTGCAATTAACGTGTTTTATTACTTGCGAAGAATATAATTATCGAGGTATTAAACTATATTACGATATCGAGGACCCGAAAAGGGGACGCAATGCATCGATCATTGATTCATCCGGGAATGATGCATTTCGAAGAGATTTATGTAAAATTTCTTCTTTTGGCTATACCCGTCACCATCTTTTTATTACATTCTTGTTTAGAGCGACAAAAGTAGGATATTTCTTGCAGCCAAGAGTTTTGAGAAGGAGACATAAATTTGAAAATATTTTTACATCAGAAAACGCTTTTATCGTTTACTTTTATGTGGACGTAAACACGATCATCTATTTTCAAATCTGAACCAATTATAAGCGAATTTGCGATGAATTAAAAAAGATGGTTATAGATACCTATACGTTACAACGCAATAAGCAATTGATTTACGTATTTTGCTTTAACTTCGCCGATTGTAAAAGCGATTTTACAGATTAAACGCGTGAATCCGGGGATTGCTGCTCGGAAGTAAGAGATGAATTCGGACCAATCGGGGCACATTCCGAAATGCCACTGATGAAAAAAAAAAAAAAAGAGAATCCATTCCGACCCTTCGCATTTGTCGTCAGCTTCGTCACGGATGATGATGGAACGGGTGAGATGGGTCAATTTCCTGAATGGCCAGACTGACGACGACATCTACGTGCATTACGTACGGGTCGCCGGAAGCAGGTCCGCGGAGGCCTGGATTAGGGACGGAAATCGCTTCGTCGGTGACTACTATCACCCGCGTAATGATGTCTCTCTAATTTGTTCCCGCGGCAGCCCTTGCCGCTATCGTGCGAACTCAGGCATCTTAGATTATGATGTCAAATAGAATTTGAGAACCGTCCGAAATGTCCTCGACAAATTGGATCTTTCTCCTTTTTCTCCCTCTCTCGGACCGGAGATCATTTTTTTATGGCATGGGCAAACGTCAATTTATCTCTTTTCGCGCCTTGACCGGTCCTCTTTTCTGAATTCGCTTATCTGAATTTCTGCAGTTGCATTTAAATCCGAAAAAATATGTTGTTAAAAGTAATACAATGTATAGTATCTAAACATATCTCTCTCCAATTCTTTTGCAACATTAATTTTAATAACAGATAAAGAAAACGTGAAAATTAATAGAGATAAGAATTTTGTACTTTTTAGTTTTGCTCATATACCTACATCATATAATCGAAAATTCTTAATGTCCTCTGCTTCAAAATATATTGGAACATTTTAGAATTTTACATTTATTTGGACGATTATTCTGTTTAGAATGAAAAGTCAGAAATAATTATTTTTTATTATACACTTTTCTCTCTCGCTCTTCTCTTTTCTCATTTCCACTCATCAAACTAAACTGAATTGATTTCGCAAGGACACCCTGTGTTTCCGGGTGAGATCCCGTGCCAGGGCAATGCCAGTTGCTCCGGTTTGATCCTTGCGCCTCCGGGGCCACACTATAATTGAGTGGTTTGCATCTCGGTCGGCGAGACTATGGTTGCCCCTGAGCATGGAGCACGCGAGCGGGAAGAAGCTCACGTTGCGTCTGAGACACGAGAGATCGACAGAGATGAAGGGAAGGGAAGGAGATATCTTCTCGAGCTCGAGAGGGAGATAGCGCGATAGAGAGTGACGGTGGGGAGGAGGGATAGGACCATGCATCGGGCGGACATTGATTGAACCGGGAGCACTTGCCCCCGCATACCAGGATAATGCCGCGAAATTACGGGATACACTGTGCGCCATAAGCCGCTAGACGTGTCGCAATTAAAGGGAAATTCAAAAGAGAAAGAGCGAGAGAGAGAGAGAGAGAGAGAGAGAGACAGAGAGAGATTGATGGCTGTCATACGATGCTTGGCCATCTAGCGATCTTCAGGAGAAAAATTTCGATAAAATACAATTTTTTTTTCCATCAATGATGTCGTAAATAATACACTCAAATAACGAACTCGCAGGGAATTATTATTGCATCTTTTGCGAAACGCGCGCATGTTTTCCCCCTTCGGTAGGATTAAAACAGAATTAAATTAATTTAATTAATCGGAATTGCATTTACATCGCTGTTTAGGTTATTTAATTGATTATCAGGTTAATAATTGTGATCACATGAAGTATTTATCGTTTTTATTAAAGCGAATATTGAGAGGATTCGAATAAGTCGGAGAATTGAAAGGATTGAATAGGTATACTGTTTGAAAGCAAGACATGTTCATGTTAGATTGGATTGTTTGCAGGAAACGATCGATACGCAGAAATTGAAGGGTGCAACCGCAATGCAGTATTATTTTGCTGTAGCTGCTTTCTGGTAAAGAAACTTATAGAAGAAGTTTTATGGGTCAGTTTGTTTGTACGGAATTTTTACGCAATTTTTTAAATTAGACTATTCCAGTGCACGACACAAAATTAAGTTCATCAATTATTAAATTGCTAGTTTATTGCACGTCTTGATATTATAGGATATGCTTTATTAAAAGAATTCTAATAATAATGAAAAATGAGTTTAATATTTTGTGATATCACGGAATTTTTAGACGCGATACACCCCTGATGGATATGATGAAATAAATTAATACGGAGAAGAGCGCGCGTGCACATTTAAATTGATATAAACGTCGTTAACGGAATCAACGAATTTAAATTAATTATAGGAGACAGCTAAATCGCCGCCCGTCGACGCACGTTTGACGCATGAAACGCGCGAATAATGGCGCGACCGGTTTTTAATCTGGTTTTTAACCGGTTTTTTAATATCTCTCGGGAATTGCTCGAAAATTGCATCGCCGTGTCATTTCGAACGTTTGATTCGGCGAATGAAAAAAAAAAGGAGAATTTTTTCCCGACGCAAACGGGAATTGCTTTAATCAGATTAAAGCGGAATGGCTTTTATCAATTAAGGCGCAGGGGGATGCGGCGCAAAAATTGTGCCGCACGCGTGATTCGCCTGAGTAATCAACGGTGGTGCGGAAAAAGTACGCCGTGGTAGACGTTGTTTCATGTGTCGTTGTTTAGATTGCCTTTACCATTAACCAGAACGCGCGATTAAGCACATTGCACGCCTCATTTTGATTTTAGATTACTTTTCCGAGCGCGTTCTCCAACTATATCCGCAATTGCAACACGCGCTCCATTATGACGTTTCGATTAGATTGTCAAGAATTGTGGGATACGACTGGATACGACTTTGTGGTAGAATGGTAGATCATTGTCGTTGCTCGCTTGTAACCAAGTTGAGCCAAGTAACGAAACGAATATGTTGCTCCATCGCCTTCCAGTTATTTTGCGTTCCATTTTTACGGCATAATTTTGTAATATTTTCTTTTTTATTGTGTTTCATCATAATAGATCGTGTACAATTAACTTTAGTTTGAAATTTATCATTTATTTATCACCTTTGAACTTTCACATATAATTGTGAGATAAATGAAATGAATTTCAACGGTGTAACGGTGTAATAATGAAATGCATTTCAACGCTAGTTTTTCTCGCGACAACTTGGAAACTTGCAGTTTCGACGAATCGGATGCTCGCGCAGGCGATAAGGACTCATATCATAGTTCTCCATAACCATTCTTGTCCGATCACGGGACTCGTATGATGTATAGCTCAGTGATCTTGTCTTCCGATCGTCGATTTTCGGGTACTGCAATGCAAAGCGTTTTCGTTGATACGAGCCTCGGTAGAATCCTCTAATTCCTGGCTCGCTCTAATACGTCTGGCGCCAGCTGGACCAAACCAGCGTGCGGTGCAAACTTTCGAAATGTGGCCGAACCAAGTCGGCGTGTCGAGCGCGCGCTAACGTCACAACTTTAAGGCAAAAACGGCGCGGCGGTCGAAAGAAGTCGGGATTAGCTGCCGCTCTTCGGGAGTAGTTCGGACGAAAGTTGCTTACTCACCGTTAATATTGGAAGAGTTGGGGAAAATTGAACGTCTGATGAAAACGCAATTTAAATTGAATTTTGATTAAAACGTAATTTGCAAAAGCAATATCAAAACAATTAAAAAAGAAGAATGAATAAATATCCATTTTTGAACAAAGAAATTTAATTAGCGTATGAATTTTTTTTTCACGAAACTTCCATAAATTTCTTACAACTTCTCATTGAGAGTAGGTACGCGTTACGTCACAATGAAGTTCAATCGAAAAAAATGGATTTTTATTAAAATGCTCACATAGCTGACATACATTCGTTGATAATACAGCACATTTTTTTTTTATTTAATTTTTTTTTATCTCTTGAAAAATATTGTCAAATCTATGAAGCCTTTGCTTTATTATATCGCATTTCAATTCCGCGATACATTCATAGTTGAATGTGAATGAGTTGTCCCACAATATAATTCACAGACAGGAGAGAGAGATGACGCAAGCTATTCGCGTAACAAACTTATATTTTCCGTATCAGCGGAATATTTATTAATAACTGATATTGTGTAAATTCTGGCTCTCGATAAGAAAATTGAATATCTATTTTCACCGTTTTTTTTCTGTTGCGGATTATAAAATGATTTCTGTGATAGCGACACGCTTACAGGTAGGAGTTAGCTCGTTAATATTATCCCGCGAGTAAATCGAGGGTTTATTTCATTCATCGGCTAGACGACTGCCTTGGTTATTAACGACTAAAGTACAAATGTTTCGGGTATGCGCGACGGAGAATTAGGAGTGGTTAGAGGCTGGCGTGATCTATTCCCGTTGGTATCTCTCTTATTAAACAACGTATGTTTAATAAGCTTGGCGCGACGTATGATAAATGCGACGAATTTGCAACAATATGTCGCGGGAGAAACTGTGAACTGAACTTCAATGTTTGCGGTATACGAACATGTATAATATTGTATGTATCCGTCTGATTAATTCTCATAATGCCGTGGAGAGACCATATTAACTTCGAGTTATTAATACGATAAATAGTATTAATATACCAAATGTGTACCAGACTCTTTGTCAAGAAATATTTTACTAATTATTTTATTACGAATTATTTAGCTATATTGTATAATACATATACATCGCTGTTTGTTGTATTTTTAAAAGTTTTTTTAAAAATAAATTTATCTATATTTTCCAATTTATTTTATATAAATCATGGTTTATTCGATTTTTGCACTCGCTAAAATGAATAGATGTGTTGACAATATTAAAAAATATAGTTATTGCATGTATAAGATATTTTAGATTTCCAATAAATATTTCGTGGACAGTTTTAAAAAATCGTGACGTTAGAGCACTTTACTTTTGGAAACTTTTCCGGAACGAATTTCTTCAATCGCAGAGATCCAAGGCGAATTCTCGTTCCGTGGATTTTGCCGGGCTGAAATCGTTCACACTTGGATTTTGTCTCTTCTTCCAAGAAATCTCACACGGATAATCTTGTGCCAGGCATTCAATTCCGTAGCGTTATGCTGAATGCTTGCCAAAATCGCGGTGAGCGATATACGAAATCGATATTGTACCGATTGTGAAAACACACACGATTGCGATAGATATGCGATTCCACAGCTTTTATGTACCTATCTTAAACGATTCTTCTAAATAATATTCACAAAATAGCCTTCAAAAATTTACGGGCTTTACCAAAATAAACATATTATACGTCGATATTTATTACAAAAATTATTTTTACTCTATGATCAATAACCAAGTATGGTTACACAAAAAATATTGATTACAAAAATATTACATGTCAATCAATGTCAGGTTCAATATATTCAATTAGAGAGAAAAACGCCATTTACGGCCCGGACTGGATCTTGGTAGCCTAATAATAATATTGCATGAATTTTGTATACTTTTTCCAAACTCAGTAAAATGCGCGCCGTTTTTTTGCTAGTCTTTAAAACATAGCTGTTTGTTGGAACAGTAAATTTACATAAATTGATAATAGATTTAAATTTTGATGCTGATAGGCATCCTTATTAAATCACTGTAAAGAATTTTTTGCAAAAAATTATACCGTTCCAACAAAGAGCTGTTTTAAAAATTGAGAAAAAAATCGACGTGAAGTTTACTGACAATGAGTTTGGAAAAAGTATACAAAAATTCGCATAATGTTATTATTAAGCTAACAAGATCCAGTCCGGACCGTAAATAGCGTTTTTCTCTCTAATTTATTTATTTTCTCTCTAATGTATATCATGCATAATGGTTTTGTTTCATTTATTATTATAGTTTCAATATAGTCATTTTTTTTGACTGAATCACTTTCTGATCGCGATGATATTGGCGTGATAGGGAGCTCGGCCTCTGAATTTCATCGTTGGTGATAAATTTTCATAGGCTTTTGTTCGACAAGGCAATAAGAGAGGGTAGATTCTCTCCATCTGGGTCCTGACTTTGCGCACCTTAAACATATAAAAGTAAAGTAAGAGAGGGGCTCTGGTATATGCTAACCAAATGGTGGTTATGTCTTCCTTTCTTCTTCTCCCTCATCTTTTTCTTCTCTCCCTCTCTCTCTCCTCGAGAGCATTCTATCTTCTCACATGCCCCTGACTGCTTTATCGATTACTATCGGGCTTCACATATCAATACTCGTAGCCGACACATCTGGACCAATCGCTAGCACGAGGCTGCGCTCTACTCCCCGTCGCTTGATATACTCGCGCCCGGCTAAGCGAACCGTTATATACGTTGGATACATAATGATTACCTCTTGCATTACACCGAAACTCGCCGACATTATAAACAACATCATCGTCATACACTCCGGCATCCCGGCCAATCTTTCTTCGTTATTAACGATAACGCGCGCTCTTCTCGGTTTCTCTCGAGGCAGTTATCTCTCTATCATAGGTAAAGGTTTACCGCGTTTTCTGCACAGGAATTACTCGCCAAGAAAATAGGATGTCGATAAGAATATTTGTTATAGATCGTTCGCCGTAGATTTCCACTTCCTGTAGATCAACATGAAATATTGACATAATAATTTTAAAATCTTTATCTCTAAAATGCTGTTTACATCATTAACTCTTTATAGAAATACATGCATGTAAAATTGTTTTTCTAAATTTGTTAATAATGTAACGTGTTTTTTAATTACATGTTGCGTCATCTCGATTAAGTACGCCTCTTGAGAGACACGAGTTGAACATGCTACGACAGAAATACGAAATGGCCGATCTGCGACGGCCCCATTTCTCGCGCCGCCTACGAATCCATGCGGGCCGCAAAAATCGCGCGATGATCCGCCGTCGCGGAATGAATTTCACGCGGGTGATGTTATCCCATGGAAACGGTATCAGGTCCCGCTCGGCGCTCATGTATGATCTCGCAATCTGGTTAGCTGGCGTGAGATTACGCGGAAATTGCGAGGAGATCGGGATGCTGTTTGAAGCGGTGCACGACAACGACGAAAACGACGATGACATCGACAACATCGACGACGATATGCATAGGTACATGAGAACGCCGGAAACGTCTCCGAAGTCATCGCGGGTGTCTTTTCCGCATTAAAGAACGAATCAGACGCAATTTTGCGGCTCAGCCAACAATTTCTATTCTTTCTTGAATTTTTCTCGTGAAATATTGTATTCATTTTTTGATACAATATTGCTTTTGCAATATATAAGTCTGTTTAATATCAAGATAAAATCCCATTCTTGGTAAAATTATAATTTCAATCTAATATAATCTGTAAGAAAAGTGTCGATACTATAATGCATTTATGTACAAGAGCAGATTAAGAAATAAATAAGTTTTAAAACGACATGTAATATGCATATGTATAAAGAATGTTAGTATTTTATTTCCTAATTAATATTCAATAGGAGATAAAGTTGGCCATTATCTTTCCATTAACCTAATTTTTATAAGTCACCATTATCATTATGTGATGTCCTCGACGTTTAATGAAATATGCGCGAGCCTTCCTTCATGTCTCTATCTCATACTAAATATCTTGACTATTAGGGATTTTCTGATAAGTCAATTCGTTTCTTAATTAGCGCTCATTCACTCCCTATTTGCGCCCGCTTATCCGATCGCTCCCCAACGTCATTTTTATATCTCACGTTATCTATATTCATTCCGGCTTATCGGCCTGCGCATGGAGCGTACCATGGGCTCGCAATGATAAAGAACCGCACATTCAGGCCGTCATTAGAAGGCCGATATCGACATAATGTTTTTCCCTTGATCTTTTTTTTATACCGTGGGTGGCTGACTTGTTTTGCACAAAGGGCGATTCAGCACCAATTCAGTATCTTTTCGCTTCTCGATCGCGAAGCTCCTCGCCTCGCCTCGCATCTCGCCTCGACGACTCCATTTACATTCGAGCGACGAGTGAAGCCCCGGTCGTGGAGAGGAATGAGTCGTTGCGCCGCTCGATGCTTGCATTTACGCCCGGTGACAGGTATGATGGATGTTTCGATTTTATCCATGGCCGCCGCCGTCGCCACTATGATTACGGTTAACAGTACGTACACGCGCGACGGGCTACGAAATATTCAATCGATATCTCTCTCTCTCTCTTTCTCTCTCGATCAATCGATCTTGGCCTCTTGTAATCTGTGCTAAATCATATTAATGAACGTTGGCCTTGTTTCTCATCTGTGCAAGCGACTCCGGGTGTACACAGAAATTACATACAAGATTAAACAGAAATCTTTATCCCAAATGAAAAATAATCAGTGGAATAGTTATTTCATGACTATCAGAATAAAATAGTAATTTATTTATACCTTCCCATGTTGGATGTATAAAAAATTTATTTTTATGAATGAAATATCTCTTTTACCGTTCAACCATTCGCTAAAAGCTTGTTTCTTTTTGTGCAATACGGTGCAATAAAAATCTTTTTCTATAGAAAGGGAGAGAGAGAGAGAATTTTTACTGGATTCGCAAGATATGTTACACGTTATGAACGCACTTTTCACGCGGAATTCCTCCGCGGCTGCCGCCCGAACTCGTCGTTATGTAATCGCGGGAAATTACGAGGAGGAGCGTCGGCAGCCCCGGTGACAGGAAGTACTTACCGGTCGCGCGATTTCCTAGCAAATGTTCATTCTGACTACCGCGGCGAGCTAATAGCCACCGACAGAGAGATGCATTGGCGGCGATGCGGCGCGCAGCCATCCGTCGTCGCCTTCTTGCTCCGTTGATCTCGTCGGCGAAAGTCGATGTCTAGCGACGATAGCACATGCACTCGTTCCGACGTTTCCATCTCTCATTGAACATCTCATAATTCTACTACATAAAAATTTATTCTGCGGAACAAAAATTCAGTAGATTCATCTTAGCTTTTTTTCTCTCGCCTTTTTCATTCCTTTTTTTTTTTGTTTCGAGTTTTGAAAAATGCGCGATATTTATACTTATTGTTAGAAAGAAAACACAGAAGAAGGTAAGACCGAAATAATCAGTTCTGAAATATTTATCTCTTTGAAATCGATGGAACAAGTTCTTTCTTTGCGTAAATTGCTGAATAAAATTAAATTGTAGGGGAATAAATATAATAAGATTGTACTTTATCTCTCTTGAGCAACTTCGATGTAACGTGCTCGCTCGAGCCAACATCCCGACGTCGGCTCGGATTCAAGCTAGCTTGAAGGCTCGTCTTGTCGAGGCAGGATCGAGAGCACGTGAAGATCCGCGAAAGTTGGATCGCGACGGGACGATCTGGCCGCGGCAGAACGATATTAAAGTTTGTCGGTGATATTCGGTGTTTTACCCCGTCGCGCCGCGCCGGTTCTCCAGAAGTTTCGCGACCGAGAGAGCGACCGGTATATAAATACACCTCTCTTCTTCCGCAGCGTCGTTGCGGGGCTTGGGAAAAGTTCGGGCTGTCGCCTCGAAGGGGTGGGGAAAAAAGGGGTGTCTCTCCAGGGGGATGGGGTGGCTCGAAGAAAATTGGAGTGAGATGGGACAAAGTTTCGAGTGGAGCGAGAGCATATTCCTTTGGATTGAATTCGGAGACACGGACATCCACGAGCCGAGAAGAATGCGAGCGTGTAATTTCTCGCGACGCGCACAAGATGTGGGGGGGGGGGGGAGAAGGAGGAGGAGGAGGGGACCATTCCCGAAGAAGTATGACACGGACTTTTTAAACGAGAAACTGCCGCGGAGGGAAAACAGCTTGTCCGCGGTGACACTGCGAGCCGTTCTTCGCCAGCTTGAATGAAGAGCCGGGAGAAGGAGCGGAGCGCGGAGACGAGAGAGATGATCCAAGTTTACTCTGATCGGGAAGGTGCAATTGAAAACATATGTACCGCGCTTCCTCGCTCCAACTTTTCCCTCTGGACGAGACAGCGGTTAGATTCGCGCTCACAGCTGGAAGGCGGCGTATCATAGATCTTGGATAGTTGAGCGCTCCAATTTACCTTGAGGACAGTACAGAATGCATTATTAATCGATACACACGAAATATATTATAAATATTTTCAATTATTTTTGTAGGTAGATGAATTATATTTCATGTTTATCAATTCGAGTTTGAGTGCATGCTCTTTTATGTCTCATCATAGCCGCGGGTGTTCGTAAAGCGGTATATTCGTTTAGCTGACAAATAGAAGACAGACGGCCGCGCAACTTGTCGGCTGTCGCGCGGCAATAGGATCTCCCCTTCACTCGTTTTCTCGACGTTTGTTAAGCGGCGCGACACTCATTCTCGTCTAATCCATTTTTCGCGACCTCCTTCGCGCGACGGTTAACGAGAGAGAGCGTCTCGCTCTTGGACAAGATTAACCCTGGCGGGTAGCAGGCAGCAGGAAACCGCATTTTGACGTAACGCACGTAAAATGCACTCCCGCGGCTTTACGGCGTCATAATGTGCGCGTTTCCCATCTACCGTTACCCCGGGAACGCGTGTGCTCTCTTTCTCTCTCTTCTTCTCTTTCTCGTCGCCCTGTTTGCCTGTCCGGCGCGGCGCCCGCTCGCTCTTGTCCAGGGAGATTTACATGCCTTTAACGCGGTAAATGGACCTTTTAAGGCGGCGCTTATTATTTACGAAAGTCTACGTCCCTCCCGCTCATCCTTGTGTATAACACGCGCCGCGATCCTAACGAGCTTTTTATCAAGCGGTACCTTCCGTGACACGTGCACGTATGTTTTACTTTTGAGAGGGTAAATGCGGAGGATAATGATGCGAATCGATTTCCTGCGACGGGATTTGCTTATTTGACTTTCACGTATGTCGTGCGTTCATGTTTCTGCAAGAAATGTTGCTTATAGTTTTGCAAATGCAATTCATAATTGGCATTATAAATTAGATTTAATGAGGATTAAAAATATATATACATATATACCACATTGACAAAAATATTACATAATAAAAAATTCTGCTCATATTGTAGTTTTTTCAATAGCGCGTTTATTATTGAAAATTTAAGTAGATTACACACAATTTGTTGAGTTTTCGCTCTAGAATTTTATCGCATTTTATTATTGTATTTATACAAACGTCAGTTATTGTTAATTCACTAGCGTTTCATTAAGTTGCTGTTTTCGCAAAACGAACATGGTTATTGCTATCATAAAATTCTATGAGCCAAAAGCGATTAATATTTCGATGAGCTCGGTAACGTGTTCAAACATTCTCATAATTATGGAATAATATTTTCTCGACCGAGCATTCGCGCGGCCGCGTATTGATCGATAGCGGATTGAATTACAATATGCATTGCGGAAGTTTGCGAATTATAATTGTGTAACGTATATCAAAATTTATGTCCTTGATCCAAACAATATGCAAAATCGGAATTTTGACGCAGCCGCAATCTATAATTATCCAGAACTGTAACGCATTAACTGTTGCATCAGAAATTTACGTTAATCCTCTCAGGAATAATGATATATTTTAATACATTTTAATCTCAGTGTAATTTTATACGTCAAATTTTTACTTTTATAAAAAATATTGGTTTCTCTCTCTTTCTATCTCTCGGACTTGTCGTTTTTGACATAATTTAGGTACTATATATATAAACGACAAGATTTACCAGAGGTAGTTTAAGGAAATTGAGTTTACAGTGTTTTAGATACATAAATATTGTAGATAGCCTGTATCATACATGCGCGGCATATGCATACGAAATATTTTATTCATGCGATAACGTTATTTCTAACGCGCGGTTGTTAATCGCCTTTCAAAAGTTGATGCCGCGTGAATCATTTACGAAATGATTTTAACGAATCAGATTGCTCGGCCCGACGGACGGAGGGGGGGGGGGGGGAGCCGACGCGATTATTGCGGCTTGCACAGAGTTCAATCTGCGATAAAAACGCAGCGCGCGCGAATAACCGAGTTGTTTGCCTATCAGATGCCCGGCTCGCTCGTACGAATTTCATGAATTCCGATCGCCCGGACCAATTCGCGGCGTAAAATTCAGAAACGCGAGCACACGCTCGCCCCGGTAAATGATCTGCTCTGTTCGTGAGTTGGTCGCCGCCGCGCCGGCCGGTTGAAAACGCAAACGTTCGCGTTGGGTATACAGGGTATACAGTATACACGGTTGCATCGGCGCGGCGGCAATCTAGCTTCGAAATAACTAACGCACATATAAACAACGTGTACAAGCGATATCCGCGAAAACTTCCAATTCGAATTTTCGTCATCTACGGATTCGCCGAGCGATATTGAAAATAAATTTGCCTTTAATGAAGATTTAATCTGGTGTTTTTGCTTATCGTTTTCCGCGCGCGATTTCTTAAATTACGACCATACATGGCGGTTTTCTCCGAACAAGTAAAAACTAAAGCCGTCATTACCAAGAGATATTTAGGTACGTGCGTTTAACGCGTTCTTCAACGCCAGAATTTTCCGACCGTAGATTGCGTTTTACAGGCGAACGGACGTGCAAAAGGATTAGCAGGAATGTATAATTAAAACGATACATAATTATATTCCGCACGAGCGAGCAACTCTTTTGCGGACGTAACATAGAATTAATTTCATTATCCGCCCGAATTGCGCGGTACTACGTTAATGGAAAATCCCCGTAAACGTCATAATCGCGCTGCGAATGCGCGGATTTACTGCAGGCGTTTAATATAAATGCGGGTGGCTTTTAGCAAAACACGCAGCTCGGAATACAAGCCAAAAACGATTAGCTCGCGAGCCGATTGCGCCATTTTCTTTTTTTCAAAATTTATGCGGATAAGCAACGTATTTACGCATTATTCTCATTAAAACAAATTAAAAATTGATATTCAACATTATGTGATTACTCGATGAATAATGGCATATCGAAACGAGCGCATTCCACCGATAATTTTTATGAATAGACAATCAGCGCTAATTTTACCGCGGAATGATGGCGAGAAAGGGCGATGTTTCTCAACGCCCTCCGCATTTCGTATTTATACGAATAAATATTGCAGCAGCAGAAGATAGAAACGAGCAAGAGAAGGCGAGAAGAAGATATTGAGAAAACACGTGATGCCGTCAAGAGACTGGGTATTATGAGGAAGAGCGAGACCAAATTTAACGGGGGTGAGAAGGGCTGGTGGAGAAGCGAAGCGGGGTGCATGATGAGAAGTACAGTCGCGAGTGTCATTTGCGGTACGTTCTGAGCCGTTTAAAATGCATTCTCAAAGGGAATCGCGAGCGCCGCTGTAATTTTCCGCGCGAAACGGAGCATGAAATAAAACGGGGGTGCCGTACAGCTGCAGCACATTCCCTCACCCCCCCTCCCCCGCTTCTCACCCGCGCTGCACCCTTGCTGCACTATCCGGCTCTCTGATACGTCCAGGTTTATTCTTCCCTTCGGTTGCCCTCGACACTCCTCGACGAGGGTTTTAACGATAATCTTTCCGGGTAAGGCGCAACATCCCCCTCTCCCATTTTTCCCCTCTCCCTCGCTCTTTTTCCCGCGTGCAAACCCCGGTACGCTATACACGGTGGCACCGGCGCGGCGCGGCGAGGCGTTCCCAGCTATCTCTCGGCGTTGAGTATTAAAGATAGAGAAGAATGCCCGACGTGAAAATTGCGTTTCTTCTTCTATTTTCTTCAAGAGTGCAGGGAGAGTGCACTGACCGAGAAACGCGCTATTTTCACGTGGCACGCGCGCGAGAATACGCGGCGAAAAAACTTAACAATCCCATAAATCCATTTGATAAAATTTAATATACTATTTTTAAACGTATAGGCTAATATTACATTGCGTCGAATTAAATTAAAGAAAGTTGTATATTTTATTTTTCAATTTCTTTTACAATTTTATTCATTTTGTTAATGTACCATTTATTTTATATTTTTTATTAGTTATGCGCTTTTTATTATATTCAGGTCGTTTTATAATTTCGTTATTCCATAACAATATTATCGTTAGTATTGAATAACAGTCATGATTACCGAAGAATGAAATTGTAACAGAACTATAATATTATTCGACCATGAGAGACTGTACTGCTCGTCTAAAACGTAAATGAATCATAATTAATTTGACGGCATTTCGGCTCGCATAATATTGCTTATTATGACGTCGTGAGATATGTCAATTACGGAATCTCTTCGTCGGAATGGTAGCGCCATTAATGTTTCCTTCTTTATAAATAATTTTGGCGCCACTCAAATACGAGCGCGCGCGGGCGCGACATAATGGCTTTTCTCCGTGGCCTAGTGGTCCATTTCTACGGGATTTAACGTGCAATTAATAAGAATTACCGTGCAATCTTCAGTCCTCTCGTGAATGTTCATCCTCGCCTCTCCCTGGATATTAAATCCCTTTGAGAGCGAGCGAGAGCGACTGCATGTTCTTGAGGGTGAGGAACCGTAAAGAAGTCAAAAGCGGGGAATATTAGCTGCTGCAAATTTATCTGTCTCTAGCCAACATGGGACTCGCGTTTCTCGCCACCTCTGCGATCTGTTTTTACATCGAGATTTTTATCGAAAACCCGCACAAAAAGTGATGGCAGTGGCACATTAACGAAATTCCATGATACATTTTGCGCATCCAAAACGCCCCACTGCCGTACACCGCGCGTAATTGAGAGGTTTGAAAAAGCGGCGGCAGCAGTCTCCATTTTCCGACATTACATGGAATATCTATACATTACACTGTATTTTCTATCTCTCAATAATAGGTCGTCTCTTGATAACATAACACACGAAATTGTCTAATCACATTGCTGTTATTTTTAAAAACTGATATATTGGTAATTATTTAGAAAAACTAACACAGCTCGGATGACTTTGACCTTGACATATGTTGTCAAGGACATGATTCTGAGTAACTTTTCCTTATAACTTAATCGGCGGTCTCGTATAGTTTTTCAGATATACTTATATAAATATACGGTATTTACTATTTATGTATAAAAGGGGCCTCCTCTCCGATCTGCTTTATTTTTAAATATGTTGTTGGGGGAGTCTTCTCGAGTCATTTCATACATATATATAAGGGTCGGACTCAAATATGTAGCTTCGGAGATACAGGCTGAAAAAAAATAAAAATAATAAATACGAAAATAAACATTTGTGATGATGATTCTTTTTATTAAAGCAGAGAATGTGCTGTACAGATATTAAGCGTCGAAGTTGACGAAACAGAAATAATTTGTTAAAGCAGAGAATAGTTGGTATATGAAAAGTACATATAAATATGTACAGGTGAATGGAATTGAATGTTAATTTGTATTTTTCTCGTTAAGTACTGCTTTTACAGTAATAACGTATAGAACATAAAAGTTACGTTTTTAAGAGAGGTACAACTTTTATTTGGAACTTTTTGTACTAAAATCCATGTTTATTAAGATAATTAAAAAATATGCAAAAAAACTACTTTTCTTTTATTTTTATCTTGAAAATGACCTTATCGCTAATTTTCATTGTCATATTATTCGTAATTAGCGTATCAAAATACAATAGTTTGCAAAATTTTAGAACGATTGGAGGTATGGGCTTTTCGGCACTTTATCCGTTAGATTTATTTTTTTGCTGGATTGATTAGGTAAAAATTGATTTGTTGTTCCATGTTAATTGTGTTTTTAATCAATTACATAAGTTTTATATGATGAAAATTGAGCAATGCCTACTAATGGACCCAGCAAATAATTTTCAGTACATATCCTGATAAAATAAACAATTTTATTTGATTGTTAATTTTCTATATACATATATAGATAAAGTATTATTTTGTTTTGGAGAGAGGATACCTGAAATTTCACTTACCTATATCTTTTACATCGAAATGAATTGACTTATCGATTGGTTAGTACGCCGGTGAATAATCACGCTCCTCCGGTGATCGTTTATCTCATTGTCAGTGGGATTTAATATGCAACTGGAACGACTACAAGTCCTTAATTTCGTGCGAATAATAAAGCGAGACTGGGTGCATCAAGCGAAAAATTGCTTTTATCGACTGTCAATAGAATTTAAATTATATATAGCGATTTGTAACATAAAGTTTATATAATACTACGTAGGTACTTATTCATATAATTCGTGATTATTATAATTATCAATATTACAATACTATTACTGGATTATTGTCATTAATACATAGATAATAATTATTACATTCAAATATATACCTATATATATAAGATTAATAATTCGCTCTGAATAAACCAACTATTCTTTAAAATTCTTTAATATAAAATTTGTGCCGTGAACACGTGCGTACATAAATATTTAATAATAATTCAGTTCAAACACAATGGTGCCAGGACTTTGTAGATGCAACTTATACAATAATCTATTCATTTGGCAATCCGATATCGCGTTCCTGTTTGACGAGGCGCGATCGATGACTTTGTCTCGAAAAGAATGCCACAGCGTTGCTTTAACGTTTCCAGTCACGTGAGATAGCGCCGTTTTCTTTTTGATCCTCCCCGTATATATACGCCATCCATAGCGCGTTTCGGGTTTATCGACGCGCGTTTCGTTGAATCTGTTATTTATTTGTTCGGAAACACTCACTCGACGCGATTTCTCGGAGCGCGCCCGCCTCTCTCTCTCTCTCTCTCTATGCGGGGGATATAAAAATAATCCCCTTATGTGTAGCCTCATAATGCGCCCGCGCCGCGGCCGGCTCTCCGATATCGGAAAGAAATTTTCAGCACTCCTTACATTCCTGGCCATTACACATTTTCTGACAATAATATTCTCATCATGAGGACGAAAAATTCCATCATCACTCATCGTGTATCCGGTGAAATTCTTCACTTTTATATGAACAAGCTTGAGCATAATGCATTGCACACATTTATTTTTAATTTGAAGAAAAGTTTACTTTGTGTTACTTTTCACGTTGACATGAATTTAACCCTAATCAGTCACACTTCCCGAGAATCCCGTACCGGTCACACTGGATGAAATACACCCCAGTGTGTTTGCACGTGTATAAAAAATTGTAGGTGACCTTAAAAAAAAAATAAAAAATATTTTGTTGTAGTTTAAGTCTTCCTTAAAAAGACTGTATAGGTTTGATTTGCAAAAAAACTACCTGTAGATGACGGCAAAAGGCCCATTTCTATTGGTTTACTGGGTCGTTTTCGAAGTCAAAAAAACGCTGGGGTGTATTTTACCCAGTGTGACTGATTAGGGTTAACGTGAATTATTAACTCGAAGAAAATTCATTTATTTATCCATCCATTTAAATTGCTTGTTTAACATTTTGTATAGTATATTTTTCTAATAAGCATTTTCACTGTAGCCGTGAACAGTCAGCGAAACCGCTATAATTGCCTTGCGTAGCCACGAGAATCTTAAATCAGATAGTAGTTGCCGCCCGTCCGTTACTTTGCTCATCACTTTACAATTGAATTTCTGTCAATTTACGATCGAGCAACTCAATGTCGATCGATAAGACACTAGGTAACTATGCGGTGGCCTGTTCTAGTCTGGAAAGAAACCGCGTGGGAACGGGGCATCACCCTATAGTCGTTGTTTTGCATAGTGAGCACAGATAACGTCTCTTCATCCGTCTGACACAGCGCGAGCTGTTATCTCTCGCCGCCGTCGTCGAGGCCGCCGCATAATCGGTGGAATAAATGTTTCGTTACTTATTTCGCGGCGAAGTTCCACATGCCGCCTTAGATAAGAAGCGGCAAAGACGCGAAGTTTGCGCGAGCTTTTCGCCCCGTGTTACCGAATCGTCAGCCGACCGACGTAAGCTTCGGACGTTTATACATTATTCATAAGCTGTTGCACCACTGGCGATGGCGACAAAAAGACGTTACGTAATCGCGCGTCATGAGAATTGATATTGTGCAAACGATAAGAAAAAAAATGAGCTGCGGAAAACACGACGCAGTCGGCCAATTTAGCTGACAATACACTTTGCGAGGTTGAGCGGAAAAAATATTTATTTTAACTTTATATTTATTCTGCTTGATGTTTGATATTTTAACCATTACTTCGCGGGGAACGTATTTTGCGTAAATATATATGAAATCTGTGCGCGCCTCTTAAATCTTGACGTTATAAGTCCCTATGCTTCTCGCCAGCAAAAATATTACAGACGGAGAATATTTGAGCAATGTGTCCTTTGCATCGTAAAGTTTAAGATTTAAGTTTAAATCTTTATCATATACGCGCATGCTGACTCGAAATACGCTTGTTACTGTCTACATATTGCACGCGGCGAACGTGTTGCATTTGCATACGTGGTATATGATGATACAAATTCATTCGTATGCGTAATTCGCACATATTTATGCGCGCCCCTTGCGCCATCGCGAATGCATCGGTATGCAACCAGCATATCAGCCCTTTCAAGTTGCCACAATGTGCAAGGAATTAATTCTCACAGATTTTATCTTCAGCTTTTCTCATATATGAACCATTAATCTTTCGCAATAACATTCTCACGCTTTTGTTTTAACATTCCTTTCCAATTACATCTTTTTAGTATCCTTTCCATATAATTATTAAATGTAAATTAGCAGTACATATACATGTGGGATGGAAAATACTGAAAGACTCAATAACTTAACAAATCGATAAAAGCGAACAGTTTCTGATAAATAAATAAATAAATTTTTATCAAAGTTTTATATGTATATGTATATAGTTATCTTTTATTATAAGTAAATTAATCATCAAGAGCACATGTTAAAATAAATGACTACATAAAATCGGTCGATTCTATATACGTAAGTGTTTTTCAATAAATTATTTCGTCATTTCTCGCACGACTCCGACGCAATATATAGTTTAAGAATTTTAGCTTATTGCAAACGGCGTGCAGTTCCTGCTCGATGAACGGCGTTGACACGCGCATTTGTTTGACCACCGTGACACAATGCAACGTACAACACGCGGAAGGTAAAAGCGTTGCATAAGCGCGCGCGCGCGATAAGTATAATGACTCTTGCGTAAGGTACAACATTGTTGATTACGAACAACGCAGTGGTACATTGTGCTCTGCTCCGGGATAAAGTCCGCGAGTGAATACCGCGTCGACGACGTTGGAACTTATTGTTCCTCTAATTAGTGCATCTCTCGCGATGTTACGAACGTGCGCTCGCGTCTATTGAGCGTAATTTGCATCTCACCACGAGGGAGTCGCGCTGACAAGTACTCTATCGTTTATGCCCAATGTCGACTAACGCGGTCAGCAGCCCGTATTCGTCAATAATCAACTAAACGCATTTTCGTAATAATTTGTGTTCTCCATTCACGTTTAGCGGTATACATATAGCGGTCGAGTACTTATCGGTCCGATACAGGATTATAATTGGAGTAAACGGTAAATTAAATTAAATTAAAATTGTCAGATAGCTGTATCTGGTTATAATAAATGCAACTGTTCGATTCCTTAATTTGCCTGTTAAACGGATTGTATAATATAGACGGCAGTAATTTATTATGCGCCTGGAGTAAGCGCACTCAGAAAATGTTTATATTATAAATGTTTATATTGACAGATATATGCGCGAGACAAAAAAATAGCGATAAGTGTGCGAACGTAATAACGATAAAATAGCGATAAACATGAACTAATAACAGAGAATATCAGTTTAATATAATCATATATAACTGTATATATACATGAGCGTTAAATGTGCATTAAACAACAAACTGCGCAAGTTTGTTAACTATAAAAGTACGGTTAGTTTAGAAAGTTGAAAATTTGTAGTAACTCGGTATAAACACGAATATATGATCATGCGATGAGAGTCGGAGAGTTTAACGCCAAATGCTAATGAAAGCTTAGGATCGAGTTTTAGATTGAGACTGTCAAAGTAATTGTGCTGAAAGCGCGGACGAGACGTTTATGTAACGTAGAACGCTAATTCGTCTCGCGTTTTGGCTTTACGATTCCTCGAAGGACTTTCAACCGTTATCGGAGTTAGTTCTCGAGGTGTAACGGAAGTTTGGAGAACGGTCAGATATGGCGGGCCCTTTAATCGAGCGAGAAAATATTTAACAATGTGGAAAGAGTGATCAGTGTTCGCTCATTATTTCACTACTCAACTAATATTATCCAGCAGTATTTTAGTCCAGTCATTATGATATAGACCGACGTTTTTTGTCACAACTTTCGATCTGTTGACACAAAATATATAATTAAATGTGCTAGATCTGTGTGAATAAATAAAAATTTTATTAAACCAAAATATGTTTCATAAAAATGAAAACAGAATTACCACACTGCCTGTGAATATTTGGTATTTATTTCGTAAAATATTACTAAATTTTTATGGTCCAATCCAATGCTTTAGCGATCTCGCCTCTCTCCTTATTATAGGAAATTTTATATTTTTTTTGCAATTAAATTGTTCAAGTTTTTTAGGTATTTGTAAAAGAGATTTGCGATTGTTACTGCAATGTCGTAATAAGAGGAGAAACTCGACCGCTCAGAGGTGCATTAGTCGATTGCGAGAATACTACTTTGTACCTGTCACCGAGTTAGCGCACTTTCTAACAATGCGCTCTTTCTCCGACTCGGTTACGCGACAAAAATCCCAAATTGCATAATCGTCCGATCGAACTTCCAAACTTTCTATTGTATTCGCCGTGTCATTTCGCTCTCTCTCCCCTCCAGAATTGTTAATTTATAGTTTAATTTAATAGACCGACGTTTTCTGTCACAACTTTCGATCTGTTGACACAAAATATCTAATTAAATGTGCTAGATCTGTGTGAATAAATAAAAATTTTATTAATAAAAATGAAAACAGAATTACTACACTATTACTACACTGCTTGTGAATATTTTGTATTTATTTCGTATTTTTAATATATTACAAAATTTTGATGGTCCAAAAATTGTATAATTTTAAAATCGATGTGTAGGCTCTGTTGGGAATCCAAGAGTAGAAGAGCGGGCTAAAATGAGTTGCGTTCCGCTACTCGCAGCGCGAGCGCTTGGTTTTCCTGTCGCTGGACGTGCTGGGACCGTATGGAGGCCTACTCTCTTTGTTCACCGCTATGGGTTACCAAGGGCATTAATTAGTTAATATATACATTTCTGCCGAATTTATTCTCGCTGAAGATGGTCCAAAGCGTCGCATCGGGCCGAAACGTACGTTATAGGACAATTTTCGAAATAAAAGAGTTAATCTCTGTGCACTAACAACCGCGCCTGGCTCTCATTTAGCCCGCTCTTCTACTCTTGTATAATTTTAAATTATTGAATTGTTATTTTTTCATGCTTGAGGTTTTCAATAGTCAAAAGGTAACTCGCGAGGTATTTTATGTATACGGGAGTTTCCTCGTTAATATGCGTTTTGTTAACCGAGAAGCGGATGCAGTGCTGCTTATCGAGCTTCTTGCAAAGCTAAACAGCGCGGACGGAAGTTGAATTTTGCAAGCAGCGACGGCAGTTACTTATCATTTTCCATAAGAGCTTTGAGACTGCTGTGAGGCAGATCTAGATTGCGAGACCAATGTTAATGGAAAAACCGCTATTTACGTTACTCGTGGCCGGCCGTCCAAGCGAAATACTGCGAACACGCTTAACGTTTACCGCAGAGTGCGTATCGGAAATGAGCTATTACGCCGCTGAAAGGCTTCTCTTTAAACGTATTCACGTTCAAATATTCTTTCAGACCGTCTCGCGACACGCTCTTTCCTTCCGCCACCCATTCCCTTTCTCGTTTCCTCTGGAAACTTCCCCAGAGCCACTCTGTCCTCTGTAATTAAATTCTTTGGACTGTATTTGCATTGTCAGATTAGTCATGCGCGTGTTTTATTTATTGCTAGATTTCTCGTGTCTTTTACCCGCTTTCCTCTCTTTAAAAATCTCTCAAAGATACGCGATTTTATCCGCGGCACAAATCATGTACCGTATCTCGTAATAATCAAGTTGCAAACATGATCCACCTTGCTCTCCCGCCTGCATTCCGGAGTATAGTACCTGCAGCAGCGATACGGTATTTCGCTCAGACAATGGCCGCCTAATGTAATTGCGTGGCATCAGGCGGGCGATTGTAATTTTTAGCCCAGTTTCTCACAAGCGCGGAGAATCCCATCGACTAATTAGCGGTGGAGCGTCGAGCGATTGTTTTCTCATTTTCCTTCCTCTTTTTGCGCCCAATTAGCCTGGTCGCGCGGCCGGATAATTGAAAATTTAATTTCATTTATTCCTTGTTGTTTCAGGTAAGTGACTATCAAGAGAGACAGAGTCAGAGAGATAGAAAGAGAGAAAAAGAGAGGGAGATGTAGGAAGGTAGAGAGAAAGAGAACCAGGACGAGAGTTGTAAGTAATCATCGCCCTTTATCTCCTTTTCGTATTTACCTTTTCCTTCGTTGTTACCACCGACCGGGCGGCGCGGTGCGCGGGTAAGGTACACGGGAGAGCGCAAGTTCTCCCTTTGGGAATTATTAGTAAGCTAAATTTGCCCCGGCGATTAAGTGCATTTAATCATCGGCAAGGTAATTTCGTTACTTCCGCCGCGCGCGATCTTCCGCCTCGGAGATATTTCCTTCCGTCAAGTCTAACGAGCGAGCGTTTACGCCCTCTTCCAACTCCGCTCCGATCTGTTTCTACTGAAAGTGAAAAAGAAGGATCCAGGTGTTGCCTTGTCCTTTGCCGCTCGCGTTTCTACTCGTTATTCAGATATTGGATCATGCATATTGTAAGATCTTTGCATTTTCTCATATTCCTGTTTCTAAATTTAATAGACATTATACCCTTTTTTTACAAAAGGTGTTCTTATACGACACGTGTGTGAGATATTCAGCAAGCTATTTTTTAAACTTCGGAATCTTTGTAAAGTTTTCCTTGGCCGAAATTAGTATAGTCTCGTTAAAACAATATTATATAAGCGATATATTCGTTGATATGATTTTTGCTCTTGAAAACTCATTAATTTTTTATTTATATTTCGGATTTATTTACGCGGTATATAATTCCATAGCATGTTACTTGCAAATTGTCAAACGACGAAAAAAGCGCAGGAAGAGTCGCGAGAAATCAGAATCGTCGATTTTTTGCGATTTTTTCAATCTATTTTATATTAGCCCAGTCAGATCCGGCCCGGTCTGTCCCGGTCCAACCCACGGACAAATACGATTAAAAACGCGAATTCGCCGGAGATAATGCATCGCGCACCGCGACGAAAAATCGTTTGTTACTATACAAAATTAGTACCGTGTGTACATACATATATATATATATATATTCAACAGCGACAAGAGTAACCGTGTTAACCGGATATAAATTACATCCCCGTGTGGACACGGGGTAAATTCTGCCGAGCGGTTTAGCGCGTGCTAGCGATAACTAACAAGCGTCGAAAGCGATGCTGCGTTTGTAAAATGCTTGATTGTAACTTATGCGACTTCATTACACCGGCCGACGCATGCACTGTGATGCGATTGTGTCGCGCGTGCTGTGTGTTTTTCGCAATTTTGCATCGCCCGCGCCGTCAACGGTGCTCGTTGTCGCAGTTTTTTTTTTCCGGTTCCGCTGCCACGCTCGCGCCGCGCCGATGCGTTATCGCGCGAGTTTCCGGAAAAGCCGATCATTTATTAACATCTTGCTTTACTGTGCGCCCGCCCGATTGCCCCCGGTGCGCGCAATACATCAAGCGGGGTGTTAAAAATTATCCTATCGGTCGTTCTCGCGAAATATATAACATTCGCGAAATGTTTCCTCCGCGGTTAACGCGCCATTTATGCGCGATATTGATAGAATCGCGCGTATTAATACCGCGTTGTTTATTCAAAACCTGCCCCGTTATCAAAGAAAATAAATGCAACCGCCGCCGCCGCGCCGGTGCCGTGATAAAACGATAAAAACCATGGAGCATGATTAAACTACAAAAACTCACCACTCCAAAGCGAAGTCTGCACGCTTGCAGGAAAGCTCGACTGCAACACATAATATATTTATAATTACGATTATTATTCAAATTAATAAGTAATAATTATATCATCATATAGGTATAAAATGGTAAATCTTATCGGAAGTTTTTTGCGGGAGGAGGGGGGGGGGGGTATAATTAAGGGTTAATATTAGAACTTAATTTTGTTTTAAGTATTTTATTTTCAATCTTTCCTCGCGCAAACATATACATATACATATATATATATATATATAACGAATATTTGCTTCCATCTTGACTTCCCTCTCCAATTACTGCTTAATTAATGTACAATTTCGTGTTGCTCGGGAAGGGACTAATGTCCTGGAGCATAATGAACGTTCCGTCTGCGTCTATGTCTCCCTCTCCGCCCATTAAACATCCGCCAACTCGGTTTATACAGGGTGGTCTTTGTAAGTTATAAATCATGTTTAGCTTTTAGTCATGTTTAATTTTTAACAGAAATAAAATATTTTCGAATTTTGTCAGATAGTGATGTTTTCCCCAAACTATTTAGATATTTTACATAAATTTTCACAGAAAATAACGTCAAATTCATATAGTAAATAGCAAATCATAACGCCAGGCACTGATTAAAATTGCGAGAAAATTGCGAACAATAATTTGTGTAAGTGACAGTGGCATAAATCAAAGCTTTTATGTAAATGCGACACGCAGCTTCGATTTGTAGCTGTAAATTAAATTCCCGCGTTACGGAAATTTCACTCGCCGCGTCGCTTTCAAAATAAACGACCGATATATATGTTAATGCGACGCGGTCGCGCGCGATTATCGCCGGCGCCTAATTCGCATGATCGAGTCGGGGGCTTCCGGTGTTTTCGTGTCATCGGCTGTGTTATATTGTGCCATGCACTATCGGGCGACGACGCCGTGGATAAATCAATCGAATTATCCACACGCCACACACAAGCGTCGTCGTCGCGACAATCATTACCGCCAGTACCGCCACTCTGTCATTAATTCATTATAAAGGCGATTTCGTCGAAAAAGGTAGAGAGGAAGAGAGGGGGAGAGAGAGAATTATTAATTAATAAGGACACATAGCCCTTTGTGCTATAACTCGCGATAGTGCTCCCTGCAGCTTCCAGCGATTATTATATTTATTTATTTTTTTATGTAAATGATGAAGTACTATTACAACATAAATGTAATAATAACATAAATATACAATGTACCTACATATAGAAATTACCTACTATTACTAATTTCGTTTAATCAAAGTATAGCACAGATCATAGAAAATAAAATTATTTAAATTTTCTGAATAATAATTATTTATGAATTACGTCAAACTGTTCAAACACCACAGATTTTACTGATTAACTTAATACGATAGCACCGCAAAAAAACCAAGTACTGTATAAAACTTTAATTTGATTCTTTTTAAGGATGTTCGGGCATTACGACTAAAATGATGAAAACTCTTTGAATCTAAATTTCTGTAGATTTTATCATAAAAAAATTCTGTCAAAGTTTCAGGCTGTTTAGGAAGCTTGTTGTTGAGAAATTAAATAATAAAATCACACGTAGTCTAAGGGCAAATGAGGAAAAATTATTATATCTCAGTGAAAAATGATGAAAAAAATATGAAATTTTGCAAGCAGAACGAGTAAGACTATATAATTATCCACACCAATTTTTAGCTTTATTCGGAGACTTCGTTTTTTTTTTATTTAATAATGTTTCCGAAAAATTTCTTGGTTTGGTTAGGTTAGCCGAAAAGTATGCTCAATACATATTTACATACGCTCAATACGTATACTTAAATATGCTCAATTACAGATGAGGAGACTACGAGATATACGCACACTATCAAAAATGCCACGCAATGTTGTCAAATTCAAAACGTGATTTAACTTTAGAAATTGATTGTACATAAGCAATTTAACGTTTGACAAGGAAAATATACCTGTACCGCCCGAACATCCTTAAGACAAGCGAGAACAAGAGAGAAATTTCTTCACGAAATCTCCTTGATATTAGCTTTTGAACTACTCGTATTCAAAAATGTAATTGCAACAGCAATCCAATCCAACGATATTTAATGCGTGTATACTCGTAGCATTGCGTACGGAATACAAACACAGTCACGTAGCATATTGTCACTGAGATCAGAAACCTTCGAATGATTCGCGGTCTGTTTTAATCGCGACAATAATGCATTCCCCGCTACCGTCAGCGACGAGACTCGATTATCGTCACTCATTATCGAGACCGATAATGTTATGCCGTGCAGCGGTCGATCGTCTCTGCGAAATGACCATCGAAATGCATCGGAAAGTCATCGGCCGATCGTTAATTTATTATTAGCCGTTCGCTCGATTTGTTTTTCGCACAAATGTCGGATTGCGAACGGACGATAATCAATCTCGCGCAAATCGTTTCCACACGGAAATCAGGTATTCCATTCATACGTAAAATGCGAGAATGCGAAACGCGAAGTTCCGTAACAGATGAGAAAAGTCATTTTCGTAATAATATCTATTGATTATGTAATGAGTGATATTTGAAGTCGAGCAATTAAAAATACGATTGTTTAAGATGTAGGCTTTAAATTATTAAGTGCTTTTTAAATAATTAATATGTTACTAACAATAAGTATCTATTGCATAAATATAATTAGAAATGTTTATATAACTCAAAATAATATATATTATATTTACAAATTATATAAATATTATATTTACAAATAGAACTATATCTCGATCGTCGGCAACTTAATTAATCAGAATTTTTCTTATATAGGTAACCCTTGAATAACACGATTGGTTCCGTGTTGAAAAGCGTGTAATTGAAGACTCCACATTTATATAAAATCGGCATTTGGTTTCAAAGGATTATTTAAAAAAAACTTTTAAAAAACAACAAGCTTTAGCCCCGCATCTACGTATATGCATTTCTTTTATTGAGTGTTATTCCAATTTTGTGCATCTCTAGTACTATGTTATTCAAGGGTTGTCACAATTTTTTACCGTGCAATTCAAGTACCATGTTATTTGAGGGTCATCTGTATATACATATTTATATGTATACAATGAATTGACTTTTCTCTGTTGTAGAAAAAATAATAAATATCAGAAATATACATATATATATATATATGTGTGTGTATTTCTAGTACATATTTCTATACAACAGAGAAAAATCAATTTTTTACATCTTTATTAAAGAAATACTGATATATGACGACCAACACAAGGCAGGCGACTGCAATTTTGAATGAAAAGAAGATGTGGTTTCTTCTAAGAAAGTGAATTGTTACGCAATCATCGAGCTCTAAATTTTTGAAGTGATGCCGTTTGCTGCCATTTCGCGACGCTCCTCAAGGCACCGTTTCATCGTCGGGCTAGTAAAAACTTGGAGTGTTACTCTACTCGAGGCCTGACAGATTTACTGCCTTGGTCCTGCTTCCATCCGCGTTAATTACGAGATTTTACCTTCGTGCCGCGCGAGCTGCCGGCGACAGGAAACTTTGGACGGCGCAAAACTTTACCCGAGCTTGACGATTTCGCAGGATTTGCCTCCTCGTCTTGCTCTCGTCATAAAGCACGCTGCCACATTTCATTCGCTCGTCGATTCGCTCTCGAAAATTTCTCCGCGAAACTAGGTTCGGCAGTTTCGCCGCCTTGTATTCTTCGTCTCTACAAACGGAATGGCCAACATAGGAACCAACCGAGAGGTAAAATTTTGATTCTGAGTTAATAATACAGTCGGCATGCGTAAGGTAGTTGCCAAGCATCGTAAGAAGATGTAGGCGTAGATGTTTGTAATTGTGCTCCATCGTATAACAAGACAAGTTTTCTTTGTTATGAGAAACAGCTTCTTATGTTAGAGTGGATTATACCTATTGCAATAATTCAATTTTATTTGATATCCTGAAACTATAAATATCTCTTCCTTATTTGATTGAAAAGTATTTTTGTATATGAATAGAAACTAATCATAATTTTACGGCAATTAACATAAACCATGATTTAAATATGTCGAAATAGGAATGGCCGATTTGTTTATTTACTACGTCCAACGCATCTCGGATGTCTTCCTATCTCAAAATCTGCTTAGAATCATAAATGATGTATCAGTAGGTGTACGCTTATGGCGAAAGACTAGCTTTTTTAGACAGAAAAAAAGGATGAATCAGAGATCGACCAGCAAAAATAAGATTGACGATTACGATTTGTCAAGCGCATGTTTATCGGCTCGACTGCCTGAATACAACTGTCTTCTTATTAATGCATCGACATGCCCGTCATTCGTTCTCTTTCGCGCAATAACGATTACAATAACGCATACACACGAACTCTCTTATTCTTAAATTTGCTACCGAGTGTTTCGTATGTACAATAATATACAGGTGGCTGCATATTTGAATTTGGAATTTAGATGTTAATAGGGAGACTTGCATTAGCATACATTTGTGACGCGATCTACAAATTCCGAGTCGTCGTCGAACATTTGATAAACTTTTGTCGTGGGCGAGCGTACGTTAATGGAAACGTCGACTATAATGTGGTCAAGCCGCGTGGGGTGTGACTCTCTTCTCAGGTCCGTATTATCAAGTCTAATGTATCATTCACATGTGCGGGCGTATAGGAAATAAAAGATTACTTTGCATACTTCAAGTATCGTGCTGTTTTTCTCATGCAAAGCAAATATTTGCTCGCGCGAGGAAATTGACGGGAACTCCGGGGGTCAAATTTGTATCCCGAGGCATAACGAGTCATCATCCAAAATAAATATTTGTTCGGCAGAAGATCTTGATAAGAATGTATTTTTAAAAACGCATCTTTCCATTTTTCAAAATTAATCTTGTATGAAAAAGTAACTTTTTACATATACAGAAATGAGTCCTGAATAAGTACATATTTTTTAAACGAAGAAATTTTGTCGACAAATGTTCTTGAAAAAAGTGGACAAACCTTTAATATTGCAAAGTAATGAAATATTAAGATATGCTTTTTCGGCTTGGACAGCAGCGCAGTCTCTTTTTTTCATTCTTTTCTGTTCTTTCAAGCGTGTTTCTCGGGTAACGAACGACCGAAAAATTTCGTATATTCCCGTAATGTCGGGATATCCGAAAGTTCGGCGCGGAAATTATTCGGCCACCTTTTTCTTCGCATTTTTCGCGAGCCGGATGCCGCGCGATTGCCGCCGCTGGCGGGGCCGAACTTTTTTATGAAAATCCAGTTGCCGAGTCTTATTGGAATTGGCAAGCGATCGCGTAGCGTAAAGCCCTCCACGGCGATACCGCTCTTCCGTTTCGCAATTTTATAAATCGAGTGGAAAATGGCGTCATGCCGCGTATAAAAGTTCGTTTCAGCCGAATTTTCAAGCGGTGGCAAATGACAGTTTCGTGTAACTTGGCGCAACAGCTCGGAAGGGTTGCGATTTTAATTTATTTTCGGCGGATGGAACAAATCGCGCGCATCATTTCGTGCGTAACATCCATACTTGTCGTCACGCACGATGTTGTAAAACTACACGACACGCCGCATTTTCGGCGGAATTTTATGTAATTGTTCGCGCGTGTATTTGGCATTTGGTTGAGCACGCTAAAATGAATTATATTCAGCGTTGCTGCGATTTGCAGCTGTTGAAAAAGCTGTTAGAGATTTCTCTTTATTTCGAGTAATACAATTTTTTTTTCTTTTATTAACTGGAAAATATATTCGACATTCTTTTACATTATATTCGCAAAAAATAGAATAAAGTAAAAAGACATTAATGTATTTTTGTCTTCTTAACCCTGTTAACCCTGGAATGGCACACTATTTTTTCGCACCTTCTATAACGGCACACATGGGTCGTTTTCGTTCACGACATATTAAACAATCTAAAACTTTACAAAAAATTCTGAAAAAATTTATAGATGTTTTTTGAGGTCTTAACTATAAATTAAAACAATAAAAACATTATAATCTTAATTTTTAAATTGTTAATTTAATCTTTGAATAAAAAGCAAATAAAAAAATGCAGCGTAATGTTTAAAAAATCATAACTTTTGTTAATTAACTTATTTTAAAAAATCCTATAGGTATTTTTACTTGAGGGTAGCTGCTTTCAGAAAAAAATATAGGAAGTTTCAGAAATTAAAGAAGGGTATTTATTTCAAGGGTTGAATATCGCTAATTTTGTATGGCGGGTTATAAGAGATAAAATTTTTAAAAGAAATAAAATATGGTTGTTTTAACTGAAAAACTAATTCGTACATAAGTAGAAAAAATATTCAAACTTATTTATGTAAATAAATGCGCAATGTGCAATAAAGTACAAAAAAACATTTACGAGCAATCACGGCATTCTTCATCGTTCTCAAAGCCATTTTCGTAATTATTCTCTCAAAAAATATAAAAATTTATATTTCGAGTCACAGAACAAAATTACATAAGAAAAAATAATTTTTGAAAAGATGAATATGCACACGTAAAAGGCACACATGGGTCGTTTTCGTCCTCGCCAGATGTTTACTGCTTACCAGTCGTCTGTTAACTGCCGGATTCCGGCGCGCCTGTGGCCTTACACTCTCCCCACTCCAACCTTTTTTTCAGACCAGTACGAACGCGCCAGGTTAACGGACTTTTTCAAAATACAACAAAGTCAAAATGCCGAGGACGAAAACGACCCATGTGTTCCATTCCAGGGTTAATTAAAGGGTTATAGAAGTAGAGAAAAATGAATCCATAAGACAATTAATTTTACATTTAACTCCATTTTATAGTCTGCATATTTCGAGGCATATTCAAAGCATAGAAACGAAAACTGGAAGTGAACAACAAGAGAATTGATATTTTATTCATATACTTTTTAATCTGTAATCAAATTTATCTTCATTGAATTTATCTAGAAAGTTGCTCGCGGTTTTATATAGCTTCGCAAATTCTCTTTAAAAATGTTGGACTACATTCTTCTTCTATATCTCCCACGCGCACGTTTGCCGCGATTGTGTAATTGGCAATGAGACGGCCGGCATCGAGACGTTCTCGAATGATGGTCGAATACGCTATTTCACGGCTGCGATACACAATTGTTCCGCAGGAAAGGAGACGAGCGTCTCATCGATCCGCTCTCTGCTCCGCACGTGAACACGCGCGCACGCGCCACCCGCTCGCCGATTAATTATCGAGATATCTCACGTCGAACGCGCGTGTTTGCGGTCGCGCTCTGCACGTGCACCCCGCAATGCAACATCCGCGGATCCGCGTAATGCATTCATGCGGGCCCGCGCCGCGCATTCAGTCCGTCCTGCAGCATATACGATACAATATACATAAACGCAAACGGGGCCGCGCGTTGAGTCCCGGAAGCCGCCGATTGCCTTCTCCGCATACATCTTTCGAGCTTCAAGATCGATCAGATCGAAAGAAAAAGACGAAGAAAATTCGCAATATTCGCAATGTTACATCAGTTACATGACCACGAAGATTTCAGCTAAGAAAATTAAGTTGTAAACGATACACGATCCTCCCCGGGCTTTCGTCAAGGATTAACGACGCGCACGTTGTGGGATAGACATGTGGGAATTTCCGTTCCCGATCTGATTTACAGGATGTCGAGTAGTTACAAGGCATAGACACGCGATGCCTGCCTCGGAAAATCGAACTCTTTCGCATTAGCAAATGGACCGTTACGCTGATCGACTCGCTCTTCCGATGGACGCCACTCGCCAAAAACGAAGGACTGTGATTCAGTTTAATTAGATTAATGGACCTCCCGCATAGTCCAATGCCCAACGTAGGCTCTGGCTTTTATCTGTTATCGGCTCGTGCTTTCCATGCGTTTCCTTTAACAATATATTTGCATACGTTGCCTCTCGTTGATCGTTGATGGAGAAATAGTTAACTATTATCCGTATTTTTTACGTAAAGATCAATATCTAACGAAGAGAATTTCAATTTTTCATGAATAATAATAGCGTAATGTTTAAAAAATCATAACTTTTGTTAATTAACTTATTTTAAGAAATCCTATAGGTATTTTTACTTGAGGGTAGCTGTTTTCAGAAAAAAATATAGGAAGTTTCAGAAATTAAAAAAGGATATTTATTTCAAGGGTTGAATATCACTAATTTTGTATGGCGGGTTATAAGAGATAAAATATTTAAAAGAAATAAAATATGGTTGTTTTAACTGAAAAACTAATTTGTACATAAGTAAAAAAAAATATTCAAACTTATTTATGTAATAATAGAAATGTAGAATATAAAATTGACTTACATAAAATAAATTACTTTTTTTTAAATTGAAGTTTTGTTCATAGAAAAAGTGGTTTAAAAAGTCCATAATAGGTACATTATATGCAGTAAAAAGCTTACAAAATAGAATTAAGATAATATTACTCGCTCGCATTTGGAGAATAGGTATACGTACGAGTTAACCGGTGGAATATATAATCTGGGATCGTTGAATAATATCGATATCGGTTACTCGGCCGAGGTAAGTTGGCAACGTAAAACGTATGGTGAGCACCGTGCGTGGATCTAATTTAATTTCCAAAACGCCCAGAAGCGAACAACGGACCGGGAAACGAACGGCTGTTCCGCCACCAAACTTCGGTGACTGTCATTAAAACTTGACGGAAAATGCCGTGCCGGTTGTGTGCCGGCGGCGACGCGACGTCGGTGTCGTTGCAGATCTTGATATCCAACACCATGAGATATCAGTCGCTTATTGTGATAAAATTGTGACAAAATTTTTCAACCTGTAATCGTGTGGTGAGAAGAAAACAAAGTTTTAGAATATTTGCATTCTTCAATTCTTTATTCTATCGAAATTATTTTGTACAATTTGTATTTATTTTATACGATTTTTAGATATATTTTATTGTCAATTATTCTTGTCGCGTATATCTCATGCTTCGTAACTCAAGACATAATTAAGTAGAAGTTAATTAGCGCTCTAATGAAGTTAATTAATTTTACTGCTACTTTACGGCGCTTTAAGAAGTTATATCATTTAAACTCGTTATAGAACGGAAAAATTAAGAGAGCCATAGGAAATACGATAACTGCCAAGAGCTCGCGCAACCTTCAATGAAATAAATTCTTATTTAAGTAAGAATGATAGCGAAACTGGCGACAAGCGAAAACGATGAATTTTTATACTCTCGACGGCGATATTTGCGTTTAGGTATACGTGACTGAATACGAGGCGAAAGAGGAAAATAAGAAGGAACATGGAATTAAGGAAAGAGGGAGTGTGAAAAGAATATCTTAAAAAAGGGTCAATGGATCACTTGGCGCGGAAAGTCAAGTTTTCCTCCAAGATTTAAACGTTACCGGATATTAAACTGGTTGCACAGGGCGGCCACGGCGTAGCGTTGCTCGTAGAAAATGTCGAATCGACTGATTTTAAAACCGATCCTTCCAGTTCAAAGCCACGGCGCGTACTTACTTACGCAATTACGGACGACCATGGGCATGGTTCGCTCTTTGCGCGAATTTGTCGAGCAATATTCCAAATGTGGGCTTTGTCTCGAGAGTCCAGATGGTTTCTCGAATGTTTTATTGGAAGAATAATTAACTACGAGGCAGGTGCGCCGGTGAATGGGCACGCGTCGGTAAAGAATCATATAAATGGTTACGTTGAAGCCCATTATTCGCGATTTATTTCCTTAAATAGGATAATTTTCCAGGGCGACATAAAATAATTTAAAGAGCATTGAACAGCTACATTGTATTAACCCTAGGTCGCCACTCCAGGGTCCAATGTACCCTATGCGTTTTTAAGTAGTGCTGTAACTTTTTTTATAATGAAATTTAAACTCATGGCATAAGGGGGTGAAAAAACTTTAGATATTTGTGGACACAATAGGTCTGGAGAGAGAATTTTTTGTACACTAGTATTGAGCTGAGATTGGCACGAAGTTGGAACAGGGTTCGTAGTTCCCTCGTGTGGCTAAATTGTAATTTTTCGTCACGTCTAGGGTACTTTTTTTTACACTTTAAATTCTTTTTTTCCTTTACTTGGGTACAGACGACCTCCTGTATGTTCACGTAATTTGGTTACAAACAGATTTTTCAAGTACTTGAGTTGATTTAAAAAAATAGGATTCGCGCGTCCAAACAAAGGACGCGCGCACAACGCGTCTAAACACGCAAAATAGAAATGTTTATTACTCAAAACCCGAGTCAAAACCTTTTCTAACTATTTATTAAAAATTAATTAGTAGAATTTTACCCGTTACTACTAAACGTGCGATTCATCAATTTTTTAAATTGTACAATTTTCGTCGTTTCAAATAAATTAGAGCAAACCACATCATACTATTTTTTTTGTTAGTTCGAAGTGTCATTTAACAGAATCCACCGGTCGTTTTGTTTAAATTTCAATTTAAAAAACTACGATTTTTTAATGAAAGTAATCATATTTTAACTTTTTTTCGCGATATGATTTATTCTGCAGCTTATAATTTCTAAACAAATAATTTTTTCGCTTAATTTATTTGCTATACGTCTTTTTCGGGATTCGGGGTATCGATTTCACTATAAATAAGCTTAAAAATATGCATTCAGTCGAGAGTTACAGATCAGTAAAGTTTTAGGGTTCCAGAGACCCTGGTGTGACGGGCATGGTAACCAAAAATAACAGTGGCGACCTAGGGTTAAGCTATCAAAAAAATTAATAATCGTGAAACTCAACACATTCTACTTTTAGTAATCGTTACGCTTTTAATAAAGTGTATAAAATGCTAGAAATTATTTTTTATTATTTATAATAATTTAGAAATTCGAGCAATTCTATAAATATATAAATTAAAAGATATAATCCAGATTGCAATTCAGATTGCAGTCTTTTTATTATAAGTGATATAGTTTTTGGTCTGTTTGTCGGTTGGTTGCATGTTAATTACTTATATTTTCAATTGCAATTTCAGTGGCGATATTGCTCAGCGACGCACGTTAATCCCGGCGATACGTCGAGCTGAGTTATCATCTAATTCTGAGTTGCGCGCGCGGAAATTTAATCCCTCAATCGGTTGTTTGTCAAGCGACGAACGGGAAGAGAAGACACGATCCGGAAATTATTGGACGCGTGTGATTACGTTAATTTCTGGCCGAGATTATATCGTGCCTGCATTGTGCGCCGGCAATAATATCACAATCAGCGCGAGTTCGGTCGCCCGAAGTTTCCGTAGAGCGATAAACTCCAGGATTAGATTTATTTTCTAATTGCACGTACATGTTTGCCGCCCGCATAACATCCTGCCTGATATGCATATTGAGAAATTACGTACGCCCGATCACAAATCTAAACTATACGAAATCGTATAAATCTTTGTGTAGAGAGCAGCTTATAAATTCAACAATAAATAATTATTTGCAGCACTCAACTGTTGTTGTATTTAGAAAATATTGATATTATTAGTGTTAAATTTATTTCCAACATTTTTACAATAAATAGTAACTTTTATTGGAGGTAAGAACTCTGAACATTTCTGACATTTGCAAAATTTTATTCGAACTTTTTTCATTTAATGCGAAAGTTGCAAACACCTCCCGACTGGTATTTTAAACTGTATTATAAATTATGAAATGTCACAGCAATCGCATATATTCTAGAACATCATCCGCTTCTTATCGATATAAACATGTTGGAATATATATTTTGCTTATCACAGCAACACGAGATTAACGAGCAGTATTAGAATTTATTGTCACATTATACGCGTCGACGACATTACGTAGACGACACTTCTAATCGCGTAAACCAGTCTTAAACTGACGAGTCGAACGAAAAATTATAGTCTCTCATCATCTCTCTCCTCCCCTTCTCTCTCTCTCTCTCTCTCTCTCTCTCTCTCTCTCTCTCTCTCTCTCTCTCTCTCTCTTTCTCTGTCATCAAAGATTCATAACTAGTAAATTCCTAAATAGAGCCTATATATATATCTCTATATGGTGACATCCACACTCGACGAGACGCGGCGATCACGTCCTGAAATAGAATACATTTTTAATTGCAAGAATCTCCGAAAACAGGCCAAGCCGCGTTGTAAATTATACGAGCGGAACGTCTGTCTGCCGAGGTGAAAACGTCACGCGTTCCCGGAGCACGAGATATTATTTGATACATTTCTCGCGCAAACCAGCACGGATTTGCGTCGCGATTATCGCAAATTGTAAAATAAGAGAAACGCGCTTGGAAAAGGTAGAGCACGCGTGGCGCGTGGGCGCGTCCTTCTTTTCCTCGTGTATATTTTGTATGACTAGACGCAGTCAAATTTAAACTATCGATGCGCCTCTCATTGCAGTAATCTCGTCTGCAAATTTTATGGACAATGTTTTCTGTTGTCGCTATGTTAGTACTGCGTTCGTTACTGATAGCATTAATAGTCTCAGCAACTTTTACGGTCAACACAGAAGTTTCGTCCAACGCATTTAACTCTCCATTACAAATTATACAAATGGAAGACAATTTTTCAACAAATTAAAATAAAAATCAAGAATAAAAAAATATTGACTTTTTGTACACGCTCCTCTGTCACGCTCCTCTGTCCACGCATGTACTTTGGTATATTAGTCTCTCATATATATATCTCATAATACTCAAAATAACTGTCGATTAAGGAAATTTCAATTTGCTATATCTTCTAAACCAATGCCGTCCCCCACTTTTTTCTTGCGTAGAATTACTCAGAAAGACCTCCCCTACAACATATTTAAGTGGCGATTGATTTCTCGTTGGGGCCCTAATTGTAGAAATTTACCTTAGATCTTATAGGGAATTAAATTGTTACTGAAATAAAATTTTCCAGAAAGATCAAAATGAACGGATAAAATTAATTATCTTTTATAATAATTATTAATTATGACAGAATTAGATAATTGGTGAAAGAATATTAATATTAAAGAGTTTTCAATATTTGCATGCGATATTTCTCGTTATTGTAAAATTTATAATATCATATTTTCACAAATTAAATTAGAATGGTAACTCATGATGTTTTCTGCCTCTGTACTTCGATTACGTATGTTATCTTCCCATTTTATTTAAATTTCAAAAAATTTAATTTAACAAAAATCGTTTTAAAAAAGAGAGAAAAAGAGATTTTTTCACATGTTGAATCTTATAGCTAGTGGTGCAGTATATGAATAAATTTGATGAAAGAGACGAGCATTGCACGCAAAATATCACGGGATTATATATTCAAGGAAAAATCGCCTTCTACGCTTTCCCGTATCACGCGATTGGCAACTATTGCATGGTGATTTCGGTGCTTTGCGATTCGATCCACGGCCCCGTCGACGTGCACATTCGAGTAACGAACGTGATGCCTGGTACGCAGCGGGAGTCGTAATTCGAGCCCGCTTATAATGCCCACTAAGCATTTTTTCGGTTCTCCCTTTATTTCCCGCGCCGCTCTTTACGCCGGAAAACTAGGGGGAAAAAACAGGACAAAGAGAATGCGATTTTCCAACGGTGTGCGTATTGTTTTCAACAAGGCTGTCTGCGAATAGTCGATCTGTTTGCTCGCGCGCAGCGCATGCACGCGCGCCTTTGAAAACGTGGTCATTTGAAAGAGCACGAACGAGAAAGAACGAGAAAGAGAGAGAGAGCGGGAGCGGGAGCGGGAGAGAGGAAAAGTTAAAATTGAATGCAATACAGCGCATCGCGGATTTGGAACAGACCCGCGAAAGAAGCTACGGAATCATCGCGTAACCCGAGCGTGCTACTCGCGTGTGTACGCGTAAACGAGAGTGGTCGAACGAATATCGCGGCGCACGCCCGCGTCCCTCGCGATCTCCGATTTTCGGTCGCATTTAGCGAGCGATGCGTATTTCACGAACGAGACGAGACTCACACCGAATCCGGCGTACGCGCGTGCGGTGAATGAACGTGTTCGATAAATGCAACGATGATGAATGCATGCACCACTCGATGCGGACGAAACCGCGCCGCCCCGCCGCGCCGCTGCCGTCCCTTCTTTCCTCCATGCTCGATGCTCGTAACGAGCGATTCCGATTTCGCCGTTTGCAAAAGGGTCGAACATAGTGCGGAAGCGCGGGAGTACCAAGTATCTTTTTCTGGCGTTGTGTTTCGATATTAACTGGATGGAAATAACGTCTAATTAACCCTAACGATAATAGTATTAAGTACCTACTGCAACCGAGACACACGTAATTACACACGCGGAAAGATAACGTAAAACAATAAACACGTAATGTAGGTAATGTGATTGCGCCATGGTAGAACGATCGCGCTATGGTAGAATGATTACAAGAAAGTAATGCAGGTAATATTTATTAGCTGAAACCATAGAGTGATTAGACTTTACTGTAGGGTGAGAACAGATGGCTTGTTAGATTTGAATTATTTATAAGTGATAATTGTGCTATTTATGAGATAATTATATGAGATTACTATTTATGGAATAGTAATAATGGATAAATATTAAATGGAGCATTAATCATCTCCTTAGCCCGTATCGCATTCGCGTTCGATATCCTGCGTGCCGTTTCTTCATAGTTTATGGGAACAATTCCCATACATTCGCATGAGAACAATCTGTCCATTAACCGCCCTCCACCCGATCTCGATCAAAGCAGTTTTACTGCCTATAAATTCCTGTTAATTGCCCGCGACTCGTTCGTGCCGCGAACAAAAGTGTGGCACGGAGTTTACAATGGGCTACAATTCTCATATCAATTGACGTTATCCAGCTACGTCCGTCCATCACGGGGGACAATTTTTTCTGTGCAAGAACCTTCATAAAAAATTACACAATTCCTTTTAATCTCAAAATAATTCATGATTTTATATATATTATAGTTTTATAATATAACTCGTTAGGGCATAATTTTATCTTCAAATTGTCCGATCTTCCTCCTTCGTTTAATTTAAACGATTAATATGAAGACGTCGCGGTCTTGCTTCACCTTAAACCGGTTGACAGTTTACGGAGAGGAAAGGGGAAAATGTGCTCGCGGCAAAAAGCGCTTATTTAGCGGCGCAAGAAGCGAGAGTGGACCGCACCAGCGCGCAGCGCGGCGGCGACTCGATCAGGAAGTAGCGCTATGGTATAGTAATCGCCGCCGGACCTTTTTCCATCTTGCCGTCCCGCCGCGTATTTTGCGTAATTGGCTTCCCCGAAGAGCTCGATGCGATGCTGCAGAACGGCACGAGCCCGAAAAAGGCGCAGTTTCCCTACTGCGTCTCGGCGATCAGCCCTTTTTACGGTAATCACATAACAACGGGAGCGTAAAATTCATAAGCGGCGAAACGGTCCCCGGGCCTTTTAATATAACGACGTGTATTACCTATAAGAAACGCTTTTTTTAACGCACTCCTCTCTCTTATTTTATTTTATTTTATGTTTTTAGGAAGAAACATTAAACGTCGAAATCAAAGTCGAAGTGAGTCAGCATTTCAATTTTTTTAAATTGAGATCAGATACAATCGGGATCAATGTTATAAAAATATTCCCTTGTAGCAGTATTTCTAATGTATTTTTTAATAAATTTGCTTGATTTTACCAAGCTCAACACAGAGAGCGAATCTCTGCGAAGCCGAAAAAACTTTTCTGAGAAACGTCACTTTTGCGCAGAACGACGACAGATTGGAATAACGACAAACTGTCGACGACGTCTCCCTCGCCCATTATGTGCCTTACGCTGTCATGTGTCTTTTAGGGGATGCATCCCCCAGGGTCATTTCCCCTCGTTGACTCGCACGTTCAGCTGCGCGATAAAACGCGATAAAGGCCAAAACTTATGCGGTCGCGCCGCGCGTTTTATATTCTCTCGGGATGATTATTCGGAAGGATCCGTCTACCTGCTCGGTGCACGCTATCGCGCTTCATTATTCCGTATGTTCACGGTAGTATGACCTCAACCCAAAAAGATATAATCCGAATAGTAAGTCTGTGAACCGTAGACATTTGCCAGCAGCCAGGAATTTGATGTCATACATGAATTTTAATTAAACACGAGAAGCTTCATCAGAATTTTGTGAATAGTTAATAATGTCACAGCATACTTTATGCGATGTTTATGAGCATTCTCTTGAACTTAATAAAAATGTATTGCGAAATGACAACTTTTGATCAGATTAGAATGATACTCTTACATTTACGGGAAGTAATGTATGCAGGATATTTCGCCGTTACCGCGTCAATGACAGATTCTTTGACCAAACCGAAGTATAGATATCACTCAAAGAGAACGTATTCTGTCGTATTATATTCAATTCTATTGTCCTCGTAGAAACTCAGTGCCGAATCTATCATTAAAACGTAATGCGATACCCTGTATACAGAGTGTCTCGCTAATTGAAGTTAACGAATGGACACTGCTGTGATTATGGGACACCCATTGTATATATGTACGCATGCGTTTCTCATTAGAAGCCCGGGGAATAGAACAGGGGGATGATGCTTTCCTCTGTGAGGAAGATTTAATTTCTTTTCTCGAGCTTCAGATCGTCTTTCATTTGCCGCTTTCTTTGTTAAGTCGCGAGATATTATTTAACACGTCGGAAGAGAGACCCGACTCCTGTCCGGCACAGAAGTTTCTCTGAGCTTAAACCATCTAGGCGAGCCGACACTAATCTCTCGTTACATAATTAGGAGTTAGAGCATGAAATCCGCAGTATATACATCGAGAAAGAGGGAGAGAAGGAGAAAGTGAGAAAAAAAGGAAAAAAAAGCGATGCTGCAAGAGTGGAAAGTGTTGCGAGAGACGAAAATTCTGATGAAAATGTAAGTTGCGCGAGCAAAACTTTCGCGAGCAGGATTTTCTCTTTTTGCAATGCGCTAAGATAGAGCCTAGAAAAAAGGAAATGGTGTATCTTGAATATATTTAAAAATTGTATTAAATCTAAAAACTCTCTCTATATATTTGTTTTGCATATTTATACACTTGAAGCCTGTAAACCGATCGTGCGCCAAGCGGTAGAATTATCTAGTACAGAAATCGAGATTCCACGCAACGACTTAATAGGATCGAGAAGCCCGAAATATCGGAAGTTTTCCGCTCCAATTCCGGGACGCTTTGACGAAGTAGTGTATTTTTACTACACAAGCGGCAATCGCGTAATATTTTCGAGTATAAACCGTTTTACGGTTATGCCATGAAACTGAAAAGAAAAAACTAAAAAAGTAATCGATGTATTACACGAAATAAACGTTAATTCGCAAAGAGGATTAAATCGATTCGGTCAAGAGTATCGAGTGCCATTGGTTGACCTGCCGCTGCTTATCTTGCGGATATATAGAATGGCACCGATCGATATCTCGTTTATCCGCGCGACTCTTCCTCCAAATATACCGAACGGGGAACCGGAATGTTGCCGAGCGAGCGATACACTCCTGCAATATGTCCGATAAGATCGGGACAGCAATAGCAACCTTGCTTTCTTATTATAGTTTCTCCCTCTTTCTTATTTCGCTACCGATTGCCCCCCCCTCTCTCTCTATCTCTCTCTCTCTCTCTCTCTCGCTCTCTCTCTCTCTCGCTCTCTCTCTCTCTCGATGACCTAGAATCACGATTTCAGCAATTTAACGTGCGATGGCGATCGAATCCGCGCACTCAACCGTTCAGCGAATTGAGATAAGATAGCATAATTGAGGCGACGATAAAGAAGTAAATTTACTCCTCTCGAGAGTGTTTGTGACATAAGGATCACAGATCTGCCCATGAGAAAAATATAATAAAATGCTCGAGGCGCCGGTCAATTCGCGAAACCCGATCTCGCGTTATGCTCATTAAACGGCTCTAAGCTGCGAGAAATCGTGATTTCTTTCTTATTTATCGCTCGTTGCTCACTCGTAAACGTCTTTATTCCCAATTTCCTCGGTGCCAGCCTTGCTCGGAAAAATTAATCGCGAATTCAGGTGGATGCGCTAGTTTGTATTGAGGATTATCGCACTTATAGGTTTTCAAACAAAGCAGCATTTCCCACAAACTTTGTAGCTCAAAGAATGTATAACAAATATTTTTATGAATTCGCGAAGTCGATTTAAAAATGGAAAATTGACAAGTTTATGAAATTTAAGAATACTATATTATACTTCTATTATGCTTGTTATAGAGTCTCTGTCTCTCTCAAGAGTAAGGTTTTTTAAAAAGAGAAGTTGAGACTATATGGAGTCGAATATCTTGATAATTGTGTCTCTAACTAATGTAAGAGTTTATTGAAATAAGTTCGACACGAGCTAATTTTATACGCAAGAAATGCGAAACATGCAATTAAAGTCTCACAAGAAACGTTGCAAAACATCACGAAAGAGTTAAAGCGAGTTATGTATGTTAGAAAGAAGCAAATATAACATTCATTGATTGGATACTCCACTTAATTTTTATGCTTCTCGGACGATATACTTATTAATGATACTTATGTCGTGCGTTCACGAACTAACGTCGCTCGCCATTGGCCACTACACGGTGCATTTTATTTTCCTTATCAACTGCTCGGCACGTATGACGACGCATCGCATGCGATTGGCGATCGGCGGGATGTTGTTAACAAGTAATTTGCGGTACGATAATGACCATTCTGCTGTGGTAGCCTTGAGCCGTTGATCTGATGTCGCATTATACCTGTTCCATGCTCGTGGTAAGTCATGTAACACTCGCATCTCGAGTTTACAACTCAGTGCGAGAATCGAGGCCTCGACTTGGGAGGTGGCGCGAATCGGCGGGCTAATAAGCCCGCCCGAAATATCGCTCTGCTACCCCAGTTGCATCGATTAACAGCTTAATCATTGCTAGAAATCTTTATTTTTCTAAACTATCGGTCTTGAAATTCTCATTAACGAAATTAGATTCTAGATTCATCAAAAAATCAGCTAAATCAGAAAAATGAGAAAAAAATAGTCTTTCGAAATCCTGCGTATAGCGTCGCGTATTATCTACATCGTCGTTTTTTCAGTTGTTCAGAACTTTCCACGCAGAAGAGCGAGCTTTTTCTTCGCGCGTGATAATTTTCACACAGCGATCTCACGACACACTTATAAATCGCTGGCTGCCGACTCGTCGTCGACAGAATGAGAAAGGGAGGGTGAGAAAAACGCGCACGAACGAACGAGCGTGCTGCGTCGAAGGACAGGAATGCCGAGCCTGAGACACGTTTCCATTACTTATCGTCCGGAAAAAGAACACGCGATTCCTCCGTCCGAAAAGACGGGCAGGGCCGAGGGCGCGAGGGAAAAGCGCGACTCGCACGTAATGACGCGCTCGCGGGTCGATAATGGGGGTTCGCGACCGGCGTCCTTGAGTTAATGAGACCTCACCATGGCTATGGTATACCGGTTGTGTCCTGCGGCGCGGATGGAAGGAAGGACGGCTTATGTCCGTCATCGTGGTGCCCGAGAACGGCTCCGAGTATTATTCCACTTTAACTGTTTTATTGTTATTATTCTTGCGCATTAATAAAAAAAAATCAGGACGGTTATTTCCTACAGAACTATGGAGTGTTAAAGTACTGCAACCGAGATCAGAACAAAAAACATAAATATTAAATTAAGCGCAGATTTGTAGTGAAAGCGGAATGTACGTCATCACAACAAGACATGAATAATTCAAGTAAAATTCTCTTCGTTTTTTCAAATGAAATTCATGATCGTTTAACAGAACAGTCTATTTCTGAGAAAGGAATATTTGAGAGCTTTATCGATTCGATCGGCGATCTTCGAAAACAACTCTACAGAATTCATTAAATTCCGATAAGAATAACGACAATTGGACAATATATATGTACGTTTTTTCTAGTTTAATGAGATCTGTTTCCCCTGCAGTAATAGTCGATAATATTATTTCAATTTTTCAATTGCGATTTTAAATATTATCGAAGTAGGATGAGTACGACGTTTCGAAAAGATTAAGCCGGACCTGAATGCACCACTCATGTACGTCGTGAGTTTCATCCGCTAAAAAAAAGAAAAAAAAAAGAGGAAGGAAGAAAGGCTGAAAGGAAGGAAGTAAGGAAGAATCGCTTGTCGATTCTGCCGGCAGCGCGCCGTTGGTGGTAAAGTGGACGCGTTTTTGCGGACGCGAGCCAGCCACGCTCTCTCCTCCTTATCCTTTCTCCACCTCATTTTCCCGCGCGCCTCTTCCTTCTTCGCAACCTCTTCCATCTCCCCCTCCTACCTCCTACTCCTCTCCCGGGGCATTTCTTCCATTCTTCTCATCTTCTTCGCATCCTTATTCCGCTTTCTCGTCTCTTTCCCAGCATTCCGTAACGGCCGAACGCTCTTACGGTGATCCTTTCGCGGCGCGGGGCACTTTCGGCCTAACGGTCCCTTCCTCGCGCGCCATGAGATTATGCAAATTAAACGAGCGTGACGGCCGATCGGCCCGGCTCGCGAAAACGGATGGTGATTCCGAGCCCCCGGTTTTCTTTCGGATTTGAATAAAGAAGCCGCCTTCAAAACCGGCCGCGAACCGCACAGATATACTTATCGACAGCACGCTAATTATTATCGCGCACTGTCACCGCTTTTGTTAATCAATGTAATTTTCGCAGGATCACGAGAAATTATCCCCGGGAAAGGCTGTGATACCCCCCCCCCCCCCCCCCCCTCACCTCGGTATATATCTATTTCATCTGTACATAGATCACGGAATATCGCCGAGGTACAAATTGTGGGTGAAACCATCACACGAAATGAGGTTGTGCTTGTTCAAGATATAACGAATTTACCGTGGAAACGTGGGAAGCAACATGGATGAACGGTGTTTTATTGCCACGTCCGCGATGGTTAATAATCAAATGGTGATTAATGGCGCCGAAATGATGCTGGTTTACGGTGATTTGTCATATCTCGGGGATAAGGATTGGTCGCTCGGTAGAATTCCCCGGGTCTGGTCGGTGATGCGATAGCGATGTGTGTGTGGTATGTGTATGTTCTGTGTGCACGCCATTGCAATTCGCTGACTTTGTATGGCAATCGGTCGAGCGCAGGGGAACGGAGTGACGTTTGCATGATTACAAAGTAGAAGCTGAATAACGGTTCGGCGCACGACGACAATGACGAGTGACGTTCATTAGAAAGTTAGGTGCTGAAATTAGATTGCGCTACTTCGCGAAGTCATACCGTAACTTCCTTCGATGTTGTTACTGTTATAAATCTACGAGGTGACCGGAAGGCACCCGACCGGAGGTCGCCTTAAGTATTTTCATTGAGCGTCTTATAATAATTTAAACGTGGTTAACTTGCGGGTAAAACGTCTGTCGTTAAACTTCAAACGAATATCCACGAATTCCTGTCACAGATTCCCAAATGAGATAGCGCCACACACATGGCCATAAATCGTGAAAGATATATTTTTTTTTTTCGCAATTGTACATATATATTTCACGAATAATAACGTCAAGTTCTATGAAATTTCAAAGTTGGATATTAATAATTGAAAATATCAATAATAAATATTATATCTATAGCCACAGTTTCTATTTAGTTGTTTTCGTTATGCGCATATTGAACCGTTGGCGTTGTAACATGAAATTGACGACAAATACCAGTGGAAAGAAAGCCTTCTTTATGCATCTTTTATCCGCGATGCGGGAAAAGAGAAAGGTGCGGCGAAAACGAAAAGAAATAGCGAGAGGAAAGAGAGGCCTGGATAAAGGAGGAAAGAGCGAGGCGGGGGGACGAGAACGACAGATTACTATGTCTACCGGCGTGGCACGTGCCTGGGTCCCACGACGTAAATCAGCGCACGTGCCTCTCTCGCGGCCGCGAGCTTTTCCTCGGACAGGTTCAACGATCGATACCAAGAGGTATGATCGATGCCCCCACGGCTCGTAATGGCCCCCGTATATTGCCTCCGAGGATGAGAAAGCTCCACGATAGAGGGAAGGATTCGTATAAACCCATAGATCTATACAGGGTGTCTTGAAACTTCCGAATGTCCTTTTTTTCTAGCCGAAAATTGACGAATGGATTTAGAAAATCATTTGCTTTGAAGACTTCAGCAGCTAAATCTTAAGTTGAATTGAAGTCTAATTAAACATTCGACCGAAATACAAGATTTTATTATCTCAATCTTAATTGTTATTTACTCTACTCGATACTTAAATAGCTCGAAAACATTCTTTAATTCTCGCAAATTATTGAGTAATTTATCCCCCCGACATCTTATCGTCATTAAAGTAATCGTCATCTTTTGCAATCCGCTCATTATCCTCCGTGATTAAGTAATTAGATACGTGATAGTTTTGGGCTACCCTGTGCAGACGCTGCAATCTGTGAGCAATCTATGGGACCTGCGTATTACGGGCTATTACTCATAATTACCGAACACGATGCGCTCGATCGTATGTATCCATAGCGTGACGCGATATAACACGTCCCATAATGAGCACATCTAATAAACGCCGATGAAGGAAGAAGAAGTAGTTGATGACGAAGTGAAGGAGATATTTCGTTGGCAACGAGCCGTCGTCGGTCACGTGCCACCGAGTGAATCAAAAGGTTGCTATGTACGGTCATTGAACGAGAGAGCAGGTTGGCGCTCTCACGTGCTGCACACTTACACACAGACGTTCGCGTATGTGTGTACACGTATGCATATTTGCTGACAGAAAGATGCAATAATGTTTGTGTTTGTATGTGTGTGTGTGTGTGTGTGTGTATCACGCGATTCACTCCTCTGTCGAGCAATGTTGGGATGTACGAACGAGACTGTTACGTATATAAAAGATGTGTCAGACCGCAAGTGCGATTGTGTGAGAACGGGAGAAGGACAAAAGGGGAAAAAAACAGGGTGATATTAAGTGGTCCGTAATGAAATTCTCCTGTGAAGGCGTAGAAGTCAAATGTGGAACATTGCAGTTGCGGCAAGGAGGGCGACCGAGAAGTCCAAGAGTTATAATGATCGTGTCGAGTTACGAAATTGCTGGATAAGTTAAATCATGAGAAAGAGGAACTTGCTATTAATTGAGACATGATATAAAGGGTGCTTCCGAAACATAAAAGAAAAATCTAGTAAGACATGCGATTTTTTTACAATAAAGTTATTTAATCTCTATATTATCTACTGTCTATCATCTTTATTTTGATTGCCATGGCCGTTTTATTTAATTATAAAAAAAATATTGCACATTCGTAAATTTTGTCAGTGTGATTTCTATATTTTCAGGTCACTTTGTAGAATTATAACAGTAGCAGTAGCGGAAGTTACGGTACGACACTTCACGAAGTAGCTCAATCTAATTTCTGCACGCCTAACCGTCTAATGAACGCCGCTTGTCATCGTCGTGTGTCAAACCGTTATCCTATTATACTTTGCCATGATCGTTCTTCAATCACCGATCTACTCCGAAAAGTAAATTAAAAATGTGCGAGCGCAAAGAGATTTGTAGAGGAAATCCAGAATTACTTTACATAAAACCAGCGAGGAAAAGAAGCAGCAACAGAAACGAGTGACTAACAATAAGTGAAAGTAACGAACTGTATAAATCTTGGATATATAAAATTGGCACGGAGCAAGATAAATGGACAGGGAAAGAAGATGCATACCGTACGAAGTGTATGTGTAGAGTTGCGAGAGTGAGAACGAAATAAAGAGAGAGAGAGAGAGAGAGAGAGAGAGAGAGAGAGAGAGAGAGAGAGAGGGAGAGAGAGAGAGAGAAAGAGAATGAGAGAGAGAGTGAGCGATGACGGAGAGAAAAGAGAGAGTGAGAGAGAGAAAGATATTGAGGGAAATGATTTACCGCAAATTGCCCCGTTCGCCGGAGTCGCATTATAAGCATTGGGCAATCGCGTGCATGCGGCCAACGTCATGTGCGGCGAAAGAGCATGCGAGTCCCAAGCGAGCGAGTGACTCGCGAGTCACGAGAAGAAGGCTTCTTCTTGCCTCTAGGACAGGAGGCGAGAAACTATCTCCCAAAGATGCGGGAGGTGAGAAAAGTATAGGTATATGTATATTCGCCGGGGCTGCGATCGGTCCGCAAACCGCAAAGCCCGGATTAATTCACGAATATCGCAATTTCATGTTTCGCAATTGCGCAAAGATCGACATTTCATTTATGTACATGACTATATAGAGAACCGTATAGATAGATGTACAATTGTACATGGTTATTAGGTAGATATTTATTATTTTTAGTGATATCGATGATGTTTAAGAGAGAAGGTGTAAGACGTCACGATTGAGAAAATTTTAGCGATAATTATTTTTACCGCCATTATTATATTTATTATATTAAATAATTTTTTCAGAATATATTTTCAGAGAGTTGTTATAATTAAATTCTCTCTTTCTGACGCATCTCTCGATGTGCTTCTCGATTTCCCTCCCGTGGAAACGGACGGACAGCTTCTTATCAGCCGTTCACATCAACGAATTTCAACGCGTGTCGTAAAGACGCTCGCTTGACTCCTCGCGAGACCGCCGTAATTTCTTTGTAATGCTGTACGGGCACATGCTTCGTGGGCGTGTTTCGCGAAAATATATCCAAGCCTCGCAGACGTTTCAAGCGAAATGCGATTTACCGCTTCCGAGTGTGTGTCTGACCCGCGGGGGCCGTGACCCCCCGCTGCCGCCTTCCGGCACCTGGTTGTATCGTGAATCTGGTGCAGTTTAGATTCTTCTCACGGTAATTATGCCTTGTTTAACTCTCTCGTTAACCTCTGAGACACATGCATCTCACTTGTAACTTCGCGAGTTATTTATTTGACAATTGGCATCGACATAACTCCGAAAAATCTGCATTTATCAGCAGAAATTAACGAAAAAAAAAAAAAAAATTAATTTGATCGCGGAAGCGATTATTAAAATCAAGCTGACCCGTAACAAATTGAAAATTGGCCAGTCATTATCGAGCCATCTCTCTCTCTCAGAAAAGTATATAATTTTATTTAATAAAATTAAATTTAAATCCTCGATAGATTTCTAAAGAAATATGTAAATAAATTTATAGAGATTGTAAATAAGCATTTACCTGTTGAGAAAGCGGTTTAATTGGAAGTCGTTGGATTTAATAACAAAGAAGAAAAATGAATAATTGGCATTTCGTGATTCTCCTATCTTTTCCATTTATTATTATCTTTTAATGATATAAGCAACTGACTTGGAGGTCAGGTATCATACACGCTATCCCGATGTCAATTATTATCGCCGACGCAGCGGCACATATGCAAGTGCAACGTCGACTAACTCGTCGCCGAGTATCTTGATGCCTTTTATGAGGATGTATTCATCGGGCCGGATAGACCGCCGTCTGTACGGTTGCTGTGCACGGTACGTGCTTGACGAAACGAGGTCTATCGCCGCCGCGGCAGTTTGCAAGTTAGCAAATTTCCTCGGTCGCAATATCAAAAGCAGCGAAACTTGGCTGGATATCACCGAAGCGACGACATTTGCCCTTGTATTACGCGACGGCTTCTCAAATTCTCTCTCTCTCTTGCGCGCGCTTCTCGGCTTTTACTACTACTCTCCTCGCTGAATATTTCCGCGTCGCGTTAAAACGCCCGTTTGTCCCCCGCCGTATTGCCCGCGGGCGATATACACTTCTCGGTGGCCCTAATCGCCCCCTACGCGAGGTTAACACCTTTAATCCTTTGTACAAGCGGACGGCGTGCTAAGCTCCCTCCCGAGGATATCAGAATTCCACGTTGAAATTTATCGTCTTCTACTTATTCTCTCCATTCTTCCGTTGATATCACGTTTGTATTAGCTAATTGTACATATAGAAATATTGCAAGAGTTGTCTCTTATCCATTTGATTTTCTTTTCGGCGGAATGTAACTGAGAGAAATAATTGATATCTTAAAGAATATTAAAAGATTTCAGCACTGTCACATCAAGAGGAATTAATTATAAATCGGTATTTAAAGAATTATTGTACATAAGTACAATTTCTAATATGTAGAATTTTAAATACTTAATTTTATTATTTTTTAAATACATATTTAATGATATTTATACATATAATAATCTTTTATATATAACATATATTAATTATATAATTATAGTGGTTTAAAAATTACAGTTTTAAAAATTATGGAGTTATAGCGAATTAAATTATGGGAATGCAAATATAGAAATTTATTAAATCTCTTAAAGGATTTCTAGGATACTTAAAATTATCATAAATTTTAATATTAGTATTTAATCGCCAGTCTTTAATCATATGAATATCAGCTTTAGATTATTATGAAGTGTGAGAATCGGAAGGCAGAATGCGATTCCCATGCCGTGTTACGCGAAGGTGAGCTTCTGATTTGTGAAAATTGCAGCTGGTCGTTCGTGCGAATAAAATGTGAAGAGTAGGTAGTTTTCTGGTGTGAAAAATTACTTCGCACCTCGCGCGCGAGTTCTGGCAGGTCTGTCGATACATCCCGAGCCCCTAATTAATGGCTGTAGTTCGCCGAGACCGCGCGTTTCATTCGTCGATAACGTCACGTAAGCCCGAAGTTTCGCTTCTGTAGTAATTCCATTAGGGGGAGAGGAAAAAAAACCTCCACCATTTTCTCCTCGTATAATTACGGAACGCTTGCTTTCGCTTCCGGGGCTTAAGACAGCCGAATGACCCACGCGAGAGATTTATGTCGCGTCAGCATACGACGCCGCGAGGTATTATACTTCCTCGGGAAGGCCAGCACGTGTCCTGATGACGCTGAAGCTACCAGGCGAATGTAGCGAGTATTGTGTTACGTGAATAAAGCGAAGCGAATTCCTTCGCGTCTATTCATCGAAGTGAATGCTTCGAGAAATATGAGCAAGGACATTACAACACATTCGCTTAAAATGCAAACATTTACTTCGAGTAAGAAGTTACGGAACATGTGCTGAGCTGAGAAGACGTAATATTTGTTTTATTTTATGAAACATTTTATTTTATTTTATAATTTTTCTATACTATGTGCGAATTATTATGCATTGATGGGTACCTGCTTTGGCGGCGATGAATAAACGAGTACTTCAAAGTACGAAGCAAAATGCTACGTACTAAAAGCAAGAGATTGTTCACATGTGAAATGCATAAATGTGCCTCTATCTTCGTGCTTTTACCTTAAAATGCTCCTGGCTCTTATCTTTTGCTAAAAAGTATTTTTATTTTATTTATAAAACCTACCGTTTTTATATGTAAGACCGAAAAATGTACCGGGACTGATTGATTATCTCCTATTGTCGTATTTTGATGCAAAATCATCAAAACGACTGGCTCATCAAGTGCAATCTTCGGTGTCCATTACACGGAATTGCCGTCCGTTTCGAAAGACAAAAACCGCCGCTTTCCACGTTCGGTCGCTCACGTGCCGTCCTAATTGCGATCGCGCATCTCTCGCGGTCGTCAAAGAAGTTCCCCCTTCGTCAAAAGCGGGGAATGCGATGACGAGCAATGACGACGTAGATACGTGGTGGCCAGTAAATATCGGGACGGCGCGGCGTGCCGCAATCACCCTCGGACGACGGGAACCGAGCCGTTATCCTCAAAGCTTGATATCCCCGGTATAATTACGGGTAATTAGCTGTTACGCGCAATTGGTAATAATAGCCGTGTCCAGTCCCAGGCATTCTGACCGGACCGGAACGGCCGAGGTGCAGCGCGCGGGCGAGATGCAGTTTTCTCCATCGCATCGTCCCTATTGCATCGCCGCGATCCTCGTGGATGTGTTACGTGTTTTGTCGATTCTCTTCCTCGCTTGGGAAGGGTCGGAAGGGTGAAGTCTCCTGTTATTTAACCCGGTCTTTAAACTCGCTAAATCCTTTCAACCTCTTTACTTCGGCCGCCAGGCGAAACGACTGTTTTTCGCCGAATGTTCGAATCCGATTATATCGTACTTACCAAGGTACATTTAAGGCAATTATTCCATCTCGTGGATTCTCGTGCGACAAGAAGCGAGCTATTACGCGAAAGTACGAAATTCTTGACGACAATGATGATTTGTTTGATTTGGTTCGAATTCAACTGGAGAGGATGAGAAAATTAATAGATGTTATTATTATTTATTAATTTCTGCTAAGGGCATGGGTCTCAGTTTGGTCAATAATTCTCAACCAAATTCGGAGCAATTTACACTTATCTCTTGCATTTACATAATGCACGAAATGACAAACGGTCTTAATTCCGATGTGATTTACGGGAGGTGTCAACGGATAAATTGCAGAGTCCTCGATAAACTCTTATTTACCCCAAAAGTCTGGCCTCGACACTCAATTGGAATCTCGCCGATTGCCTCTGAAAGCAAACTGCGAAACTCTGCCATGCCAGCTATCCGGAAATGCACGGCGAAACTTTTAGCGCAGAGAGTTACGCTCGTGTTTTGGTTTTTGCCCGATCGTTTTGCTCTCACGCGGCCCGACCGCTGCTTGTAAAGATTTTCCTGAAACTTTTGGATTCGTTGCACGCGCATTCCCGACGATGCCATTTCCGACAACTCAAACTCAATCCTTCGAATGCAGAGTGTCACGAGGTTTTTTTCCGCGGTTGGAGTCGTGAAGTTTTGCACTGAAAAAAGTCGGGCTGGATGAGCTTGAAAGTATCGATTTAAGAAGTATAGTCAAAACTTTATTGCTGTAACAAACTTAAAATTATTGTATAACAGTGAGATAAGAGAAAGTATTATTGACTAAGCGGTAGCGACCTTAATCTTTAATCTTTATTTCAATGGGAAGGGAATGGAGAGGAAAATTCTGTTATTGATTTATCTGCATCGAGAGCGGAATATATAATACTGCAGATTTTCGTAATCGGCGCGCTCTCATTCTCGGAATATCGAATCGACGGAATCGCGGCGTTATACCGCCGAGGAAAAGTGTAAGACGGAAATTACGCAGTGTCGGGCGAAAATTGAGAATTTCCATATTGCGGGAGTGCGGAAATAAAACACACCCGGCAGCGTGCTTCGACATTTATCGCCGTAACTGTTCTTGCTTTGCTTACACCGCCCGCCGCTAACGTCGCCCGACCCGCGCAATATCGGGCCGCGTTGTAACTTACTTACCTCGGCGGAAAAGTCGGCGGGTTAAAAGTCGATAAACGCTATTCGCCGAGATGGTGGAAAAACCGACTCTACGAGTTTACGCAATCGCATAGATAATGTGTCTCTTGCCTCAACCGAATCGGAGACTCTTGTTCTCAAGATATTTTTCCGTATCCAAAGTCATATCCTACGGGAAACCCGTGCCCTAAGACTTATAGCCAACGGGTTCAAGCCATACGTAACGGATATCAACGCCATCTCGTAGCGCACACAGAAAACAACTACCGAAAATACCGACACTTCGCCTCTTCCCAACACACACCTAACCTAACAGCTACTCATATGTCACTCTACTGTACATACTTGTACGCGCAACTCACATAAAGCAATTATAAAGTGAAAAAAATGGATTATATCATCCCAGAAACCGATAGTGACAACGAACTCACGCCTCCAGAAATAGTAGAAAGTGCCAAAACCGTAGTGCAAAATTTATTGCCACCAAAATCAAAAGAAAAATATATGATAACTTACAACAAATTTATGCAGTGGAAAGCTGAAAAAAGAACGAAATCTATGGCTGAACATACACTATTGGCATATTTCAAGGAGCTGTCAAAATCTCAAAAGCCATCTACTATGTGGGGAACGTACGTAATAATAAATAAACGTTGCCTAATAGCGACGACGGGATATTTCATATAATCAAAGTCACACCAGGCAAAACATTTTGTACAATTTTGCAAATATGTCTCTATCAAAATCATCTAAACTTTCTTACGTTTACCCGTAATACTAATATTAAACAAGGAAATACGGGGAAAATGTGTATCGCTCGATTCCAAGCTTCGCGTGTTGTGTGCGCAAGCAAACAAGAGCGGAGATTCTGGAGATTCTATCTCAAACAGAACTCGAACAAACTTCATGCTATCTTCAGTTGGGAAGTATCACCTCGTTAACTAAATGTTCATTACCGAAATCTCGCACGGACCAACTGACGTTTGCTCCCTGCGACGCGGGGTGGGGGGTGGGGGGGGGGGGGAGGGGGTGGGGGGGGGGGAGGCTTATCGGTTTGGAATTTAAGTCTACGCGAGTAATTAGGCAGCGACATAGTCACGCGAGTATAATCTGCTTACGAGCATTTACAGTGACGGCAAAGCGATACGGACGCATCTGCAGTGTGCTCGTCTGTGCCTCACATGTCGGTGTTCATGTGTCCCCCCGACACTTCCTCCGCGAGGTCGCGGCCACGATTCGCGCCACGGTTTCCGACGATACCGTTACCGCGTTTCGCATTTCCGCCGTCGCTCGCGCCGTGTACGCACTACACCTCGTATTCGAGGGCCGAGGGGAGTGTGTAATTTATGCGCGGCGGATAATCCGCGAGCGGGCGATAAATCATTCATCGCGGCCGAGTTGCGTCACGGCGCTCGCTCCTCCTCCCCCTTCGTACTCTCTACTTGCGCCGAATCGTACTCGTTTACACGACGAGTACTCCGGAGAGGGCGGAAGTTTCAGCCGAGAGAGAATGCATTATATGTAGAATAGAATGGAATAGAATATACATATAGGTGGCTATGTGGAACTTAAACTACTTTTATTCACTTTAAGTGAATCTTCTGAGATGCAAGAGATCGTAAAAGGTGTACGAAACGACACCAAGATAGATGGATAGATGTATTTCGAAGAATTACCGAAATTTTTATATACAAATGCGGTGAAATAAGAACTAATTTTTCACAAAAATATGACTATGTATATCTGTAAATATTATATATTTATTATGATCGATACGTACTTACACAACTAGATAAAACTAAAAGAAAAAAATTTGCTCTATTCTTACCTATATTTAATATTTAGTCTAGAATTCTCATTTAGAATTATAAAAAAGAAAATTTAGAACACGATAGACCTCTTACTTAAAAAATATCTAAACGAACTTATGAGAGCCATTAATCAGTGTCGACTTATCAAGATAATTTCATTTAAAGATATCATCGTTAGATACGCGTCACATTTTATTTAATTCGTGAAGTCCAGAAAAATTATGAAATTAGAAAAAGATATGAGTTAGATATGTCTAATTCGAAGCTGTGATAAATTCAAACAGAATTCAGAATTCAGAAATTCGTCGGGCCTTCAAGAACGCCTCTAGAAAGATGACGGGTCCTCGGAAAATCTGATCCCAACATATTTCGAAATTTCTGGGATGGATCAGTCTAGCGCGTTCGCGGGTCATCGGCCGATCGCGGGATCAGGGCAATTTGGCCGCGAGGAGAGGATGAGAGCAGGCGGAAATTGTGCTCCGATTGACCCGCGAGACCCCCGTCAACAACGAGGGAGGCGGAAAGAGAGAGAGAGAGATAGAGATAGAGAGAGTGAGAGAGATCATCCTTTTTTCTCGCCGGAAGTGGAAGCGTGCACCTACTTACCTACGTATGCAATGCGCGCGTGCAACAACGTTGCTGCACTCGTCGACCTCGTCCTCTCGCTCGCGCCGTTTCAGATGCTATCGCGGCGCCGCGGCCGCGGCCGGCCGGCGCGGCGGGATAATGCTACTCTTCGAGGATCACGTAGAAGAGTCCTCTCCCACTCTCACTCTTGTTATTCCCCGCATGGACCGTCCCTAGCGGTTATTTTAGAGGCCAGATACGAAGTGCATACATTGTCCATGTCTCTCTTTCTCTCTCTTTGTATCCTTCTCTTTTTCGCTCTTTCGTCATCGCGATCTCTCACGATATATTCTCGTCTCGTATAAAATTCCCACGGGAAAAGACTCGTTATGTCGCGCGTTTATTCATGAGTCTCACAAGTTATGACTTTCGTATCCGCGCGCACTACTGACATCGATATGCGTCTCCGTATCATGTTGTTTTTATATACTCAAGTGGAGAATGTCATTTTCGTTCGATGGAATATTCTTTTTTAAATTTCTCTGTTGCCAATTATTTGAAAAAGGAGTGAGTGGCTATTTTTTGTTTTATGAGTAACGTCGTGACTGAAAATAGTAGACCGAGAACGCCTCAATATCTTGGATTAGAATCGCCAATGTCATTATTTTGTGGTTCGCAAGAAGGAGGAGAAGAAGGAGGAGGGAAGTGTCCTAGATCAAATGTAGAACGTTAAATGTTTTATCTCTATAAAGCCACAGAATGACATTGATTATACAACACCGCTCTTTCAAGGCACTGAATTAATGAGAACTGTATATTCTATTTATCAGAAGCACGTATCTATTAAGGTGTAATTGAGACTGGTAAAACCCGTTACTTTACTTACCATCATTGCTATTTTCAAAATTACACAACCATGGATTATGGTCTAAGCAAGTCGCGCATTATGCGCTACAAATGTGATTCTAGTTTTGTCCCTTCTCATTCGAAAATAACGAAAATGTTAAATGAAGAAAATCGAACCAGTTACAAAAGCTAATTGGTAAATAAATATAAGACTTGTGAACAAAATGAATAGAAAGATAATAAAGTGTCTGTAATGCAAAGAAAATTAAATTCTCCATAGTTTACGAGTACCGATCTTTCAAAGAAAAGCCAATAAAATTTGCTTACCTTGTAATTCGACACATTCGAAAATCCCCATAAAACCAGCGATTTTCAGAAGAGTGATCTGTAATCGATGTTACTATGAGCGACCGTCGTTTGACGACAATCACCCTTACGCGGAGACTTTCTCATTTCCATTGCTCGTTTTCTTCCTTCCTTTATATCGGCGGAGGTTATTGTCATTCAAAGGGTGGCCGAAACGAGTTTTGCCGAAGTACTTAAGGGCTCCGGTCGCGCGAGAGCGGAATCCATATTGGCGGGCAAATCCACGGCAGTTCCTCCACATCTTCCATCATTCTTGGGAAGAGATTAAGGTCTCTGCCTGCAAGAGATTACAACGAATTTCCCGGTCTGCGTGCGAGATTTACGTATTAATCGATCTCGATCGTTGTTTTTTGCGCACGTAGGTATGTGTGTGTATGAGTGTGTGTGGGTGTGTGTATGTGTGTATATGTGCGAGGATGCCAATCTTCGAGACGCTCTTCTCAACGAGAATTCCTCGAGAACTCGAGAAGAGAGAGCAGCCGAAGCGTTATAATATGAAGGAGAATCGTCCCGTTCGACTCGGCAAATACTACTTATTTCCCCTTAAGACGCTTCCTTTCCTCTCGAGCTCTCAAGAAGTAATATAGTAGTCTACGTACGTGCTTTTCAAGACGTGCCTCTGTTTCTGTAATATGTATGTAAGATATTATATATAACATAGAAATATTACGCGCTCCAAATTATTATTTCAAGAAAATCTTAAATTCGAACCACCTCACAGCGAGTATTTGATAGGCCCTTCTATTATAACAATTTATTATTAATTTTTATTTAAATATCTGATCTCTCTCTTTACCACTAATTACCTCGCTAATTAATTTCTAGATCACAGTTTCCTAAAGTGGGCGCTGAAGGAATCTGGAGGGGGGGGGGGGGCGTTGTTGGCCCCAGGGGCAGTAGGGAAGCGTTGAAAGGCAAGCGGGCAATAAGGCGCTGAAAAAATTTGATTGCCTAAATATTTTTTAAAAATTTTAAAGAACTAAAAACTAAAACAGAACTATCTCGCGGACCGCATTAAATCCCCGTTCAACTAAATAGGATGATGGAAATGCAATCAAAATTTTTTTTACCACAGCCAATAATCCAGGATAAAACATGGGTATCTGCTTTTACAACCAGAACTCTTGGTACCCATTTTTTAACTTCAATTTTAATTCTTTGTTTGTCGATAATTCAATTAATTCTTCTTGTAATTGCAGTTATGATTCTTCAGCACTTGTGAATGGGTCTAAAACCCAATCGGGAATCTTCATTGTGAGGATATCTTCGAATCGATTGTTAAAAATTTAGGCGACCAAATCGTTATGGAGTACCTCCAATCATAACGATTTTAACAATTGATTCGAAGATATTCTCACAATGAAGATTCCCGATTGGGTTTTAGACCCATTCTCAAGTGCTGAAGAATCAGATTGCAATTACAAGAAGAATAAATTGAATTATCGACAAATAAAGAATTAAAATTGAAATTAAAAAAATCGGTACCAAGAGTTCTGGTTGCAAAAGCAGATACTCATACGTTTTATCCTGGATTATGGGCTGTGGTAAAAAAATTTTTGATTGCATTTCCATCATCCTATTTAGTTGAACGGGGATTTAGTGCAGTCACAAATCTTTTAACTAAAAAGAGAAACCGACTGGAAATAGTTAACCGCGGAGACTTAAGGATGCTACTGACAAAAATGGAACCAAATATAGATAAATTGGTAGCAGCAGCACACCAGGCTCATCCTTCTTATTATAGTGGTTGAGATAGAGACAAAGATTTCGCGAGGGGGGGGGGGGGGCTGAAAAAAATTATCTTTAGAAAGGGGGCGGTGAGCCAAAAAAGTTTGGGAACCTGTGTAATCTAGCTAGATGAAAATTCTGTTGTTTAAAATTAAATGGATATCAGATATTAAACCCGAAGTAATGTCCATAATGTTTTATCTCTTTTATAGTAGTATTTAAAAATAAAGCGCACCATTTTTCGTGCAAATATTTTAAATACAAATAAAAAAATTTAATCGATATCGATTTAATATTAAAATCACTGTAAAAACTTATTGCGAAAAATATTACCCCAGCCAGGGTTCGAACCTGGAATCTCCCGCATTCCGTTCGGGTGTCTTAACCAATTCGACTACCGGGGCATGTGGTAATATTTATCGCAATAACCAGATAATAATAATTTGAACGTCTTTCTCAGGCGACGTGAATAAACAATAAATTCTTAAGGACTCTCGAAAATTCAAATACAATATAATTGGCCATAAGAGTCAAACGCGGTACTTAGTGCGTATTTTTAATCAAACTGATTAAAATTATATTCCGTAAGTTTCCAACATATTATAACTGCGCGCCGATTATTTGTCGGACTTTAAACACAGCTATCATTGGAACATTAAAAATTCCCTGTCCCTTCCCTAATTAAATCGATATCGATTTAATATTAAAATCACTGTAAAAACTTATTGCGAAAAATATTACCCCAGCCAGGGTTCGAACCTGGAATCTCCCGCATTCCGTTCGGGTGTCTTAACCAATTCGACTACCGGGGCATGTGGTAATATTTATTATATTTTTTAATGACAAAGCACATATCTGCAAGGTAATTAAAAAACGGATTCAAACATTAAAGTCTCGAATGCTGTACCATTCTAGATATTTCTATAGAAGGCATAGAGAAGAAGATTCTTTTCAGAGCACACGGTATTCATTGTAACTGACGATTTTCTCATTTAAGCATGAAATAATAATAATCATCACCACCCTTTCTTCTCTCTGTTTCAGGTAAGCTTCTCTTTCAACCAGCCAACTAGCCGCGAATGCCACCAGATACGCCGCGCCGGCAAGTCGGTAAGTTCCGGCCAGCTGTTACAGTTAATTAAATTTAATCACCGCTCAGCATTCTCATTTCGCGAGGCGGACAATCAAAGCGGGAAAGAGCATAACGCACAACGATAATCTCGCGAGCGAAATGGATGCGAAGCGGGGTCTTTATGCGAATAAACGATGCACGCTGATGATTTTGCGCCTGTTAAATATCCCCGCGCCTTACAGATCTAATTGTCCTCTGTCTTTCCCCCTGCTCCCTTTGTCCAGTAGGCAGTAACGTTTAATTGCGAGAACAGAGGTAGGCGGTGGAGAAGTATTGCGAGGATTAAACCTATATTCTTTTTTATATCGGGTGCCTCCGATAACATCCCTACCATACAACCCATTCTTGTGCCATTACGCACTTTCGAGAGTCGACGATTTATCGGAATTGCAGCAGCAACGAGAGAGCCGCTTGTTATTTCTCCTCCTCGACTCGGCCGAAGAGTACAATTAACGCGGAAATGACGCGGCCTCCTGGAAATTAAGGGATAGCGACTCTCCTTGTTCCACAATGTCGCTTCCGAGATATTCCTTCGCGAGCGCATCGACCCCGTTTTTAGCATGCGGGCTCCGGTCGGACTCTTGCCACCTCTACATTCGCGGGAATGTAAATGAAGCAGACATTATTAAAGTTGAGCCGCGCCTGAAAATGCAGCGCCTACCGCTCTATATAGCCACTTTCATTAATATCATTAAACTTTCCGCATTAAGAGCGCAGTCCCTGCCTCATCCTTTGCCACTGCCTCCCATTCTTTCCCTTCTGTGGAGTTTGCATTGAAATTGTCGGCCGCAGCCTCTCCTTCTTTTCTCCCTTGTGTAATCGAGCTTCTCTCAGATATGCACAAATCTTTTCGTTACTCATTCTGTCCCTATCCTGTTTAATGATTCTGATTTTTCTTTGCGTCGTACGCATACGGACTTTTACTTGTACTCGTATATAGCTGATAATTTTCTTTTTAATTTTTTGTGATTGAGTTATTTCTGAACGCGTGAAGATCTTTCCCCATTACTCACATTATTACCGATTTCGACTTTAATTTTAATTTTTTTTCGCGTTACGCGAACATTTAATTTTATAAAAGATTAAAGATAGCGAGCGATAAAACGTTTTATTCACCGACTATTGTTAATGAGTCACGATGAACAACGCAGCGATTTATGAACAACCACAGACAACACGTAATAAGTATCTGATATTTATCGGACGATCGAAATTGATATTGCATTATTCAAGCCGCATTGCATCTCTCGTTACTTTCGAAATAGTTTCTATCTCCCGTAGAAGTCAGTCTTCGCCATTCTCTTTTCATGATTCATCTCCCAAGCCTTCCGCAGACTACGTTCGGTAAATTGTTCGCGTAAGCGAGACTTTACGTTTCTCGTGGATCCACTCGACTCCTCGTACACCTCATAGAGGATAAAACGCGCGAAAGTGCACACTGCTCACCGTTCGCGAGTTTATGCACGCCAGCAGCTCGCGCGCGACTTTCTTCGTAAAATATCTTAGGCCACCATGATATTGCGCGTATCCCTTCTGCAGTATTTCCTATATAGTATATAGTATATATATATATATTTATAAAGTATGTATATATGTAAAGTATATATATTTATATTATAGATATACATCAAAGTATATATGTATATATTATATACATATATACACTTTTAATTTCAATATGAAAATAATAATTGAATAGCTCTGGTCAGTTATATCCAGTGGCAGATTTAACAAAACGCAGAAGAAAATAGTAGATATTAAATTTATATTTTTACACAAAAAATATTTTTAAAGAGAGAGGGAAAGGTATAATTTGTATATTGTGTTACTTTATTTGGGTTAGTAAAGGGTTAATGATAAATCCTGAGATGATAAACAATTTTCGTTTGGCAGCAATCGGGAGTAACGATATAAAAATTAAAGTTAATGTAACAAATCATTTTTATGAGCATTTTTTTATATTTCTACGAATTAATTATTTATTAAATATACACATATTCACTATTTTTATTAAATATGCTAAGCTGTCATTGAAAAATCCGTCCACAATATATTTTATAACGAGCCCCCCCCCCCCCTCTCTCTCTCTCTCCCTCTTTCTCTCTCTGTCGCATGTCGCTCTCGCTCTTTGCTCCTTTCTTCCTTCGTATTTATGCTCCGATGAACTGTATCGCTCGTAAACAAGACTTCCTAGTCTCAAACTCCATTAATTCGCCATCCATCGGAATATCGTAGAGAAAGAGAGAGCTCGCCTCTCCGTTAGTGCCTCTATAATTCGCGGAGGCATCTCTCGCGAGTAACCGTACTTCTAGTATACAGTATCGCGCGATCTACCGTACCTTTTTTTTCTTTGCCTTTTCTTTTTGGAGGAAGCGACGGCGACGGCGACGAAGACGACGACGACGACATCGGTGAGTAGCTAATTAACGGCGCACGAGCCGGAAAAGTATTTCCTTACCGTTATTTCCGAGGCTACGAGCAGGCGGAGCAATATCGTGTTGCGATCGGCTTGTACTTCCTTTTTTTATAGCACGAAGTTGTCGAGCGCTTTCTCTTTCTCTTTCTCTTTCTCTTTCTCTTTCTCTTTCTCTTTCCCTGACGTTTACACTCGACATATTGCCGTTGAGTGTCTTCTACCTTTCTTTAGATAAGAAGCATTTTTCGAACGACCGCGTTGCGCTTAGATAATTGTACCGTTCGTAATTCGATAAAATAACAACGTCGCGCGTCCCGAAGTAATATCTAATAGCCTAGAAAGAGAGCGATCTTGAGACGTTTGATATAAATACAAAGATACGTTAACGTTTCTCATATAATGATAATTTTAATCGATTTGTCGGTTGCGACTGTACGAGCAGCCAGGGATGTGGATAAACGCGGTAGCGAACGGCAATTGTAAATGCAAATACCGTTCGCCGTTGTCTTTATCGACCCTGCGCCGCGCCGTTCTCTAACGATGAGAACTAATGCCGCGATGCATGCTTCGTTGTTGGCTCTTATACCTTATAACATTAAATGGAGTTATCTTATTCTAACTGTACCTCTGAAGTCTTCTAACAAAGCTTCCTCTCTTATAAAGAAGGGAAATTCTTATATAGAATAGAAAGTAGAGAATAAGAGGAGAGAGGAGTGAAAGTTGGAAAATGAGCGAATGGTACGTTTCTATACCGCAAAGTGTAACATGTTTCATTAAAATAGAAAAGACATGCAATTGTTTCATAAAGTTTTTATAAAGCATCTATTTTTGTAAGTATGTGAAATAGATAATATTTTATTTATTTAGGGTTAACTCCTTTTGTATAAATAAATAAAGATGATAATGTAATAAATTATACATTTTAGGAGTATTCGAGCAATAACAAAATTGATAAACTTTTATAAAGCGGAGAGAATACAATGAATTGAAAATTGTAGAAAATATAAATCATTTGCCGAAGTACATATATATTCGACAATTGGCGGTTTAATTATTCAGGATAGAAAATAAATATTTGAGAATCGGAGAATTGGCAGTCGGACGAGCGTGAATACTCGTATAGCGACAACTGCGATATCGCGTGATGGAAAAAAAGCGATACAGATTTATATCAGAATCCCTCATGAAAACTTAACAGTTCTGAACTGAAAATTGATTGCACTAGACGTTTCGCCGTGTAAAAGCCGGCGCAGTTGGCAATTTCGAATGGAGCCTCTTCCGAAATCGATAGTACCTTCAACGCAACGTAGAGACGACACGAGGTCGGTGGCATCCGACGTGACACTTGTCAAAAATTAACGTCGCGCTCGCGATCGATCGATGGGACGTGCGTGCGAGAGAGAGAGAGAGAGAGAGAGAAAGAGAGAGAAAGTCGAACCATCTTTCCGTGTTTCAGCGTATAATAAAAAGTCGGTTTTTGCCCGGCGCCATAGCCTTGCTGTCATGTACATTTTCCCGTAACGTAATTCATCGCTGCATGTTATGTCCACGCGGCATCGTCCATTTTTTAATAGCCCGGCAGAATATGAGGCGACAGAAATGATCGTCGTCTCTCCGGAAAAACGAGACGCCCTCGCTGCCGCGTACACACACAACACGTAATAGATATACGTTCTAATATTGTCATCTCGACATAATCTGACTTATTACGGCTTACATTGCCGCGTACAACGGGACTTTTATATTAAAACATTGCATTGGTAAAATCGTAAGATATACACGTTTTGCATTGTGTGCGTATATTCCGCGGTCATTGACATTCACCGGCTCTAAACAATTTTTCTTATTCACGTATGGAGGAATTATTAAATGCTGATCTACACTGAAAAAAACTTTATGAAATTACATGGGTTTTTTTCCGATCCAGCATAATCATGCAATATTTTACAACTTACATTGAAAATTGTAGATTATATGTAATTTTACATGAAATATATATTCCACTGAAAAATGTATATTATACCAAATTATCACCCGTATGTTTACTTCTCACTAAATGTACCTTGAAATTTGAATATTTCTTAAATACTAAAGAACAATTTGGGTATGCACACTGGAAACTTTTAGAAGTTTGGCGGTGAAAGAACTGGTGGCTAGGTTATGTGAGCTATTTTAAAACTACAAGTGATTTTTTACATGAAAAGAGTAATTTCACCTATATTTTACCTATATTTTACATTAATATGTATTTTCACTTTAAAAAATGTAAAATTACATTAAGTAGTAATATTGCATGATTATGCTGGGTCGGAAAGAAACCCAGTATAATCATGTAATTTCACGAAATATTTTTTTCAGTGTGTCTACATATATGTATAATTGTTTTTTTTTTTTAATAAAATAAAGCAAGAAATTGTTCGGCGTAAGAAACGCGAAAGAAAATAATTAGATAATTTTCCGGTTTCAAACATTTAACATGTAAAATTACATAAATTGTTTTCAGTGTACAATTACAAAGTAATTTTTTGTTAATGATGAAATAAATATATTTTAATCGCTTAATATGATTCCAAGAAGATTTAAATAAGGATGTGAGTTATTAATATTCCAAGTTTTGCGTTAGTAAAAAAATGAATATTGATGACACAGGATATAAATAGACTACAAAAGAAGTTATTCGGCATTGATTTAATTTCGCGCATTAAAAATTTAGTTAACTTTTTTTGTTGATGAATTAAATCTCTAAATGTTTCGACGTATCTTGGCACAACGGGCCCGGAAACTGTCGGATTAGGGTCCAGCTGCATTTTACGTTTATTCAGTTACGGCACATTGCGCTCTCTCGAGAGGATAAACGGTTTTACGTTTCGACGATAATTCATTTTAACGTAATTTCGCCGCGTATATACGTGACTCGTTGTGTAAACGGGACCGCCGCGCCGTCGGATTTTATCGCAAAATACATACACGATGTACTTTATGGGCATATTACGTTTATGCGGAAATGACGCATAATGTTTCTTCCAGTGTCTCATTGCACGAGCTTGTACTTCGCGGCTGATTAGAGACGCGCCTGTATCGATGTTACTCTACTTCTCTCGTCTAGCATTGCGAACGGCGCGTTTTTTCGTTTTTTGTCTACGTGCGACAAGCTCAGATGTTTTCATTTGATGGAATGTGTAACGGAAAACGCGAGATGAGAGACGAAACGGCGCCAAAGGTAATGCACGGGACTTCATTAACGCAGCATAGCCAGTGGGCGTTGTTTTTTTTCCAAGCGACGCGCAAATGCGTCGTAAGCGAATAAATATGTCGATAAGAGCGCAATAACATCGTAAAAGAATTGCGTTGTACTAGAGAGATTACGAGGGAAACATAAATTGCAACACGCTATGAATGCTCGGACTAAACATTTAATTACATTACCGCTTTTTTGCACGGGGACGACTCTTGAATAACGCAATTCTAAAATTGATTTAAATAATGCTTTTAAAGAATTGATAAAATACATTTGTGCAAAAAGGTTTACATTTTTATGAAAAAATTTACAAATTTAATTAAAAAACAATTCTATATTTAATACTTTTTGCTGTCTACAAAAATAATTTGTATTACGTTTTTTATAAAATGTAAAAGTACAAAAATAAATTTCAGTTTTATTACGGGTCTTTTAAAAGGTAAAACTAAGCTAAAATAGAAGACTACATCAAAAACAATGTATAATAATTCATCAAAAAATTATACCTTCTCGAAAAACCTTCTAACGTTTGAAAAGCACTTGCGTCGCATATTCAAGAGTTGGCAGATAAATCAAAGATTGGCTTTTAGGAAAGAGGCAGACGAGTCACGATCGTCAAGAGTAAGTAGAGAATGGGCAGAAGGATGGAATTCAATCTTTCCCAGCGGAAGATTTAAGGAAGGGAACGCGATATTTAAAGTTTCCCGTCCGCGTCGTCGTTGTCTCGAGGACCTTCTTGTCGCAAAAGCGGCTATTCTGCATTGATCCGCGAGGTCGGACGATCGATCGTTGTTGGAGCGGCGATTCTCCAAAGCGAGCGGAGACGGTACGAAAAGAAAAGGAAAAGGGGGAAAAAAGAAAGAAAAGAGAGAGAGAAGGAGAAGAGGAAAGGAGGACCAAGTCGCCATTCAACGACTTTTTCTTCGCACCGCTTAAAGCCCGGGCTCGAATCGATTGTGCAATCAAAACGCGAACGGGTCTTAAGAAGTAAGTCCTCGCGAAGAATCGTCCTCGGAAGTGCTTCTGCGAACTCCTTGGCCCTTCCACGAGGTACTTAGGGTCCTCCGCCTCTTCCTTTCGATAGTTTTGTGCGCGGGAGAAAAACCGCCGCGGATCACCGGAACTGGTTCGTAAAAGTGGAAAGTCAGCGATTATATACTTTAGCAGTCACGAAGGTGATTGGCACGGTTTCAACGGACTTTAGAGCTTGGTATTGATACAGCATCGGTATCTTCTCGCGCAGTGCTCGTATCTATTCTTCGCAACGTACGTAACAGTTCTCCAATATTCCAGCGTCTCTCTCTCTCTCTCTCTCTCTCTCTCTCTCTCTCTCTCTAGCGCATACTTTTCTACGTCTCTCTGAAAATTCTGACAACCGAGTTGACCAAAACGAATAAATCTTTTTACTTACACAATCGAGGACGACCGCCCGCACGACTTCTCGCGGAAAGTTTAACCGAACGTTTCAATCCAACTCCTCGGAAAGAGATAGAGAGAGATAGAGAAGAGAGAGAGAGAGAGAGAGGGGGACGTTGGTGGAAGGGGGGAGAGGGGTCTCCCAGCGTGCTCGTGGTAGCCGGGTATCCTGCGATTTACATAGCGGCGAGTTCAAATATTGATTCGCTGCGCTCGCGCGCGTTGCGTCCCCGGAATCGACTTCGTCAGCAGCAGCCAGCCGGCCGCGCGACCCCCGGAAAGCTCGCCCTTCCGCCCCTCGATGCGGGGCCTTCTTCGGAGTAGAAAGCGTCCCGGAGCGTATCATTGCTTGTTTGCAGTGCACGATGGCAAGAGGGTACACACACCGATGCCCACCCACGTATAAATACACATACACACACACACACACACACACACATACATACCGGAAGAAGCAGAAAGCATTCCGACAGGGGTGACTTTCCTGGCGACCTCGCTCCCTCGCGCAATTACTAATTACTCGTTTAGCGAGTGACGTACACCCGGGACGGAAGGGAAAGAGGGTAGAAGCAACCCCGTAACGACCTTTTGTCTTAACGACTCTCGGAGAGAACAGAGTCCCTTTTAACCAACTTCTCTTTTTCTCTTTCTCTCTCTCTCTCTCACTCTCTCTCCCTCCCCCCCCCCCCCCTTTCTGGTCGTTCCTTTCTCTCTTCTGCTCTTTTCTGCCCTCCTAAGCCACGTATCCGCTCGCTTTCTCCTCGACCTACTCACTCCCCTTTCGTCTCTTCTCTACCTGCCCTCTCATCCTCTCTTGTATTCTCCGAGCTGCAGCTGCACGCTCGATCTTTAGTTATCTTCGAGCGAATTCCTCGCGCCGGCATGAGATTTATGGCGGCCCCGCGTAAGTAAGAAGAAGAGAAGCACGCCACAGTCATCTTCTTGTTCCGCGGAGGAGTCTTATCTGCTATTATGTGCTATTTCATTAGCTATAGCCGCGCGGCACGCTCGAATTGTGAATTACGGCTTTCCGAACCATCGTTTTACTTTGTTCTCCGCCGTGAAAGATATACCCGCTCTAAAAATATTTATTTTCCTCATATTTTCTCTCTTTGCGAGTACATGGAAGATGGATTAGAAAAATGTGCATAATAATCGAGTGATTTGCAACTATAGTGCTCGGAAAATATAGTATGCTATAAATTTTGAGTAACGTAACGTAATTTCAAATATTGTATAAATTTTAAAACTTTAAAAACACATACGCTTTATTTTAAATCTACTAGTATAAATTTATTAAATTTATTAAATTTTTTAATGCATTATTAATTAATTCTTTATTTCAGTCGTTTTCCTCCCATTTTTGTTAACAACATTAAACATTACTGCAGTAAAAGCTCAAATTAAAACTGTCGGCATAATTCCAAAAGATACTAGGATCTTTTTTCATCTACAGTTTTTATCTGAAAAGATTAGGATGGCGTGTGTTATCACATTAGTTTTATCTGGCATAGCCATTTCGCAAGACAGACGTTACGGAGCGTCATTCCGCAGGCGGATGCGATTCGGGTGGTTTACCTGGCGGTATTACCTTATCTTTAAATATGCGTGCTTAATCGCGATACAAATCTCGAATTCCAGCGTAAGTTAGCGAGAAAGAGAGAAAGAGTAGTAACCGAGATGCGCCACATTATCGCCGTTCGAGGGACGTTAAGCCGACGTCTCACGGAATGTAAATGTACTTCCGGCATATCTAGATTCAATCATGATCGTATGTATACATTTGTGCCACTGCTGTTCCTGACTACGTTACGTCGTCGACGATATTCTCAGGAACGTCCGAGATCGAAGATAATTTACATTTTTATCTGCTATGTTTAAAAAGTGAACGAGGAGAGATGTGCATCGTAACGCCGGTGACGACGAAATGTGGGCAGTCTTTACAAAATAAATATACCGGCTATTCATGTTCTACTAATTCGAAAATTTATCTGTCAGTGTGTATCTGTTTCTTTCTCATCGAAGACAATCTCGTAAATTAACTTACAGGTAATTTCAGGAAAAAAGTTTCAAAATTTATATTCCGTTTTCTCACTTGTTTGCAATTGTTTAAATTTAAGAATTCATGGGGATATACTGTGCCGTTAATTGAAGTTTATCGACAAATATTTCTAACCGGTATCGACTCTTGACGATAATCATGCGAATTTCGTGGCACGTCAATGCAAAGTGATTAATAAATTACGTCTCGAGGTCGGTTTATCACTGTCAGTTGCATGTGTGCTAATCGATGCAGATAAGCAGCATTAATTTGATTGTTGAACGGTTGTCACTCGATAGAATAGCTACTATGTGCGCAAGGGTGTATATTCTCGAGCACACGCAACGGCTCTCCTATCTTTACAGGTTTCCGCTTCAGAATTGCGTTAAATAGAGCAAGAATTCGCTGGCGGATAATATAAATGTCGCTCCATCCTGTACGTGACATAACGCTACAGCTAATAGCGTTATGAATACACGCGACAGGAGAATTTCATTATTCTCCCATTTAATGTTTGTAACGAGCCGTTAAACGTTCGCTCTTATTATCTTTACGTTTATCACCTTTTAATTTTTATCATCGTATCATGCATCATTAAACATAATAACATTTTAACGTTGGACTGCAATCTTTCTTGATAAGCAAATTATTTCTCATTGAGTCTCCTACGGATCAGCATTTTTCTTTTAATCTGCTTCCTAATTTAATCTCTTAATCTTTTCCACGTATATTTATAAATATCATACAATACAAACATATTTATATACAAGATAAAAATTTTTATTCTAATTATGCTAAAATTGAAAAATGAAGTAATAAAAAACCTGAATTCCCGGTCATATTTCTCTGCAAATATATATGACAGAAGTAATAAAATATTTATATTTGTGCGGAAAATAAAGAGATTTAAAATAAAAAGAATCATTTCTTCAGAGAATGTCTACGAAGATTCCGAATCAGAAGTCTGAATTAATAATTTTGTAAATTTATTTTCCGGATACAGAAATAATTTTTCTTATATCTTTGTCAGCGTTATTGTTAACTTGCCGCACGAACCGGTCTCATAATTGACATATTTCAGACATCCTGAGGTGAGAGCCTATAAATCTATAATAGGGTAAGTCCATCTTCGAGCGACTACGCATGACCGTTCCCGCATTTATTCGCGAACGAGTGACATTATTATAATCGTCTTAGGCTTGCGTTTATCGAGAGAGAGCTTTCCGTGTGCAATGCGTGTACTGGGCGACCGACATTTCGCCGACCGACGTCGGATACGGTTTTGCTGAACCAGGTGGCATCCGTCGGCTCTCTATATGCGCAATACCATGCACGCACTGATCTTTCATGCAACATATCCGCTCTTCGGGGCGTAAGACGGCTTACCTTTGTACGGATAAATCCGAAGTTGCTTGCCGTTTCCAAAGGACGCGCGAAGCTCGTGCGTCGCGTCGTGGCGCTGCGTCGCGTCGCGTCGCTCACAGAATGCACCATCGGCTTTATTCGTACTTCTCGTTTTTCCATCCCCCTCGTATAGCTACGTCTGTTAAGCGTAACACGAGCATTTGGCCCGAATAAACATCGTTTCGCTATTTTCTCGATCGATAGCACCCCCAGGTCGAGTTTGCACGAATCGATTTTGGTTCAGTCCCTTTTTCCTCCTTTACTCCTTTTAATCATATTACATGTTTCGCGCAGCATGGAGCAGTTTTTCTAATATTTGTCCGCCATCTCTTCTTTCACAGTGGAAATATAATACATAAGAAATTTGTTTTTTACATAAAAAGAATGTACTATTTTATATGTACATTTTTCACACATACATAAAGACACGAGAGAGAGAAAGAGAGAGAGAGAGAGATGCATGAATTCTTTTTATTAATGGATTATATCTATCCATTCATAACTCTTTTATTCACTTAAATTTTTCTTTTCTTCTCTTTTTATATATCGGACTCTTCCTAATTTATAATTTACTTGCTCTACTTTATTTCCATTTACGAAAAAGTAAATGGACTCGCGCACGCGATAATGTCTTTGATTAATAATTAGTTGACACTGATATTCCCTCGTTCGTGTACGACATACGAAAATGAGCGTGGATGCGAGGTAAGCACGATCGTTGGCAATTTCGGGACAAAAGAGAACGGCGCGTCGTGGTACTTACGGTGCAACTTACGGCATTACTGCAGTCGCGGTTTACGGTAGTCGCATTCCGACGCGTATCTAATAATGTTCAGTGAAAGTCCCTCTCTTATGCATGGTCGCCCATGTTTACAAGAGTGCCCATGCGGACGTGCTTGCAATTCGCGCGCGCGCGCGCGCGTGCGCTGGTTGCTCGCTAGCTGCAGCAATGTATAAACACGTACGCATATAAATACGCAGCATACAATATAAATGCACGTTATATCCCCTTATTAATGTAACAGAAGGAACGAGGGGGGAAAAGGAAGAGGGGGGGGGGGAGACACGCGGGTGATCATAATTTTCGATGTCGCCGTATTTCGCGCGGCCGCCTCGTAAAGCCGTCGGATTATTTTACGTCGGTAATAGAATATTATTTTCACACGTCTGCCTTCCTTTATAACACGCAACAGGTAACTTCGCCGGCTGGAGTATAAAAATAGATTAATCAACGATAAATTACGTTAAATTCGATGCACGATTTCGTGAGAGATAATCCTTTGACTCACACTAAGATTGAATTTCAAATGTACCCGCTCACCTTTCTTGTCACACACACACACACACACACACACACAAAACGCACACGCGCGGCCAACAAACTGAATTATTCCCACCTATTTCCCGTCAGTCCGTATTCGGCATTACTTATTCTATGTCGCGTTTTCTTGCCCCCGGTCGGCGTATTAATATTTAACGTGGGCCTCGTAATTCAAAACCGACGGTCCTGAATAATTTACGTTCACGCATCTCATGCATTGCCGCGACGTCTTCGATAGGATGGAGGATCGATAAGACATTACACCGAGATGAGTAATGCCTCTGTGCACCGATATATGTACAACGACAGTTTCAATTGACTATGACGTATCGCGTGCAACCAAGCATAGATTGAGCTTTACGTTCGCTTTACACGATATCGCTCCGCCGACAGCTGCTACGCGCGTTTTGTTTTTAATTTCATTTTTCACCTACCGAGAGAGCATATATTTATATTATTTATATAGAGATAACGTTGAAAATTATTGGCTATAACTTATTCGTTGTTTTCTAGATTAAATACGAACGATTTTATTTGTTTATAGAAATTGTTCGAAAAATCGGCGGTTCAAGGAAAACGTTGGCTTTAGATAAATCCAAGAGTATGCCTGTAAATTTTATAACAATTGTTTTCAGAGATATTCTGTATATACATTTTCTAAAGTAGTCCGCCGATATGTTCGACTTAACATAATTAAAGCTGCCGTTTATTTCCATTCGCGTAAAAACCACGCGATTGTCTGCTATTTTTATCAGCAGGAGAATCGCTTTTATTATTTTCTGCCATTACCGAAGGCCTCGCCGGAGAAGCACTATGCGGATTGTAACTCGAGCGAAGCATGCAAATACGATAGAGGAGCGAATGTTTCTCGCGATCAATTTTCCATCTCTCGCCCGGTGTTGATCGTCTAGACTCTAGACTGTCTAGAGTCTCGAGCTTTTCTTTTTCCTTCTTTCTTTTTTTTCCACGTTTTTCTCTCGCTCGCGAAGTCATCGCCGCTCGATTCTCAGCGAACATCGCGAGCGATTCTATTCCCGATGCGGTGTATTGGATGCAGGGTATTGAGACCGGGGCTGGGGGCATTCGAGGGGGGGGGGGGGGGGGGTGGTACATAAACCACGATCGTCGCCACTATCGTTGATGGGTTGCGCCCAGGGACCAACGTATAACTGGTTTCGCGCGCGATCGATCGCGTGCGGGCATCGCGCGTTTTCTGCGTCAATGGCGGCCGTTATTTTGGCCAAGTGCTCGATAGCCTCTTCAATTTAACATGAACATAAATATAAATAGAAGATTTTTCGAATTTTCCGCTACATTAGTCCACTTCGACTGACGAGAATGTCTATCTGAGCTGACAGTGCTGCAGTGTACGGATTTACGAGCACTAAGTGTATCATGTAACTTTTAACAGTACCTAATACACGAAAAAATCATTAAAAAAGATATTTTATGATTCTTGTATTTTTTTTAAATTAAAATTGTCTACTATATTTTTATACACGTCTAGGATCGTGACCTTTATTTTGTACGGGAGAGATTAACTCACGCATCTATAATCAAACTAGCCATTCATGGAGATTAACTATCGAGCTAAGAAGCCAAATCCGCTTCATAAAATATATATGTCTGTGTGTGTTGTATATGTATGTATATCTTACAATTAGCTGATGTTTCTCGGACTTCGCAGGTTAATTCGGTTCACGAATCGTTTCTCCGTCTTTTTCTTTCGCGAAGATCAACGCGGCGGCGGAAGATCATGTCGGTGCGTGATCGATGGCGTTTACGCGCGAAAGTGATTTGACTTTATAGAAAGACCTCTCGATGGGGAATGTGGGAACGGCCGTGCGTGTCCGTGTGTTGCGTCGGTGAACGAGTTAATGTTGCGTAATCGACGCTTGTACGCTTCGACGCCGGGTAATTATAGTTAAATTATCGACCCGCGCAAATGCTTAGTCAGAATAGTTTAGACATACATAAATAGAAAATGCGTCGAAATTAATAAAACCGTCTTCCTTTTTATTCTTGGCTGTTGACAACATTCCTCAACTTTAGAATAATCACAAAACAAAAGTATTAATGAAATAAAAAAAATATTGCGAAAAATAATATTATTCTTCTAAAAAAATCATACAGCATTTTTCAAGCACATAGAATTTTGGAATTTTTTGTGCTTATAAACATTTTTCATCTATAATTGGCATAAATACTTAACTTTTTACGGCATAAATACTTAAGTTTATTGAAAAAAAAAGAAATTCAATCATAATATCCTAGTTAAAACATATGAATTCCTGTTCACGTAAAGTAATATTTTTACGTAGAGATTAGTCTGCAACGCGTTATTGCGGTTGTCAAGGATTAAATTCCCACAAGTATATAAATTCCTGACGGATTTTCCGCAGTTTGGAATCCTCGCAAGATTGACTCGTTCGCTCGATCGCGCCTCGATCGAGATCGATTGTGTTCGCAGTGCCGACGGACGCGCTCGTTAATTTCCACAGTCGCGATGAACGCTCGAAACACTTCCTCTCGGGGTGCCGATTACGAGGCGCTCGCTCAGGAGAGGGCGAGAAAGAAAGGTGCAGTCACGTGCAACAAGTGTGACTGCTTCATCAATCTCTCTCCGCGTGCGTGGGCAGGCGTGAGAAACCGCGCTCTCGAGCTCTCTCGGTGTTAGGTCGCCGCCGAGAGAAAGAGAGAGTTAAGAGAGACTCGCGCGCGAAAGGTCACATTTCTGAGATTTTCCCCGAGTTCTCGGAGCTGAGACCTGGAATCGAGAGCCGGGAGTCCGGGGCTCGCGCTGAGGGTGGTGCACTATATATCCGCGTGTACAACGCCCACGTGACAACGGCAGTTTTCGTTGCGACCTCGCCTTCCTTTCTGCATCATTGCTCGCATAAATCGAGAAATAAAAGCGAAGATGAGGCGTGAACAATGGTGACTGAAATTTTTCTGCAAAAAAAGAAAAAGAACTGTCTCTCCTAAAATCTGTAAGATGAGATCAATTTTATTAGTAATATTTTATACTCTTATTAATTTTGCTTTGCATTATATTTGCAAACGTATAGACGCGCGTGAACAGAAGTGGGCGTGACATTATAGTAAATTTTTAATTTAATTTCTAAATGCATTTATAAATCATGGAGAAAAGATTTTTAAAATTATTAAACTTACACTTGAAACATTTGTTTTCTCTATTACATTGGCAAATACGCGACTTCGAGTACGATAATCATCGTGCATTCGCTTCAGTAAACTCTTGGCTTCTACTTCGGCACTTAACAGTTGATTACGCGAGTAACCAGCCAATCATCACAGATCCGCTAATCGTTCGTCGGCGAGACGGCCGGGCCGTTTAAAGCATCAATCGAGCAACCAAACGCGTTCACTTAATTCGCGATTTATACAAATCATTTATCATTGTGACGTAGGCAAAAACATACTCTACACGATGATTAACGCAAAGTATCGTGTTCTGTGGCACGTAAGTCCCTGTAAAGTGTGAACTCGTGTAAATAGTTACATCACTGCGGCGGAATATAGAAAAATATCTCTCTTTCTCTCCCCCTTCCCTTCATCCGCCCGATGTAACAATAGCCAGCTGTCCGCGAGAATCAATTCGCATCAGCATCCGTTCCTCGAAAAGGCCGCGAGCGTATTCGTGATTATTTCCATAAATCTGCGCTTATGCCGTCTGCCGTCAGCCGCCGCATTTGTTTTGCAGATGCAGCCGGACACGCGCGCGTGCTAGGTACACGACCCAGTTTCACTGCCATGGAACACGTCGTACGATAATCGAACACGGCGAACGATGTTTTTTGCTTTTCTTCTTTTACAGTTCTGCATCTTGATGATGTTAAACGGCGAACCTCGGCGTTAGGACCGTAAAATGCGAACATGCAAATTCGTATTCCTGAGAATATCGCAAATAATTTCGCATCTCGCGAGTTTAGTTTTCCACGTGGAAGAGGAAAGAGCGACGCGTTTAGCCATGCGAAACGGCCGAGCATAAATGCCGAAAGTAATTAGACTCGTGTAACGGTAGGGATTTCGCATCTTCTGGATTTATGGATCGATAGACCCGTTAAATTTGTTAGACTGTTAGCTTCATAAATTGCTAGATAGATCTGCAGATTGCCGGCTTCGTAAATTGCCAAGATCTATCGGTCGCTCAATTACAAAATCATTGATCCATAAAATCCTCACGCTTTCTCACTGCATTATGTATGTTTACGTGCACAATGATCTGAAATTGGATCGATTACACGGTCTCTTCCTCATTCCTTATTCTCATTCTTCACTTTCTATTTCTAAAACGCGGACGATGTGCGTGTGCATATGTTGCGTAAGAATCAAATCAACTCCTTAATATTTTTCCGAAATACACGATAAAGCAAAGAATTATAAAAATAGGTTGAAAAATTGATAAATAAAATTTATATATGCGTTTTAGTTTTTTATGTACCTATTACAAAAAGTTGTGTACAAAAATTTAATAATAACACTATTGAATTTATATGAAAACCACACTAGGACGGCTTTTTGCATCAATAAATTCAATTTTGAATTTTAGTATTAAAAACGGTGAATTCATATAGCAAAAAATTCCAAAAATTGTTTGATTTACATAAAAGTTAACATAAAAATTATTCTCAATGATTTTTTTGGATTTCTGAATAAAAGACTAAAGTTTAAATTACATATCAAGTTCAGTGCAGTCAAAAAAAATTTTAAATGATAAAGAATATTATTTGTAGATAGTAATATAGCTTCAAGAACTAATTGTGTGTGTAAGATATAAAAGGTAAAATGCTAAGTTTTATTTAAATTGCGCGTTAAATTTTGTGAGACGGCACGTTTATCAGATTTCATTAGCGATTGCAAATATTACAAATCCGGTATTGCGAGTTTTAGGCCGAGCGCGAGACCTCCCAGCCGGGAAACTTCAACGGTATTTCGCATCTATTTTTCCGACGACACTCGCGCGTAATCCGTCGCTGTCACAGCATCCAGATGACGATCGATGGCGGTGTGCTCTGATTGACGTTCGAAACCTAATATCCGAAATGCGTCAGAGAGAAGAGGAGCTTGGAAAATGTATGGGGCTGCCAGTCGCGCAACTCGAGAGAAAGGGAACTTTCCTACAGGGTGTTTCAGAATGAGACGAATGAGACAGATTTTAATTGAGTCAATTTTTTTTTAATTAAAAATCTTGCGACATTAATAGGTTTTTCTTAATACATTTTTCTAATTAAATTCATAAGCAAATTAATAACGAGATTGTCGCCTTCTTGATATTTCAAAGGACACTCTAATGAAAGAGTCATTTAAAAGTTACCTCTGTATGAAGAAACTTAATACTAAGACTTGAGAAGTCGCTATTAATAATATCATTTTGTAGAATTTTTAATTTTTTGAGCGATTTATAAATTTGCTATATATGTATATATAAAAAGAAATACAATAATATTAATATTTGATGTATTTATTTTGAGATAGCCTGTACATCCGAAGCTCCATAAAGACATCCCCACGACAGTAATCGACTTTCATGTCATTTTCCCGCACGGATACTTATACGACGAGCTGTCATTCGAGAAAACTCGATTCAGCGTCTCTCAATTGAGAGAAGTGTCTTCGGATAATCTTTCCAAGTTATATCCTGCGTCACGTTGCCACGTCGCGCCGTATCCTTGTGAGCTGAGAATAAATTAAATTGATAGATTAAATTAGGGTAAAATGTCCAATAGTTCCCGAGTTGAATTCATAATACGCTAGGTGTTCTCGAGAAAATGTCATGTTGACGCGATAGAAGGACCTTTCGAAGCCACTTTAATCTAACCACGAGCTGTTTTATGTATTAAAACAGTCTTTTACGGTTATTAAATTTGAAAAACTTTAATAAAAAAATTGTAGCGATTACATCGTTACATTTCCAATCGCCGAACCACTCCAGACGCTCTCACACACACATTTAAACATATACATATACAAAAACGTTCATAATAAATAGGCCAGACACAATAGGGGGCTAACGCACTTTGATAGTATAAATAAAAACCGCAAATTGGTTAACGTTTTAAATTTCTCTTATATTTTCGCCGAATTTTAAGTTTTAATCTGTTTTTGCGACTCGACGTGATGCACATTGCAAATAGAAACATCCGATATCCGTGCAGTGATCATGTGAAACATAGGAAGCGATCGGCAGGTGGAACACACCAGCAAATAAACCTGGGAGACTTTTCTAAAAAAAATGTTTAGTTTTCGAGAAGATTCTTCAAGGGCACGATGCCCCAGCAAAGAAAACCGATTCCGCGCAGCCGATTTCAGAGAACGGGGATTCAACCGTCGGACTTGAACGCATGTGGACGTACGAGCAATTTACCGCAACCTATAGTAAGACTTTCAATAAATTAGGCTGTGACTATAGAAACAGAATTGACTTTTGCCTTTCTATCGCCTCGCCGTTATACCATTTTTCTCCTTTTTTCACGCACATTTGCGCGCGCCAAAAAACAGTAAATCTATTTTTTTGTATTAAAATTAATAAAAATTTAACAAAGAAGTGTAAAATAACAAAGAAGTGTAAAAATATAAAAAAATATTATTTTTATTTTATTTTCTATTAAAGAATCCTTATAGGTGTATATTTTTTGTCTATTTCGTGCTCTCGATACGCTATAAAAATTTCGTTGTATTCTATAAAAATAAGCACCCTATATAGTTCCGATTATGCAATTCAGCGATATTGGGATTTAAACATAAAACCATTTAACAGTTTAAATCTGTGAACGGTACAATGTGATATCGTGACAAAAAGTGACACAGTCAGCGTAGTATATATTTTTTCCAAAGGCCCGAGGGGTTTGTAATTCCCATAAAGGCGCACCGCACAATGAAATGCGACGTGACGCAACGCTTTTGCTCGCAACCCGCAACCAATCTCCTCCACAACATCCGTAACGTTTTCGATGTTTTCACGCATCTTAGTTCATTATTAAAGCATTAAGCGAGTAATTTCGAAATAAAAAAAGAGACGACAGGACTTGCATTCGTTTCTCAATGAAAAAGTATACGTCTTTACATTCGAAAAATCACGCATGATTTATTTGACATCTGATGCGTCTCGGAAGGCTAAAATACCTACCGAGAAACCGTACGATCATACAGTTTTAATTGCTTGCGTAGCGTCTGCAATTAATTAGAATCACTGCTGTAAGATTTCAAGCTGTTTTTCCGAGACCGCATAAGTACGCCACTGCGATTTTACGTGTCGTACACTCACGGCCGTATGACGACGATACAGTGCACGACGACAGGTTGCGCGTCTGTGTAAGCACGTTTACGAGAGAGGTTGGCCAACTGAGACCCGTAACTCGTTGGGAGTAACGTAACACGTTACCTAATCGCGCTCATGGCCTCACCTCACTCCGTCTTACCTCATTTTCTCGCGTTACGATGTGTTGAGCTTTGAGTTACGGGCTCGGTCAGCTAAGCTGATTAATTTTATGAAAACAATTACGTGTAACGTGTAGACGCGTCGTGGACTTGAAAACGCCCGTAAATTAATTTTTATACAATTTTTAAGCCTGCAAAGAGACTAATTGTATTGGAACTGGAAGTACGAGATTAAGTAAAATTTCGTGTAATCTTTCATCCATTTTTATATTCTTATTTTTATTTAAATTACTAAAAGCTCGTCTCTCTCTCCTCGATATCATTTAACTATCGTAGAAGAGAAATGATACAGTTGAAATTACTCTCGAATAATCTTTCCTTTTCTCTCTTACAAAAATAAAAGTAAACTGGAATAAAAACGACAGTCTTTCTCAATTCAAGCCCGAAATGAATTAATTCCATTATATAATTTTATAAAAAGTGCTCTATTCAGAAAGAAATGCAAAGTAATCCTTCAGACCGAAACTTCCTAGCCACGATGCGACGTAGTTGGAATACGAAACGGAGTAATTAATTATGAGAACTACTCATTGATGGGCGGCAACAAAGGCTCGGAGCAATACATGGGTCGCGACCGCAAATAAATTCTGCGCGTATTGTCTCTTAGTCACCGCTAACTAACCAATGCAATGGCCAATCAAAGTCGCGATAAATTCTCTTGCGTGCGGTAATATTTCCGCACTGGAGCTTTTAACTTTAATGCTAACAATTTACGTTGATTGTCGGACGACCGCGACGTGCTCAACAAATTTGCGTGTATCAAGAGCGATACGACGAGCAGGAGGAGAAACCTCCTTCTCGTAGCAAACTCTCGACGTTGTGTGTTGTTACAGACCGCAAAATGCGATAATAAGTTATGGTCGCTCTTGTCTGAAGACGGGAAACTGATGTTGTATCAACGCAAGTCAAGCATCAGGGCTCGCTTGTGAGAAACTTGCAAACTTGCACTAATATGCTGTTACTTGTGCAATTAGCGGTAATTCTGCGATACGAGTATCATTGTTGGCAATTGTGCCATGCTACTATAATACTAGAGCTTATGTACCTAATATTTTTCGACGGAGCAACAAAATTGTCTCCGTTAATTATAACGAAAAAGTTTTTAGATTGATCGAATAAAATCTCTTTCGCGTACGAACAAAATTCTTCTCTAGACGCATCGATGAATACATAAAAAATAGAGTAATCTCCGTCTGATTATCACGTAAATTATTCGCTTGGATCTTTGAATAGGATTGATAGTCAAGTGGCACGTATATACTCATTACAACATCGCGCTGATAGCATCGCGCGAGCAGGAACACGCGTTATGGAAATTGCGATGCGGTGTAAAGGGTTACGTATCGACCGATAGAGTCTGCGGTTCGCTGATAGGATCAGAAAGAAAGGTTCGTATTATCGAGCCGATGTAATCGGCGCTGGCTGACCGTTACCGCTGCTAAGTAGGTTAACAGCGTGTCTAATGGTTTCGCTTGGCTTTGACAATAGGCAAACCACCTGTTGTAGAAAGTCGTCTATAAAGAAACGTGATTGACAGTATCTTGAGTACATTGACAGCTTGCTCTTTCCGTTGTGAAAAACAAAATTCTGTCGAAAAACGAAACTTCGGTTCTTTCCTTTTTGTATCCGAAATATTGGGAACAATCAATTTGGGAATTTTTAATGATATGAAAATAATGTAAAAGTTGAATTATTTGTTAATTATACTGATCTAGAAAGCCTTTTCTTCGTGTTCGCTTTTATACTAATTTATTAAATGCTAATTGGAACGTTTCAGCTAATTCTTAATGAATAGCATTTATTCTTATTTTTCTTCGATTTTCATATTATTTATATTTATTTTTGTTTAATTACTTAACTATCTGTATTTTATTATCTCCGAGTATAATCGCGAAACTAGAGCATGGAACATATATGTCTGGAATTGGACTCTGTTAGATGATTTGTCAGTGATTACCAAGTTTAAAGGCAACAGAACCGTTCTCTCTCGAATTTGCATTGTGCAAGTTTAACAGCAATCGCTGAACAACGCAGATCTCATTGTGCGTGTTGATCACCGTGGAAACAATCGATTTCATTCCTAGAACAACGAAAGCACCTAATAGTCTGTCTCCCTCTCTCTCTCTCTCTCTCTCTCTCTCTTTCTCTCTCTCTCTCTCTCTTTCTCTCTCCCATTTGAAAGTCGATGCAATGTTGCGATAGGTCAGGCAAAATAATTCACCGATACTATCGTCTACGCGTCTACTACTGCCATAGATAATAATTTGTGATACGCGATACTTCGCTTCTTGCTCATACTGAAGAATACATCAATATGAATATTGCAAACTTGAAACTTTTAGCAATGTCCTCGAAATTCTCACAAAAAGAAGCTTGATTCTAAATTATAATCAAGGGATCTATTGTTAAAAAATAATACCGTAAATGTGGGGTCATCTTCTCTATTATAGTCTCATAAACCTTGGTGTGAGAAACAACCTCGGGATTATTATGTTTATCAGTTTAATCTTTCTGCCCATCCCTATCAATTTAATCCTCTTTTCCCATCCTAAATCGGATACAAAGATGTCATCCGACATAATACCACGCAAACTTTGTTTCCATTGGAAGCGTCAAGAAACAGGACGTTCGTCCAGGCATAGTAATCGCGGTCAGCGACGACACGTACACATCGGAAGACATGCTGTCGGTCGTGAAAAAGGGAAAAAGAGAGACGGAGAAAAAGAGAGAGAGAGAGAGAGAAAGGGAGAGTCGACGACGTTGTTAGACGGGATAAATTGGCGGCTGTCTCCTTCGAAACGGCTCCCCGGGGTCCACTGCGACGTGTTACATCGCACGGACGAAGAAAGGTGATACCTACCTACCTATCCCTCGCCTGCACTTCCGGCGCCGCAACAAGAGCCGAAGACACAGTCGGCATCCGTCCGCGCAGACCAAATGCATCCTGTTTTTCACCATTTCTCTCGGTATACGTGCGCGCGACTACGCTACTTTCCTTTCATCCCGACATTCGTCACACGTTTTTCGCTTTTACACTCTTACGCTTTTTGTTTCTCGGATTTCCTCTCCTGTAGTTATCGTTTCGAGGTTTTCATCCCATTTTCTTTCCTACTCATTTTTTTACTTTGAATCCTCATCTTTTTCTTCTTTTAGCGACTGTTTAATTAATGAGTGGAATAAATCTTTTTTGTTTACCTATGTTATAAGAAAAAAAGTATCGAAGTTTGGCGAAAGCAAAACACATATTTTACAAGTCATGAGCAGTTAAACAAATCTTGATTACTTTTTTCACTGCGTAAAATAATTTACGTACCTCCTTTGTTAAATTTTTTACCTAAAGGATTCTAGCCCGGAATATCCTGAAAGACTCCTATTGTCAACTCATGAATAAGAGAATGATGTTGAGGTTTTCTCGATGAAAATGGGTGAGATGTATACATGTATTTCTCACAAATATCTCTCGGAAGTAAGCGAAAGAGGATCTTTCGTGTCTACGAGATGCAAGTGTCGACTTGGTGAATTCAGTGGAAAGCATTCGCAGAGACATTCCGCGGCGCGGCTGGATAAGTCAGAGACTGCGACCGCAGAACATGACAAGGACTCATCAGAACCGTGCGAAAGTCCTACGGAGCGAGAGATGCGGAGGCTAGAACGCCAAACGGATAATGGAGAGAAACGCCCGGCGGCAAGGAGCAAACCGCTTGCTTTCATTCTATCCTTCCGCTTCGGGCGTAGGGTGCATGATATGCACAAAACGAGGCGTTCGCGAGCTGAGATTGTAAGGAAATAACTAGAGTTGCATCCATCTTAGAGATGTACACATTACGCACAATTTGCTGAAAGTCAACGATATACACATATAAAAATTAACACACATAACGCGCGCGTATGTACGCGAATACGCAGAATTTTTGTTGTACTTTCATTATTTAAGCAAATTTGTATATAAAACATTAATTTATGCTATTGTAATTGACTGATAATCTTCGTTATAATATACATATGCGGACGCAGTTTTACGCAATTACTTTATTAACATTTATATCGCCAGACAACATTTGGAAAGCATTGTTTTTCGTTATCATGGAATAAGAAACGGCGTGGAACAGAACACCGACCTATCTAGAGATTGTGGTTTCGTGTTTAATGGACGAGGCAACTTCCTCCATCTCCACCTTTCGCGCGTTCGTCTTTCTCCCCCTTTTCTCTACACACGAATGAAAAGGAATTCGTAATTTCATTATTTTGGAATTTCGTTACCGCGCCGCTCTCATGCTGTACGCGAAGCCGCGTACTTGTTGAAATATCGCGTGCAGGAGCTCGCGGAACTTCTCGCGAAAAAGCATCAGGATTAACGAACATTTCGTTATGAAGTTTCATTAGACCCACTTTATCCGAAAACTGAATTCAGCAGTTAATGATAATAATTAAATTGTTGAATTTCCCTAAACTACTAATGGAATATCTACTCTTAATATTTCTTTACGCGTATCGGAATTTCTGAGGATTTACTTTCCGTAGTTCTAATAAAAGATATAAATTTAAAAAAAATAATTTTTTCATCAATCCTGTATTACGGTGACATAGCGGACTGCCTTGACCTCGGTGTCAAACATACGCAAATGCAGTTTACGAATTTCGCATGATTCTTAATGCAGAGCGGCACGCGCGCGCGGAGTGTGCAACTCCGAAATCGCCGCGGAGAAACTTATTAATTAACACGCCGAAAGCGTTCACGCGACTCGCCCGCGATGCTGATTGAAGTAGTTTGCTACTCTTGCTCTTGTGTTGCAACTTCGGAAAGTACGAAACGCCACCGAGGGGGAGAGGAAGGGAGGGAAAGCAGCTACCACTGATATCCACCGTATTATATACCACCGTATCTAATACCTATTGCAACTCCGTAATTTCTCGATCCTGCAAGCACGCGGAAATGCAGATTGCGCGCAGTTTTAACGTCAGATTTCAGGGATTCTACGATTCTCTTTCTCTCTCTCTCGCCAGAATTGCGGCGGCCGGCTGGGATTTCCGAAAATACCACTTCGAAATTCATTTCAATGGATTAAGCGTCGTTTTTCACGTGCGTTATTCTTTCCCGCGATTTTGCGCGCTTATCGGGTTAAGGGATAAATTGAAAAGCGGTCGGCGCGATCTTTATACAAAATGCTGTCGATCACGTTAATTTTACGAGTGTTATCGGCTTTCGCTAACGTTTCAATCCAAGTCGGTTAATGCGATCGTGATTTCGCGACTCGAATCCGGTTTGTCGAGTTTGTGACGAATTCGCGGAGGTTCTCCGTGTCGCGCCCGTGTCCGTAAATCACGCGAAAACTTCCGTCCGGCATGTTTATTTCGTTGCTGCTCGCGTTAAGCGTGGATTCATAACTCAACCGCCGACGCAATACGTTCCGTACGTTTTGGACGGATAAATACGATCGGTTATACCTACCCTCAATACCGATGGCAGCCGGCAGGGGCCGAGCGAACAAAAAGTATCGCAAGCAATCCGCTGCCCCGCGCGTGTATACACTAGCTTTTTTTTTTATCGTGCTTATCCGCCAAATATCGATTTGCTCTCGCGCGTGTGTTTGCTCGCGTCCCCTGCCTCGTTCCGATTTGTCACACGCGATATTAACCACCTGCGTCCTATGAAAATTATACACGCAGTTCAGTGAGAATCCAGGATCTAGAATTTAATTTTGAATGAAAAATGTTATATTAATGCAAGCTCATTTTTCAACGGCTATCATAGAATTTTTCAAGCGTGTATAACACGCACAATTATAATTTCACAAAATTATAATTTCGTGTAGTTTATTTTCGCAGAATTATAATTTCCTGTAATTTTATGAGAATTTGCGTCACTCCTAAACTGGGTGGTTACACTTAAAGTGAGAGGATTGAAATATTAGGTACATCTCTGTCCGACGAGATACGATTGCACTTGTATAACGAACCCGAAAGAGAGTCGAAAGCAGCGTTCCTTCTTCCGAGCGGCGTAATCTCTTTCGCGTATTTCTCGTGTCCCTAATCTTCTCTTGGTCTTATTAAAATTCTGGGACGACCCCAACACCGCCACTCTTATCTCTCGCGATGAATATTTGCGAGAGGCGTGAATATGTTGAAATTTTAATTTGAGGTGTCGCTGGCTTATCATAAAGTTTCTGAATCTCGAGAGATTTGCCTCTGTCTCTCTTTTTAATTCTCGACATCAAAAACACGCTGGGTAAAAGAGGAAGCTAAAATTAGTAAACGTTGAAATGCTAATGTCCTTTTGCAATTTAGTTTATTTATATGAAAATGACGAAATGTATTTAAGTTTATAATTCTTTTTCAATATACTCGTGAGATCTCACGGCTTCCTACTCATAGATCTTCATACATTTTTAAAAAAAATATGTAACGTACGTTGTATTGAGCGCGCTCAAAATCGAGAGACTGCGTCATACATCTCGTGGCCTGGATTGCGCATAAATGCAGAGAGAAAGAGAGAGGGGGGAGGGAGGGACAGAGATAGACTCGATCAATGATAATCAGAACGCCAGGCAGGAACAGTCCGACAATATATACATATTTGCATAATGCACCGAATATTACCAATAACGGGATCAATCGACTGATCATAATTCTATAGCGTAGAAAATACCGTGCATTAACGAACCGCCCACCGCCGACTACGGCTTTTGAATCAGTCTAATCTCACCTGGCGTATCAGTATTACATCCGATAAAATATTTACGCAGCACTCAACTATTCTTAATACATCGACGTTATGCGAAATATCATGGTTTGCCAGTTTGAAATTTTGAAAAATGCTTTACGTTTAAAAGCTTTACAAGTCTGGAATTTATGTTCATTTTTTATATCCCGTGCTGTATGATTAATGAACTATTGTAAATTACTAGGAACTATTACTATGTCTCTTGTGTAGTCACTTCCTGTTGTATACTAGGAAATATCGTGATTAATACTATTACGAGACATGTGCGCGTATTATACGCGGGCATGATTTTTGTGCTAAAATTGTGCCGCGATAAAAAGACCTTGTTGAAAGGGCAACATGATAATCATTTCCCCGCGGTCACATGCCAGGTAAAAGTCTAATTAAATGCACAGAAAAACTATGGTTTACCACTCCGGATCTTTTCTCTTATGAACGCGTATTGCTTGAGAAGTCCCATGTGGATTGCCACCGCTTCCATATTTTTTGTCACAACAACATAAATATATGTCGTTATTATATATGTAACAGGAATTTCATGTTATACGTTAATACTCTTGACGTTGCTGGCTGTTTAAAGCCGGATTACAGCGACATTATTAAATCTTTATCTAAGAGGAATCGTAAAAGCAACGAATATACCTAATATGTATTAATTTGAAACAGTATTATTTTATTTCATAATTATACGACTGCAAATAATTTAAACTGATACTGAGATGTACCCTATCTTGAATGTGTTTTATTTGTGTGTAATAGAGAGAGATAAAAACAACCTTAACTCGATTAAATAGAGATTATTGAGAGATTAAAATAAATTGATTACTAATAGAAATCACTGACAATGAAACATTAATACCTTATATTTTCTCAGGCAAGAACAATGTAATCGGATTAGGTGGAGATTAATAGAAAAAAATTGGTCTGTATTGAATGCTGATATAGAGCTTATCAAAATTATACGTTATATTCATACGCTCATTAAAGACGAGAGGATAAGGATAACGCGCGAATAACGGGGCCCTGATGGCCGCGGGCTCGTGAATTACATTACAGTTGCGGCAATGACGTCGCTTATACGCAGCGAGTCCATAGACAATAAAACTTTTCCAAACGGCAGTTAACTTCCACAGGAAGTATCTACGAATCGATTTATAGCTCATCACACTGTCCCCTGGCGTAGCGCTGCGAATGGACCCCATTTACGGGCCCCGCGCGGTTGTTACAGCTTAATAAACCACAAATTCAGCACCTCTAAAACAGAAGGAACAAGCGCGACGTGTCGTTACAGCTTCGATCTCTCGTTTAACCGTTCGAATGGCGGAATTATCGTCGGAAACTATAGTATCCACCGGCTATTTGCGATTTTCGTCGGTTTCACCGGCTGCCAAAATCGATAAATTTCTCAGATGTAGCTGCGATTGTCAAATATCTTATTTAGATCATGGCAACTTGTGACATTTTTAAACGTATCGAGAGCATATTTCACCAGTGGCACGCGGTAACCGTGTCAAGTGCCATCAACGCGCGTGTATTGACCGTGGAGCGCCCGCGCCGTAAACGTATTGCTGCCGATAAACGCCGAAACGTATCGAACTAAAATCCAGCGCGATGATGGTCCGCGATACGAAAATAACGCGAAAATTCCAATGTACCGTGCTTTATCACCGCGATATCCTTGATCATCTATCTCTCTTTCTCTCGCGATTTCACCGCATAAAAATAAATGGAAAAAAAGAGAGACACAACCTTTGATCTGTGGCCTGACATATTGGTTTAACGGTCACCGCGTGAAAAATGTGCGCGCATAAATGTACATGCGAATCGCCAGAATGAAGAGTTACGATCGTAAGCGCGCGCACGATGGGGAGTCGATGCATTTTCCCAGCAGCTCGGTGCAGCTCGGTGCCCGCGCACGTAGCAAATCGGCGGCTAGCGCAGCCTCGGATAATCGTAATGACATCTTCATCGCACGCCGGTGTGTGTGTGTGTTACCATCCCCGACGATGATAATGTGCCGATTGATATAATTTATGACGCACGCTGTGTGACTAATGCCAGTTTCATTCACGTCGCCGCCTCGTGTAGCCTTGAGTTTTATTTTTACGAGACACTTTGCGACTTAATATTCCCTCCGAAAAGATATTCAGTCGTGGTAGTCCGATAAATTGCGCGTTTCGGCGTACGTTCCGAAAGTTCAGATTTATCGTAGAATTATTTTGCGCGGAATGATATTTGCCGAAATTTACATTATTTGGCTGGCAATATTTTTACCGCGTGTTCTACGTTATCAGGAAAATTATCAAATCTAAAAATTCAAGTATTAAATTATATTAAATATAATAAAAATTATACTAAATATTAAATTAACATTCAAAGCTTTTATTCCAGTCAGATACATTTTAACGCGCGCGATGCGCGTAAATGCACGGGTAGGATTAACTGAAGAAAAAAAAATACTACCATACCGCATTAGCGCCATTATAAGTGTCTCATCACTCGCCGGCCACCGTACGCCGCGCGTATGATTTACAGAAGTTTATAACAGTCTCCCGTGTTTGCCGTACAGATGATGTATTTTTAATGCCGGATATACGCAGCCGTTGCTTCACCGTGTTTCCCGACGGGGCGAAAGTCTCGCGGAACTTTTTTATCCGCGCGCAGTTATTCGCTCTCGCGAAACTTTCGACGTACTGGTAGGTCTTAAGACAGATTCCATTTACCGCGTGTATCTCACCGACCCCTCTAAGGGATTAAGGCCGGTATATCAGTCTCGTCGACGAAACATAAATCTGTACCCTTTTTAGCCGATACGTTTCCATCTTGTTCTTGCCATAAAAAAATATATATATAATAATAAATTTTTTTCTTTTTATCTTGACGTATACACATATCTTGACGAATATGTATATGTATATCTCATGTCGTATAGTGCCTATCGCAATATGTGGGATCACTTCAAGGTTGAATCTTTGATGAATTCGGAATCAACTTTTTCTCAGCGAAAGAAATTGAGATATCGAGAAAACTGATTTTCGAGTTGACAGCGACAGTGCATAACTTTTCGCAAATTAAATTTTAGAAGTACAAATAGACGGGGAAATCATTATTTGATCTAAAGCTGCTTCTATTTTAATATTAATTTAAGTAGATTAAGATATCGTGATGGAAGATGGTGTATAATCAAATTTGTATAATATACATTCTATATATTACACGTACTATGTATATTAATCTTAAACTATAAAATAAAATACGAAGATAAACATTTCTCTCATGGCGAGAGTTTTCATAACTTTTACGGAAAATATTTAAAATTTCTCGACACTGGATCAATTTATATCTGTGTATTATTTTTTAATTATCTCACAGTTGAAACATTTTTCGTATTTTCGATTCAGTCGACTATGTTGGGTTAGTAATTTAATAACTTTCATCGGTTTCATTTAATAAATTTTGCTGACGACAAGGATGGCTGGAAAAGTCGTCCAATGTATCGATGTTTCAAAGAATCCCGATCTTCCTGACGCTTCGGCTATTAATTGCACTTGAGTGGAAGTGGCGTGGGGAGCAGCAAACGACATATTGGCGAAATAATATCGCGAAATGGTCCGCACAAAGAGATAGAGCTACCTTGCGGCAACCGGTTAGGGGATGGGTTTGTATCGAACTTTTCTTTCCTTTTGTTCTCTCCGCTCGTCTCTCCTCCTCGTTCTCCTTGGTCCTTCTTCGACGACCGGGGGAAATCAATATGGCCTCGTTGTGCCTCCGAGAACGATGTCGATACACTCGGTCCACTCGGTAAAGCGTGAAAACTGGCATGTCGTACTTTCCGGCGCTTTTACAAAGTTTTTGTATTACGTCTCCGTGTCCGGAAAAAGACAAAAAGAGAGAAAGGGGGGGGGGGGGGCTCCTTCGGATCGAAATGTACTTCTATACTTCGCCCGGACTTGGATCTCCTCTTTAATCGACCGTCTACTCACGGAAATGTCCGCTATATGCTGCGCGGACTTCTACTTACCCCTATTCGAAAAAGTTCATCTTTTCGCGGTATCGAGATTTATTGCAGCTCTCGTCTCGCCGACAGCGAATTGAACTTGTTATTTCTTGATTTATAGAAAAGAGGGGAAAGGGGCAAATTCTTCTCCATGTGGTTCATTATGTTGAACTCTGGAACTGAAATTTTATTTTTTCTCCCAGGGAATTATATGTCTTTCCTCGTAACTTTTAAAATTACTTCTCTACGCACGCGTTAGAAAAATTTGAACGAAACTTTTACCTTGAGGGATCAATCAAGTGATTTATTTAGAGATATCGTGAAGAAAACGCGACAGGTACAAGAAAATGTCTCATTTTTTACGAATTATTGCCGTTGTTTCTTGGCATAGTAGTCGGCACTCCGCCGTCTTCTCGTTTTCGACGCAACCTCTGAATTGCAACCCCGTTTCGCATTCATCGGATGTAAAGCGCAGAGTGGTTTTCAAGAGCATGGCTTTCAAAGTTTGGTCGGTGGTGGCAATTAGCGATGGCATAAATTGAGACGGAACGCGACGAATGTCGGCGAGCATGTTGAGCAGCAGCGGCTCGTCGCCGAGGAAGTAGGCGTTCATGAATATGAAACGAATATGAAACGAGCCCTTTTGTCTACCGTATGTCCTGCATCGATCGTCACGCGCATCCCGTGAGCTAGGCTAGGCAAGACTAATCTCGCTTCGTCTTTCTTTCTTCGGCCAAAGTTGGTCTCGCGCGTTGCCATAGCCAATCAGAATCGTGTCTGTTTCGGTTCCGTCAAACATTTTCACGATAAAGATATCTTATACGTGTTATGTTTGAATATAATACAAAAAAATATGAAGAATAGAAAAAACTAATTGTATATAAGTATACAATAGTAAGATATAGTTGAAAATGAGAGAAAGACGCTGTGTGTGAAATAGCCAATAGAGTTGAATATGTAAATATCATATTTTTCTAATATTTTACGGTTAAAAATAAGAAAAAGTTAAAAAATTGTCCATTTTTTTACGTTAATGCTATAATATATGAATTTAAATTAAAATTATTGGCTGTTGTAGCTACATAATTTTCTCTCCCAATCCCGATTTTTATAGAGGATCATACTTTTTTCTGAGAAGCATATATTTATGTATATCCCATTATGGAAGATTGACCTAGATACCTTCGCCGTTATGTATCTCTTTCTGGAGAAAATGCCCTTTATCATTTCGTTGAAAGAACAGAAGAGTCAAAGTAAACCGGAGAATTTCGATTTTACGTTTATTGCTGGAAAATAAGAAAACGGGGTAACAGCACCCTCAGGGCGATGATACCCTTGGGTAATATCGCCGTGAATTTGAGCTCTGGTCGTTATCGTTAAGATGGTAATTATATCTCGCTATAGGGTCTTTTTATATTCTCTTCTAACGAATGCGTTTAATAGTGGCAGTCGCACTTCACAGTGCGCCTGCAAAATGTAATTGCAAGTAAGGAGTAAATGGTAACTTTAACTAAATAGTAAATTGGGAAAAGATATTTCTCCCGATCGTCACGATATATCCACTCATTTTGCGCCTTTGATTCGCTTCGAAAAGATTCGTAAAGAAAAAAATAATTATAACAACTTAATGTTATTTCTTTAATATTTCATGCAATGCCGTCCAAATTCAGAATCAACCGCGAATTAACCGAGATAACTTAATTACTTGACCGACTTATCTCTTAATCCGTATTCGTGAAACGTTTTGGGGCTCACGCAGTGGTTTTAGGAGCTTCTCTAGGAGCTTCCATGCAGATAGAGATGCGCGATATTAAGAAATCCCATCGCGGGCATTAAAGGTGCATCTCTTTCGTGCGGAACATCTTTAATTACAAAGATACGATTAGTACGCGCGGCGTCGGCGGCGGCGGTGTAATTAACGCAATATACCCGGCGACTATAATTCCGCGAGTCACGGTGGAACCATCTCTCGCGAGAGGCGCGGATATTTAAGTCGCCGCGGCCATTATCGCGTGACTGCCGGCAATAAAACCTTGATAGCAGCAATATTAGTCAGGTAATTTTGTTGCCTCAGATCAACAAATCGCTTGTGTACGATAGGGATGATGATCCGACTCTCCGCGTGTTTTGTCATATAAAGCACGCTTACAAGTGCTCTAAAAAATGTTCGGATTCTTCGCTTTAGTACAAACAATATAATTTTATCTTACACGCTACTTAATGTAGAGAGCTCGACACTATTCGAACAAGTTTTCACCGAAAACGATCATCACCGTAATTCACCGCGGAACTTGTGATAGGGAGAAAACACACGACTTCTGAGACACCGTTGAAAATTGACGCACGATATAAGCTGAGCGGATTAAAGTCAGCACACGACGACGCGAGAGAACCACGTTGAATAATCGAGGACGAAATCCTCGATTCAGAAAAGGATGATCGTTCTTCTCCACGAACGATATTCCATCCTGATAGTGACTCAATCCCGCGATCGCGATCACGATCACGATTTTGTCTATTTCCGCAGCGATTCTTATGCAAATCGGCTTAGGAACCAACCGTTGCTTCTTCGCAGGCGATCGAAGTCGTTGAAACGACAATCCGATATCTCTCGCCTTGTCATGCTTTTCAATAGGCCGATCTGATGCCAATTTCAACAGTGATTTCCCGTTTATTCCGTGTTAGATACAAACTTAATAGTATTATTTATTTTTCTTATTTATAAGAGGAACTAATTCAAAAGTATTAGGATTTTTAATTCAGGAAATGCATTGCGTTGCCTTATAATCCGCAGAAAATTAAGTAATGCAGAAAATGAAGAAATTAGAATAATAAAAAACTTAAAAATTTTTGTTAAATGATTTATTAAATAAATTTTCTATTGAGTTCTACTATTATTTGTTTATATTAGTTACTATTATCATCTTATCGAGAGCATGAAATAAGTATGTATTTCTGGATTTGATGATTTGTCTTTAAACGAACGATAGTTCAAAGCTATCGAGCGATTTATCCATTATTCATTATCGCAACATCCAAGACCAAACAACTACAAGACCAAAGCCTAGAAACCGTTTTCATCCCGTAATTCCATCGCCATTAGGATCTTTGGAAGTGACACAAGACGGTCGTGTGCTATGTCTAATTTATACATATGGCTGACGACGTTCCGTACCGGAACGTGCGTTGTAGGAGTTTGCACGGTAAACGACGCACTGTGTCGTCGGTGGCTATCGCAGATAAATTGCGGGAATTAATTGATAAAGGTCGAGGTATCGCTAATTGCGCGCCCCGACAAGGCTCCTAACGACGGGCAAGAAGAATTCCCTTTGACATCCGAACCCTTCTGAGTTTTTTATCGCGCTTTACGAGCGCGTGCAGAGGCGGGCAGGAAGTCACCCAACTTGATCCGACAGATTTTTAAGATTGTCCCAGCCGCGTACACATTCGGACATGCTCGACTTCCGTCATGGATACCGTAGGTAGTATACCAGCATTGCCGTTAACCACTATACTACGGTACGGAATAGACTGCAGCCTCTATATTCACTTTAATGCACGACACGAGATTCACGACTCACTCGTAGGCCAGCAGTCGTAAATCCATAGATCCGTAGATCCATAATGGTAATTAATAGCGTAATATACACGGCCTTTCATCTCGAGTTTTAAGATAGCGTATCCTAAGTTGTAAAACATAAACGAAAGTATCGTAGGAAGAGAATCTTTATCTAGAATTAGAACTCTCGCAGTTAATTTGAAGTAATTTAGAGCAGAAAGCACTGCATTAAAAATGGATTACTTGCTTAATATGCTTTAATTTTGATTTTAATTATGAAAATGTTACGATATATAAAAATAAATTATGAAATTTATAGAAAAGAGAAAATTTATATATCTATTATAATTTTATTAAATATGAAATGTTTTATCAATAATTATTAATAACTCTATTTTTCTTTGCTTTTTAGTGGCGTTTTAACTTTCCTATTATGCGTTTTTATCACGTGTTTCTATATTATGCGGTTCTTACTAAATTCATTAATTTCATTACATAAATTACCAATAATTGAATTTTATTATTTTCCCAACAATATGCACCTATACTTGAAGCTCTCTCTTGCGTTAATATATACAATATTTCAAGTATATATATTACCAGTATTTACTTATACATGCATAAGCTTTACACGCAATAAATGCCACGTATGTGCCCATATATGCTTGCTTGCGGGAAAAAATCCGTTATGATGTGAGATAGCTCGAAAAGCTCCGTTCCACGTTTATGCTATTTTACACGGCGGAGAATTTTTTTATGAGAAAGCGGGATTACTGGGAAATCTCGATGCCAGCTTCACAACATGGCTGAACATGGTGGATCAATCTGATCCGAGAGCTCGACATTTTTCTTCTGCGGCCGTGTCACTGTCCGCACGGGCTCCATTATTTAAACAAGGCCGACCCGAAAAGTTGAACATAGGCGGAGATTAAAATGTCGAGTCTGACGTCGCGGGGAACTGGCAGCAGCGTTTGTAAACGATTTCGCGGCGCGATAACGCGCAAAACGCAGCGCGGTCGAAATTTTTATCACGGTGCAGCGAGGCGTCCCGAAATTTTGATTACTCGGGCTTTTTGCGGAACGCTGTCAGCTTTATCGAGGTAAATTCGATCAGGAAATATGCCAGGAAACATATGTATATGTAACTCGATGGCGTGGCATGATGATCACTCTCCGCTCGGCAATTGCTTTCGCGTTTGATGGCATCGAATCGGATCAATCTTCATGCTTGGGAGTGATTTTGTTAATTCTTTTAGCGAGAAAGTTGGTCTCGTCTACTCGTATATCGGCATCTTATATATACAGAGACGAAGCTGATAAAATTAATTAGAGAATTTTAATGTTTATCATCCTTGAGTAAAAGAATAAGAATTTGTAACTTAATGAGGGATCTTTATCAACGACAGAATTTTGATGCAACATCTTCAATTTTAAGTAGACTTTCGCAAGTCGTAAAGGCTCACCCAACGGAAGGGTGCGAATCTCCCTTAAATGTAGCGATAATGCCGTCCCGTAAATTACACCCGGCAATTATCACCAGACTTCTCGACCGGATGGGTGCGCCTGGTTGCAAGCGTGCGCCGCCTGGTTGCTCGGTTGGTTGCATCCACGGTAGTAAATCGCAAACATAGGCCGCGCGCGCGGTTCGTTCTGAGAGCGGTGTCTACGGAGGAAGGCAAGGACTTTCATCCTCGTTCATCCTGATCCTGGAACGACGGCGCAAAACGACAGATACGCGCGTATCTCTCTGATGGCGTGGATATACGCGCCGAGCGAGGCCACCATTTTCATAAATCCACCGTCGTCGGCCTTAATTGCAATTTGCTGCCATGTAGTCGCGATATCATTTCGGTTAAGGTGGCACATCTTATTGCATGCCACCAGAATCCCGCCAAAGATCCGCCTTCGGACGCCGTTTAGCAAACGGGCGATAGACTCATCGACTGCGTTCCGATTGCGTTAATCAAAGGAGTGCGATCGATCTTAGTACTATTGCATATTTTAAAATTTTTAATGAATTGAAGATGTGGAATACTAGTTAGCGTGGATATATTCATTGGTACTAGGTATATGAATTGTTTGATATAGGTAATTATACTAATTATATATATAATATTAAAGGCTTAAATATGCAACAAGCGAAAATGAGAACGTCAACTTAATGTAACTATTTTCTTATCGTACGCGAACAAGTTAAATCTTTGTCTTTTTTTACGAATAACGCATGTAGACTCTACATTGTACTCTCTAAAGTAGAATCAGTGACTTCAGTGACAATACACTGAAAACCAGTTATAGGTATACCACTGAATTGAATTCAGTGAATTGAAGTCACTGATTCTACTTTAGAGAGTAGAGTTGAGAAAAGAAAAAATCCAGAAAAAGTTGGCGATGCTTTTCTCTTAGGGGTTCTTGATTCCTTATATTTAACGCTCAAAGAAAGGTAAAATTTTGCTCGACTTAGGATAAATTGTGAAAAATTCGTTAGTCGCGAAAAATGAGAGCGGAGCTATTTTGAACGGAGATTCATCAACGTGCTGCACGCGGCTGGCGCGGGTGACGCAACGGTGTGCTACTGCAGTATAAATCGGACGCGTAGGTCCCATCTAAGGCGGAGTCGTTACGTCTGGGCTCTTCTCCTGCGGGGCAAGAATTTTATGCGCACACCAAGTCGCGTTAACGATACGCGGATAAAGCTAACGTTCACGTAATGCGACTTCAAAGATTCACGCGACTCGTCTAGTTATGTCTTTTAAGCAGGTCGGAGAATTTTTATGAGCCCGCGAGAGAGCAGTCTGTCGTTTTGCGGAACAACTATACCACTTTTGGCCTTTTGTGGCTCTTACCGAGACGAGACGATGTATAGTACGTTCACACGGTGTACAGAGTATCCGAGGGAAATTTGGTTGCAGAAAACCTCACAAATTTCTTAGTTTCCAAATCTGAACTCTTGTCGCGTTCAGTAGACAGAATTTTTGGAACTGCAAACTCTCGATGTCCTGATAATCGCAATGCTTGAAAAGGAAAAAGAATCGAGCATTTGCCGCTATATTTTGTTTCCCAAAGTCTAAAAAGGATTTACCTTCGATTACTGCATTCGGCCTCGTTTGTCGATCTTAATCAGTAATTTTGTACCGCAAGGTTGTTTGCGGTCTATTCGGAGTTCGTTGAGCTCTTCGAGTAGGCCTCCACGATTCTTACTTTTGCTTCCGTGACATTAGTACGTCATTGCGAGTTCAGCGGCGGTGCCGCGTAACGCAAGCAACTCGGCAAGCAGCAAATTACTCTCGGATCATTTCCAAGATCACTACCTCGCGATATACGAGACGCGATTTCGTTCATTCCGTCCGGCCGGGTCCCTAGTTTTCTTGCCGCGAAACACGCCCAGGTATAGTAAACCACCGCTATGCTTTTCTCTACCCTTTTCTCGGCCGCCACAACCTCGTTAGCGTGCACGCGCTATGTGCATCTAGATCCCGGACTAGCGTGGTGTTAAATCGTTACTTTGATTGCGTGCGCGCATCCCGGACGCGTCCGAGGAGCGCGGCGCGGCGTTAAAGCGAATTTACGCGGTTGCATTCGAGCGATGAATCGTTCGGAATGAAATCACCGCGAGTAAAAAAAGGATATAGTGAATCAGGTGGGTAGGGTTTCTTCGAAAATGTGATCAGCGTGCGACAAAGGAGGCGCACACGCATTTATATTGCCCCCCCCCCCCCTCTCAATCGGGAATAAATCATTCAAAGTAAAGTCACGCGGTTGAAATAAACGACGATGAGATCGAACGTTGCAGTTCCGGAAAGAGAACAGCGATATATGTGTATAACGATTCGTAGCACGACATATTTTCCGATTATACGTAATGCAATACACTTGTATCGTTATATATCTGCTGTACTTGTCGCGAGCAATATTTTTCGATTTGAGACGTTATGAGATATCGCGCTAACGACGTACAGAATTTCCTATCGTAAAACGAAAAGGTATAAAAGCGCCTTAAAGGACTTGGTTCGCCGAGCACCTTCGGCTATGCACGGTCGCTTTTTCGCGAATTTGAGTAACGCCATGCCTCTCATTCCCGGCTTCTCTCTGATGTCGTGCACGCGGCTTCTTATCCGGCTTCTCCTCCTTTCTTAACGAGATCGAAAGTGCGCGAGAGGAGCATAGGGATAAAGCGGGAATTAAGAGGGATAAATAGAGAAGAAGCACATCCAGCCGCACTCCTAATGAAGGTAACATACGCGGAAAGCGCGATTTTTACCGGGCTCCATTGACTCCAACTCGCGGCGGAAGTTGGTGCGAACTTAGTGCGCGAATGCGAAATGCACGGATTACACACGATTACGACCGGAACGCAGCGCTGCCTTTATTGTTGATTACCTCGCTACTGCAACCTTTGCTACATATCAGTATAATGCATAAGGAAGATTGATGAAGGAAGGAAGGAGTTATAGTACTTTCTTGCGAGGGCTGAATTATCACTGTGAAAATGTATTATTATACCTTTCATTTATTAACGCGATGCGATTTGAGTCACATCGCATTGTGTGTTTAACAATTTTATAAGTACATTAATTTGCTCTTCTTCTTTTTTAATTGGAAACAAAACGAAGAAACAAAATGCTCCAAAAGCATCGCTATAGTTATTTGTTCTTTGTTATTGTATATAGAGAGAGGAGAAAGAGAGAGACCGCGTATCTCGTCCTTGTAACCGCGGACATAATTGTTATTTATCGTGTGCGAAACCTAGCAATTGTATCACGTCGACTGCAGTTCTGTAACGCGTTATATTACCGCATTTTAGTGTGTCTTTTTTATGAGGGTGTCGTTTATTGTGCTCGCGAGACGGCGATAATGTGTTGTTGGCCGCGATCCGATATATATTCTTGCGCGTAAATACACGAAACTGTTGAAGCACTTGCGAATCAGCCAACTGGCGACGATATTTCTGCGTGACGAGCGTGCAGCATCGCGATACGACCGTCGGTGATTTCGCGGTCAGTTCGCAGGATTAGATTCGGCAGATTAGATTCGCTCGCGCCGTTCTCACGGAATTATACAGAATGATTCTGGCACAAATGGGACGGAATATCTCTCGTATCTAAGGTAGGAGAAACGGTAAAGAAAGATATTGCACGGTTTAGTGAGATGTAACTTCTTACGGCTCTGTTCTTCCTGCAGATGCAGCAATGCATCTACAAGATACAATCAATGTGTTTTTTTTTTTATGTAATTGAGTGTGCCCTTTGAGAATCCAACGATTCTTCTCTTTTCTTTGTCGAAACTGAACTCTCGAGACCATCAGTTATTTTCGTAGATATAAAGGAGAGAAAGAGTTAAAGAAAGGACTTTTTAAAAATAAAAGAGAGAGATTTCCGCATCTCTAACTCGTAATATAATTATTAGAAGCTATGAAAAAATTATCGTCCAAGTTACAAGATAATGCAAGAAAAGATATGCTTAATATGTGACAATTTAATTTCACCGAGCATCGCTCGTCGACATCTCTCAGCGCGTACAATCCTTTATCATCATCACCCGCTAATGACGCTCGCCCGAAAATACCCGCGTTAAATTTAGCGGGGAAGCAATTTCCGACACGTCACATGTGCGCGCTGCTACTGTTAACGGGCATGTAACGGGAGAAAACATGGGTAGCAGGAACTTCCCTCGGTTCCCGGCGGTATGGCAAATGTTTGACTAACGTAGAAATAACAGGGCGGACAAAGAAAACTCGGGCGAAACTTCATCGCTTCGGCAAACATTTAATTAAATCAACAGCCGTTTTCTTAAATCAACAATCTAAGTTGAAAACAAGGTAACGCACGCCGCGGCGCCCTGCGTTCTTCGCGATATTGTAGTTTTCCTTAAAGCGAAATTATATAGAACGCGGATGTATTAAGTTCTCCGATGAGCAGCGTGATGCAAATGTATTGATTGCGGTCTTTGAATAACGATTTATTTGCAGATGCATTTATTAATTATTCAGGATCCGAGTTTATCTTTAAAAAATTATATAAAATGCGAGCTGAGGAAGCTCAAAAAGAATTAAATTTCTATTATGATATCCTATTAGTATAATTACAAAATTATTTATTGTTTTGTGCTTGAGAAGTCTAATAAACAATTTTTTTAATCAGTATAAATCATAGATTTCTTTGGCGCCAAAGAATATCTATCTATGATTTATATCGCAGCCAGCAAGAAATCACTTTCCACCCCATCTCATCTTTCCTACCTCGTAAAACTGACGTTAGTTCAAAAAAAGAATTCTATAGATGGCAAGAAACTCGTTCATGAAAGGTTACGATACCTCTTTTATTGCGTGGATCGCGAGAAATGCGGAAGATAAAACTGGAGGCGATCGGAAAATACGGCACGGACACCCCGGTGTTGCGGATCGCAAATTCGTTTTCAATACCGCAGAGTCGTGTCCGAACGCATTAGTGCTCTCTCTGCGTCCTCCCTACGGAAACGACACTCGGGGGAGGTCCTTTTATTTTCAGGAGCACGTATAACATACGGTGGCCGCCATATATGCGGTGTGTCGCAGTTAGCCGGCCACGGCGATCCGTTATTCCACGCTACCAGCTGGCCGAAGCCGTCGCGCACTAACGACTCACTAAATTTCATCGCTCTCACTCCTATACCTATGCCACCATCTCGCTTTTTTAATTCGTCTCGCGCGCTTTTATTGCGCCTCCCTAACTCTTTGCGATTTTTTCTATCGCTTTTGCGGCTTGCTCATGCCGTCGTACTCCCTTCTCGTCTCTGACCGACGTTCGCTTGTGTCGCACGTGGACATCCATAAGATTTTCTCTCGAAATTTTCCAGACGTGCGCTACATAAAAGATACGTTCAACATAAAATGTTTTTTGGTATAGGATTTTTAATAACAATTTAGCTTTTGTTTTAATTGTTAAAATATTTAATATTAAGTGTTTAAGGCTTCTGGGTACCTACTCGCGACCATATTAGATCGTGACGTCAAAGAAATGACACGTTGAGTTGAGAATTCTTGCGTGCTATTTTCAAATAAAAACATATGTGAGTTAAGAGACACTTCAGATCGCTTTAGCGCACTTATAAAATTGCCCGAAAGCTATCCTTTTCCCTTGACAGTTAATAAACAGCTGTAAAATAAATGGATATGATACGAAGCCTAGTCATGCGCCTGTACATAAGCCTGCATGACTAGGCTTCATATTCATTTTACGGCTGTTTATTAACTGTCAAGGAAAAAGGATAGCTTTCGGGCAATTTTATAAGTACGCTAAAGCTATCTATAGTGTTTTTTCACCCAAATATCTTTTTGTTTGAAAATAGCACGCAAAAATTCTCAACGTGTCATTTCTCATCCCTCACGATCTAACATGACCGCGGCCGAGTCCCCATCAGGAGCCTTAATTTTCGTAAAAATTGAAACTTGCAGAATTCGTATATAAGGACAATTAGACATCGTCAAGGAATCCGTTATTACAAATATTCTCACAGCATTCTCTAAAAATAACAAAAAGTTACATTTACTTTGTGATTCATACATTCTTTTTCTTCTTCTTCCTTTTCTTCTTAGAGAGTATTTTCTTCTCCGCGCAATTACATCGAATGTCTTAGTTTTAAGGTATATTCGAAAGAAATGTCTAGAAGGACATTTACATTTAGCATCCACTGCAAAAAGCCGCGATGCGACTTACTCATAGTCTCCCAAGCGAGAGAGACGTCTTACTTTGGAAAGCGCACACAAAACGCGACTAATGCAATTTACGCTCGCAAGGCAATGTGTTTGTGGCGCAAAAAGACCTTCATCGCGCCGGGGATTACCGCGCTGCCTCGTATCGTCTGTTGTTTGCAACATCTTCCACCTTTTGCGCGGAGAGAACGCAACGCCGCCGTTGTTGCTAATGTTGTTTAGTTTTTCTTACGCGCGATCTTGTTTCTCGCCCTTCTGAACTTTGAAACGCTCGCCGACCCGCGAGAGAGCAAGGAACAGAAAAAAATTCCTCTTTACGCCATTATGAAATAAAAGTAGCCGCAAATTTCAATGACCGTCCTTGGCACGGAAAACCCCGGAGCTTCCTGAGATAGCGGCGCGCCGAAGCTTTGTTCCATAAACCGGAATACACGCGTTTTGTCGGAAAAATAAAGTCTGAGAGGCGGAACAAAAATTTAACCTGGCCATTTTTGAGCGCACGCGTGACCGGTAGCCTTCCCGCGGAAACGCTTCTATTGGAGCTCTCACGCGTACAGCTGCTCTCGTTATTTTCGTGTGTACGAATTTTTATATCGCCTCTAGAAAAAAGCAAAAATATTTTTAATTTAAAAGAGAAAAATCGCTCGATTTTATATTAAGCACTTTTGCGCGGAAAATAATCCTGGAATAATGTTCCCAATTCTCAAATTTGAAATAGCTTTAAAAATATGTGGTAAAAAGTCCGAAAATTTGTAAGAAAAATCTTGATTTCCGATTCATATTCTCCAGTACGAAGTTCAGAAACAACAAAATTTGCTTTCCTCGAAGAGAAGCACGCGAGCATTAATAATATTTGTCAGATTAAATAAATGGCGCGTGCGCCATGAGAATACGTGAGAATTCGCGCAATAACATTCATACTGGATGTACGAACTTTTTGTATATGTGCACCAGAGCTCAGCAAGGCTTTCCCACGACGACGGCAAGAGCTCGACAAACTAATATGCATTTGCTTAAAGCGTCGTAACCTTTTTAATCTCGCCGACAATAGAAGTGTCTATGGGGAATCGTCAACCTTAGAACGAGCGTAGTCATCGGACGCCGGATGGGGCGAGAGGTGAGCTCATTTTCCATTTTCACGTCCGCGTCGTTACGTACACACAGCCATTGGCTCGCTCGTGAAACGGAATATCCACTGCTGGCGGCATAACGTCACGATACTGGTGGACTGTAGCAGTGGGAACGTTTTTGAATGGTCTTGGCATGAAATTTGAGCGCGCCGCGCTGGTCTCGGGTCTCGAGCTGCGGCCGGCCTCAAGCACGCGCGCTGATAATCCCTGGGAGATAAGTCGGATCCCGGGCTTATCGTCGTTTTATCACCCGCGTAACATTGTTACGAATTAACCTCGCGGATAAACATCAACTGCGGCGAACGAGCCAGGCACGACTGACGTTTCGCTACGCAGCTAGATGGATTAACGTCCCACATTTCATCCTGCTGTTTTCGAGTCGATGCGCCATGAAACCTATAAACGCAATTCTGCAGATGTTATATTTCTTTATGTTAATACTAAGAAGAGAGAATAAATGAGAGTAAAGAAATTGAAATAAAAATGTGAAAATAAGAGAATAAAGAAATAAAAATAGTAAATAATATACAATAATAATATATTAAGATAACAATTTGTAATTTATTATTTATTTGTTAGCTATTTTGGAATTGGAAATATGCGTCTTCAATATTCAAATACATATATAAAGAAATTATTCTTTCTTTTAAATTTAAGTCTATACTATTTCTCACGGTTTTTATGTTGCAAGAATTGCAGCGTGCAATACTAATTAATAATCCACGTTACGTATCTGCACTGATAAAATCAATTTATTCTTTTGTTGGAATGTTGATTGCTGGCTTATAGATGAAATAAAAGAAAGACTTTTATTTCGAAAAGCTGAGAACGTCGAGAAAAATCCCTTCTTTCACTTCGAGCTCAAACCTCGAACGTTCGCGATTTGGTCCCGACAAGCCGATTATCCGTGGTATCCGTGATCCGATCGATGCACCTGAGACCCGCAGGAACTGCGAATGTCGCCAGCGGCTTAATGAATGTTACCTCTCGGCCTATGTCAATCGGGGAGAGGGAGAAAGACAGAAGGTATGAATGAGAGAGGGAGAGAGAGAGAGAGAGAGAGATAGAGTGACAATGAGAATAAGCGAGACGGCAGAAACGGGCGGGCGGGCGGGCGGATCGGGCTTCGCCACGCGCTGGGGAACAATAACTTGGCCATCGTGAGCTGACGTGAATGCGGCCGGGGCTATTAATGTCCGATAATACGCTGTCATTGAATCGCGCGCGGACAATCAGCCCGCGGCCGGCCGTAATTTATGCGCGGCATTATGGCCGACGTGTGCGGGAAAGAAGAGGGAGCCGAACGGCGCCTTCGCTATGCACACGTCAATGGCTCGCTAATGAAACAATACGACCGATGCATCATCGAGATTCTCCCCCCATCCTCCTCCTCTTTCTCGATGCGTATCTATCGCTCGCTCGCTCGCGATCCGCGTCTCTGTCTTTCCCCGATACTCCACTCCTCGATCTTTCACCCCACCTCTCAATGTGTTATAGCAAGCTCAATGTGTCTTTGTCCGCTGATGGCAAATTCGAGCAGTTCAACTGCGCATAATTTCCGGGATGCAATTGCAAAGGATGACTTCCGGGCCGGGACGATGAGAAAAACAGCATTATTTGATACGGCATACGCGCTCAATCAAGTGAATTATTAACAAGCATTTTTCTTAAATTTTTATTATATGATGAATACAGGAACAATTAATTAAATAACTAATATTAAAAACAAATGAGATTGTACATAACTTTTAATTAAGTCTTAAAAATATTACGATTAATAAAAAGTTAAATATAAATATAAATTGAAAAACTATATGTGTATAAATTTTATAGAATTTGATAACTCCATAAGAACTCTAAAAACTTACCTACAGTTTATTCCATAATTTATAAAAAAAAATTCATCTTTCTGATAATACATAACAATGTGCGTCGATAACTTCGGATTTATTCCCTTCCGCTTCTCAAGGCACAGATTTAATCATCCGATGTCCTCTGTCGCGATTCAACGGAGTAAGCATGACGGGCAGCCTGTTCCGTTCCGCTCGTTCTTGTGCTCGCGATGAGCTAAGTCGCCGTGTACGCTGCAGCATCAGGCTGCACACATTCGCCGAGGTGACGTTGCAGCTCCGGTTGTATCCGCCGCCACCGCCGCCACCGCCGCCGTCGCCTCGCGTTGTGTGTAATACATTGTTGCATCTTGCACGTATGCCGGGAATCGTATGCATCGCGCCGCGTAATCCTTGGAAACAGCGGGTGCGCCCGCTATAGAGAGACGAGAAAAAGGAACGTGAGAGAGACGAGAGACCAGAGTCGCGTCGTTGCTCGTGCATGCATCTTTTATATATCATCGTCCGTGCTTTCCTGTTGTACGTCTCGCTTGAATTCGAATCCAAAAGCGGAGCGCTTCGTTTTTCCATTGCCAGATATCTTTAGCTCTTTACCTAATTCAAACGCGCAGGAGGACACCTAACAATTTCCGCATTATTGGATTCTGATAATAATTTTACGTGACATTTTATATATATTAATCGGCCGTAGCTTCTAGCAAAATTTAAAAAGAGCATTTATTCGTTATTAAACAGAATTAGCCTATTATTAAATTTAAAAGGACAATTTTGTTATATTATAATTAAATTTTTAAAAAATAATTTTATCAATTATTAATTGAGTATTATTAACTTTTTCATATAAAATTGATTGCTCAATTTAACGTTATTAAATTTTTTCTGGAAAACATGCACATCTGACAATGAGGTTCAGTTTTTTGCATAACAATTTTTGGTTGTTAACTGTACTGCAACAGAGTAACTGTCAGGCTACATGATAGTTGATGACAGAAGCAATAATACAATTACCACGTATCGTAATCATAGTCATCAGCACCATAAATATGTAAATGTGCGCGATGTAGATGCTGCATTTTGCACGAAGTGAGAATTACCATCACGTTGACTTATTCATTATAGGACCACTAATTAAGGTAATTGTTGCAATGTTCAATTAAGTTCAACGAAGAGTCGAGCGTTGCTCGTACTGATTACGTTACCGATACGATACCGTTGTTGAAATTATCGCTGATTGATAGCTGCTTCAATAAATATGATGGGCTAATTGGATGTCGCGATCGACGATTGCGTTTTTATTGATTTACCGCGTTGTATTATTACTGCATATTGCATTATTGCATATGTACGTACTTTGAAATTTTACATTGATCGGTAATAAAACATTACTTCATCTTCATGTAATAATTACTAACTCACGATAATTGAAAAACTCACCATAATTGAAATCGTGAAACCGCTTACATTACTTATACGTTACAGGCATTCGCGTATAAAAACTTTATGAAACCTAACTTGACATTAATTGGACTATAATTACGTAAAATATATAAATATTGCGATTGTATAAATGTAGTAGTGCGTCGAAGAACTTCAACTTTCTGTTTCAACTTTCTTCAAGTCCCTGTCTCTTTCCTCTCTTCTTTCTTCTCTTCGTTTAAGGAGATGTTCGCGGATTACAAGGCGAAGTTTATGCCGAAAGTGAGCTTAGCCAAATGAGGATTTACGATCTGCCGTGCCGAAAAATTCTCGGCTCGCCGCGCTTGAATCTTCCTCGCCGTTGACGGCATTACTGTTACACGTGGCGGACCTGCATGCACACACGTGTGCACACATATTGGCGCGCCGCTTTATATATCCGCGAATCTAATTCCTTTCCTCTCAGCTTCATGAGAATGAATGGATACGCCTCGCTTGCTCGTTTCGCGAGCTTTCGCCGGAAGCGAGCTTAAAGAACACCACTTCCTCAATTCGGTACGAATCTTTCTTTTTCATTCTTTACAAGTTCACCGGTGCGCCTTTGCTCCCTTCTTTTCGTGTACGTACATGTTGTCCTGATGGAAAAGCCGGCAGTTTGTAGAAAGAATTTGCGCTTTAATGAATTTGGAATTGACCCTTCCTTCGCGAAGATTTAAAGTCCTTTTATTTGCTCGTTGTAATCTTTTCAAATTTTTAACTTTACGTGTCTTGGAAGTTAAATTTCTGCTACCGAAAAATTTACTTAGAATGAATCCCGGGAGAATGTCTCACATAAACTCTTGAAATTCATTTCGTAAAAATTGTTAACATCACATGTTTAAAACTTTAAACAACGTTACGAGAAATTGCATTTTCTTTAAAGTAATAATAGCTTTGCAATTTACAGCAATTTAATTCTCGGAAATTTGTTAATGTTAGTTTAATGTACGCGTATAGGTAAAATAACAATAATAACTGATTCGGGAAAATTTTCTCTAGGGAAAACAATTACCTACTTCCAAGTCTGTTAAATGTTGCCTCGCGCATTTCTCGTGAGAATCTTCTAAAATTACGGGCAAAATTCCATTTTGTCGCGATAAGAGCTAGCGAAGCACCCGAAGGGAACGTTCCGGCCGAAGAGGAAATAACGTCGAGAGGGAATGGGGAAATACTGTTCAAGGGCTGAGAGAGGCTTTCCGTTTTCTCCTTCTCTCGTGGAGGGATCTCCTCGGATCCTTCGTACCGCTTGCGCGGGACGAGCCGTTCTCGCTGTTTTCAGCCGCCACCATCGCTACCGCGAATATGTCCCGGGGCGAAGTTTTAAATGACCAAGTTTCGCCGAGGGAGTCCGATGCATATTTACGTGGGCGCCTGTCGTAAACTCGCGAACGAGATTACCAGATAAAAAGCGATATCGAGCTAGCGCGTACAATCGCGCGCGCCAGCCGGACGCGCTCGCCGCGCCGGTTGAGTACAAAGTTGCCCCGCGGTGGCTTCCGGTAACGATGTTAGTTTATATCGGCGCGGTAGCCGTGTAGCGTAGTAAGTGCCTCCTCGTTCGTCGCGAGAAAGCGGATACCCGGCTGCCTGTCACGGAAAAATGGAAGCGTGAAAAATGCATGCGGTGATGCACCAGCAACGGGATAGATTTATCGACCGGTAAAGATACGAGGCGCCGCGCCATTTAAATGGTAATGGAAACGCGGTTTGTACATAATGTCGAGCAGAGCGTGGATCATAAATTTTGAATAGAGTCGGGTACTCGAGGTGTTACGCCACGTCGAAAGCTGCCAGGTGATATCTCAGCCACGAATAATTTGACAAATTCGAACATTTTAGATGAAAAGCGAAGAAACTGCAGCTAATTGTAAAATGTAGAAATTGTAAAAATAAGAATACAAGAATATATAACACATATTATAGCTAGAACAAGATGAAATATTAATAGACAATTTAAACTTACAAACACTGATTCTCTCTTATTTTGAATTACATTCTTGATTTTCTTTCTCGAAAAATAATTAGATATTGAAAAACGACATATATTTTTTGAAAAAAATTAATCGATTTACTGCTCGAAAAACCGCGATAATGAATTATAGAATTGTTTGGGGTTATAGATGATAATTTATTATACAATGATTTCTATTATCTCCCTCGTGAAGTTTATCGCAGGTTCCGGTGACAAGTGGAAGGATTTAAGTGAGGGACCGTGGAGATGCGGAAGAAAAAATCGACGGTTTTTGCGAATTTGCATCGTGCGCAAATCGCGCGAGCGTTAAACGCTAATAACATTAACGGTCCGGTGAGATTAACAGTTATTAAGAAACGTGAGAAAATCGATGTTCAAATAGTACGCCGCGCATACTCGGCGCTAGTCGGATATCTTAATAGGCGGGATATGAATACGGCCTCGTCGCGGCCTCACCGGTAAATCCCGTCGTTCCATCTCCGGGGCGAACGGATAAAAAGGCGAATCTTTCAAACGGGCGCACGCACGGCGCGTATATATCTCGCAGCGAGGTATATGTGTACAATATGCACATACATATACGCACGCGTGCCTGCATCCTTTCCGTACTCAACAGGCCGCGCATTCTAAAAGCCCGCGTTCTGCCCGAGTCTATCGAGAAATCGGTTCGGAAACGAAGTGAGAAAAAACTCCACGTTCGCAAGCTCGGATTAATTAGTCTTTTTCGGAGAGCGAGTCTTCCGTGCGATATTACGCGATATTGTTGACGACGGAAATCTCGAAAGGAAATTTCTATCCCACGGCGGCGCGGCGAGATGTATTCATGTATTATAGCTTTCGTGGAGAGAGCTTGCGCGAGTGAATGCGGCTAACCGTAATCCCCGGTAATATTCGAGATTCTTCGAAAGGGAGGGCCTTTCCGCGCGCGCTGGAAAATCCTGATACACGGAGCTTGTATCGAGAGCGGAAAATAATTAATTTGATACGGTCCAATGAAACGTTTACATGAAACTTATACTGGAGAGAAATTAAATTTTAGATTAAATAACATATTACGCGCGCACGCACGTTTGATCGATATGCTAAATATGTATCGCGGAAATATATTTTCGCTCGTGATATATTAATGCCAGATTTTCATTAAATATCACAGTACAACAAATTGCGATTATCGACAACATCGCTCGCCGAGAGCCAAACGCTCGCCAATGAAATCATCCTTGATGAGGCGTTATTCAGCGAATTTATAACAGGCTTAAGAACTTAAGCGGTTGAAAAGCTGCGACTGCGCAAGAGCAGCTCGTAAAATAATACCCGCGGACTAAATTCTGAACCGCGAGTTTTACGCTCGCCATGAATAAATAATTCGAGGAAGCTTTCCGAGCGCGACGACGTATCTCGGGGGAGATTTCACTTTGTTGCGGTAGAAGAGAGGAAAAAGAGAGAAAGAGTGAGGAATAGCTTCTCTTTTCCCGGAAAATCTCGTGTATATTTTCCGCGCTAACTGTAAAAGTGGCAAGTTTATTTCGGTGGCACAAACATATGAATGCACGGACACGTGCAGCGCGGCGAGATGAACGGATCACTCGTCAATGGAAACAATGAGACGCGCAAATTGCAAAAATGTTTATGCTTTATAAGCACCTATTACGCTGCTTCTTCGGTGTCGTTGTTGTTACAGCAATCCGCACATTTCCGATCGTTTGCACGGCTTCAATATAACATAACGTATGTAGTTTTAACCAGAATAACGCTGCAAATATTGTAAAAAACATGATTATCGATAATGCAGAGAAGCGTACAATGAAATTACTTTATTGCAATTTAATTAAATAAAATAATATTTTTAACACTTAGGATATTGCTCATTATATCGACGCTACTGTTCATAAACACCGTTTTATTTTGCTATCGCGGCGTAACAATCCAAATTGCACCAATAGCAAGAAAATAATCGAATTGATTTAATCGCGCTGATTTTTATCGCGCGAATGAGTTGGAACGACACACGTTTATTAAGATATCGCGCCAAGCACAGCCGTGCTTTCGGAGCGCGATTGAGAACCGCGCTTAAGAAGGCCTTTTGTGCGGCGCCCCCGTCTCGGAAGCTGCGCGAGAACGAGAAGCACCGTTCTGCACCGTGCCTGCATATAATCCTCGAAGATAAGGTCGCTTTCGCCGCCAGAAAATATATTCCGCCGTGACACGCGGGAAATTCCCGCAAGTATTAAAACTTATCTCGCGGACGTACAAAAGTGGCGGAAAGATTCTCTGGCTCGAACGGCCCGGCGACGTTTCCCGCTTGCTTCGAGGAGTAACTTTCATGAAACGTTGACGGAGCCTAAATTTTACTACTCGATTCGAGATAAACGATGCAATTCTCTTCCTCAACGTAATATTTTAATTTCCCGTTTCCAAACTTTTAACAAGTTTTGAACTGAAGTATAAATCAAAACTAAAATATTTGTGTTCGACGTGATTGCAATGCATTGACGTCGAACAACTCTGCGCGAGACTCCTGCAATCAAAATATATACATCGTGGATTGAAATAACGTTTTTTAGAAATGCCTGCCACAAAGTTTGGCATGAGTGCGATCGACAGGTATACGCAGCTCGGGCCGTGACTTACAATATGTAGGGAAACGGGGGGGGGGAGGGGGGGGGGTTGGATGATTAAAAGTCACGCAGCGTGCACGACGGACGGCGCGGCGACATACACGGTGACTTGAAGCACGACGGATGTCGAATGTCGATATCGACAAGCATTAATATCAAGCGCAAATTCGAGGTCGTTGCGCGCGACAAAACACCCCTTTCTCTCACTCCTCGTTCCCTCCGCGCCCGTCGTTGATCGCGAGATGGTTCGTTGATCGGGGAAATGTCGATAGGTGTTTGTAACTTGCAGCAGTGTTTCCGCGAGCGTGCCAATAGCATGTCGGAGACGCGGTATTATAAGATAATCGACTGCCAGCCTTTCTGCAGTGTTTCGATGACGACGTTGACGTTTAAATTGCGCCTGTACGAACGTGAGTTTCGCGTCGCGAATAGAGTGCCAATACCGTGAGCGAGATTTTCGCCAACATTAACTAGCCCGTAAAACTTTTAATCCCGCTGAGGAAAATACGAAAAATCTCTGCTCGCTCTATACCTACTTCTATTTGCGTTAAGACATTTTATTTCTTTACATTTTTCTGATAATGTATAGCTCTTTGACCCTCCATTGCCCTCGTATGAGGCAAACGTTCATATCAGAGCAAAGTTTACTAAACTTGAAATTAGTTTTCTTTATGATTGATTAAACTTCAATCCAATCTCAATCCCAATTCTCGTAGTGTGATGCTGGCTTAAGATTGTGTTAATCTGAAAAAACAACGCCGTACTAATACAGTGATACACGTATACAGGCGCGGCGCTCACACGAGAGCACTATAAAACATTCGTTTGCTGAAGCAATAGAGGGTTAAAGCTCTCCAATTTCTAATCTCAAAAAATGAAAAACTGAAATTAAATCTCAGAAATTTAATATTGATTTTATGTAATTTAAACGTGATATTGAAATATATATGATTCGATCGTCGAACTTTTATTTAAAAAATCCCGAGAATACAACAAATATTTGCGAACGGTAACTTTGCGAGCTTTCATTCAAGCTCTCATTGCAGCGGTCGTCAAGGCGAAGATTGCTTTTTTTTTTTTACTCGGGCGGGAAAGTAGTTGGATTTATCGGCGATAGAAGCGCGTTATGGCACGGACGGGGAATGGAAAAAAGAGGACGCGAGGCCGAGGGGTCGTTGGAATAGTCGAACGGACACAAAAGTGCATTGCGGACCCCTCGTTAACGCTGGGCGGAGACGACGGAGGGCCATTAGTCCGCGTAATTGGCCGTCCCGTTCGTTGTCTCCCCGTCTTCCATTCGCCCAACATTTTCCAGGCGACGCGACGCCGCACCGCCGCGGCAAACATAATATCCGCGTGGGCTTCGAAAGAGGATAAAGTGCTTACCCCGGTTTGCAGCACGGCCGGCTGGATTAATTGCCGCGCGTGTTTGAACGTACAACAGCGACGGAGGGACGAGACGGTCGCAATAAACCCCGGGTGATTTGCAGGTTTTGCGCATAGCGGGCGCGGATTGTTTTAATCCGCCGCGCGAGTGGGAAGACACAGTCTTGAAAACCGCGGTGCGCCTCGTCGCGCGACGGGACGATCATCACGGGTGACGTATCGCCGGCTTATTCATTTGCATATTACAACCAGCCTCCCACGGTTGTAATCGCGGTAATCGTAATGGCGTGCCTTCGAAATGCAACAAAGTGTACACAGAGTTATAAATTATTCCGTTAAATCAGCGCTATGTGGTGTGCAACGAGAGAGATATAGAATATTCTGTTTACGCGCGCGCGTGCGCGCGCGGGTGTAAATTATATTTATTTTATCTTTTAAATTTGACGGAGTTTAAAGCTCGATATCAAAAGCTATATATTCTATATATAAAGAGCAACTCGAAATAGCATATTATAATTAAACGCAAAAAATTGATATTGCTCGTAAAACGTCAATAAGCATAATTTTTATTTTCAAAAACCAAGATTAAAAATAGCACGGAAAATTGGTTTCGCAATTCGCTAAAGAATCTATAGCGAAATGTGTCCACTCTTTAGATAATCTATATAATTGAGATTTAAAAAAAGATAGAATATAATATAATTTACAGGGTTTTCACAAAAAGACGACTTTTGAATTACTATATTTATGCAACTGCACTACAAACATTGATGATTTTGGTATTGAACAATTCCTGACAGCCGGGAATTTGATGCTATGTGAAAACACATTCAATATGAGAGCAATCATATTCAATATAGAGTAATCTTTAATCGATATCCGGAACAATTTCATGGACTTGGCTTTCCTATTCACTGGATTTAATAGGATTTACAGGAAAAATTACAGGAATAAATTCCTGTGATTTTAATTTATGGGAATATCTGAAGAATCACATGCCAGAATAATCTTCGCACGATTGAGAATTGAAAACCAGCGTTCAAACCGTTGTAGAGGGGATTCCTACTGCAACTTTCGAAGAAATGATTAGCAGTTTCCGTAAACGTTTAGATATGGTGGTGACTGCTAATGGATTTCAATTTGAACATGTTTTTTACATAGCATCTAACTTCCAACTGTCAGGAATTATTTAACAAAATTCAACCAAAATCAATATGTACTTATGTAATGCAGTAACATAAATAGGTATAGTAATTCGAAAGTGTCGCGTCTTTTTGGGAAGATCCTGCATTGAAATCGATCACTTCGCGATCCGGGCGATCTTCGCGGCCGAAAAGCGGCACGTAGCTGCGAATGGACACCGAGCCATTATCGTGGCGGGTTTAATCGGCGCATTTTTAGCGCGGGACAAATTAATATCATAGTTGAAAGTTGGGAGGTTTGGGTTGCGCGCGACCGTCAACCATTTGATGTAAAGCGCGAAACTCGTCGTCATTAGTAAGTTTCCGTCCTCATAATAGCGTCTCTTCCGCGAAAACCTGCCAGCGAAGATGAGTCGTGTACGTGTCTACGCGAACCGATATCGAGAGTGCCGAATAGATACCGCGTGATTGTCGTACGGTGTTCAATCGATGTATGTCAGACATACGCAAAACATTCGAGCATTGACGAGTGACGATTGACCGATAAGAAACAATTTAAGCCTTGCTATCGTCATCTCGTCACAAAAAGTTCTTGAAGCGAAGATGCTTTTATTTCTCCGTGGATTCGTTTCGAGACTGAGCAACGAGTGCGAATCGACCAGTACCGAATTGCATATATATCGCGCGAATATTGTATCTCATATACATTATTATGTGTACATTATGTACACATGGTTGTTACAAGATCGTGTCTATAGTAGTCGCGATATATCTCGTACAAGTATGCGTAGCACGAAAGACGCAATAATGTTCGACTAGTGATTTCACCCTCAAGCAAGACACAGATACGAGTACGCGTATTCTGTTAGTCGCATCGCGATATTTTATCAGCTGGATATCGAGGCATTTCCAATTCTTTTCGCATGATTCTAAAGCGTCGTCTACAATGCGCGGAGCAAGAAGTAAGAGTAGGCGTAAGAAGTGAGAAGTAAATGCAAGGGTGCTAAAATAAAGGCGGAAGCGAAATAAATTATTTTTATTTCTTACTCCAACTTCAGCCCTTACGCTTATAAGCGTACTGCTGAAGTAAGAGTAAGAAATAAAAATAATTTATTTCGCTTACGCCTACTCTTACTTCTTACTCCGCTCTTACTCCGCGTATTGTAGACGACGCTTAAGGGCCAAAGCACTGACACGGTCATTCTGATAGTTAGAATACACCAAAGCTTGTGCGTTACTTACATCGACGATTACGACTGTCGTATATCGCTACGCCATGCATGTGCTTTCGCCCTTCATTACGCGCTTACGCCAGAGTAACCAGTTACGACAGTAGCCGAAAATCAGTGTACAAAATTCCAGTGCGCATGCGCGAAAAATCCATCCCACACTATAGCAGCTGATCACGCGACGTTACGTGCGTTCGTGTGACAACATAATTGAAACTGTGGTAAGAGTTTGGTTAAACTTCACATAAAATACTTCGAATTTTGGCGCGTTTTATCCAACCAAGAATATGGCGGTATGTCACGTGATCGGTACACACATCAAAGGAGTTGACGCTCACTGTAACTGGGTAAACTGTGCTTACGCATCGTAAGCGAATCGCGCTGGTGAATTGATATCGAAGGTGTCACGAATCGAGAGACGTACGACCAGCTTTTTATTGCGCAATTTTCACCCACCCCGACGGTACTTAAATCGTGCGTGCGAAATACGGTAAATCGGGAGTGCGAGGAATACGTGAGGAGAGATCGCGCGTGATTGTAATCGGTCACGAACGTGTTTACGCGCGGAGTGTCGCGAGTGTTGATCCAATGCTTCCGAGGATTACCACTTTCCATGTCCCGATTCAACGGATCGAGTGTACATACATCGTGTGGATCATCGGGAATCTCTGCGCCGCGCCGTGTTAATTAAGGTTAGCATTAAATTAATTAAAGCGATAAATTTCACCGACGTTGCGATCGTATTTTGTCCATTTACCTTCTAAATAATATAGTAACGTAATATTTTCGTTACTCTCTTTTTTGAAAGCATAAAATAAAGAAATATTTGATAGAAATGTTGGAACATGAAAAATATAGATAATAATAAAGATTCTACATAATAAATTTCAGTAATCGAGTTCGTATTACAATGTCTCTTAATTAATCAAAAAATTAGAGATTAATCCGTCAGTAATAATTTAACATAAAATTGTTTGTTAAGAATCGACACAATTGGCGAGTAAAAAATTAACGTCTTATTACGACGTTTCGACCCGGGGGATTGGGTAATTCTCAAGTAATCCTGCATGCTATAAGTTGTCACAGTATCATCGCTCTTACAAAAACATCTCAAGATTATGAAGATTCTCGCAGAAGAAATCATGAGTCGAAAGATGCTCAATGTTAACAATGGTGCTGTAGATTACTTGATGAGAATTTCGCAATATTAATGTGCATTCGCACATAGTCAGAATAATTAAAAAACGGAGCACCGAAAATAGAAGACGTCAACCAGCCGAGAGCAAACAAGCAACATCGCCAATTGTGTCGATTTTTAACAAGCACATTCTCTTAATTAACTTCTAAATGCGCTACAATGAAATAATATTAGGTATATATATATATATATATATATATATATATATATATCTTTGCTTTTCGAATTTATATATTTAATTATATTTTGATGAAGAGAAAGACTCAGATTCTCATAATATAATATTCGAAAATATATTTCTTTGAGAGATATTTTTTCAGGAACATTTGACAAACATATTGCAAATTTAACACTCTTATGGCTCGTGAATTTTTATATTTGTGTCAATGCTTTAATTGCATGTTATGAATCGTTCTACCGTATAAATTCTCTGTACGAGCCGTTGTAATTTCTCGTATGAGATGAAAAAAAAAAAATGGAAAAGCGCATATCAAAGCGAGGAAAGCGTGATGATTACCGTAAAATCGCCATTCGCTCGATCTCATTTTCGGCGCGTAATAAAGTGGTTTTCATACTTCGTGGCTCCTTCCAGGAGGAACGGCGCAATTCATTCGAAACGGCGGCGACAAACCGCCGATCAAACTGCGTTTAACCAAAGACGCTCCATTGATTTGTGACGATCCATCCGATCGCGAGGTATCTCTCGGTTCAGCTCGGTGACGCATAAAAGTTCCCAAGCTTTTGCGCGTTCTCTCAGCTCCCCGTCGCGGTCGCCGATAAACGACGAAAGTTCCAGCAGGTTGCAGTTTCCAGCCAGTCAGGCGAATCCGTGGCTGCGGCGCGGCGGTGGCGAGTTCACGAATCGGTCGCAGGTTCCCATGCCATTACTTCGCCTCGCATTACTTTTGCCTCCGACTAGGCAGAAAGCGGGACACACGCTCACACGATCGTTTCTTTATAAAGAGAGTTTATCTTATCGCGTATATACTACGTAGGCGAATTGATATATCTGTTCTGGCGTGAGAGATGCTGCGCGAGAAAATGCAATTTTGCGAGGGCATGTGTTACGTCGCGGATATATACGTAATTCTGCAGGATAGATTTATATAGGTATATAACTTATATAAAAATAAATTTAAAAAAAGAAAAGAGATATTTAATTTTTGTTAAATAATGTCAAATAATTCTTCTTTGTATATATACGCAATATATGTGAGAGATAAATTGAATAGATTCATTCTCTCTGTTTTTATCTCACAATCAGAGAAGCGAATATAAATAACTCAATTAATTAATAAAGAGAAGATGCCATTTTCGGTCGGGCTAGATATCCTGGCCTAATAATAATATTTCTGCAGTGTGAATTTTGTATACTTTTTCCAACTTGGTAAATTGCGTAATCTAAATAACTGTCGCTACGATATCTATTGACACATGAAAAATAAATTTGATATAGGTATCTTAAAAATATTGTGGATATTACAGTTGATATTTATTATATGTATATTTATTTTTGCTGTATAGTAATTATTTAATGCTTTTAATATGTCATTAATTATTATAAATTTCATATTTACTGCTGTTTTTATGTGAAGGGAGGATAATAATACTCGGCATTTTCAATTGATTTCTGATTCCTTATTAAAGACTTCGCAATGAGGAGCGACACACTCTCTTTCTCCCTCTCTCTCCGGAACGGTACTTACGTCCGCGTCGCAGGTATTATATTAACATTTTATTAAACGTAGTCTCCCCGATCCGACCATCGTCGGTGAGTTAAAGCGACTGATTTGCATAGTCATGCCACGTTATAAGCTCGGAAAGCCGCGCCCGGCAACCGTCGTCGCTTTGCTCATCGTCTCGCGTTGTTGGTCTGCCGCTAGTTCGTATCTACGCTCGGCGAATACTCGCATTACAATACCGTTTGCAACTAGCGCGTGACTTATTACTCCGAGCCGAGAAGTCATTCCGGAGTTCAAGCGCTCCACCCATCCGGCAGCTGCCACGATGGCAGCTTCGAGACCGCGATTAGGGTTGCTGCGTGTCGAGGCAATCTCTGCATCGGCGACGATATCAGAAGGAAGTCGTAACTGTTGAAACACGATCCTCAATAAAATGGTCGCAAAATTCATTGCGCATTTTTATTCATGAACTTGGATTTGTTTGACTCGCCATAATTTTGATGGAATTTTGGTGTTACTATGCGTTACTACATTATAAATTATATATAACACGTAGTAACACTGTGGTTGATTAATTGCTGTTTGTTCTTTACCAAAGCTGTACAGATTCGTTAAGTCTGAGAGACCTCATATTCACGATGATAATAATTGACAGCAAAGTCGGCAGAACATTACCAATAATTGGTCTCAAAATAGTAAATGAAGATGTTCTTAAAGCTGAGATCTTTGCTGAAATCGCGGAGCGTCAAAACTGAAGCCTCAGCACTTTTTTTCTCAAATGCTGGAGTACCGTTAACGTCTTAAAATCGAATCGCTTCCGCGAAATGGGCTTCCGACGAAAGTTCCGATGGGAACTTCGCCCTTTGCCACCATTGTCGAGAAGAGGGCGGCTGTTTTTCGAAGCGTGAATTTAATCGAGCTTCCCATCGACCGGCCGGATAGACTTAAACGACCAGATCCGCCGTCTTCCTGGTACATAAATCCCGCGGCGATCCTCTTCCACGTCAGGCTGTAACCCTGAATGCGCTCTCGCGAGATACGCTTCACTACCACTCTGGGTGAGCGCAGGTGGTGTTATGCCCCGCAACGGTTTCTCGGCGGACGGCGGACTTACCGCGTGTGTCCGCGTTCGGAAATTGCTTGTCCGCGGTCGCCGACACCCACTCGAAATACGACACCCTCTGAGTATGATGGATTTTCGTTTTCGGTAACCCGTAACAGCGAGAAGTCCAGTTTATAATGACCATATCGCATTTTTATTGGACAATTAATATGAAAATTTCGTAAAATATAATCATTTTATAAATAAGTTGAAATTTATGAATTTTATATTCTAAATATACAGGGTGTCCCCAAATTAAATGTTAAAACTTCGGGAGCGTGTAGGGGATCGATAAACTAAGAAAAAAAAGTTCTTTAGAGATTTGCTCGTTTTTGCTTCCTTTTGGAGAAAATCGCAAAAAACCGGTTTTTATTTTTTTATTTATTTATTACTTATTTATTCACATTTTGCTTCCTTAATGAAGGTATTGTTCAAAATGTTGGCCTCTTGCAGCAATGCAAGCGTTGCATCTAGCACTCATAGCTCATACTGCAGCCAGACAATGTTCTGGTAATATTGTATTTGGTGAACTGCAGCCACGATACAGCCACTGTCTCAGCTGCTGTCTTGAGTCGATTGGTAACGAATAAACTTTTCAGGCAGAGCTACTCAAGCCTCAAGCCTGGCTGGACATAAATTATCCACAACGATAGATTGGATAGTTTATGTGGAGGAGCACAATACTTTGGCCACCCCGGCGATCACCCGATCTGACACCCATGGATTTTTTTTTGTGGGGAACTCTGCAACAAGACTGATTCGTTGCCAGTTGACTCAAGAGAGCAGCTGAGAGACCGAATCGTGGCTGCAGTTCACCAAATATCACCAGAACAGTATCACAACACGAGTTGTCAGTGCTAGGCAATGCTTGCATTGCTGCAAGAGGCCAACATATTGAACAATACCTTCATTAAGAAAATAAAAATGTGAATAAATGAGTAATAAATAAGTGAAGAAATGCAAACTGTTTTTTGCGATTTTCTCAAAAAGGAAGCAAAAGCAAAAATGAGCAAATCTCTAAAGGACTTTTTTTCTTACTTTATTGATCCCCTACACGCTCCCGAAGTTTTGACATTTAATTTGGGAACACCCTGTATATAATTTTATATGAATTTGTGAAATTAATATATAATAAATATTAATATCTAACTATGTAAAGTTTGAAATAATACAAAACCAAGAATTAAACGTAAGTTGATCTTAGAAGATTCTATAGGAATGTCTGAAATTCTCTTAGTTTATTCATATATATATATATATAATTATATATATATTATAAATATAGTGGTTCTTATATAATTATATATATATATATATAATTATATATATATAATTATATATATATTATAAATATAGTGGTTCTTATTCTTTTCAATATATTTTTCCTTGTTTAAGATTAAGAAAAAATATGTTAACGCTAGGCCGCGGAAATTGTGTGAATAACTTTTACCAGTGACCGGCTCTTTGTCAAGAATTGACAAGAAGTAACTTTTGCTATGTATGTAAAGAAATTAAATAACTGAATATCTGAAAAGTAAGAAGGTTGAACCAAGTAATAAATAAATAAATATGTATATATGTATACACGCCAGTATGGTGTCAGCGGCCGTTAACGGTCGGCACACAAATGACGCCAATGTGGCGTCATCGGTCATTAAAATGTTAATACTCTCTATTTCTAGTAATCAAATGTCAGAGAGCAAGTTAAAGAATATATTTTATTTGTCAAAATGAGAGAGAGAATTAACAGAAAATGATTCTAGTGAACTACAACATCGAGAAATTAATACTCTGAATATTTTCTCTCGATGCCTTTACAAAAACTATCGTTGCATTCCTTTGATATCTTAAACAAGGACGGATTAAATGATCGAAATGCAGAACTTCGCGGAGAATCCATTACCGAGTTCTTCTTTAGAGCGAATTTTTCTCTAGAGTTACCCTTTTAAAAAGTTGGAAGCCGATGGTAATGTCAACAATCAATTACCCTTCCAATCGTCACCGCCACGCAATCTGAAATGGATCTGGATCCGCAGCACTTCGTCATTAACCTCCTCTCTGGGCGATGAATAAAAGTTCTTTGTTTCTGCGCGCCGAGTTCCTGTTGTTGCGTTTTGCCTATTAGTCATCACGATTGTTTTCGAGAGAGAAAAAAACTGTCGGCTTGTTATTGTTCTCCTCGACTGTCGTGAAAAAACACCTTTAAACATAACTCGTCGCAGCTCGGCAGCTCGCTGCAATCAGCGCGTTACTGTGCTCTTTATTCGAACCTCTTTTCTCTCTCAATTTGCGATTTTATTCTTCGACGCGAATATATGCAGTTACGTGCTGTTATGTCGCTTGATTAAGCACCACAAGCAGGTTTCGAGGTATTTAGATAAACACAAAAAATCGCATGTAATACTTATGTGTTCTGTGTGAATATAACTTAATGTACTTAATACAAAACTAATATAAATATAATACGAAGCGAATTTCTTTGCCGTGAATAATTGAACGGTTATGAAACGAGGACAACATCTTTGTCGTGAGTCGGATTCGTTATTCTTCTCGTCATGCGGTTCTCTCGGACGTCTCCATTACTGACGTACAATTAGGCGAGAGTGTAAGCGGGTCGACGTTTGTTTCTGCTGCTAATTGCCGACGAGCGTTTGACGTAACGGGAGCAGCGCGAGATCTCGTGTCTCGAAAACCGCGCGCAAACTTACACGAATCGACAAAACACTCCAATATATTTCTCTATACTCTTTCGAGGTCACTTAATATATCTTATGAAAGAGATAATTTTTTAGAAGGGTTTATCCAAAAATCGAAAAGGCTATAGGTATACAATTTAAAATAAAGTATATTATCGCAACAATTTCTAATCTCTATTGGACGTATAGAAAATAATCTACTTAAATGTGCATTTTGTACAAAAAAATTGCAGAATATGTAATCTTTCCAAAATTAAATTACACAAGAAAAAGGAAGAGAGCTTAAAGCTAATTCTATATTATAATTTACAAAAGATCTATTTTGTCGTTTTTAAATTACTCATATCCGAACCACTATGTTTACGAGTTCTACGGATGAAGGGTTAAAAACGCATTATATGTCCCTGCGCGACTTCCTTCATTCCTCCGTTGCTCCTTGTTTCTCGTGTCTTTCTAAAGTTGGTCGCACGTCTTCCTCTCATTATCCTGTCGCAAGGCTTCTCCCGTGCTACCCACGCACGACAGGGAGGACCCGTTGGCGAACGTTAATGCCCGTATAACAGTATTTATTGCCCAAGCTTCGTCTTTCTTTTTCTCTTTCTCGATCGTCTCTCCTCCACCCATAAATACATACGCACAATACGTCGTTAGGCGATCGCCCGGCCCCGGAAATAGACCGTGACCGAGTGCTGCACCCGAGACAATCCCCGGAAGAGCGTTCAGACGACCACCACTACAACACCATCATCACCACCACCACTACCACCACCACCACCGGAAGGTTAACCACCGACAACGTGCGTACCTGTACGCGCGCAGGAGCACAAGTCTCTCTTTTCTCTTTCTCTTTCTCTCTCTCTCTCTCTCACTTCTCCTCTTTCTCCTCCTCGTCTTCCCTTATCTCCGGCTTTCTGGATCGCCTAACGGAAGCCCGTATTAAGTTACGCTCTAAAGATACCGCTGGCCATCTCGTGACGATGATATTCGCTAGGCGAACCGCGCTCGTGCGATCAGCAGCAGTAGCCGCGTCCGCCTGATTATTGCGGATGGGATAATACCGTCGTCGTATCGGAGTCGAGTAGCTCTAATGCGACGGGCCTCTTTTTAAATGGCATTTCGTTTGTTACGTTACCGGTTACACTACCGATAGTGAAACTATGCCGAGCGGTAACTATATCGCGAATACGCGTCGGCTGTTATGGAATTAACTTCCGCTGGATATTAGTTAAAAAGGTTTATGAAGTTAGCAATATTTTCGGAAATAAAATTTCGCACGAATAATTTAAATCTTGTTAGAATTTAAAATTGTTTTACATTAAAAATTATTAAAGTAAATATCAGTAAAAGGAGAAAGATGGAGAGAGGGGAGCGAGTGGGATTTGTTGTTGTAAACGTGTAATTTCGCCAATTATAGCGGTTTCTCTTAGCCGGGGAGATATAGAACAAATAGAACGCACATTGTGAAGAAGTGTTCCAAGACATTAGGGCTGAGCTGCGATCTAGGCGCGCTACTAAAAGGTAATCGCGAAATAATACATAGCGGAATTACATTCCGCTGCACGGGGCCGTGCAGCTTTTGCCGGTGTATTATTACGAATCGCCCGGAGAAACATTGCGCCGTAGTAACACCTATTTCCAACGTAGAGAACGAAAGAGCGTCCGTCCGCGCCCTTGTTCTTAATTAGCACCCTGGAGGGATGCTTATTACCTCTCATTGTGTACCTCGACGCGAAAGGGACGCTGATAGCTGGGACGCGAAATCCGTGCCAGAGGACGAACGCTGTGCGGGCTGCAATTTCTTGCTTCAGCAGCAACACTCTTCAGCGCTCGTTACTCTATGTGCAATGTATATATACGTTTTGTTAAAACATAAGCGCGCCTCGTAATTTTCTCTGAACGCGCGATACTCTCGTATAATTGTGTGAGAAACGTATAATTGTGCAATCAATGATCGAACTCGCAAAATGCATCACGTACGTGCCATGCTCGTCGATCGTTCCCGTTCATCCGATCGAATTCCGTTCATCCGTCAAGATAAGCCGCACGTATAGGTATATAAGCTTGCGCGAGTAACCGCACTTTCGCATTTATCGCGTCACTTACCCCACTCTGATAAGACTCCCCTTCCTGTTATCTCGCTGACAACGTCGACTCGTCACGCGATTCCAACATGGCCCGGCAGCACGTCGGCGTCGTCGTGTAATCGGGCAGCACGATAATTATTATAAACGTGTTTAATCGGCGCAGGTGCATTCTAAAAGAGGCTGTCATCATGATCGATGAAGACGGCACTAACTTCAAACGGTTGCTGAAGAGGAAGAGCGAGACGACGCATCGTTAATTAATTTCTTCTCGTCTACGTACCTCGCGGCTTTATATTTACTGTCGGTTTTATTACGGCGGCCGTGCGCGCTCGCGCGTACTAGTCCCCTAATTAATATAGGAGAGCCTGTGTCTTGGATCGACGCATGCACAAGTGCCGCCGTCGCGTCGCCGCAATCTCTACTTCTTTCCGCTCGGTGTTTAATGTCGACGTGCGTCGAGCTCTGAGAGCCCTGAGAGACTCGCCACGCCGCGCCGCGCACCGTGCACCGTGCAGCTCCCGATACACCACCGGGCGTAATGCGTGTGTTATTACGTTTATCATATACGTAGATTTACCCGAGGCGAGGCGAGAGTGTGCATGCACAAGTCGCGTGATGGTAGAGAAACAATTTCTTATCCCGGGTCCTAATTAATGCGCGCCGCGGTGGAACGCCGCGCCGCGGCTGGCCGGGATCTTGATCGAAGACGCCGTCGCTGGCGTCTGTGTGTATGTGTGCGGTCGCGCGGGCGAATTAAACATTGTTGCTAAATTAATGCCGCCTATCCGTGTAATTAATGCCCGACGCAGCCGGACATTTTTCGCCGGGATATCTCGTGTCGAGCAAAGCATAGCACGGGGCGTCATGTTGCTTGCGTTATCGCGGTCGAACTCGTGCAGCGTGTCTGCAGCGTAATACTACCCGCACAGCGCGTTTGCCATTAAACTCGTTCCAATTTAATTAAAGTTTGTGTTTCGATGCGGCGCGGCGTTTCAAATCCACAATGTGTAGATTAAACCTTTCAGTTTAGAGTACAATGTTTAACGAAATCCCATTCTATAGATGCCATACGCATTTATCATCCTAACATCAGGCTTTATCTCAAGTTATATTGAAAGTAATAAAGTATCGTTTCAACTTTATTTTCAAGACTTATCAGAAATATAAATTCTGTTTTCAAGCACAAGTTGTTCTCCTTTTTTAATAGTCAGAATGCTTGAAAATTTTATTATATTTATAGCAGATTTGTGATCTATCCAACTTTCGCTTACACATGCACCTGTAACATTCGCGCGAAACAATTATGGAGAACTGAACGTTGAAAATCAGTCACTCTTGCGGCGGCATTCCGGCAACTTCAACCGCACTGCATTAACATTCAGCGGACGGTGCCGCGTCGCGACGGCACTATTCTAAATTACTCGAACAGGAAATCGCAACTGGGTCAAATCGCCAAACGCAGTAACGGCTAGTGGGTTGTCCAAAAATTGTGCGAGAAAACACGGTGCGGAAGAAGCGTGTTCGCGCAGATGTACTTGTGATAGTTGTTTTACTTCCGCGGGTAGTAAAACAATTTTTTAACTCCAGAATGTACACGCATACTCACACACATACTCATATATACGTACACCATATACATATATACATATAGTATCAATTGGTACATATGTATATGTATATTGTATATGTATATACATGAGTAAATGAGGAAGAGTGAGGGTGAAGGTGCAGGGAATGATTCTGGCAACTTCCCGTGTGAGAAGTTTCGGGCGCGCCCGAAGGCGCGGTTTTCCGGAGGAACTGCTTAACTATAACGCATCTACAACGCTATTCGTATATGCAAGTAGTAGACTGCGCTTCTGTTCTCTCTCTCACTTTCTCACTTTGGAGTTCCGTACTTCGTTACGGAACTTGGACGCTCGTCTTTCCGAAGTCGCTACGGGCTTTGTTTTCAGTTAACTTGCGGAGTAACCGCCGAAAGTTGAAGCACCGCGCGAGTTTAAGAGGCCGCCGCCACCATGTCGGCGACGTGACGTAAACTTGAGAGTTTCTTCCGGTTATTCCGATTATTCGCGTTACGAGAATTAAGTTATGGATGTACAGAATGTTTATTATGCCGCGTTATAATGGAATAGGCAAGATATTTGTATGTTACTTTAAATTGCATTCATTTTTTATTTGTATGTTGAAAATCTTGGATTCTTTAATAAATATAACCTTAAATATAAATATATAATAACTTTAATAAATAACTTAATATTTTTATTAAAAATTTAAAAAAGTAAGATAAAAAATATTACTTATTTAATTAGAAAACTAAATTTCCAATAAAAATTAGGATTCTGAAGGATTATAAATTTCAAAAGTTACGAGATTTCTTTAACAATGAAAGAATTTTAGGAATTGTGAATATTAAACTTAGAAATTTAAATAGAAAGTAATACGCATGAATAAAAGTGCAATTAGATTAGCTTAATGAAAAATGCGGGTGTAAGTGAATCAACAAGACCTCATATCAAATTAGAAACATTTTGAAGATAATCGAGAAAACAGTAATATCATTGTTATCAAGTAAATATGCGAGAATACCTCGCGGAAAACAACTCGTTTAGCTCATATTTGAAAAATGGAGCGTAATCGTGGCGTGTAAGTGTATGGGATTAAGTTTCATCATTCAGCAGCAGTGAGAGATTTATGCTCAGTTCGGGGTTAAGATAGCAACTATTCTGTAGGCGTCTGTCCTAATTCCGGATATAATTGCTTTTCTCTCGGGCATTTAACTGGGACGGGTGGTTGAGGAGGTATCTCGCGGCGCAGTGTGAAAATTCAGGGCGTGGGCGAGAAATGCCAAGACAATACGTTTCATTGCGCGCAACGCGGACGAGCAGCTCGACGTAGATGAAGATTATGCCAGTAATCTTTTAATTACCTCCTTTTATTTTTTTTCTTCTCCATTGTTGCTTTAAAGAGGGGGCCGCCAGAGATGCACTATAATATAATGGAATATGCACGCTCTTCCCGACAATGAGCCATTTGTGAAATGCGTGTGTAGAGCGAGCCTTAAAAAGAACTGCTGAGATTCAGCAACAAAGGCATCAATTATTTACTTTAATGAGTTTAACGTTGACCTAAAAAAGTCAATTATTATTAATATTTTATGTTTACGGGAGAATAGATGGAAAATATTAAAAGCATAGAATAATAAAATGTTTTCATCTTTTCATATATATTATATTTCTATAAAAACATAGTTGTAACTGTAATCTGTATTTTCCTGTTCCAGGTATGTGATTGAAAGAAGCTTTCATGGGATATACGCGGTGAGCGAATTATTGTAGTTTTTATTATTGCATGTTGTATCGTTATTTCTTTCGATCTGAATAATGTATGTTCGACCAGTATGATGTAACATAAATATTTCAAACTTTAGGTCGAAATTATGAATGATGTTTGATATTCTTTCTTTTGTTACCGCAAGAATCCTCTGTAATCCTTGCACAACACGTTTCATGACGGTTTAATTTCGAATTTGGCACAGTTTCAATGGCATTCGCCGTCTCACGTGGAGAAGCCTTTATGGTTCAATTTTCTGCCACAACGTATGAATACTCGGGCTTTAACCGCCGACCACTCACAACCGATTTCATCAGTTTTTATCTCCGTGATATGTGAAAAGCGCACCGATTTCCAAGTTTTGTATACGAAAACGCTTTGTCAGTTTTTGAAAACAGGCATTAGTATTGTAATTTTAATATGTTTAAACCACGAAAATTGGAATTGCTAATAAAATTGTGCTATAAATTTAGAATGCAGTCTAAAATACAAATTTAATATTAAAATAACAGTAGTATCTAAATAATAATAATAATATAAGGTAAGACTTCCGAATAGCCCCTACCTCCAAATTTAATGAAACTTGCAGCAATTGTAGAGCATTAAAGAACACGCCACTAGATTGTCTATAAATTAGAATGAAAGTTTTGAATTTTTGACGCCAATTTCTCTGTTCCTATTTGTGTCCGTACAAAATCCTTTATGGTATGAACGTGTCCTCTAATGGTCAACAATTGCTGCAAGCTTCATCAAATTCGGAGGTAGGGGCTATTCGGAAGTTGAGCCTAATATAATTATAATGCAATAACTGGCTTATACTTATACGTAAGATATCTGGATTTAGGTATCTACCTCTTTCAAGTTACTACGTATCTTAAAATTTATAAAGCAACAATAGAAAAAAATACTAATTATTTTTAAGTAGATTTTTAATTTTATTATTATTTAATTAATGAATAACTAAAATTCGAAACTTTATTAATAATGGTTCTCTCTAGACTCTAGACGCATGTCCCATCGTGCAAACTTTCGTGCTACGCAGAAAACGTCCAGCCGAATAATATGTTTAATTAAGCACGTTTTTCGCGTAGACACTTTTTTCACATGCGAAAAAATACGTACGATTTTTTATACCGATCTTCATTTCGAGGTAAATGCGCGTCTAACCCCTTTTCGGTTTTTTTCCCATTTCCGCGCTTATATACCATATGACAAGCTCAATGACGCGAGAGAGTATCGGATATCTTCCTGGGTTTTTTTTTTTTTTGTCACGACCACCCATGCGTTTCAATATTTTCGTCTAGAGCAACATTGCTTCCTGTGCATAGCACTCGAGAGCCATGCATCGCGTATATATGTGTGCACTCGTCATGCCGCACTTGAACTTGCATTCCGCGCGTGCCACTCCCTGGTTTCCGCGCAGGCACTTCCTTTAACCTTCCCAGCGAAACCCGATTTTCATTTCGCGGGTGACATGTCGAGTCGAGTGACGCCGAGAGCTACACTGGTGGAATTAAAAATACATAAATTACGAGAAAGAGAAAAGTGAAGATAGAAAAGCACTTTTATTAGCATTTTAGGAGAATTTTTCGAAAACGCGCTTACAGTATAAAAATACAAGGGAATTTATAGTAAATATTGGGATTCAAATTTGAATAAAATAAAATTTTCAAGATTCTTTTTACAATTGTAATATTATGAATGTACGCAAAGTCGATAATCTGTTAGAAAACTAGCGTTTAAAAATTACACAATAATAAAAGGATCATTCTAAAAAATAGCAATATAATTATTTCAAGGCGGTCTCAGTGTAGCTTATAAGCATGATTCATGATTAATTTCCTAATTTGGAATAATAATTTGATTGATCGAAATTTAATTCCGTCTCCAATGACGTTCTCCAATTTTGTGCATAAACTGATGGCGTAATTTTGATAAATTATTACTGCAATATTAATCCGGTTTGCCTGCCGGATTGTGAATTGCAAATATAGACGGATATAATCAATTACATTAGCAACTAATTAATCTTGAACCGTGCGCGCATTCACGTATCGGTATGATTAAATACGCAGTCACGTCCAACGGGGGGAATTAAAACTCAATAATTTCCTTGTTATCGTAAATCTACATGAGATACTAGAAGAAAACAAGTGTCACGTCGCAAACTGCAATATTATCGGAGCAACGGAATCGGGCACATGTAACTTGGAGATGAAATATGTTACAATAATAAAAAATAATTTAAAAATTTTGATTTTAAATTTACTCTGTTTCTGTATATTTTATAAACCAAAGGGGCTCTCGCGCACTATTAAAAAATTAACATGATCCTTGGACATTATTCACGTCACGCGGCGCAAATAATAGGATCGAAAAATGATAAAGTTTAAATTTGTATTCGTGTTTCGACACCAGCGAGACGTAAATATATGCCGGCGCGATGCGCCGCGCCGGCATGATGTATTATCGGGACCGTCCGGGAACGCGACACCGGAACATCTATCACGACGGGCAGGGAGGGCCTATAGGAGATCTTCGGGTATTATCGAACAACGCCATTGTCCACGTTTATAATGATTGCCGAACGAATTGGCCGGCGGCGATGTATTTTGTCGCCCGGTCCGGCCCGGTCCGGCCCGGCAACGCTGAACGCACACGCGCGCAGCTGGCCGCATGTAACGAAACGAGCCTCGGGGTCAGTATACCCTATTTTTAAGCAGCCTTCATTTATCACGCTACCGTAAACAACCCATGCGATCCGTGATTCAATTTGAAACACGACGCGCATTATAGATTGGTTGCCAGCCAGTTCATTCCGTCTCGGATTCGATCTCGCTATAATGGCCGCGATCGAGGGGACCGCGCATTAGTATTACGAATTACGACTGATACGGAAGGGAAGGTAGAGCGAGCAGTGGCGGACAGCATTTATTTCCTCTTGAGAATATTTTCTTGAATGATATAATTATCAAGATACTTTTTATATTTTGTTTCGCAAATAGATTTAGATATTATCAGCAATATTTCTTTCGAGTTGCATAATATAATTTAATGTACGTATGTGTGTGTATATATATCTAAAAACGAATAAATAAATAAAATGATATTTAAGTCCTAAAATAAAACGTCCGATTATGTGGCTGACAAGCTTAATGAGCTTCTCATATCGCTATCTTTTCTAATTATTACGATAGAAGATATCCCTTCTTAATTATCTCAAAATCGCGTTTTCCGGCTACTTCTCTCTTTCAGACACGCGTATCATGAAACGTGCTCATGTGAGAATCGGCGTTTGTCTTCGTCCAAGAGTTCGCTCGACAATTCTTGTTAGTGTTGTCGGCACGCCACATGTCGTGTCGCTCGCTCGCGGACTCACTGGCTCGTGTTAATAATCCACGGAAGCGTGCGCTATCGCCAAAGCGAATACCGGACCTAACGCTAATTTAAATATTAAGCCATGCGAGGCCGATGCTAATAACAGCGGCGGCTTCGCGTATGCGCGCGCGCGCGTGTGTGTGTGTACGGCATTCCCTCCCGCAACAGTTACATTTACATAATTGTATTTTTATCTTTTTTTTTTCTCCCTGTGTTTATCCTCCCCTTCCGGGTGTAGCGGATAACGAAGACCCCCCTTCCCCCTCCCACCCCTCCGCGCCGTTCGTTTCTCGGTTTATCGCTGAGCTTTTGGAGGGCGAGACCTCTCGTCTGCGTGCTGTCAAATGTATTGCACGTGACACGATTCTCGTATGCAGTTGTCCCGTTACTTGACGAAAAAATTTTAAACTTGAATCACGTTAATTTACGAGGAATGCCTATATAGGATTCTGATAATATTAGATTCTGCAAAATGTTTAAAATCGATTTTCAATCTCGTGAGATATATAAGCGTAAGGTAAAAGAAATAAACCGATAAGATATTGCTAAAGTGCAGTCGGTCATGAGATATTCGATTTCGTCATTAATAATAACAATCTTAATAATAATCGCATCCATTCTTATTGAAGTGTCGCGATTGGGATCTCGTGATCGAAGTAGCCGCATTCCTCTTCGGATGTGCGAGCGGGAGAACCAATCCTCGCCATTGATCTTGTCATATTCTCATTGTGTCAGTCTGGAAAGCTCATTAATATCTCGTGACATTACATGATCACATCGGCACATCAAATGGCATCGAGATAAGTAATCTGTCAATTATCGGTCCCGTTGTTCGTTCTAGACAGCGTGATAGTGTTTCATCGCGATACCACGATCTCGTCGCGCGTCATACAAGTGAACGGCGGCGAGGCTTCTGTAGGTTTAACTATATCTTACTATTTTATTTTATATAACATAAGTATATTTTGTACGACATTCTAAGTTTGTAAAGATCTTAAAAATTATAATAAAGGCTGCTTCGTTTAATATGTTTTTTCTTCAGAAGGATGATTCTCATATTGCGACATTAATTGTGAACGATTCGCGAGCTTTGTACAAAAGCGGCCTGATTGCGATCCGATGTGTCGAGCCACGTTGACAAATTCATTAGTTTTCATTTCGACGATCGTGAGTGGAACGTTTTACTGTCCCCTCGTTTCCCTTCTCTTTTCGAGCGTATATCACGGCCGTATTTAATGCGCATTAAGCGAGTTTCGCATTGTGTTGTATCCACGGGGATGGGCGTAACCGGCCATCAGCAGCGGTATTAAAGACAAATCCTTCCGGTATCCGGTAACTACGATTGCATATGAAATAACGGCCGGGCGAGCAGTCGTGCGATCCTTTCGATATTGATGGACGACAGTTTGCGTGCGGTACAATCGTTTTTCAATCGCCGCGCATCCCGCGGAGATCGCCCATCGGTTACATGTGCGCCGCGCCCGCGCCGCGCCGCGACAAGACACAATATGGAACAAATCCTGGAATCGGTGGATATCAATTTGCGCGGAATTACGATCGGGCGACATCGATCGGCGAAATTATACCTCGCGGCCGACCTCGCTCTCCAGGACACGAGACCACTAATTAACGTCGGAACACAGGGATTCTTCTGATAAATAAAATACCTCTTCATCTTCATGCGAGATATTAGGTAGGTATATGAGACACGCATATGCAATGTGGCAACTTTCGACATTTAACGTACGACGCGATTCGAATAAGCATTTGAAATCTCAGAGTAAATGTCTTACTTAAATTAGTCAAAATTTCTTATTTCACAGTTGTTTATTTTTATCATGTTAAAAAGAATAATGAGAAAGAGAGAGAAAAAGCCATCATTAGAGCTTGGTAAGCAAAATTCACGAATCTACATATATGGATAACAAAATTATATTTTACAACAAAAAAACTTTAACAAAGTCGAAGTTACAGTTTGAGTTATTTAACATTTATAAAATATTGCTGCACGTAGTTTTTTTTAAATAAATATTTTGGCCTTTAATTTTGATAAGATACATAATTTGTTCTCAACTTTCGCACGTATAAACTGGCAAATTGTCTTTGCTTACTGCTTTCTATCACAAGAGAGATATATTTTCCGAGAATGATTTGTTACCAATTTCGCCCAGAAACAATCGCGACGAGATGAGAATAATCGAGCGGCAGGAAGTTCAGCGCGTTATAAACGCGCGGAAATGAAACGCGTCTGCGATTGTGGGACTTTAGCCTTTGTTTCTAACATAGAGATATTGAGAGAAAGCACCTAAATGAACCTCCCGGTGAATGAATCGTAAGCTGAATACATGCGCATAAAACCGGCAAATACTAAATGTTAGCTGGTGTATAAGCGTGTATACGTACGATTGCACGATTAAAGTTACCGGCATATTTGACTTTCGATTTCTTCTTTGACAGCGGAATGAATAATCGGTGAAACTTGAAAATATTCTTGTAATACGTCTACTGACATTTTTTAATAAAAATTACGAATGATATGGTTTCAAAGTTATAAATGACAATATCTCGGAACGAGATACGTGTTACTCGGCGATACTCGTTGCTTGTTGGTCCTCGTCTGTCGATTAATCTTGCGAAACATTTTTTTCATCGAGGAAAGCAGCCATGGCTATCGATACGTGTGCAAGATACACTTTGCGACATCGTGCAAAAAAGGAACGAGTCGTCTTGGGATCGTGTCCCTTCGTCATGCCACGATGTGTACGACGCGACGTGTAGATCGCTCGGCTTTATCTGATGCAACCGCGACATCTCGTCGTCGATCCTGCCGAGCGTCGCGGTCGCACCGCCGCGCGCCGCGCCGGATGGACGTGTCTCGTGCGAGTGGAAGCCGTCGATTGTGGACAGACAGATCGAACGAAAGACGAGAAAAGGCGGCAATTAATCTCATCGACGCTGAGCGTCGCGACGTTAATTAATCTAATATAGCTTCAATGTTATAATTAGCTCGTTCATGCATCAATTGATACTTATAATTAATCCTTCTAGTCGTTTATGAAATCAGTAGCGACGCGGCTGCTTTCGACGTGACGATTTATTATGTCGCTTCTGAGCGCGTGCAGTGTGATTCATGACGAATATGTAAAATATTAAGAAAAGAACATTGTTGCATAAATTTTAAATACGATATTTTGTGGAGAAATTGTCGAGCAAGATTGTTCATTTTTTAATATGACATTAAGCGTTATCTTGAAAGTTAAAGAAATAAAAATTCAGTTGAAGTAAAATTCGCTTAAAATGAAATAAAAAATAAAGATGTTATCGTTACCTCCAATCATTGAAATTTAATTCGTGAAAGAAGAAAAATTTACGACATATCATAATTCAAGATCTATTCCGCTCATCGTCTTATAAAGATTTCTTCTGCCTGCTATGTAAGCAAAGAAAGTCTTCTGTTAATATTTCATAATTATCTCTACAATCTTTATAGTCCTTTTCTCTCTTTCTCTGTCTCGAAGACATTTTGAAAAATTTCTGACGTCAATTAAAAGCGCGCAACTTGATTTCGCGATCATCACTGGTACACAGAAAAAAAAAAATTCTTGATTTTAAAATATCTAGTTTTAACGTGAAAATCTTGAAATAAGATTATATTGCGTTAAACGAAGAAAATTAGCGTTAAACGAAGAATTATATAGTTAAACCAAGAAATTATTCCATGATAGAATGCATGCATGATAAATCAATATATGTGATTTATCCAGGATTAAATGTCAAAACCTAATCTGTTCCAGTCAATATATTTTAAGGCAGCGGATCTATGAAATGTGATATATGTAATAATGTATTGTGGTAATTTAAAAGAAACATCTCTGCCACATATTTGACGTAATTGTCATAGATCCGTTACCTAAACTATAAAAATTTATTCATTACTCACCGACCGATGCGCAACGTCGCTACGATAATTCTGTAACAAGCAAAATATAAAGTCTAAATTAAAGTAGAGCAGAAAAGAAATCAATAGTTATAGCAGTAAATATTTAAAAAAATAATTACTAAATACAGAGCACTAAATTCTATATTTTAGTTTACTAAGCAAAAATAAAATAACCACGCGCGTAATCTTTTATATAAGAATGCTCTATATCCATTTAATAAAAGCTTCTATATATAGGATTTATAAAATAAAATTTTTTATCTCTAATTTTCATTTTCCGAATAACTATCCAGTTAAAAAGTGGATAACCCTTCCGCATAAAATATAAAATATGTATTATATAAATAAATTTATTTACCGTATATGTTGCTCCGCTGCGCGCCGGTGCCTGATGCTTCTTCTAGTCCTCCTCCTCCTCTCAGGCTCCTCGGCTGTCAGGATCGTAGACACTTGGCACAACACTCGCGAAAACGCGGACAATTACTATCGCGCGATACTTTGTACGGCACTCCCGAAACGGTTGTAATAATGCAACGATCGCGCGATACTTTGTGCGGCACTCCCGAAACAGTTTCTATGGTGCAGCGGAGATGTAATCCTGTAGACTACGATGTAAACTACGATGTTATCCTATAACATAAAAATATAAAATCCAATTTATAGCAACGCTCAAAATAATTAATATTTTAAAGGATATCTATTTTGCTCATTAAATTTTATATTCATACTTTAAGCAAATATTTAAAATAATTAAATAATTTTTAAAAAATCTCTCTCTCTTAAGTATAAGATCTTTTTTAATTTTACGACTAAAAGTTTCTTTGTCCTACTGTTTATTTAAATCAAAATAGAATATATATAACTAAACTTTTATAAAATTTCACATAAATTACTTTCTTCTAATTATTATTTCTAAATCATGAGAAAATAAAATGACTGAAGGATAAACAGGAAAAGAGATTACTTTTAAACAAAATAAAAGTGTTATGTTTACCGAAAAGTTGTTACGCCGACCGCGACGCCCGATGTCTCTCCTAGGCCTCGTCCTCGTCTCAGGCTATTATTACGTCGTCCGAGTATCCCCGTGCACGGCGCGTAACCCCGTAAAATGCATGTTTTCCAAAAGAATTAACAGAAAACGTTGGGTAATGCATTCTTTGCGGAAAGTGAATTACGGCCGCAGTAATATTTTATGCTACGTATGTCGCGGGATTTAATACGTATTCCTTCCTTGCGTCCATAGCGCGTCAGCGCGTAGTGAGCCTCTCTCATGTGCCTGTAGCGCGCACGCTGATCATGATACTACAGGCATATGGGACCTACTGTTTTACGCCGATTCCGAACGGCTAAATCGAGAGGCTTTTTCTTGGCAAGAATACTCTCAGTGGTTTGCCATTGCCTTCTGAGAGGGAGCACGAGCGAAAATTTCTAGGTCCTACCGGGAATCGAACCCGAGACCTCTAGCATAGCAAACCGGTGCGCTGGCTGCTAAGCCACGCTCGACTCCGATAGATATATCTACTATAGTAAAAGACGCGATCTCTGCAGAGATCGGGCGTCACAAAATCGAGCATCATGCAGCAGTAGTGAGACATAAAACTGATTTACGCATCGTTTCTCTGTGTAAAATTAAGGAACTGATTGTCTCGTCTCTCGAAAGATTCTATCGATTAGATTGCTATCGATGCGTTATCATATTAGTATCTTAATTAATTATTTTTCTATCATTACAATTATTACTAAACGATTATTAATAAACGTGTATGAATTGATAGTATTAATAGTATTTTATCCTGACACTCATCGTGATCATGTCTCGGAAAGTGATACCGTAAAAGTAATACGAAACACGGAGCGACTCTCGCTGCTGCCAGCCGGCTCGAAATTCGGTGACCGAATGATAGCGCGGCGCGATCCCTGCTCGGCGCGACCCCCTCGCGGCGCGACCCCCGCGCGGCGCGACCCCCGCGCGGACGACCTTGCGTAAACAACGTCGACCGTTAAGATTTCGTTGTCCTGGCGAAATATGAAATATATATATAAGTTAAAAATGAACATAATTAACTAATATCACGATACAAGAACAATATTTCAAGATAATATATTCCAGATAATTTCATTGGTTCTTAATAAAATAGGCGTGTGTCTCGATGCACATTAATTTAATGCTTTTGCTTAATGAAATCTAATCTTTATTTTATCGGCGGCCAGTTTTCATTTTATACTTTTACGTGTACATTATAAATTTGTATGTACCCGGTAGCTTGCGAGAGTTCTAATAAAATATATGGTATTTCGATTAATTATAGAATCTAACTCATTGCATCTATCTATAGATCTGCGAGGCACGTTGTTCAATAACGAGGATGCGAATCATAGTATTACTAAAATATATTTAATTAAAATTGTAAAGTATATTTTATTTAATCTAATACGCGCGCGATTCGGCTTTAAGGAAACACTGACTAGATGAGTAAAACGTGCCAACAGCCCTATGACAATTATTATGCTACAAGAAATCGTCAGGTATAAAGGATGGAATAAAAAATGCTACGAAAAATGGTATAAAATATGGAATCGAAAATGCTACGAAAAATGGTATGAAAGATGGAATTTAAAAGGTTACGAAAAATTATATAAAAGATGGAATTAATAATGCTAAGAAAACTTTAATGTCATGTCCATGACCTTGAATATCCATGATCATTGAAACTGTCTTGGAGAAGGCTTCAGTCGTAGGTGTTTGAAAATTCATGGTCCTATAATTTAAAAAAATTAAGATGACCTTTAAATCTCCTAAGCACCTCCACCTAAGAAAAAATGTATACCTTATTGTTAACAAGATGTTCCTTTTTACTTGAAGCATTTCTTCCTATCTTTGAAACTGTAGGAGTTATTCGGGTGGCTGGTCTTAGGTGACTCACCCTGTATGTATTGTATACACATAGTATACATAGAAAACATTATGTATTTTTAATAACAATGTATACATGTTATTAAAAATATATGTTTTAGAATAAATGATGCGCGCTTTGTATAAATCTATTATATGTATAGGAAAAAAGGTAAATGGCGCGCGTGTAGCGCGCGCTTGTAGTGTTCTAGTATTTTAAAATGAAGAATATTTTTTTTTCTGTGTAGTACTAACGTCGAGTCGACAAGCAGCTCGTCTGGTTCTTTTTTTATTATAACGCGAGCTGCTCGTACGTGTTTCTCTTTTTTAAAAAACGCATGCCGATATCGTAACGACAGAATAATCTTTCAAGTAATAACGATTACTTCGCACGGCTTCGAAGTGAAAGGAATCACGCGTGTCGCAGGAAAATGGACCGAGATAGCTCTCGAGATAGTCGAGAATTATAGATGTGAAAGCGATAGGCATCTCGCATCGCGGGACCGAGCATCGGTGGAGAATAATCATCCGGCCATCTTCTCATTGAATGATAAGCGCGCTTCGCGATTTCAATAGTGAATTATTAATTAGGCGGATAATTAAGCGCAGTTAAACGCTATTATTCTAATAGCGCGTCGACAACGTAATGTGCATATGTTATTGTTAATCGTGGTTAATGACTAGGCGAGACCGATGCGCGTAACGAACTGTTGCAATACGGCCGCGATAAAAAAACTCCGGATCAAATAATTGGACGCGCTTGGATAAATAATCATTGGTCACGATATCGATGCGCGCGTTCGATAAGCATCTCTAATTACTATTGAATAATAGGCGCGCTTTAATGATAGAGACGTCACGTGAGCGTCTTAATTAGGCTTACATTACGTATAGGGAACATGTTAGACCATATGCTAATCCCGAGCATATTGGCCACTATCTCCTTTTTTCTTTCAAATAAAACTCGTCATTAGCCAACGATGCATGTCTTACGACTCTTATGCACGTAGATATCGAGGGAATAATTTAATTGACCTGTGATGAATATCGTATAGTACGCGCCAAGTCTTGCATGAGGATAATCGTCACGTATAAATATCCTAAAGATATCATAAATGCGTCTTCTTACACGCAGCAGTAGCACTAATACAGCTTTCTACGGCGATATTGCTGGAAAATATAGTTTCGAGGATACGATCCTTATTTATTCAGGTCTTTATTGATTATTAAGAGCGAGAAACATTAAATCAGGATTATATATCATGAGTGTCCTCGTTAGTGGACCAACTATCTGCAATACCGCTAGGAAGTGTATTTTTTAATTTTTAGTATATTATTGCGTTACTAATTCAGATCCTTATTAATTCATTTACAATTTTTTTCATCATAAGATAAGTAAGATCATTAGTCATTGAATCTGCTTCGACAGGTGATAAAAGAGGAGCGCGTTTGTTTGCACAGAATTTGTGATACCATCGGTATTCTCTATACTAACAGTAAGTATTCCCGACTAATCATTATCGATGATGCGATGATATCGATGATCGCTAAAGTCGGCGCAGTCGGAACAGGATAATTTATCGCGTTTTCTCGTCGAGGTGAACCGAAATTTCATCTCAGCGATCGCGCTCGCGCTGTAGCCTCTCAGATTCCGAGCTCGCGCACTTCTCAGCCCTAAGTGGTTGATTTATGTACCGCGTTCGCGCCAAGTACTTTGAATCATGAATCAAACGAACGGAACCAGTGATTTAGACTGCCGCGGAGTTATTTGTTTATTTATGCGCGTTTCTATCGCACGCGGATCTTGCGCGAAAGCCGATTTCCGCACGATTATCTTGGAGCCGCGCTTGGGCACGTTGCGCGTTATCGGCATATATTACACGCTCGAACTACGTCTTCCCGCGTCTTGGTTCGTCCGGGAACAGGAAGTGCCGTTACTCCCCGAGCGGCGCAAGCCGATTCCGATAGTCCGGCCATCGTCGAATTCCCCGGAGAAGGCTTTCCCAGAGAGCCCGAAGTGAGCGGGGCTTTGAACCACCGCGTCCCTGTAATTAAAGATGTCGGACGCGATGTCTTGTACTTTTCATCGTGAAACTGTAAATTCTCTCTCGATGCCCGTGAGATCTGTGTCCGAACGCTATCCGCAAACGATAATAATAACTATTTCTTTGTTTCAGAAAAATTTTATTATATCTACTAAAATTGAATGAGAGGGATACAAAATTTTATTTACGTGAGCTTGAATCGCAATTTCAGGCAATTGCTACATTTTCAGTCGCTTATAATTAGCTTCAAAATTGCCTTTTTCAAATAAAAACGATAATTTTCTAATTTCCAGCAATAACAACCTAGTACAAAAGTACTAACAATGTTCTTTCACTTTTATTTTCCAATTTTTCTTGTCGTCACGCGTACAAATGCGTTGAAACGAGTGTATTGAAATCTTCGGGCTTTCACCGCAAATAGCAGGATTGTGTTGGACGTGCTAAATCACTTGTTACGCGACACTGAATTCAATGACGAAGCCAGAGCAAGAGGACACGCTACTGACCCGGGGGTATTTCGACGCAATCGTGTTACTAAATCTCTCTCTCTCTCTCGCTCTTCATTCATCTATCTATCTATCTTTCTCTTTCGATCCATCATGATTCATTAACGAGACAATATATCGTCGTGGTGTCCGAGAGCGGCATTCCGACGCCAGACGCTATCGAACTTAGAACTATGCGACGTTGCGCTCATATCTCGTGTGTAGAACGACAATATTATAATTAGCCACACAGCTGACAGCAGACGCGATGCGCGTATCTAGCGTGTGTCCGATGCGTATCTCGACATCGGCATCTTTGTGTCGTTTTAGTCATTTTCACATCGACGAAAACACGATAAGATGCTACCAAGATTTTCCAATTCTCGGCCAACTAGCTATCGACATTTAAACGAATATGAAATATCTAAGAAATTTAAATATAAATAGAACGGGATAAGTTATCTATCTATATATCTGTGTTAAAGTTGATTTGTAGATCCGCATTAGCTATAAGGTATCTCTTATTCATTTTCGCGGCTGTACGTGCGTCTGAATTCTTCGACCTGTTTTTAGATCCTGTAAAGTGTAAATGCATATCGAGAAATTGCACTCGGAACCTCTTAACACCTCCAGTTCGAGTCGCGTGCAGAGTTCTCTCTCTCTCTCTCTCTATCTCTCTCTTCCTCTTCTTCGAGCGCAATTGATTTATACGCGTGTCGAGCGACGAGCACACGCCATGCCATCGTCAGGAGGTGCCATGGAGGAACGCGGGCCCGTGATTTAGCACGTACGCTCGCCTCGCTCCCTTATTTGTTCCGCGGCCGCGGCCGCGAGGAAAAATGCGCCGGGACATTTTCTCAACGTTTATAACGAGTACGCGCTAACCGCCGCGTGAGTAATGCGGTTGCGGCCTCGAAAGGGCGTCATTTTCGCGCGCCGTCGGTTCCCACCATCGCCGTGACGGCGCATTATATTCTGTCGCTCGCCCACGAAAAATGGAATCCGTGACGGTGATGATAACAAACGCGAGAAACATGCGGTATTCTCGGTCGTGAAACTCTCTTTTTCTTTTTGCGACCTCATCGTAACGCGGTTGTAACGCATTTCTCGGTGCGCGATCATAAATCGTCCAGTGGATACGGAATGACTGCAAATTGCAATCAGGCGCAAACTACGTTTAAGTAGAGATTTTTCTGTTTTCCTTGTTACCGCACGTTATTTGATTAAGAATCGTACGGTAGTTGTCTCTTAAGTCTAACGATTATTCTACCTTTACCATTTCTCATATCCATATAAATTTTTGGAAGTTATCGATTTAAAAATTTAATTTATATATAATACTTTATTGTCTATTTGGCGTAATAATAATAATTTACGTACAGGTTGAATTAAGTTTTTATAAAAAATGCAGCGTTTTCTTTTATGTTGTCTCTTCGATTTATCCCCCTTTGCTATTTAACAGATCGCATTGAAATCTGCGTCGATCGTTCATCGCAAATATATTCTAGTTGTATACGTAAATCGTACGTAATAGTCGTTGATAATTTTATGGCAAGAGGGCACCTTTTTCATCTCGGATCGCTCGTGTGCGCCATACTGATAGCGTGCAGTTATCGTGCGTGCCCGTATAACGCGAGATCGATAAATCTTCGCAGGAAACATACAAATTGCGTGTACAGATGGCGAAATTAATATCCAATGAATAATGCGCGCCGCGCGCACGTATCTCGCGCGCTTGCGATGCCGATCGGCGCTTCCGTATGTAATTTATTCCGAGTTAAATGTCACCGGGACGAGACAGTTACTTCAGTTACTTCGAGATACCCGCACGGTGATATGACGTTTACAGAGGCGAACTACACTCTCTGGAAAGACATGTTCATCAAATATATATACGAGAAACGCGAGTACTTTCCGCGATGACATCGCGCGCGATAATATGTAAGTTACGGCACCGTTCAAAGAATGAATATGTAAGTACGCGCCTAGTTATACACGCATAAAGTTTAGATAGACTATCGTCGAGGAAGACATTACTTATCCTTGGTAGCGTTATTATATAGTTTCAAAGAAATTCAAAAAAGTCATACCTATAGTGGTTGCTCGCATCGCTGTTTTGGTACAATCGCGTACATTTGTAACAAAATATAAATGTACGCGATTGTACATTTATATCGTACAAACCTATCATATATATGTATAGGTATAGATACAATATATTGCAATAAATAACGAAAACGCAATAAAACGAGTAATAATGTATATGTTTCGCACATGCATAATCATAGGGTTACGTTCAATGATTGATCGCGTCAGTCAGAGTTCGTCTGCAAGAAAAGGTCGCCGAAAAGGTCGCCTCGAAAGCGAGGAGCGCAAACGAATGAACGAGTATAACTCTCTACGCGCGCGTCTTTGTTTCCGCCAACTGAGTCGACCACAGGGGCCACGTTATTAGTAAATAAAGACGCGAGGAAATTCTATTTGCGGGCAAACATACCGCGGCGGCCGCGGTGTGTACAGAACGCTCGACCGCGACCATCTCCGGCCGCCTCTCCTATTCGAGTAATGCACTCGAGGTCCGAGGAAGCGCGCCCGCGCGAGTCTATGCGCTTTCTTTATGCGGCGCGCCGATTTCCAGGGATAAGTGCGGGGAAGAGACAGAGAGCGAAAGAGAAAGAGAGATTCTCTTTATCTATCACTACGCGAATGGCACGATGTAAACGTTTTCGCGAGGGCCCTCGAGAGAACGTTCCGCAGCTTTCCTCTCGTCTGGCCAGTCTCTGGTACGAACCACTTACGCGTCCGAGTAAGCTGACGCTTTTCATCCGCGGTCAACTGGATGATTTGAGTGTTTACGCGACGATTCGACGGTAATTACCGGATAAGCGAGTACCTGATCCAAACAAATCTTGACAATGAGACATAATATGTAAATCATGTAAATAGGAAGTCGTAGAGATACGAGATTAATAATGCTCGGATGATCGTAAAACTGGGTAAGTTCGAGTATAAAATTGCAATTATAATGAAAAAGGAATTTAATTATAATTTGCCCTAATTAAAAATACTGACTAATAAAGACTCGCTTTTTAAAAGCTTTGTCATGCAGATGTGTATGTATGTACACATGCATCATGTTTATATCCATTTTTTCTACTCGAATATTTAAACTATATCTATGTGGTTTTTGGATATTTTCACTAACAATAAGAGATTTCTAAAGCTTACACGAATTGCGTCCAATATCTTTATTGGATAAAATCTGACCTAAATCCTTTGCGACGATTATTCCATTCGACCGTATATCGCGCGGTCATGTGAGATACTAATTTCACGGTCCATTCTTCACTGTCGTTCGTTGCGCAAAAATCTTGTCCTCTTAGCCGAGTAACGAGAGGAATAACGCACTCGTTAATAACGCACGCGTCTTCAGCACTTAGTTATCTTAAACGCTGCCAGACGCACCGAGCTGACTGGGAGGCCTGGGAGCCAACGATAAATCCTCCTGTGGTTTTAATTTGCCAGTGAATTCTCGTTGGAGAATGAGGAGTAAAAAGTGGGAGACGAGGGTGGGTCAGGAACACCCGGGTATTATTAAAACGGTCCGGGCATATATAGCTGCAGTAAATTATATCGTTCTCGCGAGGGAGTGTGCAGCGGTTTGCGTTAGTGCTTGCAAAAAGTGTGCCGAGAGCGAAACTTTCGGATAGGAACGTATAGCCACTTGAGATTACTTTTCCTCTTTCGAGCTGCGTGTCGCATCCAGGGACACATGTATACCGAGACAAATAGCATTTTTTTGGTGTAGTTTTTCGCGTGAGAAAGCTAAATTTAATCAGATTTCCCCATGTTGTTATTTGTTCCTATTAAACAAATTAATTTTTGAAAATTAATTCTAATTTATAACCTTTTGATATATAAATAGATTTTTCTTTCAAGAGAAAAATTAAATACAACAAAAATTTATAAATATCGATTTACATTAATTTAAATTTTAAAATGGCTGAACGTAATTTTATTATCAAGCAGATAATAAAAGTGAAGTTAATTAAAAAATTGATCTTTTTTATTAAAATATTTTTTATTAAATTCTTTTTTTATTAAAACTTTGTAGTATATAAATATTGGAAATAAGCTTAACTAACTAATCTAAAGACTTTTAAGATTAATTTATTTGCGACAAATCAGCATAGATGAATAGCGCGATGAAATTTTCAACTTCGCACACGATAAATTTTTGCGGAGATCCAGGATTACTATTCGGCGCAGGTTTTGTTGAGAAGCCCTGAAAAGAAGATGCGCCAATTTTAAAGTCCCCGTATCGACCGGACACCGGATTCGCCGGATGAAATGACAAGATGAGTCATAAACCTACAATAATGGAGATGAGAGCGGATCTCTTTGTCAGGATGCTCTTCGCTGTGCTGCCACGCTGCGCGCTGGACTGTCAATATCCCTGTTTATTACCGGTAGTCGCTTTGCTTTATTTTACACTTCACGGAAGAGATTTTTCTTCGGAGCAAGAAAGAAAAATCCATGAGCTTAAGAAAGAAAAAAAGAAAGTCAGATTCGATACAGTAATTTCCAAACCATGCGGAGTAATTTTTTAAATACTTGAAACAGGGAATGACTAGAGTTGACAAATTATTTTTTTAGGATTTCTAATAATTCACCAAATAATAAAAATTGCTTGCATTGTTATTAGGTAACGCTGCTAAAATTGAAAACAAAGTATTCGTATAAATTGAATACAAATTATTTATTTATGATCTATTAAGATTTATTTGAATCATAACCAATATTTGATTCATGCTAAAATATCGTGAATTTTTCGATTTTCGTTGTAATCATCTTACGTCATGATTGTGAGAAGCAATTTTACATGACTCGGTTATATTTATGTATGATTTTGTAAATAATCTTGCGATTTATTACGCCCGTTGCATACATATGATGTCCTCAGGTCATTAGCAAACCTAAATGTTTCGTGCAGGCGTCCGCGTCGTCGTCGCAGGATTAATTAATAGAGCGCGCGAGCACATGACAGACGTTAACGGATGGCCCCGCTGTCATAGGAACATGACAGCGTCGCGATTAACGTAAGTGGAGACAGGCAGGCTGCCTGTGATGCGGCCTATCAAGTGCGTTATCTTTAGCTATATAGCGATAGCAAGAAGCATACGTGAAGATGCATCGAGGAAATAATGCATGTGCTTCAGAATTAACGTTCAAATCCCGTTAAGAAAGAGTCACACCCGTTATATTGCGGTACACCGTGGTTTCGTGTCTGTAAATATCAATCGTGATATAATAAAATAACGTTTTGCAGTATAGTAATTTATCGTATATAATATCTTATCTTCGATAGAGAGTTACGATAAATAAACTCACTTTAATGCGAATTTGTTGTTTTGTTCGAACAATAAATATCATGCGTATAAATATTGCGAGCAAAATGGAAGTGTACACTTGTCGTCGGGTTCTATTTCGCGGGATTACAATTACCCGAACAATTTATAACGAGATTTTCGCAGAATCGTATGTGCACGGTACGTACATAGCGGAAAATATTATAGTAGTAAATCGCGAGAAAAGATATTGCGCTCTCCGGTGTATTAATTAAAGGGAAATAATAGATTTCGCATAACGCCAACAATTTGCATACTTTGTAAAAAGCATATTTTCCAAACGTTTTTGAAATTAAACTTTATTAATTATTATAGAACCCGCACGGATATTATTTGCGAAATCATGCAATAATAAAATCTCCCATTTTAAACGAAGAATCGTTGATACACAATACGCCATATAAAAGAAAAATATTTTTGAACGGTATTATATTCACGTAGAAATTGTTGTTAGTATAAATCTATATATATGCCGTAACGAAATTCACGATACTTATTGGATATTTTACAATATCTCCTCTATTTTTGTGTATATCGCAATCACGGAACAAATATTTTTATCGCATGATTTCGTTCGTTATTTTTCGACTCTAGCAAAAAGTTACAGTGACGAAAAAAATCCGGCGATTTGACGTAAATCGCCGGCGATGAAAATCTCGTAAATCGGTATAAACCACGAGATCGACTCTTCCTCCCCTCTTCTCTCCCCCTCTCGACAATGTTCATCGCAGCTTACGGCTTACAGCTCAATAAATTCGCCGGATGGAAACGTAAACGTAACGCTCACGCGGACGCGATTTAATTAACATTCCCGCTGCGGTGGAATGAACAGGCGGGTGGGCGGTACAGAGTTCGGTTGGAAAAATATGCAGGTAGAAAAAAATGTGCCTCGCCTATGTCCGGATGCTGTCCGACTCGGACTGCAGGGTCAAAGATCACGGTTTATATATACACCTGCCTGCGCCGCGACTCGGACGTACAGCTATTAATATCTTGCAAATCTTGGACTTTTTGATCGAAAGGATAACATTATCGGAATTAATTTCTTTTTCTTTCATACAATTAGCGAAAATTGCGACAAAAAGAATTTTTCTGTTTTTCGCTTTATCTGTGATAAAAAATGTTTTGCTTATAAAAAGAAACTGAACGTGATACCTCCTCTCTCAATACTGACTACAAATATATGTATAAAAACTTCCTAGACATCAGCACTCGAATTTTATCGTATAAGAATAATATATATATTTAATATTAACAATCTAAACTTATATTAAAAAAGTTATCAACATTATCGTGAAAGTTGACCTCAAGTAAAAGAATTCGTACGCGCGAAGTTTGTCAATGTTATTCAAAGACATTCTGTAAAGTCACCAGCGACCGAGACAGTCATCCTCGTCGAGGGCGTCGAGAGGCTCTTCTCTTTTTCTCGAGTACGAGAGAGAAGAGTCCCTTCGGAGATCCACACGCGTATTGTGCAGTGCCCTTTTCAGTCCCACGATCCGCTTCTGAATACATGCACAGTCTGTCTTATAAATAATAATCATACATATACATACTTTTTATAGGAAGTATTAAAAGATGATAGATTGTTGGACGAATTTGCAAACAGTGGCGCAAGTTGTGTCTATTTTTTGAAACGAGAATTTCAAAGACAAAATGAAAAAATCTTTAAGCTCGATTTTAACGTACTTATACTAATATCCTAGAAAACTATTTAAAAAACTTTTCGCAAAATAAATACGAGGTTAAGCTCTTATTATTCTGAGCATCTTACTTTTAGCATTACTGATGTTAACTTTAAAGCGATCTCGCCCAATCTCGCGATATGGCATATGCGTATAAGGAAGCGGAATTAATATAAATTTACTACATATATGGTTCGGCTTCATTCCGCGCGCATAAACCAACAACGGCAGTCGGCGCTGTTTAGAGCCACCCTCGCATAAATCTCGATCTCTATCTCCATCTCTCTCTCTTTCTCTCTCTCTCGCTCTGCAGACAGGCAGTATCGATCCTGTGGCTTGTACGGCCCGTGCTTCAGCGTCAGCCACTATTGTTCCAGTGGATACACGTACACTTATACACACGTACCAACGTCACGACGTCTTTCCAAATTATGTAAGTTTCCGCGCGAGAGACGCGAGCGGTTCTCACAGCACAGAAACGAGGGCCCTTTGTGCATTCTCTACCAGGTCGCTAATTGTTTCCGAAACAAAGCGTCTTTAATAAATAAGAGTCGTATTGCGTAAGGAAATGCGCTGAACGTCGCGGTTTGTGCGATAGCAATTATCTCCGCTCTGTGTTTTCAACTCCAACATTTCTCTACCTCGCAGCATTCGACTCGATACAATTGTCGCGGGAGACGCTCGCGTGTGCGCACGATGAGGTCTGTTAATTCAAATAGATCTTGATATGTCCAAATTAATTACGCGATTATTGTTAAAATAAAGTTTCATAACTTTAATTAAGATTATGATACTCATATGTGTCGGAGAGACGGCTAATTCACTGAGTAATTAATTTTACATATTAATTTCACAGCTATTTTATATTGTTACTATTACGTCTGTTTAAATAGACTTAATCACTTAAATGATGAAGTAAAGTGACGAGATATGTTAATTTTGTACATATGTCACAAGTTATTTAAACTCGATTCCGTATCCTGCGTTCCCAAAGCAGTGCCTTGACATTGCAAAATTAATTATACATTTTGATTACAATAAATATTACTTGAAATTTTGCAACACTGTAGGTACTCATTCTCGTGATGTAAAAATACAATTGTAAATGACAGAAATATTTATCTTTGTGAATTAAACTTTATTTTATTCAGGATTTACAAATCCGATTCTGTGGAATATTTGCGGAAATATGAAAAAGTTATTGTTACAAGAATTCAAAATACGTCGATTTGCCTGGAATATCTGGAACGCTTTTCGCGAATGCCGCCGTCGTCCCTCTATTAGATGATAGATCTTCTCGATGTTTGTCCGTGGATTCTGGATTCCTGCGAAAATTCCCCGGGTGCGTTCTGAGTGTCCCCTCCACTCGCATTCCATGGATTGATCCCTCGTCGTCATTTCTGTGAACGACGACAATCCAACGCTAACAAGCCGTGGCCTGTAAACTTAGCGTAAGCTTGACGTAAAGTTTATACACATTTAACGTCTCCAGTTGCCAGCTCCGACTCCAGTTGCTCCGACTCCAGCTAGGCGATCTCGTCGATGAATTAACTTATTTACGTGCTTCTCGCGCGGAGCTGAAGGCCCACATATTGTCCGGAACGATGTAGCATCGTTACCGAGGAATAGCTGGAGGTAGGAGCCATCATCCTAACGAGACGCACGATGTTTCATCATCGCCTAACGCGACTGCCTGCACACAAGCACGTGGATAAACACGTCGATAAATAGATAAACCGCTACTGAAGAATTGCAACTGGTATTATCGCGAATCTGAAAACAGAATTTTTGTATCATTCAAGAACGTCGTTACTTTTACTCTCTGATTTGCATAAACATTTTATTTTAATTCTTATGGGAGTCCTTTAATAATTAGTTTCACATCTTAATCTGATTTTGTGGAATCGGCATCAATAATATTATAACATTTATAGCTGTGTTTAATTGAAATACGATACTCATCGAACACAGATTGACGAAAAGACGGGAAAAGATTTGCAGGCGCGTTCGAGTGGAAGCATTTGAAAAACTGCCATTTTACGTTTCATCGAAGCTCGATTGGCGTTTCTTTTGCCGATTGCTGAATGCAAATTGATCGAAACCCGACTCTCGCTTTCCCGACGAATCTCTTTCTCTTTTTCCCTTTCTTTCTCTCATCTTTTCGCTCGCTCTCGCAAGCTTGTCGCGACGTTTTTCATCCGGACAGGAAGAGAGCACTTCGAATACCGTCTGCTCGTAACTACGACCGCTCCAATGATGGCTTCGCCATCGATGCTTTCTGGAAAGAGAAGATGATCGAGCTGGAAAAATACTTCAGCGAAAGTCCGAAGGAATCGGCCGGCTCCAATGAGGTCGACATTCCACGCTCGCTCAAGATTCACGGCTGTCGGAAACGAACGTAATTTTCAGTGCAACAATAAAAATTATATCCTGGAAAACATATCCTGCAAAACCCCGATTAAAAACATAAGAAATTCAGCAATAAAAAACATAATTTTCATTAATCTTATCTTAAAATTTTTAAAAATTTTATAAATAAAATAATATTTTTTTGAAGTTATAAGATTAAAATATACAATTGATAAAATTTCTATAAAGAAAAACGAAGATATGAAAATTCACATAAAAAAGGAAGAATGAATTTAAAAAATTTAATTGCAGTCTCTTTATTGCTCATAGAGATGCGAAGTGCGAGACTGTGCACTTTGTTGTAATTATTTTGTAAATACTGAGCAAATGTTACGTTTGCGTGTTGCTGCAGGCATAATTTACAGCATATGCGTATGAAGTTTCCATGAGATACAATATTTACTCGCTGTATATTTCGTGGTTTTCGAAAATGTTTGTTATTTATTATTTAACTGTTGGTGTTGTCGTTTGCATCCGATAAACGGATTTGGGCTTCCGCAGATGCGAAATCGTTTGTACCCCTCATCGACAGCCGCGTATACATTATATATGTATATATAAACGATGTGATAATCTTTTATTAATGAATTGGCTAACGCTTATAACTTCAAAACCGTACATTATGTATGAGGTGTCTCCAACTCTCGCAGTACCTATATTTATTAATTTTAAGTATTGCAGTGAACTGACAAATGAAAAATATATCAAATGTTTTCTGCTATCCGTAAAATACTTATCTCTTTTGTGGAAAAAAATGCTTAATATTCTTTGACGTCAACTTTGATGCCGGCGTTACCGGTGCGTTGTGGTCTATTTAGAGAGGTAAATTGTTTCCGCTCTGGCTGTGTTGCGCGACAGGAAAGAAATCACTCCGAAAAAGTATCAGAGCGCGAGTAACGCGGCGCGCATTTCGCGGTCGCGATGCTTTTCGGGCCGCAATTTTCCGCGGCTCTCTCGCAACCGGCCATAACCGTTGTTCGCGAACATCGCGGATATTCCGGCGCCTTTTATGCAGCTCGTTAACCCTGCACCCGGAACGGCGATGCAGCCAGCAGCCAGTTGCGGCGTGCATACGTACGTTAACATCGGGCATTCGTGTTCTCAGGGAGCTTGTCCATCGACGCGGGGATTCTTATCCGCTTAGATAAGGAGGGATTTAACGGATCACAGATAGCGTCTCTGTCCCTGTCTCTTTTTTTTTTTTTTTTTGCTTTTCTTCACTCCGCAAATGGCCGTCTTGTATGTAATCAAAATTGGCCAATCTGATTTTAGAAAATTACATATATAGTGTGTATATGTAGTATATGCGTATACAATATAGTGTTTAATGATGATATCGCGAGGACGTAATTCCGTAACGTCAATATGTTATAGTCAAATATAAACAAAGTGCTTTTATACTTTTCTGGAACAGTATGCAACCATCCGTAAAAATTTATTCTACATCATCTTCCCCTTTCACCATGAATCATATCGGTGGATTATCGTCGACTGCGCAGTTCTTGGAAAGCTTCCTTGAAGGCGGAAGCCAATTGTAACCGAAGGGCTTCTTCGATTGTACTGAACTTCTCGCGTAGAAAGGACTGGAGCGCGGATGCGATCGTGAGATACGCGGAAGAATGCGTCACTTTATCCCGCGATAGTATTCCGCGAGCGGCGGCGGTATTAAAGAACATATTTCCGACTAATTAATGGGGATGTATATCTACTTAGAGATAGTTGCATCATCCGGCTTAACCCCGATAATACCAGGGGTCAATGGGCAATCGACGTACAGGATAATTATGAATTGTTGAAACGTTATTCCCACGGACATTAGAGAGGGAACGTCTTGTGCTCGTAGAAGTAAAGTGAGATGTTACGCACGAAATACATATTGCACTCCTAGAAGAATACTGTTACAATTCGAAAATTCACAATTTTCAGAAGAGAGGAAAAACAAATAATTCAATTATTTTAATTGTGAGATAACTATAACGCAATTACAATTATGTACCGTATTTTGTTATAATGAAACTTGTACTGTTGCTTGAAGAGATCTGATGTGATTCACTTGTCAATTCACTTATGACACTATTTATTCAAGAAACCGCAACATAACCGGTTTAAAGGAATAATGACTTCTGCCCCATGCAGCGGATTTCGCATATAGACTTGTAACAATATTATAGCACGTAGGTAACATTTTAGGTATACTTTTTATGCTTAACTCAAAATCGAAATTGTTTGAGTTGTGACAGTATTCTTCTAGGGGTACAATATGTAGATTATTAAGATATTTGTCTTGCTAGCTAATTTTTTTCTAAAATTATATAATATTTATTTCTTCCCTTTGCTAAACGAATGTTTTTACAGGAAATGTTACATCTTGTTTCCCAACTCGTGAACACGATTCCTCACCGCGTGGGTCGGTTGCGTTCCCACCGTTTACTACGTTTCCACTCCGCGGAAAAATTCGCGCGCGCGTCAAAACGTCGCGCTCATCGTGCGCTAATCGCCAGGATAAACTCCACGAGTTCTCGCGGAATCTCCTCCTCCTCGTCTTTCATCTCGCGGCAAACACTTCTCCGAGAGTGCGAGCCTAAATAGCAGCTTCTCCGGCGCGAGGATCGCCTCGCCGCTTTGGAGCCGCGCGGTGGGCATTAACGTGAGTAACTGTACGGCGGACAGCTGATGCCGTTATCACGGCCCACGTACTAGGCTCCCCCGTAGGTCCCGCATAGATCCCCGCAGTGATTTTTCGCGATCCTGAATAATCGTCCCAGGTGGGCATGCGCGCAAGACCGGCCGATTCGTCGTTTGTCACGCGGTGCATAACCGGCAGCATAACCACCGTCCAGTAATGACATTATACTGCGCGCATTCGCAATAATAATGATCGCCGTGGCGCGTGGGCCCGACAAGGAGACTTGCGCGTATAACGGTAAAGACCCTCTTGTCGAATACATTTCACTTGGCTTCTATTCGTTTCCTGAATCTCTCGCCTAATGGCGATGTAAAGCTCTATGTCTTCGGTAAACGCCTGCAATCGATAGATCTGTTGCTTTGCGTTGAGTGATCTCGCCAATGTTTTTGCAAAGATTCCTATCAATCCTATCGATCGGTCGCTTCCGATCGCTGGCAGCTGTCATCGTGTTAATTTCTCTATTTTGAAATTTCCTATCGTTTTTATTTACATTAATTTTCATAAGTATTTATTTTCTCTTGATTAGTTCCTTTTTTTACATTATATGTACACAAATTCCTGTTTAATGTATGATGCTGCAAAGTTAATTATCATTATAAACGGTATCGCGGGAATTATTGCGCGAACAAGACGAACATTGTTTCCTCCTAATTAAAATGCTGCTGTCACGTTTACGTCAATATTATGCCACGCGACGTCGTAATGAAATTGTGAGGTTTTGAAGCGTGCGTCGTGCGGTAAATTCCGAAATTGCGTTAATTCCGAAATTATGTTAAGTATGCATATATCAGCTTTCACGGTACGGAGAGTTGATATTACCGGCTTTGGCTGGTGTAACTATTTGCACCACAACACGGTACGCCCCCGGCGCGTAATTTTGGGCCAACTAGTTTACTGGAGTTTCTACTAAGCCTTCAGATTTCCTGCCGCCGTAATTGCTTCACTTTAATGAGTTTTTAGTTATTGTGAATTTTTCGGTGAACAAGGGGTCAATATATGCCCAGATAATAAGCATCTTGTTCGTATTTTACCGCGAATTACCGCGATTGAATTCGATTCTGCTTTATGCCAACAATATTTGCATCGTTACAAGAACTCTCTCTCGTTAGTGCAAATATTGTCCTAAAAAGATTACAGAAATATTTATAAAATTAAAAATGTTTTTTTTTTACATAAAATTAAGTTAAGAGTAAAATTGAAATAAAAAGTGAGCAAAATCATATTTTTAATTTTTTCTAAAAATGGTCGTAATAAAAACGTATTATTTTATGTTATCGTAAATCTTTTTGCCGAATGGAAAAAATGGATATGTCGCAAATGTGTCGTTCACATTTACAAACACATGTGAAGGAATTGCGCAACATAAAATTACGGAACATCTGAGACTTAAAACCACGAATAGAGACATGGAGATGAAACGTGTAATCATGATTTTCTCGCTTTCGCTACTGCGTAACATAGCTCGAATAGTCAGCATCTTCAAAACCAAAGACGTGAAAAATTATCTATGGTAAAAAAACGGGGACACTGAGTAAACCTAAGAAAAAGGGTAATTCTTGTTATTACATGTCACAGCTCGTACAATTTTCACGTCAAATAATAATCATCAAACAAGCCAAATTAAAAAAGAGATTTATCTAAAATTATTAATTAAAAAAATTTATTTGAAAAACAACAGTAGTGTTTGATCGACCCAACTGGCCAAATTAATATATTATATTCTCACGACGTTTCGACCGTATTTTCGGTCCTTTTCAAGTGAGATAAGCATTTCAGCAATCCATCCGCAATTTATTTGCTTCAAAGAGACTGTTTTGATCGATCGCAGTAAGAACTATTCGTGTCCTAACGTCTTGTCAAGAGAGAACGTTATTCTCCCGAGCACTTTGTCCTTTTGCACTCGAATTTCTAAGTTTGCACGTACAAGGAAATGAGCGGGCCCCAGCGGGTTAACGGTAATCGGACCGTGTCGAGCCCACTGTTGTAACGATATCCCATGTGTGTGGCACCCGGTGTTTCATTGATAACTCACCCTGCGTCCCCCCCGATCTCGGCGAGAACCACTCGGTGGTCCCCCCTCTTCGCACACGCGTGATGGATGCGCTGCGGGGCATCCCGCGCGGCACGACACGACATGGGACGGGACGGGACAGGACAGGATGAGATGAGACGAGACGGGACGGGACGGGAGACGCACGCACGCTGCATTCCGGGAGCAGTGCGGGGTCAAGTGCCTAACTCTAACGGAGAGGAATCATCGCGCTGCTGACGCGGATTTACACGAGCTTACGTCACCTCGCCAGATTGCCAGGCATTGACAATAGTACCTACGATATAAGGGAAGCTTCGGATGTGTGGTTCCTCGGACTCGATTCACGTCCTAATCTCAATTCCATTCTGAACAAAGCAATTTCACGGAAGTGCCGTATGCAAGTCTGTGTCCGTGTGGCGTTCACGTAATTCTATATTACAAAAGTACAAAATTATATGCATAGATATCTACCAGAAATATATCACTTTCGAGTAAATTATAATAAAGTTAATAATGTGACCATTGATCCACTTTCGAGTATAATTAAATAATTCGTTGTGTGTGTGTGTGTAATTTCGAAACTTGAAAACTGAATGCGTCATAATTCATATTCTTTGAAAATTAGTTACAATACTAATTAAAGAGCATTTATTATTATATGCTGATTTAGTTACTTTTTAAGAAGCTCGTTCGGATTTTATGTTGACTGCGTTCGTAAAAGGACAGAATATAGTCGGTGTGAAATGAGTATGGTGAGGGTGTGATTCGTCATGGCTCGGCGACTGCATTCAATTATGCCCGGTTATTACGACAAATGCAACGCGGTTTCTGCTATTTCGTGTGCTAACACGTTTTCCGCATTATGGCGTCGTGACCTGAAAACTGCACCGAGATATCCTCTCCACGAATTGGCCGTGATCCAACGTGGACGATCGCGTATATTGAGGAAAATTCTAAATCCTCCGTCCGGCGTGGCCTGAACTCTAATATGTCTGCAATATGCAACGAGAATTGGAGTAATCTTCGGGAATCGCTGGCACGCTCTGCCGTGCATCGTTACTGCCGTGATTTAGAAGCTCGCGTAGTTCCAATTTCCGAAAAGTGTATTCCTGAAAGATATCCTCGCGAATAAGAATATATCCTACGTTTAAGAATGCAAATATATACATAGCAAGTAAATCGCGAAACGTGTTATTTGTACGTGCGATGATAAATATTTACGTATAATGTACGATTTAGCTATCTTTGAATTAACGATTGCTCAGTTTGCGAATTAATGTCTTCAAATTTAACAATCGGTTGAAAAGTTAAACATAGCTCCGTGCTGTTTAAAGTCACTTACGTCTATGTAAAGCCGCCTATTATTTCAATCGCGAAGATAAATATGTATGTGCTAAGGAAGAAGATAACGATATTTATAATGCATTCTTACGTATACATATCGCATTTGCGAGATATTTAGGAACGTGGGAATCGCCTCGCATGCCTCTTTCAAGAATGCGGTAGAGGAGACCATAAATTTTCGAGTTAATCGAAATAACTCGATCTTATTTATACCACGAATCCTCTTCCGTAAGCTGAATATAAGTTGGCTTGATCTACTTCGCGTCTACCATCCGCTCGTAGATTTGCTTGGAGACATTAAAAGAATAATACAAAGTAATGTAGGTATTGGCAAGTTTTCTCTCTATATCTTATTTATCAATTTAACTAAATATTGTATTATCTTACTGTCATAATAATCTTTATTTTATATCTCTCATAAAATTTCATCTCTTTCATTTTCACCTTTTCCTTAAAAGAAATCGTATTATTATCAAAATTAAATAAAATATTATACACACACACACACATTATACTTAAAATCTCTTCTCTATTACCAAATCCTAACGATTTGACATTAAGTTTACCTGAGAGCGGTGGATAACCGGTGTCGCTAACAGTACTTGGGATTAACATAACTGCAGAAATGAAAAGATTCGATCACTTACTAATACACGTATCCTATTTCTCGACGTCGATGATCGAACAGTTTACGATGAAGTACCTGTCGCCAGGTAAACACTCGCTCAATAATACGACGATCTCGCGGCGCGGCGAAACGACAGTTTCCACCTCGTATCGGTCGCCGCGGCCTGTCGCTCGTTCATCGCGGATCGTTTATGGATTTATAAACGTCAGGCGAATATGAGTGCGTCGATTCAGGGAACGTTAACACGCGACGTGACGCCAACGGATGACCGGCGATTACATTTCCCTCGCTGATGATGTGCATTACGGTCGTCCCGTGCGCGGCAGCGCGACGAAAGAAACCGGCGTGGCGGCGGCGCGCGGCGCCCTGTTGTGCCACGAATCGGCCGGCGAGTGCATAAAAGCAGCGGGATACCGCGCGCTTTAATTATTCCCCTCGTGCGCTTACGCCATCGCGGAACCCAGATTACAGCCGCCTTGGTGATTAACCCTTCCGCGATCCACCTGGGAAAGTTCTAATAGCATGTTTACACTACGAACTATTTTCAAACGATATCCCATAAGGTCGGCATATGATGGCCGCTTTTACACGCGTGCAGCACGGTAAGATGTAAATCTGAAATGTTATTTCCTTAAATATCTGCGAATTCTCTTGGAGAGTTTTACGAAATAAATAGAATAAAAAATAAAGAGACACGGAATATATAGGAAAAGAATAATAAAAAATTAAAACAAATATTGTAAAATAAAATACTTATACTTCTCCTATCCGAGTTAAATACGTGGCAGTTTAAACGACGGTATTGATCGACAAACATCGATCATCATTACTTCCGCTAAACTGAAATTAACATTAGCATAAGGAATACGAATCTTATCGTCGTAGTATTACTTAGTTGTTTGCCGACGAAGTCGAGACAAATCAGGCGGAATATTGACTTGGGGAAGATCGCCGTTGCTAATGCGCTTCGCAATCCGGCCAGGATCACAGGCCACACCGACAATGCACTTCGAGGCTCTGATCTAATCGGTAAACAGAGAAACTGGCGTGCGGTGCGCGCTACGTGCGCATGAGAATCACGTGCGAATAGATTATGCGAATACGTCGCCGGACGCAAATGTTTATTTAGGAAGCGGTGCGTCCTCGCGATATACGGCATTATGATAATCCGGCATGCCCGGCGTGAGTGCACGCGGTTGTACTCGCCAACGCCGGTCACGTGAATGAATTTCGAAATTGTTTGTCGGTGAGGCAGAAGCGAAGGAGACGCCGAACTTTTACTAAAGAAAATACTAACGAAATGTCAAAATTACCTATTTTGCGCAGCTTGATGCGCAAACATCTATATAGAATCGTCATTTATTGACTCGAAATGTTTATCTTTATTATCGAAGCTTTGATACGGTGCGTTGTATTTTCGAAGACACATATATGAGCGCATTTTACCGAAGGGAAAATAAGTACGATCGAGCAGGTGGTTACATGTTTGCGCCAAGTAATATAAGGTTGCAGATTGGAATAAAGCAGTAAATTTGAATAAGGAGGTCGGTCCGTTTTTATCTCTATGTTACTAAAGGACTCGATTGCACTTCAGGCAAAAGGGTGCACACGTATACACACGTTGGCTGCGCGTAACTTTGTTTCAGGAAACGAAGAGAAATGAAGCGGCACGGCTCACGCAAAGTATAAACGCGAGGTATAAAAAGTAACATCGCTGACTGCAAGCAAAAAGAATTTAATTTAAGAAATTCGTATACAAACTTTCGTCCCTTTTTGCAGAGAAAGCTCAGACCTGCGCATCGTCTCTTCGCTACCGTTACAGCCTGCAATTTGTATTTTACGACACATACAAAGAAGCAAAATTTTGCTTTACATGCCTCGTCCACATTATGCGCCGCCATTGCTGCGAAACTTCTGTTGATATGTGCCTAACTTTTGTTAAATAAGTTAAACAATGTTTTTCATCTTCTAAAGTTCTAAACTATTAAACATCCATATATGTTTGCTTTTTCTAAATAATTTTTACATATAATTGTAGAAACACTTTGCAAGTAGGTTGATTATTTTTATTAACAAACACTTTTCTATCTCATATAAAAATTTTCATTGCATAATACATATCATTTATTTTATTCTTCGCATATTAAAACATCGAGAATCGATATTTTCTATATGACGTGGTAAAATATATGTATCAAGAGTAGTCACTCTTTAATATAAACATATAGGGCGCGTCGCATTGTCGCGTTACACTGTCGACGGCAATGAATGTAACAGCGGTAACCGGATCGTTGCGCGGGTTATTCCGTTGCGAAATAAGAGAAAAGAAAAATGGAGACAAGCGGGAGGCCGGGCCGGATCGGACGCGCGTGTACGCACAATGGCGATGACCGTTAAATTCAAATCAGCTGAGATATATAACGGCCGATGGCTGGGCGCGCGCGCTCTAACTAGAATGAATGCGCGGCCTGCCTCGACAGGGAAGTTAGCGTAACGCGTTGCAGGAAGAGCGCAGGCGACGATGCGACGGGACACAGACGACGACGGCGTCGACGGTGCCGCCATGGGGCCCGGCTTATCCTTCTCCCTCATTCTCTTCCTTCTCCATAACGAACGGGAAGGGCCTCCAATCCCGCAAGACACGAGAACGATTTATAAACGCGTGGGCGAGAATGGTCGCGACGAGAGCGATACCGGTATACGGTATACGCAGACACTCTTTACCGTATCTTTACCATATACAAGATTCTCGCGTTGCCGCATCTGAGAATTGCGTGTTTCGGCGAACGATTTGTAAAATTATCGAGCAAGAAAAACTAAATCAAGTAGAAAAATGACGCACTTTGAAAATATCTCGGTGACGTACTATGTACTCTGATTACAGCAGCTAGTTCTGAATTTGAATTTCGGTTCTCGCTTTCAGCAAAAAATATGCTTTTTGTCGCTCACTTGCATCTGGTTTCTATTCTCTCGTTTATATTTGAATCGTGAGCTCGTATTTTCGGCGAACGAGAATTAACTTTGGCAATTCGATATTTTTATCATAAATCTTCCGATATCGGGAACTTTTTTCGATATCGCGAGCGATTCGTCCGAGAGAGACTCGTGCACCCACCGCACGAATTCCTCGACCGGAAAGGGGAATTCACGGGCGAAAGGGTTAACGGATGGCGGGATACCGCGGCATAGCGATGGGGCCCGTAACGACCGTATTAATACTCGTGGCATGGGAATGGTTAGCGTACCCCTCCGGTTCGGAATTCCGGCTGGTGTGTATGGAAATCCATTAGACCCGCTGACAAATCAATAGGCGCGGCCGTTGCAGCGATGCGAACGTTATTCCTGCCCTGCGCTACCATTAGAGAGAGGCGGACAGGTGGACGATTAAGAGATACCGAAACACACGCGCGCGGAACCACCATTATCGCGCAAGACGAAGGGGAGGAGAACAAAAGAGAGAGCGAGAGAGAGAGAGAGAGAGAGATTAATATCCTTCGGATCGGATTGCCTGCTACATTGTGCCGATACGGTCCGACGGACACCACCGGCGAACGGCCTGCTATTGACAAATGAACGTGTAATCGACATCCGATATTCGACCGCGCGAGAAGATATAAACGGTGCGCTCGCGGGGATGCGAAACCGCACGCGGGTTAATTAGCTCCGCAGATTTTATTAAGATATCGCTAGTGCTCTCGCGCAACGATTCTCGCAACGCGAGCGGTTCAAGATGCACCACCTGCCAAGTGCAGAAAGCACTCCGCTCGCTTCTTCCGCTCATTGGACTGTAATGCGACTTATCGAATTACAAGCATTATTATTTCATCACTATTTCATTAATAGTTCGCTGAAATTATTCTTATTAATTATTCTTATTAATTATTCGTCAGCTTATTTTTTTCACTATTCTATTTTTGTACTTAATGTCTGCCGTTGTATGCGAAACCGTCCTTATCTGGAAGCGATAGACGTAAGCCGGCTAAGACCTAAGACTTCCATTTTGCGAACGAAGAAAAGCGAGACGGGCGCGGGCGGTTCATTGCCGCGAGCGACGCTCGTTTCGAACGAAGACGATCGTCAGCGTGCGCTCGCGACAACGATTATTTGAAACAACCCGCTGCGCCGCGCCGGGCTAAGAATATAAAGTGCGTTCTTAGGTAAATGCGCGATGTCCTCTTCCGACGACAATGGCTGTCCCCTGCAGATACGAAGACAACCCATCGGCCGGCTCCTGTCTTATCGTTACCCCTTTGTGCCCGTTGCTCTTCGTTCGTACCGTTTCAGGTGATCCTTGTCGCGCATCGTTTATTCTACAACCTATTCCTGTACCGCTGTCTTGAAGGAGGCAATATGTATAAAGATCTTATCTTTATAATTTGTAAAATTTGCTATCAATTTGTACATGTTCTTGTATATATGCATGTATATACGTTCATGGAAAAAAAAAAGAATATTCTTGATTTGAAAATATCTAGTTTTTTAACGTGGAAATATTGAAATAAGATTATATTGCGTTAAACGAAGAAAAGTTGCTTGAATGAATCATTTATATAGTTCAACCAAGAAAAAAATGTTGAAATTCTTATAAGAAGATTGTATAGTGTGATCTTGCTTATATACGAAACAATCTATATCTTCTTATAAGAATTTCAACTTTTTATTTCAACTATTTTTTCTTGGTTGAACTATAAAATGATTTATTCAAGCAAGTTTTCTTCGTTTAACGCAACATAATCTTATTTCAAGATTTCCACATTGAAAAACCAAAGTCAAATCAAGAATATTGTTTTTTTTCTGTGTTGCTATTAATTTATATACATACGACGTCATCTCGCTCGAGGATTTATATAACTGCGCCTTGTCAATTTGCTCATAGGCGGGCGAAATATAATGTTCGCGTTCTATACGTGGGCAAGTTATAGTCAGAAGTCGCTTAGTGCGCCTGTTACCAGTTACCAGCACGCAAATTGAATCGAGTTACGCGTGATCATCGGCTTAGTCAGGGGGGGGGGGGAGGGGGGTATAAAGTTACGTAAGATTGATTAATGAAATCTCCGGCGGAGACGATTAATAATCGAGCAGGGCTCTGCGAATCGATATAAGATTTTTTCGCGGTCTCGCGATTAATCACCTGTTCTCTCTCTGCGCGCGCGCGCGCGCCAACTGAATCTTAATTTATCCGTCACTCGGTTTCTCCCCACTGCCGATTTTCCTCCGATCGATCGAAACTTTCTCTCCGGTGAATCTAGGAATTTACGTGAATTAAAAACAAGGTGAAACTTCGCGACTCCCGCGAGAATGATGGATGGAATTTTTAACTTCTTTGATATCGTGCCGGGAACACTCAGAATTTAGACTGCTTTATTACTGCCTTATAATTTCGGGCGTGACTGTCGGTTTATTTTTTAAGCGATATAAACGCGATATAGCGAAACATTATAATACAATATTTATAAGAAAAGGTACAGGGTCGCAGGATCATATGATTTTACCTCGTTTGGTAAAATATTTTGTTAACATTTTCCTCGAAGTCTCAAGCCGCTGCCGGCTGCACTGCGAGTAATATCGACGGTCGAAAGTAAAGCATACAAAAATTGTGCAGGGAAAAGTAAATGCGTTTTACATATAACAATACGATGTAAAACTACTATTCACTATTATTATTGATATACCTTAGGTAGTCTAAAAAAAATTGTCAGAGCGGAAGATGCTTAACTTCATTATTTGTAAAAAATAAAATTTATGATTATAATATGATTACAAAAACTTAATATTGTTGTGCTAACAATTATGTAGTTGCTTCAATATTTTTGATATATTATATAGGAATGTCTTCTTTGAGGTCTTCTTCGAATAACCCAGCTGGAAAAAAGTCGACCGTTAGGTACTTTTGCAGCAGCCTAATATTTCGAGTGCAAAAGTATCATCATTGTCACGATCGTGAATGATACGGACCATACAACAAAGTTCAAAGATCCGGCGACTTCACAGTTAGATGCAATTACACGATCGAATGGACCGCATAATGGGCGGCCAAGTGTTTCGCTGTCCGACCGGGTAATTGAAATCCAGAGATGCCGCCGGTGGGCGCGATTTTATGGGGTTTCCCGGTAAGACCCCTCGCGGTGCCCCACCGTCCTCACGATCGTAAAATCCCCATCGCGCCTACGTGACAAAACCACGAGTGAATGGCGTGCCCTGTAGCAGCTGGCTATGCAAATAAAATCGTTCGGACGAGCGTGAAGCGGTAAATTCCGGGGCGCCTATAGTGCTTTAAAATCGCCTAATAGCGCACGCTTCCGTCCAGGGGCAGTATCTCAGTGTTCGGAATACCGTTAGAAGAACGATCTCGCGAAGATCGGTCCAGGCGTTTACGACTTCTCGCGTTATCAATTTCGCTGATACCAATCGGGTATCGGAAAATTGAAAGATCGCTTTTAAAATAGATTAATTCTTATACGTTTAACACAGTTTAAGTTCTCTATTTCTGTAATTGAAAAAGTTTTTAAGTTTTCGAATAATTGAAAACCGATTTTCAAAGATTAGATAGCAGAGTTTTCAATCAATTCCGACTGAATGTTTAAAAACTAACTTTTTGTTTAAAAAAAATTGACGGAGAGTATTAACATCAGTTTCGTAATTTTGTATAAGATAGGTACAGCATGAACATGAATGCATTTGTGCATGCTCGAAATAAAGCTCACGTTACGGAATTTAGAAACTGAAATGTTCGTCAAGCTGTCAAGAATGGTAAATTATCGTCGCACTAATGATATTGTGTAAGATATACTTATGCATACATGATGTATCAGAGAACGATTACGAGAATACTGTTAGAAAATTAGTTTATTCTTTTCTTATTAAATTAATGCATTATAGTTTCACTATTCTAGGCTTCATTATGCGTAGCAAAGACAATCGATTATTCTTGAGAACAATCAATTGTGCGATTTTCTCATTGCGGTTTTATAGCGGTAGTAAAAGGCATGGAGAAATCGTGTGGAAATGTAATTGAAATGTAAAAACCATGCTCTCCTTCTCGCAGGGCAAAGTGAATTGTCTTGATTCCGCCACGGTTAGATGCAACGTTAATTACGTTTCTCTGTTATCTGCATACTTTTGCATAGCGAAATGCTCCTTTGTTTAATGCAATTTCATTAGTATTTCGTGAACTTTAACGCGCTGTACATTTTATCCTCCGCCGGGGATAAGCGTGTTTCCCCCTTTTATTTGCTTCTTCCTCTCCTCAAAAAGTGGCACTTTCTCTCTCTACTAACGAAAAGTTATCCCAAATCCTGGTAAGCTGTATTTGTCGTTAGAAAGGCGAGTAAATAACAGTAGTGTCCTGTTAAACTTGAAAAGGCTTTTTCAATAAAAATTTGAATAAAACATATTTTTTACAACCTTTATGAATTTTTTATATCAAATAGAATAAGCGTAATTGAGATTCCATTTATTTATTTTATATTAATAACCGCTAAATCCCGCTTTTTCACTGAATATTCTGTACAAGTTTATTTAGCGAAAAGTGAGCTTATTATGTTGCCTTGCTTGTCTATTTTAAATTAATTATGACGAATTTCGGGCGTTATATATTGTTCTCAAGTTAAAGTACGAGGTTCCAGAGTCGTTTCATTAAGAAACGAGAGGATGCTATAATTAATAATACGTAAATTCGTCCGCGTATTAAATTAATTGCGCGCTTGATTCTGCCTGACTTTCGCGCCGCCACTTGGTAAAAGTAGGTACGTCAAACTATTTGAAGTTCTCTTAGTGCGATCGCGCAATTATCCCGGCATTTTTGTAGGAGAACAACGAGTGTCTTTGGAAACGACCACAAGTAACTGTTCGCTCCGAGTACGATGTGCATTACTAGGATGACTTTCATTCGTAGAAAGCTTAATTAACGACCCGATATTTTTGTCATCTGCTATTCTCGAAAGTAGACACGAACAGGATTGATGATAGCTTGGTGATATCATCTCTCTACTGAATTTATCAATGCAGTGTTTACCGCGTTAATAACTTTTGTAGATATTAGCTTCCAAATATGGGAAATTCACAGTAGTATTGGTGCTTACTTTACCGTACGTTAGTTTCCAATTTCAATTGTAATCATCACTGCGTTTCATTTATTTTCCTTATTATTTTCTCGTTTTATTATTCTTTATAGCTTGTGCCTGGAAAACTTAAATTTCAAGATAAAGTGTGCTGTACGCGCACGCTAACAAGCACCCTGAGGCGCTTATCGTTACTTGCGATCGCAACGGCATACAATATTGATATAAACATATCGTGGAATTTAAAAAAATTCGGCATACCGTTGCCTATCGGCGCGATAATTTGATATTCGGTGTATTTTGCCGGCATCTTCGGTCTCATACAGAGTGAACTTTGACTGCATGCGCGCAGTTATCTGCTACCGTCTTTCTGCGGCAAAGTGGGTCAAATTTCTAACGAGGCCTGCTGACATAAACTTTGACGGCAGATATGATTAGCCAATTAGACGGGTCCGTGTGTAAGAGGCGAGTGCCAATATCATGTCGTAACTTCTATCGGCGAGTTAATAGGAACGTCCTACCGACTCGCCACACTAACCTTAGGACCTCACCTCACGCTCGATTTTATTACGAGTAGCAGTACCGTAGATTTTAACCCGGCGTCGTGAACCGCTCGTTCCCACATTAAACTTTAATCGTTATTATGTAATAACTTTTTCGCGATTATTTATGGGGTGGTTGATATTTTTATCGTTATCTTCAAAGCGCGTTCCCATATTAAAGTTATCGTTTATTACGTTATAACCATTTATTGAACTATTTGTTATATCGCTATAACCTAAACTTGTCTATTTTTAAATATTATTTCTTATTTTACTACGTTAGTATGTTAGTATCTTTATATCTTTTATGTATGGTTTAAGACTTGCGAGATCTACTTGCTAAAGGGATTTTATATTTGCGATATATAACAAATTAATTTCCGTATTTAGAAAGTATAGCGTGTGTCAGCACTCTTGCTGTTCTTTTTTAGAGAAGGAGAGAAATAAAGAGAGAGAAAGAGAGAGAGAGAGAGAGACCAAATTCCTGTTCATTCACTGGAAGACAATAGATCGGAGAACGTGAATGTACTGTCGTCCTCGCTGAGCGACATTTCACATCGGAACAATGCGTCTACGCGTCGGCAATTTTCCCTTTTCTTTGATGTAGCACACCGTGAACCGGACAAAAAGTCAGATTTCCGCTTACATGATTTTACGTCGTAACGTAGATGTCGCACAGAATTGTCACGATTTACGATGACACGTGTCTTAACGCGAACTCATGTCACGAAGCAAGCGAGACAATTACTTTATATTGCGATACTTGACAGTTTCAGTATTTTATTTGACAGTACTTTCATATACTTTCTTTTCTTGTCTCTAGTACAATGTACAATATATAAAAATATATATTTAATCAAGTTAAGAAAAACGCCGTTAAGCGATTAGGACTGGATCTTGGTTGCTTAATAATATTATTCGCGTAAATTTTACGTGCAATTCTTCGCCTTGGCAAACCACGCGTTGTTACTTTTGGACTTGAAACGCAGTCTCAACCAAAGCTAGAACAGCACAATCACATAATTAAGTTGATAATCAATTTAATCACATTAACACACATTTTTAAAAATTATTTGCGTCCATGTGTGTTAATATTTTATTAATTAAATATTTTTGTATGACATCTGTGTGGAACGCTTCGTGGAACGTCTCATACGTTACGCGGATGCTGACGGTCTTTATGAAAAGTTTTCTTAAAGAGACTCGAATGCCGACGGTGCACACTAATATCTTCGCTGTCGCGTAAACGCGATCCGCCGACTAAGTATCCTTTCACTGGCGATTTATGCGCCAGCAACAGGTGTCGGGAAGGCGCGACACGACGGCGATTCAGTTGCATCGCTCGAGAAAATCGGATAAGAGCCGGGGAGAGTAGTGAGAGAAATTCGCGACTGGAAATTTTCGGTAAGGAGCGAGAGAGTCGAAATAGAGTAGAAGCATCTCGTTAGCCGATGCTTCTTGCGTTTACTATAAATGGTAATCCTGGTTTCTAGAGTGGATCGTGAGGGAAAGAGGGAAGGAAAGAGAATGGGGCGAAGACATCCCCCGGCGACGAGGAGTTAACGGTTGTTTCGCCGTTTCGGTCGAAATGGGAAGTCTGATTGCGCTTTTGTTTTCGGATGTCTCTTCCTATCCTTTATCGTTCTTCGTTTCTCCCCAGCAGCCATCGTTAACTGCGTTGTTACTATTATTGTAGTGTTATGTATCGTAGTATTTTATTGTCAAGGCGTAGAAATGGAGGAAATAATGATTTTTACGATAAGTTACGCTTACGTCTTTATTTCGTATTATATTTTATACATAATAAATTTAAATTTTCTAGCTAGTTAACTAATTTTTAATAAATAGGATAGGCCTCAATTTACGAATAGTTTCGATCGATATGTGCTCAAATAAGAACGCCCCAGCGAATGAAGCTTTTCGAGGACGTGTGAAATATATGCGAAGATTGAAGACACATGGGCAGAGTCCGCTTCGTTTGCCCGGCCTGCAACGGTGAAGTGACCTGCTAGACACCCATCAACGCCTCAGACACAGACGAGCCCGAGTAATCGTCCTCCTCTCGCTCCGTTCTGCTTCTTTCTCTATTCTGCACTCCTCCCAACTAACCTGACCTTCCTCGCCTCCTCTCTTTTTCTCTCTCTGACTCGTGTATTTAATTCAATTCTTTCATATCTCGTTATTATGATTAGCGTTCAGAGTACATTACAACGCATTGATGAAGTGAATTCCTATCTTGTTCAGAGCCAATCTTCCTGATGACGTCTCGATCAATTTTATTCGTATATGAATTGCTTTCCTATTTACTTTCACATATAAATTAACATTAAAATTAATTAATTTAATAAAAAAATCTTTCAATGAGTGTTTCTAATAGTTAGGGTAAAGTGCCTATTTCGGATCAGATCTTAATTCGGATCAGGGGATTTGAAATGCCTCTCTAGCTGACTGTACATATCATATGTGGATTTTTTTCACTATTGTCTGCACTCTACAGCTATCGTTATAAGCATTAGAATAAAATTGATAAATAGTGGCATATGATAGGTACAGTCGGCTAGAGAGGCATTTCAAATTCCCTGATCCGAACTAGGATCTGGGCACGTATTATGGAACTTTTCGGAATTGATTCCGATCGGAATTGTTCAGTTATTTCCTAGATTTCTATTGTGTTTTCTGGGGAAAACGGAATAATTCCGATCGGAATCCATTCCGAAAAGATCCGTAATACGTGCCCCGATCCGAAATAGGCACTTTAACCCAACAGGGTTAAAAAAGAGATATGGGAAATTGATACAAGACAAATTTTTTATTATCCGATTTGTATGAGAAATTAGTCAAGGAAAAAAAGGATGTAAATGCAGATTCGAAGTCTCTTTTGATCGATCTTATAAATAATTCTTCATAAGAATTTGATTTTGAGTAAAAATATTTATTTTTTCCTGTTCTCTCTGACAATGAGTTACTCCTTCATGCAACATGATTAGGATGATAACCAAATTTTTTTCTTGGCAATGCTCTTCTGTTCTAGGATAACAGAAAGAATCTGTGTCCCCACCCACACACGTCCGTCAGTTTGTCTGAATGTGGGCGATTTTTCAGACCGTGAAGCCGAGCAGGCGCCAATTGTCGAGAACAAAACCTCGAGGCGAATGCACGCGTTGCATTCTTCTCGTATGTAGGCTAGTAGTGACTTCCGCCTCTTCCTTTTCTCTTCTTCCCCCGCGCCCCTATCTCCAATTAGATGTTACATTTTGTAATTGTTTCCTCCAGACCCTGGTGAAGTTAATTATTCAGATCCGTTATGTTCCCGTTCGCCTTAGCTCGCTAGGAACGAACACACAGAATGTGGTGCAGGCCGCGCCACGCGCATTATGTCATGATCATTACCTCTAACAAGCATCTAGTCCAATAATTAGCATCGTGCGTCAAGTTGTATGAAACTTACGGAAGAGCTACATTCGAAGTGTTTAGTTGCAGTACCTATGGGAAAAATCGCAGCAGACCTCGAGACGCGATTTGTTAAAAAATATTGGCATATTATAAATCAATAAACGAAATTAATGATTATATATTCTTTCTGTAAAGAGAGAGATTATATAATTTACAGACAGATATAATGTAAATTTACAGACTCCAGCATAGAACATGCATGTTTCTAGAATAATTTGATTTATTTGTTGAAGATGTCGAGACTATGCTTTCACGCAGCATGAGGAATTACTTAAGCGACGTATAATTTAAAGGCGGAGAATAAGTCGTGTCTCTGCTGTATGTTTTCGTATATTTATCCTTCGCCAATCGATGAAATACAACCGTGTATTACGATTTTTTGTACAAAGATCAAAGATCGTGGGTATCATCGATATACAGGCCGCTGCAGATATTGATCTAACTGCTTAAGCTCGTGCTTAAGCTTTACGATCCAGTTTCGGGAACATAGGCGAACCAGACACAAGCATTATTCGCATACTCGTCCGTCATTGTGCTAGGGATTGCAACCAATAAGGGCATCGACCTGAGAAATGCTCTCAACTTGGAGCTTAACACGCAATTAACGCTAAGTGCCTAATCTCTTATTGTTAGTGGCGTGGAATTAAAAAAAGTGGATTTAAAAATATCGACTGTAAAATAGAAATAGATATTTAAAATAAATTTAAGTTATAAGAATAAAATATATAGATAAGCAATTTGCATTATGATTAAAAATTAAGCTAAAGATAGATAAGAGTCGCTGAAACTTGAAAATCACACGTTGAATAAATAAAACTCAGAATCTTAAATAAGTAAAATTTATATCCAGATTATTTAAGTGTGTTGCAAGAATACGAAGCTTTAGAGAGATAGGTAGATAGAGAGGGAGAGGGAGAAAGAGGCGATAAAAAAAGTTACACGTTTGCCGTAACTTTGTTTCTTGCGATCGACGATTCGCCGTCGATGCGGTTTTCCGGAAATAATATCGGAAATACGTGACGCGCTTATTTCAAGCGACGACGCTTAAAACCCACCTCATCGAGAGTGTGGGCGAACTTTTAACGCGCTGTTTTTCTTGTTTGTTTCAGGTAAGCCACCTTCCTTCCTTTCTTCCTTCCGGTCGGTTCTTCTTCCGGAACTTTCGTGGTGCTTTCTTTACCTCGGTTCTCCAAAGTATATATATATATATATATATACCTATATATGGCCGGCCCCCGGGTAAGTTATCGTATCATGAAGTTTCCCGCGCCCCCTTTTCCCCTATCACTGAACTTTAACACGCCACACCGTTCTGTTTTATTAAACTTTTGATAGAAAATCGTGATCAGTGATATTAACGATAGTTATATGATGATTCTCGAACGAGCGAGAAAGAGAGAGAAACACGTCGAGGGAGTATTCTCTCTATCTGAGTTATTATTAACCATCCAACTTCGAAGTATTTCCTTAGTAAGACACGCTATATACAATGTTGTTGTCGGAGTTCAGTTCTTGTTTATTAAGCAAGATAAAATGCTGGGCAACTTATTTATATTCTGCAAACGAACTTGCCGGAATTGAATCAGAGCGCCATGAATAGAGATACTGTTCGTTACTATGCATTCTCTCGGTGGCGTTATTAAATAAGGAAGATTTCTAAAGAATCGCAATGAATCTCCGCGACGTAGAAGGTGAAGATTCCGGCGGTCCGCGTCGGATATTCGAATCTCACGTGAAATGAAAAGTCCGTTATTACTACCGATGAATTCCACTTCAATTGTAATAAGACGCGAACGAACCATAGAAATCGCCACTTTATAAAAGTATAAGAGAATTCATTTTCATATTAATATTGAGAATTAACGAATGATTCCATTCAAAGCGATTGGAGTTTTTAATCGTTAATTACACGATCGTATAATTGGGTACGATTAAGCGCCTTGATTGTAATCGTTAATTCTCGCTTTAATTTAATTCTGTCTAGACTCCGATGAAGGGAATCTGACACGCGTGTGCGAGATTCATTCAGGTCCTTAATCACGGCGCGGGCGTGTCGTTATAACGTCGCGCTTCCTTCCGGCGCTTTGTAATCAGCTCATAATGACTACGCCACAATTTTGTGTCGCGCCCGATTAATGATTGATTAAATGAGCATCGGTATTACACGCGACGCGTAATCGCAATGCCGCTCGTATTATTAGCGAGTGTTCATTGATTACGCCGGGCGCGGCATTATTTTGTCATACCTAATTACGTTGATCTCGATCATCATCGATCGGTCATTCAATTATCGATGCGTTTTAATTAGCGTATTTGCTTGTTATATGACTTATCTATCCTTTCTCTCAGTCTTTGCGGAGTTTTTTGAAGCCATCTTTGACGAATCGTATTGATTAATTAAACCAATGTGATACCTTGTTCTCGCGAAATTATCCATCGATTTCTCCGCTCGCTTCCGTTGTTAGACCTACTAACAGAAACAACGGGCACTTGCTAGTTTCGCGAGAGTTACTCTAATGGCGGTCAGAACTGCAGAACTGCGACGTGCTCGAGGGCTTGCTAATCGCGGGATAATTGCGTTCTCCGACCTCCGGCCCAAACAGTAATCTGATTCCGCAGCTGGCCGTCTTGGGTCGGCCATATCTTCTGCCAGAGGCTAGAGAGAATTTGTATATACGAACTTTGCGCATGTGAGCGAAATCATCGAATAAAACTCACTAGGATTTATTTTTTATTGCATATTAAACTTGTTTCAATTTCCCAATTTGGCAAGGAACACGTGTAATGCATTTTAACATATTTTTACCGCGTATTTCTCAATTTATTTACTTAAAAATATAATTAAACACTATAACTCCCACGCTAAAATCTCATAAATGGTTTAACCCCAAATTTTCTATAAGATTGATTGGTAAATATCTATAAATGGTCCAACCTCACCGATGACCTTGACCTTGACATATGTTGTCAAGGTCACTTTTCTGAGTGACCTTCAGAAGGTTTTAGCCGGCGGTCATTGTTCGTTAAAAAGTTATTAACAAAAAACAATTGAAAAATATATCAGTTATTTTGAGTACTAATAGACATAAATGACTGATATTTATGTGGAAATAGTACATGTATGAACAAAGGAAAATTATTTAAAGCAGTGAATTGTTGGTATATTGAAAGAAAAGTTATTTAAAGCAGAGAATAGAGAGTATGTGGTTCAACTTACAAAGCACATACTTGTAAAGCGCGTAGGTTAGTGGCGCGCTTTACAAGTATGTGCTTTGTATGTGCTTCAACTTAGAAAGCACATACTTGTAAAGCGCGTCACTAACCTATAGGTTTTGTCAATAACCAACTATTATTTGCTTTAACAAAGCTTTAACATGCTTTTGTCATGATTAAAGCAGAGAATATTTGTATTCACGCTTTCTAATACATAAAATTGTGTATATACTTTTCAATATATACCAACTATTCTCTGCTTTAAATAACTTTCCTTTCAATATACCAACAATTCACTGCTTTAAATAATTTTTCCTACCAAACTTTTTTTGTTTATAACTTTTTAATAAACAATGACCGCCAGCTAAAACCTTCTGAAGGTCACTCAGGAGGGTGACCTTGACAACATATGTCAAGGTCAAGGTCATCGGTGAGGTTGGACCTTTTATAGATATTTACCGATTGATTTTATAACGCTGCGGAAAATTGTCCTTGACACGTGATTAGAGCTTGGATGTCAACTGCAGCAAGTCGATCGACGTCGATGTCGGCCCGAAGCGAGTATCATGGTTTCTGGCGTGTCCTCGTGATCCCCATGATTCATCAGAGAAAAGCCGAAGTGCGAGGGGGCGATCAGGCTGTGTCTCGTTATCGCGATAGCGCAAGCAAGACTTGATTAACTTACTACAACAACTTAACCGCCGCTATACACGTGACAATAAGGGTTAGGGCCTTGTGTCGGAATATTGTCGCGAGAGGAGACAGGAAATACTAACGCGATTATCCTCATGTGTCATATAGGTATCTTTTCCGGATCGCACTCTGTATATTTAAAGACGTCTTTGCTAAACAACGAGATTAACATCTCGATAAAATTAATAGCATATTGTGGTTTTATTTAAATAGGACAATTTTCAGATTCTGTGAAATTTTATTTACTTTTGAATGTTATTATCTCACGAAATATAATTCTTTTTCCCCCTTACTCACAATCTCCCTCTCTCACAATACTTAATTAATATTAAATATTAGAACTCCTGCAAAATGTATTTTAATTACAAATTAATAATAAATTATCTCAATTGCGTGAAACTGAGAGAGAATAGCGATTATTATTAATTTATTATTTAAATGCAATTTGCATTGCAATGCTTGATATAAATTAAGTATCACAAAAGGATATAGAAGGGAGAGGTTATTTATTTTTTAAAATAAAATTTTATACTTAAAAACTCATGAAATATTCTAAAGATAAAACCAATCTATTTACAGCTATATCTGAGAATATAACTTTATCGATATTTGAGTATTATTTTTACAATATTTATAAATATCTTGTATTATATTTCTATTTGTGAAGAGCAACATATATATCCGTGTACCTACTTTTGAGAAGCTGTTTTTAGGATTACGAGAATTAATATACTTGTAAAACGGGATCGAAAGCCCGATTCTGTCTCGTCGGTTTAGCGTATATATCTATGTAAGTTTATCAGAGTGTGCTCGAACTAGATTCAATTAGGGACAGCGTGTATATACTCGTGTGCTCATCGATATTCATCCCGCGGCTAATACCTGCACGCCTCTCGATGGCGTGTAGCGTGCATAAGAAACAACATAGCACTGTATGCATTACTCTGTGAATCCGTGTTAACATTACAAAGATAACAGAATATTCAGAAGACAACTTTCCCTCTTAACGCATAAATGATAATTGAATTTGTCGTCTGTTTTTATTAAAAACAAACCCGCGTTTTAGTATTTTTGCAAATAAAAGGTTTGATTATTGATTTATTGGTGATTAATCTTTAGCGACATTTTGTGCAGCTTGGGCAAAAAAATTAATATATTTTTCATAATAATAGAATAAAATAAATGAAAAAAGTGACGTGTGATTAGTCAAATTAGTGCTCAGAAGTTGAATAACATAACAATGCAATGAAATAAGATCACGAATGTAATTTTAGCAAGCTTAATGAAATTATTATGTCATTAGGTCATGAAGTTTGTTAAGCGGAAAGGTATTGCTCAAGTCACTGTCTGTTATATTTGACATTTCGAGCAAACGTAGGAAATTATAATAAATGTCTAAATGCGATTATACACGGAAAGAACGGTTTTGTTGAAGTATCTAAAAGTTTAACTAGATTTGTAGGTCTGAAAATAATTTTGTGGCACCATCCACATAATTATAGTAGGACCCTTAAGTATGATAATAATGCTGCAAACAATTTTGACACTCTAGCAACCAGTTTGAGTGTCCTACATAATTATTTTGATGGTCCAACAAAATTATTTTCAGATCTATATTTAGCTAAAGTTTTGGATAATTCAACAAAAGCCTTCTTTCCGTGTACTATGAAAATATCTAAAAAAATTTACCGTCCGTTTATTTTTTAAAAGTTGGCTATATATTGGAAACGTTTTGTATTCCTTGTCATGTCTGTATATTCGTTTTGATCAGTATTCACTTCACGGCTATAATAATACCTATACCTATACGCATTTTGACAATGACAACGCGTGCATAAGAAACAGCGTGGCGTACGTGGTCTAGGCATTATTCCGCGAATCCGTGTTAACATCACAAAGACTTGATAACAGGGTACCCAGAGCAGAATTTCCCCTACCCGTTCGTATCGTCACATTTAAACCACGACCAGCTTTTGCGGTAAATCACTTATTAAGAACCCACCCTCGGCTAACGAGAATGTAAAGCAGTGATATCCGCGGTAAGTATATGCGCATAGTAATCGCGCGCGCCGAGATTAATGGCGTCTAACGAACTGATTTGTAACATTGTTGTATCAAGCGGAGATAATTGAGCGCAATACATCCGCCGCGTGCGCATTCGTGTAAACAGTGCACCGCGATAGATAAATTATCGATGTACTGCGCCGACGTACGAGATATTCAGCTGGCTTGTTAATTGACTACCGCCACTAACGTGGCTTATCAAGACAGAACAAGGTACTACTGTATCTAACCATCTAGTCATCGCGTTTAAATTATGCAACGAGATAGATAATCCCGCAATCGAATGGATCGTATATCTTTTAGTGCTATTGAAACCTCGTAGCTTTAAAGATCGAGATTAAACATTATGAAATAGCAATTAACTCGATCCTGTTTTCTCATTATAATATGTTGAGATAAAAGAATGAAGATTATTTAAATAAAATGAAAATATGAAAACTTATTGTGATTTTTATATTTAAGATTAGCTTAGAAAATTCCTAATGTTAGTTTATATGTCTATATAACTACTTATTTTAAAGAATTGTAAATGTAAAACAAAGATGTCTCACTTTCGTGCAATCTTCCTCATAGCATATCTTGGAGATTATAGAATCAAAAATATTAACTTACAATTGGTTAAAATGTTGAGATCTCAAAAGTTTTCAAATTATAAACAGTTAAAATTAACGATATTGTGTAGAGTTTATGCATTTAAGTTCATAACTGCGTTTATATACATATTAATCTGTTGTTTGTTATTAATTTTTACAGCACAGGTGATATAAATTTTTATTGATTAGTTGATTAACTGATTTTGCTTTTTGGTTTCTTACGTAAAGGGTATACGGTATCAGTCAGTTGACATTGACAATTAGTAATTACCTATATTAAACTTTATGTTTTACATGCAAATTATTTAATTTTCCCTTTTATGAAAATTTGAATGACTAATGGTTACAAGAATTATGAAATCTAATGTAGAAATTGAAAGAATAAGGTTAATCTTTATTTCGCAATCGCGTGGAAAATGGATATTATATAATTTCTTATTATTTTGTTTCGAAATTTTCACGTTCCGAGGTGAGTGAAATTCTGAATTGTTGACTTTAATAAGTCTAGAAAAAACACGAGTTGTCACATTTTTTCCGATGGTTTAATTTTATTTTCGTAATTTATTGAAATCATGCAATTTTATTCCTCTCACAACGTAAAAATTTTTCATAAAATAACAATAAAAACTGAATTGGCCAACGTAAATACTTTTTCGATTAAAACAATTTTATTCTTCGATTAAACGTTAGAGTGCACGATAATAGTTTATTTATTAATTAAGTTTAAATAAACTTGATATAAATCGAAATGCGTGTAAGCGCATTTGGTAGACATGCAAACTTTATACGATAGCATCAATCTTTAACTGCTTACAACTCGGTAGCTATTGTAGCTTCGATATAATTGCATCGAAATGTTCGATATGGCCGATCAATTAAACGAGCTGGCAACAACAGCATTTGAGATTGAGCCGTTTGTCTTCGCGACGAGTAATTAAGATGTTCGATTATTCAATTATGGATTTTATCTCGTTCATGACAGCAGAAGAGCTTTTCGTAGAGAGCTGGCACGACGCCGACCGTCGTTATGCACGATCGACGACGAGGAGAAAGACATAATCGCGATTCCTTCCACTCGAAGACGCGAGTAAGGACACGCGTGTCCCACCGGTCCCACGGAGTAGACAATGAGCCTACTCTTCATCCTGTCGATTCGCGTGCTCGCTCGAATAGTTGGCCCATTATGTTCTCTTTCTAGTCTTACACCTCGATAGTCTTATTCCGAAGACTTATCGGCGGACGGAAGGATAAGGGGGAGGAAAGAAAAGATGCGGAAAAGTAGATATCGGATCGTTACGTTCATACGAAACATTAGTTTTATATCAACAACGTCTTTGCGTAATTTTCGAACAAATGGAAGACATATGTGCAATGAAAACATTTAATAATATTCCTTAAAATATTCTTTCCAATTGTCCCCATTTTTATAAATTTACTGTAATTTGAAAAGATGCGAACATTCATAGAAACTAAAGATGGTTTTGTAAAAGAATTGCTATGTTTGCTCAATTTGTCGTAAGAAACTTATTTTACAATAGTGTTTTGCGAAACTCAGACTTTCGAAGTCTGACATTTCACATGCAACGACTCGACGTAACGATGATACGTTTTCGATGAGTATTATATCGCGACCTCTCTCTTGTTGGTATCTTTGTGCAACAATAGGGATAATGACTCGCATCGTTTGAGATCTTTCCCATCAGACGGAAGAGCTCGGCGGAAAATCTGGGTTGCGCTCTTAATGCGCCTCGGTTAATGATCTTAGATATTATTTTCTTTTTGGAGAGTGTACTTTGTGTTTCGTGAAATGAATTTCCCACGGAGATATCCAGTACCTATAAATGCGTTGATTTATACTGATTTCTTATTTTCTAATAAATATACACTGAGAGAAAAATGGCAACTATACAATAGGTGATAGGAAATATACAATAGGTGACAGGAAATATTTTATAGTTATTGCAACTAAATTGATGGTTAAGAGAACTAATAAATAATAGTTGCACAAACTTCAACTATATTGTATAGCTATATTGTATAACTATATTGTATAGTTGTCACCTTATATGTAGTTGTGACTGTATTACTATGATTTTTTCTCTCAGTGTATACATTATCAGATTTTTATAGATACAGAAAATGAAGGATGATAAAAGGATTTACTTATAATTTTTTTATTTAGATAGCTTTTAATTTTATAATATTAATAAATAAAACGGGTGAATTCTTCATTGCATGACACATCGAATTTTGTTTGCTATTTAGAATAGAATATTCTTAATATCCAGGCATTATTTGAAATTTTGTAGTGATCAAATGTAATATCTTTTTTATATTATAATATAATAAACATTTTAAACGTCGTAAATATTGTAAGATTTACTTTAGATTGTTAAGTTAACAGATTTATCTTCTGCACTTGTATAATCCGTTGTAAAGCTTACAGAAATGTTATTTTATTTTATTTGAAAAATATAAGATATTTGATCTTATACCCTGTATACGCCATACGCCAAGAGAGATTTCCTTTTGTCCCAAAAATACTTGGCTGCTTCATTCGGTTTCGATCCTTTAATAAAGAGACTGTCTCTCATACACATCAATGTGAAAAGAGATAATTCGAAGGATTCTCGTGTATTGTATGGTGACCTCTCGAGCAAGCAAGGCAACCGATACTTCGAGAGCTAACAATGGACGATGAAGATCTATCGTGAGAGCCATTATAAAGTTCTTATTGTGGGCGCTCTCTGTCTCTTCGCTGGTATCAATATCCGCTCCGCAAAAGTCGCGAAAGTCGATAAAACTCGGGGCCCATTGAACACATCAACGGAAAAAGTCGCAATCGGAAATTTATTAACATCTCGAGATTTCATTGTTCCCGTCGGACATTTACCAGCTTCTTCCAGTTGTGCAATCTGCACGTTATTTCAATCTCCCCGTGTGCGAAATTTATCAGTGGATTGTGCGAATGGAAGTAAAAAAAAAAGGTATTATAAATACAAATTCAGGAATTGTTAAGATCTTTTTTTTTTATCTTTGTTCATAGACCATTTCGATAAAAAGTTTTCGGGCCAATTTTAAACCCCGTGCAGAATAAATACGAATAACAAATGGATGAGTATTTACGTACATCTTTAAACTCAAACATTTTGACAATAATTACAATCAGAAGGCGAACTGAATTGAATGATATATTAAATTACGAATGGAAGACACGATTACATGTAATGGCAAAACGCGGTACAGAAAGCGGGTTAGAGGACACAGGATTTTACGATAGCGATGAGAGGATTGTTGCACGTTGCAGGTTTTAACGGTTGCGCCGAAAGCCATTAGCGTCGCGTCGGAGCAGGTGCGGCGATTCGAAGTTTGTTGAACCGTAGATAACGAAGTGGCGCGACGCGTTGCAGGTTGGAAAGGTAATGACGTGTGATGCGATACGAGTGACACGTGTAAACGGGCCACGTAACAGCAGCCGACTATGCAGCCGCTACGCGCTCGCTCGCTCACTCGCTTGCTCGTTCGCACAACGCGCCGCGCCGATGCCGATGCCGATGCCCGATGCCGACGCGTGCAGATCGCACGGTGCAACAGCGTTAAACAGAGCCGTAACGTGCATTCTAACGGGCCCGACGAGGTCCACGCGCGGCTCGTTAAACGCCTGCAAATCCAATTATGCCGTCGCGAGCCGCGCAATCGGGGACGGAAGGTCTCGATGGCATTAAGCGGCGCGTTAAAAGCTTTACTTGAGGTACCGTGAATCCACGAAATGTACAGGAATGTCGAAAGAAAAATACTCGCGGAATTATATTTATTGTATATTACATTGATTTTATTTATGTACATTTTTTAATTGTTTTACAATATTTTGTATAATATTAATATTTGACAGTATTTTAACAACTGTTCAGACAATATTTACGAATTTATATAAGATATCGCATGTGTTAATTGCATAAAATAATTGTCGTCATGACATTTTAATAATAAATATTTAATAATCATAGCGTAGGTAACTCTTGCATGTAATTTGCACGTTTCGATATATTATTTCGACAGTTCTTTTTTCGCGGCTACGGTATTTTTACCGTTGCTCCACTCTCGCAACGTAATTTCCGTATTTAGAGTTAAAGCTCCGGCGAGTGTTGTTAATTAGAGCGGGCATAGTTGAATTAATTTCTGCATTAGCGCGCACCGGTTTTTTATGCATTTTCGAATGCGTTGTACTTGCACACATCGGCCGGTATCCGTTACTTCGGTCTATATTTGGAATAGGACTGGAGATCCGGCGTAATTAAATTGTTAATACGTCTTCGATGCGCCCTATGTTGGAATTTTAATCCGATTGCCATTTTCCGCTACTCGCGCTAACGACCGTACCGCTTGTTATATCGTTTACACGTGTCGCCGTAGAAATCGACGATAAATTTAAGAAAGAATTAATTCTTAAAAAGGAGATCTGGTTGAAGATATTATTGATGTTATGACATCATTTAGTAAATTTTATTAATTAAAAACAGCAAATAAAATTGTTTTACGGCATAATATGAGTGTTAATTAACATTTATTACGACATGACTCTCGTAATAAACGTCTCGTAATAAATTTACAAAAAATACTCTACTATTTTATTTACAATTATATATTAAAAATTTATTATTATTCTAAAGCACATACACTTGGAAAGTATTGAAATGTATGTTTAATTATATTTTGTTAGGTACCTAATTAAAACAAGATACAGAATTGTTTCTTCATGCATGAGAGTTTAATAATAGGGTAAACCTGGGGAAAATGGACATTGGGGCAAACGGACACCTCCTTAAGTAATTGGTTATTAAAACAAAAACAAATATTAATCCGCCATATTGAACTGTCACTTTGGTTAGAGGAGTTGCCATTACGTGTGTTCTGCAGTCATGAATTTAAGTGAATTTGCGTCATCTCGAAAGATTGTGGCATTTCTCAACTTTCGTGGCGTTAAATTCGATGAGTATAAGGTGCTCGTTAGCGATATTTTGTCAGATTTAATCTTTTTTTTAAATTATGAACAATTATCTGGAAATATTGAGGTTATTGTTGCGCAATCAGTAATGAGTTATTGCACTGTATTCGGTGCAGAGCTTTAAAACGAAACTAATGGTGCTATCTCGTTTTTTTTTATAATAAATATTTTTCAATGACATGACGGTTTTTGTGATTATTATCTATTACTTTTTTGTTTAAAACATGGTGCGTAATCGTGAGAGAACTACTAACAAATGTTTTTAGAGTCAAGAGAGCATGGGGACGAAGCGGTGAGAGCGGTCAAAGTCGATAAATTTCCATATTGCAGACAGCAACTCCGACTTTCAACGTTCCAAAAGAAACACACTTTGAAGAAGAATTAATTCTTTTGAAAAAATGTGCATAGTTCTAACATTTCGACTCCGACACCGTCACTGAGAACAATTTCGCCAACTCCAATGCAACGTGCTTCAGTTACCTTTGAGACTCTGAGCCTTTTGTCGAGTACTTCTAACAGTTCTGGGCAATCCAGAAAAGTGCGCAAGAAAACAATGTCCAGGATTTTGACGTCTAATGAACTTGTTTTGGAGGTGCGTAAAAAAGAGCACGAGAGGAGAGAGAAAATAAAAGAAATCAAAAGAAGTAACCAAGCAAAACGTCAGAAACTGAATCTTGCGGATTTTCACCAAAAGTACGTCGCGTCGATGGGGAAGATTGGGTGCAATGTTCCACGTGGTATCATATCTAGAATGTAATACAATGGAAATAATCCATAGTTCGTTACATAAGATGTGAAAATGAGTAAAATTATACCTATGTCCGTATGCCCCTGTTCAGGGGGCAAACGGACAATAGTGCATTTTGTTTTCAAAAGCCAATTTTGTGTGGAAATGTAAAATGTGCTATACGAATAAAAGTTTGTAATCTTAGCAAACTCTTTATATTTCACTATAAGCCTATAAACGTTACCTGTTTTCTCACTTTTCATTCAATTTTTTGATCATAATTTTTTCATTTGTTCAGAAATAAAAAGGAATAACGAAAGCGTCATCGACTAGATATCGTTCTCTAGAAATTAACATCATTTATCATTTCTTAATCATTTCTCAAGTTCTTCATGCAGTCTCAGAATCACACCGTCATTTTAAAATCGAGGAAAAAGTCGACAAGGGTAAAGTAATCGATCTTTATGATAGGCCGACGGCTTTATGATAGGTCGACGTCACATGAGGCGCGTTTAGGTATTATTATTATTCGTGCGTTTGATGGAGTCTTTTCCAGCCCGTCCCGCTTTGATCTCGCGGATCGATTCCGCGGTCGTTAATTATCTTCGCCGACTGCAGTTGATTGACTTTGCCGCAGTGAACCGATTAATTACGCTGCCAAGATCGAGGGAATGAATCATCTTGCTCCGAGGCTTCATTACGAAACGGGTGAAGTTTAACAAACTCGTCTCGTCCCCCTATTTCCTCCCTTCTCTCTCTCTCTCTTTCTTTTTCTCCTCCCCCTTCCCTCCCACCCTCTCTCTCTCTTTCTCTCTCTATTGCTGCTGCAAGTGTCATCTTTGAAGTCTCGCTCCAGTACTCGATTCGTCACATTCGATCGTGGGAAGTCCCTTTTACGTTATGTAAAATTTGATTTATACATTCACAATTATTCATTAAACAATGTATTCGTCTTCGCTATTATACTATTATTCTGCTCTCCAATGGAATATATTCAATCCCATTGTTCTTTTTGTTATTGTGCATTTAAATAACGCGGTTTATAATATTCCACATACATTTAGGTAGGAATATAAATGCGGAAGGTGTTTGTGTTAAATATTCTAAACCAGTTTCCATACAATAATACAAAATTCCTACGTAATGTAAGCACATTTATCCAATTTCGAGAACTGAGGGTTGAGGCGCACTCCGCGCGAGTAATAACGGTTTAATTACGTACGAATCTATTAAATTCATTCCTTTACTTCTGCGAGAAATTCGGGGAAATAGGACGGAAAGTTCTCCATTTCCGGGGTTCTGTTTCTCGTTAACTAATAATCAGCCTGCCTGTTACACGTAACGTAGCATAGTTGCATTTCGTTTCCATGCACGAACGCACACTAATGCAGGACCGCGCGCCTCGCACGGTCTGGCGTTGCATTCGCCCAGATTCTTGATTTCATTCATAGCCAACATCGCGTGCGGCCTCGCTCACTCGCTGGAAATTCTGGACGGTCTGGCCTCTACCTTTTCCCTTCGCTCCCCTCCCCACCCCCACCCCCACCCCCTTGCCCCCGTAGCTTCAATGCTACGGGCACAGTATCGTGTTTCACGGCAGAAATACGCCGACTCTATGACAGAGAGTAGGTACACGCGAGAGAGTTAAAGCGAATCCACGCGATGCTTCACTCTCGATGATCCCGCCGAATGAATCATAATTCGAATATCTGATGAATAGATTTCTGCTTTTGGAGCGCCGATTATAGTTTAATGCAGTTTTATTGGTTTTCATCGCTTTTTTTAAATGTCACAATTTGTATTGAATACTGCATATTGCATGGTATTCAATACAATAAACCTTTTAATTAATTTAAAATTATAAAAATTTTATCGTCATAAAAATTGTTATCCGATTCTACTTATTTTATCTTCGCAATTTTTTTGATGATTAAATTTATGATATTTTTTAACTATCTTTTAATATAATTGCAATTACGAAGAGTGCGGCGTGTAAAACGGGTTTTACATTTGTCGCGCCCCGACATATGACTACATCTCCCCTGGTATCATACATAAACATATACCAGCACCAGCGAGAAAGAGAGAGTACGAAATCACGAGCGTTCGTTCCGGCTGCAGCGCAATGCAGCGATGTCGCGTTTGTTCCGCTGCGTTCGTGCGCAGAGATGCAACGCCCGCGCCGGCCACCGCACCGGAGAAGAAATATACTACTTTGCCCATTAAGCAACAACAACGAACGCGACGTACCTACCTTTTCCACTCGCTCTTCTAATCCGCGTCGGAATGAGAACGAGATGCACTCACGTTGCCGACGTTGCACTCTTGACGCGAGCATAATCGAGCTAAGATTTAGACGATATATAATTATTCATAATTTGATGATTCTATACTTGAAAGTAAAAAATCTTTACATCTTTTTAATAAAAATTTGAGAGAAAAGAAAATTCGGAAAAGTTTAGAATTATCAAGATATAAATCAGATGAATAAGTGTATCGTTGAATGCATAGTCGAAATTCGTATTGAAATGTGGTTTTACTGTGTTATTCCGTCACTTTTAAGTAATTGTATTTTACAATTGTATAAATGTTACAGTAAATTTATTTACTTTTGTAATAGAATTTTTTAAACAATGATAGAAATACTGAAATATCAGAAACATTTTTTTTTACTTAATAATTAAAAGTTGAAAGTGCAAGATGCGAAAAAGTAACGCAAATTGCTGGAATGAGTGAGACTGAAGCATCTGGAACTAAAACTGAAAATGGGCTTAAATAAAATAAAAAAATTTAGGACATCCACGCTAAAGACATGAGCTCCATGTGATAAAAAATTATAAAGGGTACAGAATTATATATATAAAGAATATGGCGCGGGAGAGGTACGCAAATGACATTCGCGCAAAATTTGTAGAGAAATTCCGCGCAAAAGAGAGGAACATCATTACCAGCGAGTGGCATAACTCGACAACGTCATCCTGTCACACGTGTGTACGTGTATGTACGTGTGTGTATGTACATTGTACAGTGATTCGGAATGCCGAGCTTCGTACTTATGTGCGGCGAAACCAAGCCGGCGCTGCGCGGATATCTCGCTCCCGCGGCGAAGGGCGAAGGGCGCGAGGGAGAAGCTTTACGGTATTATTGGAACAGCCTTGCGTTCCCTCGCGCACGCGAAGGTATGCTTTTGCAGACGCTTGCTTACAACGCACGAGGGCCACGTACTTATTGTGCGTATCAAAGCGCGTCGCGCGTTTCTTACGGGCCGGAGAATGCCGGTGAGTCATGCGACGAACGCTTTCCGCCGTTTCGGAATCGCGCGCGAATGCACACGATGCAAGCTTTTCCCCCCGCGTTTCTCCGCCCAATGGCTTGCAACCGTGCCGGCTGCCGGGCATGGATCTGCCACAGGGAATTGATGGTGTCGTTAGGGACGCGATATTGGAGCCTCTCCTGGTAGGCACACGTATGATCACGTGGAAGGTAACATATTTATTATTTAGTCGTGAATAAAGATGTTTGCAGCATGCCGTATCCCACAGCTCCAGAGATTGCGCTCCGTATCTAAGCACAGAGAGAAGCTTTATGCGCTCTGTGTGTGTAAACCCATTGGAAAATATTTTTCCGCTTATTACGGAGAGTACGATAATTTATGGTATACTCGTATATAAATTGCACGTGCGGCAATTTTTACATCGTAAATTATCGCGATATTAAAGTCTCCGCGTATGTACGTATACGATTACCTGAAAAGAGTAACGTGTCTAGTCGTGAGAGAGAGGATGTTTGTAGCATATTGTACTAGCAAGTTGAGGATTTTCCAATAAGCACTTGTGGAATGGGACAGATATAACTACAAAGAGAAAGTATTGAATTAAATATATATATTGAACAGAAAGTAAGATTAAAACTTTGAATTAATCTTCGTTTACCGTAAAATATAGCACGCTGAAATTAGCCGAGATAATCAATTGCCAGTACGTCAATACGGTTATTCAATTGGTGCAGCTTGATGCATTCTTACGGAACACGGGCGTTGCAACGGTTCCGGTGGCGTTTAGCAACGGAACGCTAATACCGTCGGCTCTTGTCCTCCTTTTGTTTTTTTTCCTCTTCGCGCCGCGTAACGAACGGTGGCATTGTCGTTTTCGACGTACACTTATGCTTCGTCGATATAGCAAGCGGAGTGGAGTGAACGTCGTTAAGTCGACACGGTGGTAAGAGCGTGGGCGCGAAAGCATCGGTTGGGGCAACCGAGCGACGGCTTGTAATTGTACGTGTTTTCTGCCGTGTGCTGTACCGTTAATGTAAGTGGACGGCGACGTCGAACGATCGAACGACGCGCTCTAGAGGGTGTCCTGGAAATCGCGCGCCGGATTCATCGCAGAATCCAAAGTTGGTCTTCCTCTAGCAAATATTTCACCTTTACCAGTCTGTAATTTTTATTGAGTGTAAAATTTTTCGTTAAAAAATAGATGTTTTACCGCAATATTTGAACATAATAATAATTATTGTTAACGACAATTATATAATTACATAAAATTACATAAAATTTCTAAAATAGAAAATTTTTATATTACTTTTTTTATTTTTATTCGCGCGTTCTCAAGATAAATTCAATGTTGTAATTACCTACTGTGTTTAATTGAGTTCTTAATACCCGCAGTTTGAGGAAGTATATGACTTTGCGACACCTTGTATGCGGCTTAGCCACAAAGCACCGTAATTTACGAAACGATTGACTGCGTCAAAAAACATGGCGATTGAATTATTATTATTACTTACGAAATCTATCATGCTTTAAACGCGCAGCTTCGGTCCGTTATATCTCGCGGGTAGGTACATCGAATGCAAATTTGTATTGATTCAGGGGGTCGAGGGGAGAGGAAAGTCTATGTAATAACCGTAATAATGATAATAATGAGCCGCGCAATGGTAGCGAGAGATTAATCGTTCTGTCTTCACGTGTGTATTTCGTGCCAATCGCGTAACTAACTTAAATCCACACGATCTCGACGGCTCTTCGGGAAAAGTCCTGGGTGGAGAAAGATCGATTATCTGTAATTACCATCGATCGGCTATTTATTATGCCGAATTAAACTATATCGCTTTATCTTCTCATTTATTAGTGCTACTTTGCATCGTTCTATCTTTCAATTATCGTTCCAACGTGATTCGTCCAACGTCGTTAACACGCTCCGCATTTATCAACCTTCGCAAATTGTTGTATGAGATCTCGGGGGATCTGTCGCATACCATAACGAACCGTCCGCGTCCGCCCATCTGTCTACCTATTATTAGCGGAATCCTGTAGGAATGGGCATAAATCTCACTTCCCACCTGCTCCCCACGTCCCCACGGCTTCTTCACGATCTTTCGCCAACGATCGCGAGTCGAAGTTTATCGCGGGTATCCCCCGCTGAAGTATACCAGCAAGCTATACCAGTGAAGGAGGCGCTTTGATCACGGTCGTTAGCGAAGTTAGCTTCTCGTATGGTAGCGCGGTGAACTACATCGAAGAGGGATGTAGTCGAAGCCGATAGTCGATCTAGGAAATGTATCGCTCGCGATAGGTAGCTGGCTGATAAGCGGCCTTACCATCTTCGTTTCTCTTTCTCTCTTTCCCTCCTTATCCTCTTCTCTACCCTCTCTCTTCCTTTCTCTCTTTCCCCTTCTTCCGTTTTTTCTATCGCTTTCTCTCTTTGTCTCGCCGCACCTCATTCACGCTCTCGGATCGCGAGATAACTCGTACGTGTTACGTATGCATAATGTCCCTAATTACTTTACATTGTTGCTGTTGGGCGTAATAAATGCACGGCGACTTGCGCGCGAGCGAGTGTACCCGGTGTCTTCCGCGCGAGATTTACTGCTCTGAGATTACGAGAGTCCGAGAGACCTTCCTACCGCCTTCTCTTTCTCTATTTCTCGATCTCTCTGCTATACGGGCGTTCCTCGGCTCCTTTTTGCTTCTTTCGGTTATCAGCTATATCAGTTCTACACGGAGCTCAACCGCGCGCCTCGTTCCTGCCGTTTTCTTTTCTCTCGACAGTTTTTTTTCCTTGCCACACTCTCGGAGAATACGGAGGGCCGGAAATAAATCCTCGTTTGATTGTTACACATCATGCATTACGGATTGCGACTCCACATGGGTTTACACTTTATTTGTGCTGCGCGACTTTCAATATTTGCGCCGTTGTTACATTTGTATGTGTCGGCGAAACCCATTTTGATCCGAAGCATTATAGATTGTCACGTCTGCATCTTTTCCCTATTTAATTTTTGTTATTTCCGTTTTTTTCTTATCTTTAATGTATTATTTTAATAAACACAGCTTTGCCAGTACATTTTACATATCATAAACATATTAGGTAATTAGGTATACTGGAAATACTGGGAATGTAAGAGAAAAGATGTCTTCAACGGTTTTTATTATAATGTTTTAGGATTAAAAGAAACTTCTTTTACTTAGATTTTGTTATCAAACCACCAGCGTATTTAGTATTTTTAAAACAACCAATAAACAAGAATTTTTCGACAAATCAAACTTTTTTTTGGAAATTTACATTTTATATACTAAATATTAATCTTATAACAAGATCAATACAGAACACGCGGAACGCACTTTTATGTATTGCCACGTGTAATGGCACTCGGGGGGCTGCGAGGCCCGTTTATTCGACGCGCGTGTTATTTAAAACGCAATCTGCGTTTTATTCACGTCGACATATTCGCATTTCCTGCGAGACACATTTGCACGCGCGCGAAAATAACTTTACGGCACATCCCGGCCGCGCTGTAATCGCGTTCGTAATTATCGCCGCGCTTCTCGATCTCGTTCCATATTCCCAGAAGATTCGTCCGTGTCATCGCACGGGCCGCGCGAAAATAGATATGGCGCATAAAAAGCGATTAAACGAGCAAGAACACGTGCGCGAGTGACGAACATGTAGAACTCATTTTGGCTCGCATGTGGAGATCGCCAGTAATTTTGAACTGTGTTGCGGATTACATATTTTCGACTTGTAAAAAATAGATAAACTGAAGTTATTAGAGATAAATATGAAGAGGCAGATAAAATTCACATCTTTAATTTTTTAAATAATAAATTAGGAGTTTATTTTCGAATCTGGGTCTTATTACGTATCATTATCAAATGGAGGTATATCGGAGAATTGACGTTTATTTTTGCGAATCTGTATCTTATTACTTATCATTTTCAAATGGAGGTATGTCGGAGAATTGACATTTATTTTTTAAATAATAAATTAGAAATTTATTTTTGAGTCTGTGTCTTATTATATTATGTAATATCATTTTCCAATGGAGGTACGTCGGAGAATTGACATTTTTAATTTAGCTTTGACATTAAAAGAGTCCAAATCCAGGTAATTTATTCAAATCTGTATATATACACGAGAGATTTTTTTCAATGTTACTGCAGCAACATGAAGAATGAATTTTGCTCTTTTTTTATATTTTTTGTATATAATATATTTATATTAACAAGAGAGTAATTACCGTTGTGTAGCTATATGAAGAAATGAACGCAAATTCATCGGATGCAGCTGGAAACGGAGTTAAGCAATGTTCGATAAATTAAAAGAGAATATTTGCAACAGTTCCACGTACAAACCTCACGTCCGCGATGACGGAATTTTTCGCAATTACAACGATTTTAAGCTCCCCTTTGGCGCGCACGTTCCGTATCACCAGGGTCGCGTTTTCCCCTTTAATCACGCTAATCACCGCACGCGCGCGATTCGCGCAAAAGAGAAATACGCGGATTACGTTAATGAACAGATTAAAATCGCGATGTTGCCAATCCCGATGCATCCATTTCTCTGTTGAATATCGCGTTTGATCCTCTCTGCGTGTTACTTGCCCGATGTGTACCTATACATATATCATGGTCTCGCTATGTGTGCACGTCAAAAATATTAGAAATAATGTTTTTTGTGTTTGACAAATAAGGAAAGAAGATTTAAGAACGGTAGATACAATAGTCGGTGTGCTTTTCATATAATACGAATACTTTACAGTCTACGCGAGAGAGACGCCGTGTAAACATCACGTAGGCAAAACGCGGCGAAACCGCCGGCGATTTCATAGTCTACGTCTATGGTAACTTGGTTGCGAAACTCGCGTCGCGTAGCGTTGAAAGCGAACTGATGTCGTCGTCCGACATGCACTTATCTTACTTGCGACGTTTAGCGGCGGACGGACAGCGTAAGGAGAGGGTGGAAAGACAGAATTAAACATGCCGGTCACGTAGAGCCATCACCGTAGGTCGGAAGTTTAAAGAACCTTTAAACGTTCCGCGAAACGATTTGCCCGACCTTGCCAATAACAACCTCCACCTACTTAAAGTCGCTGTTCGTTCAAACTTCAATGGCATTTCGACGTCGTTCCACGGATTGGCCGGTTTGTCGGGGAAGGCCGATTTGCATCGGACCCGAGGCAAAACGCAGAACGCAAAAAGACCGGTCGGTTTAAAGTTGCCGACTTCTGGATAGTACGTGTAGCGTGCATTCGTTTTTGTATTAATTCGAGGAACTTTGTCGCGCTGCCCTTTTTACGGTGTTCCGGAAATTGCGTTGCGAATATATTTCTGCAACTTTCAGCGTTAATTCAAATTATTGTATATGAAACGTCGTTATTGTATAAAAAAAAGTATCAAGTAATTTTTGCGAAAAAGCAAGAACTGTGTTTAACAGAAACGTATCGCGCGCACGACGTTTAATGAAAGTTTTCTCCGGTTTAACAGAAAAGGAAATAGGGATCTTTAAAAAAAGTGCTATTAACTTACCGCGCTGCACTTAGGTATTAGCTGGCTCTAAGTCCAGAGATAATCGATTTGATAGCTCCTCTCTGACATCTCCATGTTGATAAAGAGGGATTTAATGACGCCAAAGAGTCTGACGTGTTTTAAATCGACTCATCCATCCAGCAGCGCTCGATCCCTCTTCCTTCGCAGCGCGCGCTATTATTAAAGCCTGTTGGTCTATTTCGAATAGTTCCGCGGCGTGCTGTGCTGCAAAGCGAGCGGGCAAAGCAGGCGCATTGTTGGCTTTATTGCAGGTATTCCGCTCGCTTCGAAACGCTCGCTCGGGCCTCAGCAGGCACCACCTGAGTACACCAAGCTGTTGGAGAGACGGCATAAGATCAGTCGAGATCTAGCATGCCGAAACCCCTTTTCTCCTCCTCCTCTCTCTCTCTCTCTCTTTCTCTCTCTCTCTCATTCAATCTGTTAGATCAGACGGATTAATACTCGCTCGATGTAGGGTAATTCGCCCAATAGGTTACGTTAGACATGAAGACAAGGTTAAATTGCTGAGACGGATGTTACAGCTCTTTAATGGCTGTTCTTTCTTTTTTCTTATGTAAGGTGTATAATGCGTACTGTAAAAGCGTGAACAATATATAGGTACATTATACGTATAATGGAAATCTGATTGAAGGCCACACCTTCTTCCGCGACTTTTTGGTTTTTAATTGATTTTAATCAAGTATCTCAGAGGTCAAGCCACAAATTAAAAATTTGTTGAAATAAAATTAGCTTCGAGAAATAGAACCAAGATCAACGTCATTTAATTTCATGTCTGAAGTTTAATTTGCAAAACGACCGTCTGTTTTCGATCCAGACTCGGAGAGATCTTTCGCTAAGGAAATTCCAACTTTAAATTGATCGAGGAATACATTTTTATACATCTTCTATTTCTCTTTTTCATATTTCTGTGTGACCCATTTTATGACGCATGATTGGGAAGTGGAATCCTGTTCGTGGTGAGGATGATATCTCTGTTAAGGACGTGGGGTTGTGACGGGTACGAGGACATGGACGTGCCTCGTTGTCCTGGACCGCGTCCAAGCCACGAGGAATTCGGGAGTTCGCTTTCTGCGTGCGCAATGCCGTCTGCGGAGTCACCATTATGCAAAGCATTCCATTCCGCGAGAGCCGCAGAATCCTCGAACTCGATACCTACCTACTCGCGCACCCGACTCCTTGCGGTGATGTTGACGGCGAGAACGACATCGATGCTGTCGGGTCGTCTTTCATTTATAGCACTCCCACGTACTCGAGAATATCGCTTTCTCTTATTCTGGAAGAATTAAGTCCAATTTTTAACCGACTTAAGTTATTATAAGTTGTGTTTTAAACGACCCAACTGGCCATATTTATTAATAAATTCACAACGTTTCGGCCATGAGTTTTGGCCCTTCTCAAGTGACAGTTATATTGCAGACTTTACATTGGTAATTTGTCTAAAAAGGTTCGGAATTATGAACTACACAGTACAATAAAATAAAATTCACCAAAAAAAGAGAAATAGCTGAAATGTTTTACATCAAGAAATTTCACGACACGATTAATTTACAGAGAGACACGGATAATTTAAACGTGATCTATAACAGAATAATAAGGACCACGTAATTCTCTGACTGTTTATTATTTTATTTCTCCTTGTCTATAACTCCTTGACACTAACGGTTTAACTTCGAACATTCAGCTGTGAGTCATGGAGTGATACGGACGGACGTGCTTTTTAACACGAGTTTTCTTGATTATCTCGATGTCCGCGCTATTTTTACGTAATATTTGACGCGGCAAACTTGTAAGAATTTTATTTTATTATTTTTTACTGTAAGAATTTTATTTTATTGTATTGTGTAGTTCATAATTCCGAACCTTTTTAGACAAATTACCAATGTAAAGTCTGCAATATAACTGTCACTTGAGAAGGGCCAAAACCCATGGCCGAAACGTTGTGAATTTATTAATAAATATGGCCAGTTGGGTCGTTTAAAACACAACTTTTAATTATTTTCTGGCGACGCGAAGTTCCCAATTCGTTTTGAAGTTATTATGTTCATATTTTAGTTAATTTTTGTCTTTTTAGAGGTTGATTATATATACGATTTGGATTTATTTATTTAAACGCACATACACAAGATACACTGCAAATCCAAGTGTGTTATTTTAGCTGCAGCTCTTCTTACACATTTCTTGCCGTTTTAAATCATGTTATTTAACACGATTGAATGTATTCACTTTTAATTTAAAGAAACATGCAAAAATAGCTTCAGTCAAATGTGTAACTTTTAAACTTTTATGCGTTTAAAAATAACTTGGATTTGTAGTGTACATCGAAATAAAGTAAATACTCTTTTATAGAAATCTCGTTGTTGTATCTCGAAAAGAGCGGAAGGGATGTGCATTGCAGTTATCTGTTATCGATTATTCCAGTCATCCGTGATATTTGCATTTTCGATGTATACATGTATAATAACACGATTCCGGAATAACGCTGAATGTCACATCCGAAAGACCCATCGCAATCCAAATTGCTTGACTTCCCCTAGGAATCGGCCACACGTTGATATTTGCGAATTGCAAGTATTTCGACACTGCCAATGCAGCTCGCGCTCCACGGTGAGATATCGTATAAAAACTTACCGCATTTAATGTAAGGCGGCATGGTACGACGTTGAAATAAATATCACATAGCGCGCATTTGCACGATAACCGTTCGACCATGCGTGCACCCGTCTCTGGGTGCACCATAGGTCAGTGCACCGGTTGGAAATGCACACGCGAGAGAGAAAGAGCGAGCATTGCATTTTTGTGCCCAGTGACGATTCCGCCGGCTCCAACGTTTCCCGCGACACGAACATGAATACTACATAATGTCGCTAATAATCCATCTACGCGCTCTCGTAAATATATCGCTGTATACGCTGGAGTAATAAATGCTCGCCGGAATAACGAAATAATTACCTAATTATTCGAAATTAAGCGCGACGTTACAATTAATTGCACTTAGATTTTTCACGTGACGATAATTCGCAATTTAATTTACTGCTTGTTCCAACATTGGCAAAAGGGATATTGTTAGAAATCAGATAATGTTTAACAAAAAATTGTGAAGAACTCTTCTTAGGATTATGTGAGTAAATACAGTTAACTTCTATTTAAGTGTATAAAGGAAGATATTAGTTTATTAAAAGTTATATGAAGATATTTTTCGATATAGCAGAGATGAAAAGCTTTCGGTGGAAAAATATTGTCTAAATGTAAAGACGCTTGCTGAAATACTAATATTGATTCTATGGCTATTATCGAAATAGATTTTTCTTCGTAGTTTGATATCAATTTCGAGATGACGGTGGCTTCGAATGAAGATATTTATTGTCCAAGATATGGTATGCTTCCCGCGCCAAAAGATCCTCCTTCGATCGAGGATTTTCTGCTACGTCAGATAGTACGCGCGATAGCCTTTTTATATTTTCCCTACACCGATTTTCACGGAGAGACGTTCGTCCGACGTTGCTTTTTCCTCCCCCGCTCTCTCACGTATAGACGATAGATACTGGTCATTATTATTTCCCATTTATCTCCTAATCGAAATATATATCACGAGCTTTGCAGAAATAGCCAGGAAAGAAAACCTGCTACTCGCGAACGTGCTTTGGCACGTATAAATCATTCGCTCCTTCGTATAGCGCGCCGCATTTCGCGACGTCGTCCATTTTGGGAGCGACGCGGATCAGATTTCGAGAATCCCGTTGAAACAGATATATATTTCGCGACGTAATATTAATTGCGTTTCAGATACGCGCCATATCGTTCTTTCTTTCCATAAATCGTTAAACATCCTCTGAGATTCATTATTCTGTGACTTTTTAAAAAAAATTATTCAAAGCAGATAAATTATCCCGTAAATACGTGGATTGTTTTCGATCATCCGCAAAGCCCTTTCGGCGCACCGCAACAGCGGAAAAGACGAATACATATATCCTTTGTGAATACCAACTGGCGAATGGAACGCTTTTCGCGGGGAATAGTTTCGCCCTTTCGGGATATTGGATATCGCGGCTCCTGACTCTCGCATGTTCGAAAATGCGGCAGGAATAATCGCATAATCGGATAGCGCAGGTTGCTCTCCATGCATCCTCTCCGGTATCCTCTCGTTTGGTTTTCATGCCGGTCTCGGAAGTTCGCATGCGATCCGGCAATTACGAAACTAGTTTAACTTCGTCCTGTGGAATTGTTAAGTAATCTCTTATCTATGCGCTTGTCGCGGATTATTCTCCGATTGCCTTTCGTTTTTTTTTTCTATTTGTCAGAAGTTTCTCGCGGATGAAAAGAAGCATTTTATTTACTAGATTTTATATATCGTGATTTGAAATCTCCCTCTTTTTGACCTCTCTTTTTCAGAAAACATTATATATAATTATTTTATTATATAATACACGTTCAACTTGAAATAAATATAAAGTTTTTTGTTTCTTCATTTTTCTCGTCAAGTTACGTAAAACTGACATCTCGCACCTAAATTAAACATGTATTGGCCAAGTTAACACACTTTACATTAATTAAGGCATTATAATTTAACAATTTTTCTTGTCTTCTCATTTCGAGATCTAATTAGAGCGTACGCGTGGGAAATCAAAATGCAGGAAGAATACATTTTTGTTGCGAATTTCTGCATTATTATTTGCGAGTACCGTTGTATTGCGAGAGACATCGACGTTGTCATCGTGGCTCGAAGTTTCGCGCCACGGGAATTTCACAGCCTAATTGTAATTAGGGACAGTTAATGTTACATGGCAGGGGGACAGCCAGCGGGGTTATTCCGAGATTATATGGAACGGTGGTATATCCAAGTGAATCCGGTCCGAAAGGACCTCTCTGCTTGCCGGCAGCGAAGAGAGTCTTACGAAGAGCATCCTCGCGGCTCGGAAGTTGGTGAGTTACCAACTACTCGCCGCCTCAATCGACCGAATAATCTGCTAGCCTGTCTCATTCCCCCGGGCCAGCAGCCTGTGCCGTTCAGGTAACTACGCTTGCCAGATAACGAGAGAGAAAGAGAGTGTGTAAAGGAAAAAGATGACGGGATGGAATATGGTTGTCGGTGAAATACGCGGGCGACACCGCGATAAGTCCTGTCGTCGAACTATATTTTGGAGTTGACCACTCGAGATTTCGTACTTAAATGGCATGTGAAGGGATCAACATAAGTTTTTATCAGTGATGCGGCGAAACAAAACAAGAGACACGGCAATGACTCTTCGCTACAAATCCGTCACTATCGAAACTATCTTTAGTTACTGTTCATTATGGACGTATCGTTCAAGGGAGGTACTTTTCTTTGAGCAAGCGCGCACTCGACTAAGCTAGTGCATCAGCGATAGCGGCGAGTGGCATAGTGGTTATTGTTCGTGCTCGGAGCGAGGCTATTAAGCGACTGGAGGAGGATTATGAGAACCCGACTCTCCTTTGATCCCTTGAGCATGACCAAGAAGAGCCTCCTCACCTCCTTCGCGCGGAGACCGAAGAGTTAGTAACGGAAGGACTTGTCGATTACACGTCACGGGCCACGGATTTCATCCTCCTCTTTTCTCCCTCTTATAATTCGCGGCTGCCATTATTCCGCCTTCAACTCCGTCTTCGGGATAATGGCGAGACGTCGATTCTTGTGACGGGCGCGTTTGGATGACATCGGAAGAGATTGCGTGTAACGCTGACTGCACATTGGATAGCAGCATGCACACGAATGGTATCGGATTTGAACTTGCTGTAACGCTACATTGTAACGTACGAATGGAGAGCCTCACTTCTTAAAATTAATATTATTAGTAAATATATTTAAATTGTTGGAATACTATTAAGAGATATCACATTTATCGAAATTATAGTATCATTAAGATATCATAGTAGAAAATACAGAAAATATATATTTTTTATCATCGCTGTCGGATCAAACGTTCGTGTGTTTAAGATCTTTCTCTCTCGATCGAGAAGACATCGAAAGTTGTCATGCAACGTCATCGTGCGTGACGGCGTCTGCCCGTTGTTCGAACTTGCAGCTCCGATCTTATGACCTTGCGGAAATAGACACAGACGGCACCTTTGTCTTTCTCTTCCCATCGCCCGCGCCGCGCCGCGCCGCGCGCCGGCTTGTCGTCGAAGAAGCCGGTGCAGGAGAAGCGCGGACGTACGTCGAAGGCGTACAACGCGCGAGTTGTATATTATACCACGTTGAATCCCGAAGGGAAACCTCATTGTCTGCCGCGAGGTCCTCGTCTTCACCGGAATCTTGAATATTTATGACGTTCGCTTAGACGAACGCGAAGTTCCATGGACGAACGCCGAGGTTCCAGCGAGTTTCGGGTTCGTCTCAAAGGCGGAGCCGAGAGAAATTCTGTGCTGCTAGGATCTTGGATCCGGCGGGCCTTAGACGACGATTTATCACGGTCTAGGGAACCTTTCGCGTACGATCCTATGATCTTTGTTGATACAAGATACCAGCGCACGGGAGAATCTAGCGAATGTGGGTCTTAAAATACGAAAGGAATATATCCTTCATTTTGGCAAGAATTCGGAATATGCGAGCCTCGATATTTGAAGATAGAAGCCGCAATCTTGTTTAGAAAAACACGAAGTAATTTTAGAACATAAAAAAATAAATTATTTGTGTATAGGTATGTATAAATGAAGGTAAAATATTGTTCCCCCCCCCCCCTCTTTGTTAAAATTCTTTCTTATTTTGGTATTAAATATTCCGTTTGAGTGCAAACTGAAATTTATTTGAAACATAAATGTTGCCGAATTTTTAATTTTTAGGTTTTTAAGGGCTCTTACTTAATTTCTTTAATTATTACCACGGTACTTTTAACTGTTATTGAATTTAAATTTCCAAGAATTTGACTAATTAATTGTGATGGTGGAAAACTCGTTTCTTACTTTTCAAAGAAATATTATTCAGTTTGCTAAATATCCCAAACACCCTTTCTTATTACTTTCCCTCTTTCGGCATTGAAGTCGCGAAAACACGTAAACAAACTCATCGCAAGAACGAGCGGAAGCTCATAGTAAATGGTTAAAATTTAGCGCTAATGCCGTTCCCGGGAGAGTGCGCGAGAAAGCGAAGAGTCCACGGCGAAGTTTAGGCGGCATTAGCTTTTAAGCCACTTCCGGCAGTAACGTAACGTAACGCGGACGGCGGTTTGCGCGGGCATTTATATTTAAAGTTCCGCCACACAGCAGTTTGCATTAATTACGCCTGCGAATAAACGCCCATCGAGAGAACGGCCATATCGTTCCATTCCAAGGCCGAGCCAAGTAAATTCATTAATTCGCTTCTTTTATGCGTTGCTCACCCGTTGTTGGGGAATAACAATGTTACGAGCTCGCTTTGTTTCGTCGCAGGGCGGTCAGCGATCTATCAGTTTTATTACAGGTCGGAAAATAAACCGGGTGGCCACGCCGACGCTTTTATCTCGCGATACGACACGTGTCTTATTTTGCATGCACGATTTAGTCAATTTTTCGCCCTTCTTTCTGCTACTATGAAGCGAAAAATAACGTTTCTACTTCTAAACTGCGTCGACTATCGTAAAAATAAAAAACGTTATATTATTTAAATACGATTATCGAATGTCTATTTTACTAATATACATTTTTTCTATTATTTGCAGGTAAGAGTTTGTTTACCAACAGCCACGAGTATTTTATTACTATTGTTTACTGCTTGGTAAGTGAGACTTTGAAGTTGAATTCATTTACAGAGACTTCTCGTGTCAGATTTTGTGTCTAACGCGCGATGAGGAAATGGCTTTTCGTGATTTCCGTAATTTTGCACGAGACTGCGTTCTTCTGTGAAAAGGTTGATCGCTGTCGGTAGATCCGCTCAAATGAATCGTAACTCGCGCTCGTCGATACGTCCCCGGAAATAGCCCATAATGAAGCGCATCATTTACCGATGTTTATTTTAAGCGATACCGATTTATCAGGCTAATGACTAGGAAGCGTCGCGCTGCTCCCTTCTACCGGAAACGCGCGATTATATTCCCGTACCGCTTATTTCAATACGGTTACAATGCGATCTTCCATATTTAATTGCTATTAATTGACATGATTAAGTAAAAGAAATCAGTTCAAGTAACAATCATGTTACTTCAGTTTTACAGTTTTTCCAGAAATGCAATAATTGTTTTTTAATTTTATGTCATTCTGCATAAGAATTAACAGAAAAGTAAGTGGAAAATTTATTTAAAAAACTGTATATTGAAATACGCATTGAAATACGTGTATTAATCATTTCCATCAATTTTAAATCTGACTTACCACTGGACAAATATCCATAGCGAGAATTTAATTAGTCATTGTTTTAATAACCATCGTAGTTGTCGATAACCTTTTTTGTTATTTTACAAGATTACTATTTCTGCAAATAGCCATCTTTCTTATCGTTCTTTAATATTTAAATATTTAAAAGAAAGAACAGTTTAAATAAAATTTTATTGAAATATATGATATATGATATTAAGAATTGATTTTTTGCATTCATATTTTTTTATGAGTCAATTGATATCATTTAAAAGCTTATGTGTATTAATAATTGGGAAGTCTTTAGTACATTTGCAGGGTGTTTAATTCATATGATCTTGATAGATTACAATTAAATTTAATTTTCGCAAGTTTATTTCTTATTGGAAGTATGCCAGTAATTGTTGATGTAATTTGCAACAGATATTTTGGATTAAAGAGCTCAAGTAGAGTATAAAGTAAAGTGAGAAGCTAAACATGCTTAAACATTTATCAAACATTTAAACGTTTTTCTTAATGCATACCAGATATACAGTAGACCTCCATATAACACGGGTTCATATAACATGACAGAAAAATTTTAATATTTGTTTGTTTTAAAGAGAGAGTGAAATAAAAAACATTTTTTTGCAACGCCTGTGGCGAAAATTCGATTTTCGATTGTTGTTTAGCGTGCAGAAAGTGGCTTATTTCTCAACGATTCAATGTATGTTTTACTTTACCGCACTAGTGCGAGAAAAGCACCTTTAAGATTTACTTTACCACACTAGTGCGGTAAAAAACCTTTTTTTTTCCACGATTAACAGTTTTTTTTTTTTTCGATTTTTGACTGACATAACAAACTTGAACGTAACGAAATTCACGCGAGACAAAACGTCAATTCGTTACAACTGTCATCATTCAAGAGGGATAAAATGGATAAAGAAAACGAGTGTGTCCAAGACCGTCCACGCCGCGGCCGGTGGAATTCGTAGAAGCAGCTGGATCTGCCACAGAGAATTTACTACCGAAGAAATCGAGAGATAAATATACGAACAATGAACATTTATGAAAAATTTATAGAATAGAGAACATCTAAAAATACAACCTTATTTTCGGAAAATGTCTTAATGACATATTTTGATGAATTGTCAAATCAAAAAGTGCGAAACCATCTTATTTAAATTTAATTTCAATTAATTTTTTAATCTTAAATCGAACTTTCGCGACAGGCATTACAAAAAATATTGTATGTGGCATGTGCGGAAGACAACGAATTACGTCACGCGTGAGGTTGCCGCATTCGCCTCAGCTTATGGTGCATTTACACTCGCACTCGTGCGAATGCACCATAAGCCTTCGGCTCATGCGGCAACTTCACGCGCGACATAATTCGTTGTTTTCCACACTTGCCACACAAAAATACTATATTGTTACATCTTTATTTTACATTTTTTATAATAAACCCTTACATCTTTTATAAATATATATTTCCATATGCATATACATATAATCCATATACAGGGTGTTGAAAAAAAGGGTAAAATATTTTAAGGGGTGATTCCTCACACGAATTCAAGACGAAAACTTCATATGACCATATGTCCGAAACGGCTTATACGTTTCAAAAATACAAGATGTCAAAGTTAAAGGCAAAATTTCATTATTTCCAAAAATTTCGAAAACCACTCGGGTTATTTTGATGTCTTTTAATCATACACCAAGTTTCATCAAAATAATCCGAGTAGTTTTTGAAATTTTTGGAAATAACGAAATTTTGTCTTCAGCTTTGACACCCTGTAATTTTGAAACCAAGCCGTTTTGGAAATATTGTCATATTGAAGTTTTCCTCTTGAATTTGTGTGAGGAATCACCCCTTAAAATATTTTACCCTTTTTCTTCAACACCCTGTATGTATGTATAATCTATGTATATGACTCATATAACACTTATTCATGTAATCGTGTTATAATCTATATTCTATATATATCTACTGTATTTATAATTACAGATCGGTTCATAAAGATTGTCTATAACTGCAGCCGGTCGGAAACATGCGAATCAAAAACGCATATATCGATACGTGGTTTTCGCGCGATTTTTTGTATTTATTTGCGCGAACAAATATTCACGCGCCGTTAAATTACGTGGACTTATAGGGGCGTCATCATCCCCGTATCTGCATGAGAATGATCGTGATTCGTTACATATTCATATCGTATCAACCCCTCCGGTTCAAGCAAATAGCGTGCCGGCAAAAACACACCGGGCGATAGTTACGATTATAGGCGAAAAAACGTTACCGATAAATGCACTCCTGTGAAAAATCGCGTAAATATTGAATCCGCTCCGAGCGGCGAACATTCTGCATCGTCGCTCTTTTAAAAACCTCGGCGTGTTTTCACGCTCGCCGGATGAGTGTTAATTTTTGTGGTTTTCGCTTCCGTTCATCGTGTTTTCGTTATATTGAACTAAAAAACTAATTTTTTTTAATCGTAAAGTTTATGAACAATATCGTTATAAGTAACAATACATTAATTCAAGTCAATATTTTCTCTAAAAATATGAATATTTAAATTATTACAAAAGAAAAAGGAGTCTTATAACAACTATTTTTTTTAACGTGAATCTATCATTATTTATTTATTACACTGCTTATAATAAGACTTGGAAGAACATTTATTCGACACTGAAGCGAATACATAACATACTGATAAAGCTGATAAGTAAGAATGGAGGTAGTATATTTGGATTTTACGTAACACTAATCAGAAAATTAAATCAGCGGATAATCCCGTTTCCAGGTTCGCCGCACACCGTGAATTATTAATTATGATGAAATTTCGATTCGCTAATTCGTATTGTTACGTTAAGTGTGCGAACGCACCACGCTCGGTTGGCTAACGTGCGATTATCATACATCACTCTTTGCCCGTAACCCGCGAAACTATCGCGATATAATTTTACGATGCTCTTATTCTAATAGTTCGATCCATTATGTTTGGTTTATATTTCGATGGTGATTCATGCGACCGCAGGTGATAAACTGCGAATAGCAGTATTTATCTGCCGATATATCGACGCATATGTTAAATCAGCATAATTACGCGCGCATGTTTGCACAAATGTCTCGTTGTATGTACACATTATGCTGGAAATATTATCAAAATATCGAGGATGGGTACGTTACGTTTATAACGATTTCACAGTTGATGGTTGGTATTACGTAACATAACATTTAGCTAGCTATTATAATTTAGCTACGGCCGAATTTCATCGAAAGCTATTATCACACCGCTAAGCTGATTGACGCCACCAATGATCAAACATATCGCGTATTCTGAACACAAAATACAAAATAACGATTTAGCATTGGCGAAAATTACACCAAGGTATAATAAATTTCCATCGAAACGTGATGTGCTGACATTCCCTACGTATTTTTTTACATCAGAAGATTTATTTTTCGTCAAAGTCGTTTGATCTACCATGTGCGAGAGAATTTGCTGCGAAAATCGATGGGTGCTTTGTTTAAGTTAAAATGTACAGTGTAGCACTGTCATATACATATAACACGATAATAATTTTATGCGGTAACATGATTACACACGCATAATTGATATAAATTATAAATGATAGTTTATTGTTTTGTCGAAACTTTGAATTATAATAAATTTTTATCGAGAAACGAGAACTTTACGTGGTTTCTTCATTTTTTATACTGACAAAATTTTTCGTTAAAGTCGTTTGATCTATACCCACATTTTACTATGAAAATAAACGAGCTGCAGAAATCGATAGAGTTTCGCGACGAGACGTTCGAGTCGAAATCTATCAGGCGTTACATAGCCGTCAGCCAGCCGTCCGAAACTTTTGTAATCAAATTCTTTTTTTTTTTTTTGCGGACATTTAATCAATGCTCAGCCGGAAAAAGTTTACAGACAGGAAGAGAAAGAGAGAAGCGTGCTTATTAATTAAATTATTCGTCCAGAACAGCGCTATGGTCTAATTCGAGCGTAAACGTCTACCTTTCCATCGAAATTCGCCCTAGAAATAGCGTTACTCCACGATTTACTCGACAGGGAACCATCTGGCGGGTCCATCATAAATTCGGCCGCGTGATTTATGTCGCGCTGTATAATATTTCAGCGTGTGTTATATGAAAACGGCGAACTCGTCGTCGCCGTGATTATTTATGGCAATGGACGAATTTAGTTTGATTAGGGATTAGATAAATAAACATTTACGTTTTTTATGCCATTTTATTAAGGAAATCTTTTATGCGTTATTTATACTACGATTTGTTTATCGTATAAATTTTTAACTTTTGTATTAACTTTCGAACAAATGCAAATATTAAAGGTACGTTTTTATTAACAGTTTTTTAAATTATTTTCAGTATATTTAAAGATTTTTTCTATAGATATTATAATGACTGATTTTACATAAATTAAATAATGCATACAGAGAGTAAGGCAATAAATATAATCCGGATTTTAATATTTATAGGGGAAATATTTGTGAATATATTATATATATATATTAATTCACCGATTATACCCGAATACTTTATATTGTTTAACATATCATACTTTGCAATTTTCTATCCCTTGGTTGGGGAATTGTTTGGATATAAAGTGACCAATTCGCAAATTCTGTTTTTCCGATATTTGGATTATCTATATACCTATATATATAATCTATATACCTATATAAATAATTATTATATAATTAATTTAATTAAAAATAATACTTATATTAATAATATAATAAAATTATTGTTGTCACGCAAAGGACATCGTAATTTGAGCATCTAAATTTAAGTAACCGGACAATAATTATTCCGCGAATAATTTAAATATATTATGTTATCCAGATATTTATAACAATCATGCATACATTATAATACGTATAAACATAAAGGAACGGATATAGAAGAAACTGTAATATTGATGATACTAAATTAATTAATTAATAATTAATGAAATAAATTATAAGTATACATTATTATTGGAAAATTGATGTTTAATTCGTAAGATCGCTTTACGTTACGTAACAATACAAAGCCGGTAATTATTCGTCAAGGTTGCTTGTTTATTCCAACCCGTTTAAAATTAGAGTCATTGCTCCTGCTTACTAGATGTATTGATAACATCTTTAGTGAAATGTTATATTCTTATTCGCCTTATTTGGACCTGCATGTATGTATACCTATCATATACCTTTATACCTTTATAATATTTAACCTGACCTATTATATACAGATTTGTTAAGAAAAAGGGAAATGCACTAGCATAATTAGTATTATAAAATTATATTTTAGTTGTAGGTACATCGTGTACATTATTTGAATATTGGACTGAAACGAGGGCTCTTATTATTCAAATATTTGAAAAATTGAATATCTGAACGCAAATACTATTTGAGTCTGAGAATGCTTGACCGCCTTGTAAGAATACAGGAATTTTTATTAATTAAGGAGGGTGGTTGCTCAAATCAAAATGATAAGAATTAGTTTAAATTTATGGAGGATATTCGTTTATACTCTATGGGAATCTGTGGTCCATACCAAAATTGAAGACAGGCGGGCGCTACGCGCGGGCCTAAAAGCTAGTAATATTTATAAAGCACATGTGCTAAATTATAAACTAATTTTTATAATTTTTATGATGCACAAATGCTCAATATTTAATTCTTGATGAATTTATTGTATATGAAGGTATAGTATATGTACGCGCGCGCGTGACTCAAAAAAGGAAGATAATAAGTAAGTAAACTAATATTGGTAATATTTACCATTCGTCCACCTTTATGGCTTGCGAGTGCATACCAGCCTGTTAACTTGTACTTATGTGACTTGTGTCATTCTCTTCAGTTATTTGTTGTACCATTAAATCCATGTTATTTTTTCCCATATTTCTATGAGTTTCTAGATGTTTACTTATACAACGATCTCTCCAAGTAAAGCCTTAAGCTAAGTGTTCTAAGAAATATTTTAAGAACGGAACCGCAATAAATGCATTTCATGTTATGATTTTTGAATGTGAAATGTCGTGCTAATCAGCCATGTCTAAAATTACTCCTTGTGTTCCTGCTATTATTTGTGGATGAACATATAACAAGTGACGTTCTAACTGTTCTTTATTAATATATTATTTATCACAAATTTTGCACATGGTAAAGGTTTTATATTCATTTCCTTTTGCGTAATATTTCTCTACCAAATTTTTGTTATTCTATTCTACATTGCCTTCGTTATTATGACTACGTATTTCATGAATATGGAAAAGTGGTTTTTCATGGTTTCTATTTTCATTGTACCTTTATAAATTTGAAATAGATATCGCATATCTATTTATCTAATTAATCTAACTTCTTCTCAAATTACCGCGCCACTCCATTATATTCACACAATATCACAGAATGTATGTTGCTAAGTATGTCATATCAGTTATGCTGCAGAGAAACACACAAAGAAAACTATTTGGGAAAGGTGAAAAAGAGACGTATGGATCTTCGCTAAAATGTGAATATGGACACTTTCGCAACCGGCGATTCTAACACGCGAAAACTGGGAGCCGCGTGCAAATTTGTTTCATTTTCGGGTCAAAACTATTTTTAACTCCGTTCAAATGCTTATTTTGATGAACTTGAAATCAATTTATTGTTAGATAGCCACAGAGTAATCATAAATATAAATTATAAAGTTGTTTACCTTCCTATAAATATAAAATAACGTAAAATTATATCAGCGGCTGCGAATTTGTTAATTATATAATTTGAATTCTTAATAGCCAAACAGCTGCTCTACTTTTAATTATTCGACCACCATAATCAAAAGTATACCTATATTAAAATCTTTTGTTATAATAATTGCATTTTAAATGACATATATTTTATGTAATAAATATATTACGTTATAAATCTTAAAATAAATGACAAAATTTTTCTCTTTGAAATTAATGAGAGTCTTTGAAATTATCGGGTGTCGTTAGTTATCGAGTTAAATGAAATTGTCCTTTTTGTTTTTATTTATTTTTATTATTTACATAGCTGACTAGAATATCGCGTGATTATTCTGACGTTCACGTCTTTTATATCACGCCTATGTAAATATCATATACATGTGTGTAATAATGCGGAGGGTAAAATAGATATTTTTCGAGAGCAGGATATTGCTGGTGACGTTTGCATACGTACATCGTAAAATTGCGCGAGTTTATTCACGCGGAAATCCTACGAAATCGCCGGAAGATTAAAATGCCACCTAAATCTAACGGATAGGTGGTCTACCTTCGAGCGGGAATTCATTCGTTTTTCCTTTTTCTTTTTTGCAGCGCGTAGCGTATTATCGGTAATGAGAACAAAGCGCAGTCGGCGCAGGTTCATTTATCCGCTCCGATCGGAACGATGCATTATTAACGAGGGCATTATCGCGTACCATTATTTGAAACACTTCGCACCGCGCGACCGGAAATCAACGTTTGTCGCGAATTCAATGAATGAATGAATTTATTCGCCGGTTGCGCGCGCTCGATTTGTCGTCGCCGATGTTCCAGTCTCGCGATCCATTATTTCCTTTATATTCGCTTTCGCGACTGGATTTAAATAATGTCGGATTTTCTGACAATTACAATGAACGGAAGAACTAATGCGTATTTAATTTAAAATTATGTGGAATCGAGGTCATGCTATATGAGATTGTCTACGAAATATAATGTAATCGTGTGAGCATTGAATATTTCTGAAATAGAGATATATCATTGAGTATTTCTGAATTATGGCTTTAGGGGTGTCGCGTATTAATATTTAAATTTAACCCTGCGCGGACACCGTGTTTTTGAAGCACTCAAGTCTAAAGGGTTTTTGAAAGCGTTTCTGTGTTACAAAAAATCTATAAAAATTCATGTACTATCTTTAAGGTTTCAAAAAGTGATTTCTATACTTACATAGGCCGGAACTGTTGCAATTTTTAAGTGTTGAATTGAAATGAAAAAATCGACTGTGCCTTAAAAGACCCACGGTGTCCGCGCAGGGTTAATACTTTCAAGCTCTTAAGACACATTTACTTAAGTAAGTACTCGATCAAATTCAGAGATTTTCGTATAATTATATAAAGTTCTTGTATTATATTTCGTGTGCTTTTATAGATTGATAATATTTATTGAAGAAATATTTAACGGCGAATGGATTAAATAGATAAATTTACATTACTTTATTAGTAATTGTGTGATTTGATTTCTCATTTTCGCTTTTCGCGCTTTTGTATCACATTTTCATCCGCCAAAGAAATGACATCTTGCCATTCGGCACATTTTAAGCAACGCGTGAAAAATCCTGCGGATCGTTGCGATACAGCGTGGCTTCGTTAAATGTCGACGTGCCTTTATTCTCTCACCGCCCGTAATTAAAGCCGTCCATTGTTGCTTTGAGACAAGATATTTCGCGCGATTTATCGCAGTCATTACCGACAATGGACGGCGCGGAATGAAGACAGACAAGAGAGAATTACTCGGCGGCGAGACGGAACGAAAGTAAAAATTTTGCTGGAGACGTCACTCGGCTGGAAACAATTCAATTTGTCGTTAACTGTCGTGATTTCGCACGCTAACGTCGAATTTGCATTTAATGGCGGCTTTGCGCGACATTATTAACGTGTCTCTCATTTATTCGGTTTCTTTTGCCAGAGAGAATGGGTCCGTTAATTCTTGTTATTAAATTCGTGCAGATGACTTATCGTCTTTCTAAAGAGATATTATGAAGGATTATATAAAATCTCAATCTGTAATAATTTCTCTTCCATTTCCGACTGGTTCTACCATTTCGATTTTTGTTTGAGTTAATAAATTTTATTTAATATTTTAGGAAACGAATATAATTTAAACTTTTTCGCGGTGAAGCCGTTTCTGCGCTACATACAACTCGGCCCATGATATTTATAATAATTGCAGCACGCGATATCCGTTGCAATCCCGGCGTTATCGAACTCCGCTCTCGCGCGCGCGCGCGCGCGCTTACTTTTTTCACCCTTTTTTCCGCATCACAGCCGCGCAGCCGGAGCAACTCTCTTACGTCACGTTATCTCTTATCGTTAATAAATTTTCCCTTGCGCCTCGCCTTCCTTTTTCTTCGTGTCTACATCCGGTGCACCGACGAGAAAGCGATCTCTCGATGAAAAAGGGACGAACAAACTACCAACGCGAACTGGGATGAGTTACCCGTAAACCTGCCTCTCAGATATCTTTCAAGTCGATTTTTCCGCTGCTTTAATTGTAAACGCCATTTTTATTGCTCTTTGCTAATATTGCACGATACGTACCGCCCTGCTGATATATAGTAGACTTAGGATTATTATCAGTGTTTCTCAAACTTTTTCCTCTTCGCGGTATTTCTAATTTTTTACTCTTTTGCAATATATTCCGGTAAAGATTTTACGGATGAAAATGTTTCAAATAAAAAACCTGAATTCCAGATTGTTCTAACAATCTAACTTTAAAACTTTCAAACTGACGTCTAGCTTTTTGTATTCTTTTTTAATTGGTTTTTTTAGAATATAGTTCATGCCATAAGAAATTTAAGAAACATCAGACATATTTTCCTTTTCTCTCATTTTTTTAAAAAGAGACGGATTTTATAATAGAGACGGAGTTAAGAATTTGATTTAAAATTTAGATGTGTTTTTACTGAATCTACTTTATGTGCGGGAATTAGATTCGTTTTCGCAATACGATGCGATGCCCTTTCAGATTTCCCGATCGAAGATGCGCTTAATTTAATTCTAACGTCTTCCAAATTAGCATGAACCGAGGCATGAACCGTAATTGAGGTTTTGAATTAGTGATAGGCAAGTAATAATGAATGAGAATACCGAGTCTGCGCGCGCAGCGCGCGGCTTCTGGGACAGTCTGTATATACATATATATGAACGTCACGGGAGAATACTCGCCTTGACAATACGATGTCGACCGAGGTCGCTGCGTCATTTACGAATATCTAATTACGGGGAACGGTCCGTCTCACTCGAGGGAGGCGACTTCGCAGTCCTCGGTGCTCAGCTCGTAATGGAATTGTTGGCCCGGTTATTCCGCTGCGGCCAGCAGGTGTAATGACGAGATACACGGGATTCCGGCGCGCTTGCGAAGCGTGTCGCTCGGCGTGAATACGCCGCGTATGTTGGGGCTCCCAACGGCCACCAAATTTCTCTCCCTGTACGTATGTACAAAGCCTCCGACATCTCGTCAGATTTAAATGTTGATGCAATGTCTTCTGAATGTCCCACAAACATACATATCTCGCCCGGAACAATCCGGGTATCGCCCGGAGATCTGGAGACACGCATTACGCGCAGCGTATTTTATGCATGTAAATAAGATTTGCCCGCGCCGAGTTGTAACGGCGGATTAAGCTGGTCAAAGAAAAATCGTGTTTCCGCCGCTTGAATTATCAGACTTCACAATCGCGCACGGGACCTCGAGATTTGCCGTGAGAACACGTAAATGCGGCAGACGTTTCTCACTTTGGGGATCACGGACGTGCCCGGGATCTAAAGTCGCCACGCCAGTCCTTGTAAGTTCGGATTTCTTTATGCGAGCGACGAGACGACTTCGTCTCGAAATGACTCGCGCGGATTTTAAGCCTGCTCTGATGGACGCACGTACGCATCGCGTTCTCAAATCGTCGCGCTTCTCTCTCGGATGCGTAAAGAAGAATTTTCTGAGAAATCTCTCCGCTCTCTCTCTCTCTCTCTCTCTCTCTCTAGATCGCTCGCTAGATCAGTTATGATGAAAACTAAATATACATTCATCCCTCGATTTACGAGGTAAATAATCCCTCCATTTATGCAGTAGGTACTTTTTGCACGCGGTCAGTTTTACGTGATCTTATTTTACGCGGTTGGAAAGTATATCTTTCTATGGTATTTATTCAAATTATTATATATTAGTGAGCCAAAAGTTCTTACTTATGCTAATTATATTATTTTTACCTTTTTTTTGGTTGACCTGTGGAGAGCAGATTAAGCTCAAGTGATATCCTCACAAGTGATAACAAATTTATTTTTCTACACTTCATGCAAATAAAGCGAAATGTGAAATAAATATTTCTACAACATACACGGACTTTTCTCTTACGTATTTTTTTTCTTGTACTGGCAGATTCCATTTACGCAATTTTTAGCCGCGTAACAAAAAACCACGTGGAACGAATACTCCGCGTAAATCGAGGGACAAGTGTAGGTCGAGAAAGAAAGAAAAGGGAGACATGCGTCTCTCAATAATATACTCGGTTTTTGTTTTCATGGCTCAGGGGGATGCCGAGTAATTTAAGGTGGTTCTTGCAGTACTTTGAAGTCACAAAGGCAACTATTGCAACTAAACAGTGCAAGTGTAAAGCTAGTCTCAGAAATGATTCATAAACAACATGTTATCATTGGGGCCAGAAAAAGCGTAAAATCGCAATTTTGTCCCATTTTTATACTTGATATTGTTTAAATAATTCATTTAAGAATTGAAAAAAAATCACTAAAAAAATTAAAAAACCGTGATTTTAATTCTCGATGTCACAGAAGTGGAACATAAAAATTTCATTTATAATTTTTACCGTACAGGAGCAGAGATACATAATATGATATTTACATAAAGGGTATATCTATACACATACAAGGTATATACATTTCTGTAACTTTTAAAACTAATATCTTCAAAACGGAACGGTAGAAGTCAATAAATTCTTTTCTCCATATTGTTGATATAATTAACTTTGTATTATGTTTGTATTATTGACTTTTCTTATATTTCGTCAAACGCAAGAACCACCTTAACGCGAAAAAAGTCACGCGCGCACGTTGGCGTCGCCGTGAAAAGTCGCTCGCGTTCCCTCGCGTGCCGCGCTTAATGGACGTCGCAATTTCGCCGGAATTCAATTAGAGGAACGACCACGGCGTCTTTGCGAGTTAGCGCGAGTCTGGGGGTGGAAACGGAGAACTCGGACGACGAACTGCTTTGCGCGCCGTTCCCCGTTCCCCAATAATTCGACGAACAAATAACAGAAGGGGGGAGGAGTGCGAGTTTACGTCCCGCTACCCGCTACGTGTGATTATCCGTAGCTGCATTTATGATCCTCTCTCACGCTCGTTGTCGAACTACCGCTTCAGCGAAATCATAAATTTACCTCGCTGAATTCTGCGCGAGCGAGTGAATTATACGCTCCGAGTGTCACTAATGAATTAATTACTCCGTAAATTAATTGTAGGTGGTATCGAGGTGATAGGATATATCGGCGCGATTAGCCGTTACCGCTGTATGTTGGACCGTAACAATTTTCTATATCAACTTTGTAATTGCCCTTTCTCCCTCCGATGTCTCGTTAAAACGCAGATTACCACAAGTTTGTTTGCAGATAATAATATTTCACATAATCGTATTAATTGTTCCCTCAGTTTTTGCTCCGCTTTATTCTCATGCAAATATTTGCCATGTCGCGATTCAACGGAGTCATAAAATATTTATGTAACTCGAGTTGTACTTGGACCACTTCCGTTTTGTCTTGGCCGCAGATACTTTCCGGCCAACGTGGATAGTGTACGGTGTACATACGACGTGTTCCGGACCATTATCTTCCCCTTTCTTCTTATCCTTTCTACACGATGTTGTCGGTAGGCGGTCTCGATGACAAGATCTAGAAATGTAGATATATATCCAGCGCGTCATGTCCACGCACTTCTAGTAAATAATTCATCGACATCTCGCAGAGCGAGACCGCCCCCCGGCGACGTCATGCGGATGTATTTATTCGTACTGAAGTCCGCGGGGAGTTTCTGTACAGGGTGGTCACCTGAAAGGCGTGATATTTACCCTACCTGCTTTAATCATTTAATTCGAGACTGTACTAACCTTTAAACAATCGTAATTTACTTAAGCACATTTTTGGCTCAAATTGTGATATGTGTAATGAAAACAATTCGTATATGATCTTCACTTTATATTGCATGAAACAATATCGTAAAAAGATATCTCGATGCTATATTTATCTATTAAAATGTATAATAATTAAGGGAACTTTTATCGTAGAAAAGGTCTCCCGATATGAATTGATCACAATAAAAGTCGAAGGTAACAAAAGAGAAAAAATTTAGCTAGATTATATATTTTCCTTTACTGAAAGCCTGCGTTTTATAGTTCCCACGATTTGGAACTGCAACTTCTCGGTTCGTCAAATTTCTTGCAGAATTTTTTCAAGAATTGTTCCATTTCCTGAAGGTGCATTTCTTGACACCAACCGATGTGTGCGTCAATATTATGCACGCTCGCACGCCTGCGTCTATTATTAAACCACTGTGTACACCCGGTACAATCGGGATTTCCTCGTATCGTTTTTTTCGTCCGGACCGCCGCGGCCGGTGCGATCTGTAGATAGTAGATCGCAGCTCCAAAGAAGAAGAGAGAGTGCTCGTTTCTTCAGCGGCGATTCTCGCAGAGACAACGAGGAGATCCGTTTCGTTGTCCAGTCACGTCGTGGACACTGGGACTCGTATTGGGACGTAAGGCAAGAAGAAAGCATCACGAGCTATCTCACATGTGAAAAAAAGTCGGAAGGCCGATACGCGACGCGCATAGGCGTCGAACTCAAGAATCGAGAATTAATCCTTTGTTCCTCGGCGGGATGTTCGTGACAATCATACAGTCATTTTCGGCTTTTAGCGTCGCGCCATCCATACAACGGATAACAATAGCGAATTTGAAACCGGTAGAAAATTAGTTCCCGGCATTGTCGAGAAATTCGACCTTAGTCGTTGTAATGGCGCATCAAATAGCGCACGTTGATGGTCAATAGCGTGCAAGAATCTACGCTTTGAACAGGTCTCTATTTTAAAAAGCGTTCGCAAAATAATACGGCATGTGAAATTTCCCGATACGCCGTTATCATATTTATTATCCCATGTAAATCCTCGGATTCGCATTATAATATGTAAATTTCTCTTCCGCGCAATACTTTTCTTTAGCAAGTCCGCTTGGTAGATGCAGATGCAGTTTGCGGAAACTTCCGACAGCTTCGTCGCCCGAAAGTTTCCTCGATTTTCCACTCGACGACCTTCTGGCCTGACAAAAACTCGTACCGCCTATGCACAACCGGCGACGGATCGATGCTTCGGAGAAAAGTCATTTTCCGGCGACACGCGTCTCTGAATTAAGTCGAGAAATATCCGAAAGAATACTATTGTAACTGAAGTTCAGCGTGATTGAAGCGTAAAAAAGATGCGCAAATAATTATAGTGGCGTTTCGAGAAAAGCACTCATAAACGAATTTGAGAAACATCGGCATTTCGTAAAAAAGTATTATATGTAGAAAAGAACTTTTCTAAAATGTTGATTTAAAATAAAAATTGAATAGTAGAAGAAAATAAGAAATAAAATCGTTAATTAATTAATATATTAGAATAATGCCAAATGCAATTTTATGTACCTACATATATAAAATGTTATATTTTTCACGTGTTCGCGCATTTATTATACAATTCTGCCATTCATAAGCTACGTTTCAATAATTATCTTCTTTAGCGACTATCGAACGCTTGTTACTTTGTCGGCATCTGCGTTAACGAATGCCTTAATTACGTGATAATCACTTCTGCGGTACAAAGTAATAATTAGATCGGACTGGCTCAATGTTGAATCAAGAACCTTTTTATTCGGAGAGGCGGGGAGGTTGCATCATATGATGCGGTAATCACTTCCGCGTGGAATTAATGCACGATGCTTGTCCGAAACTGTAATTCAGGATGCTGCTTTAATAATATGCTTTCGTTATAACGAGTCCGTTAAATTGAGAAAACAGTACCTCCGCATCGTGAATAATTCATACAATTTTCATTCTTTAAGAAAATTATTGCACATGCCAACTATAAATTACCAAACTTAAGAAAATACATTTTAAGTTATATATAATAAATATAAAAAACGAATATAATGAAACAGGAACGAATTATAAATGTGAAATTTATAATATAAATTCTTTCTTAATATCGTTTTCTTGGATATAGGGAAAAATTTCTAAGGATAATTAATAGAGAGTCTCTCGGCGAAGTACATAATATGAATATGTCCAAAACAAACGCGTTATTTGTTCGCTCTTCTATCTGGCGCTCTCACCTATGTATATTGTTGCGCCTCGGCGAACGTTCAAAATGGCTCGAGAGGAACGGACTATTTTCGACAAACTACCGCGACTAGCTGCTCGGGGGCTGCTGGTATAATGCCCGCGCGAATATGGGTCGTAGGGCTCGTAAGTCACGTTTATCTTCGAAATATGGCCCTATTTTTGAAAGGTTCGCCGGAGGAGTTATAAATCCCAGATGGTAATTCGGCCGTACACAGCCCCCTTCTCCGCCTCTCTCCTTTTCGGGATTTATAATGCCAGTTTGTAAGTGACATGCGGACTAACAACGCGTCGACTACAAAATCAGGCTAGGAGTGAAAATTTGGTTAACAAAGAAGACTTCCTTCTGCTCCGGGGCATAAAAGATACGCGCGTTTCCGGATGAAAGATGTACCCCAGTATGCTATTCTTACCGTCCGTGATGCTTTAAGCCCGGAAGTGGCACCGCATTACAATACCTTTCTGATACGGTAACATCTATATTACACAACTATCAGATTTGGCACAAGACATTTGTCTGTTTATTTAGGTTATCGATTTGAGTGTTTTAAAAGAGAGAATATAATAATTTCTCTTTTGATAGAGAGAGTGCATTTTGTGAACATTTTAATTAATAATAATTACTTCAAAATCGTATAATTTGTGAAATAATAATAATTAAACTAATAATAAAACAAGTAGAATCGTGCAAATTGCTTCCTCATATTTTCTAAGTGTGCAAGTAGAAAAATGAGGTCAACTTTCTAAAGATTTAAAGGGAATTTTTTAAAAATTTATAATATGCTCAGCTTGCGGTTAGCTAATTGTCCAAGATTTTTTCATTACACCAAAGATGGTTTTGGTATTAAAATTGAAATTTATTTAAATCTAGTTAAACCAATTTTATTGTAGCAGTGTATAAACGATGTTATTTAATTTCGTTGTTAATTTTGTCGTTTTCTGTAACGCAGTTTATTCTGCAAATTCATTATTTCGGTAGAATGTAATTCGTAACATTTGATGAATGAATGCAAATTAATTTCCCGGAGGTACCTCAATCGCCGAATGCTTGTGACGTTCCAGAAGCGAAGATCACGTTACAATCGATCCACGTTACATAATTAATACTAGAAGGAATGGACTGGCGGTTATTGAAAGATTTAAATGCGGTTAGTTTTTGCGCGAGAGTGACGATAAAATTAAAATCGGTGATTCCGGGACTGCGAAATTAAGGGTTATTCAAATCCATTTTAATCTATTTAAACGCACAGTATGTTAAACGCGGCCGCTCCGTTCCACCGTCTCCCAGTAATAATGGAATTCATTATGCGGATTCATTATTGCCGGGGAGAACAGACTCACGCGCGACAATTTAATGGGTCATAAATTAATTCTTCATGAGAAGGCGTCGGCGTCAAACTTGGCGGGTAGGCAAACTCTTGTTAATTTCGATCTAATAATAGGGATCAATTTATAATTAGTCGGAATATATAAATTGCCCCTCGCGTGTATGATCGGAAAATATAATAACTCCGGCTATCGGGAAAACGTTTGCTTCCGGTCGAAGCGAGCGAACGTTAACAACGGCAAATGGGTATATATGCACAACGTAACCACGTTTCCCGATGCAATTCACGTGCGATGTGATGCGATGCGCTGTGGTGCGGTGCGGTGTGGCGTGGGACGTATATAGTCGCGCGCGCGCGACTGTTTTCGCGGCGGATCGAACCTATCGAAATTCAATATCGCACGATAATAGCGGGCGACGGGCGCACATTCTCTACGGGGAAAAATTGAGGCTTACGTCGTCGCGGATGACGCTGCGTGCCTATAATGAAAGGGACGAGGATATCGCTCTCGCCGTATCTCCGATACGTTATTCCAATATTTGAGAATAACCGCTGCCACCGTCGCTGCCTCCGCCGCCGCGCCGGCATGATTTTCCTCTCAGCCCGTGTTTCAGTTTCCGTTCAGCGCCCGGTATTCCTGACAACCAGGTCGTCGAGCTGGTCGGGTTTCATCCGACGCGGTAAACGCGCCGGGTAGCTTCTCCTGATTTTCCGATACGCGCCTTTCGTCATAATTATTAATGCGCGTCGCGCGCGTTTATCGTCCGCGCGTACATGACAGTTAATACGTTACAGTCAGCGCGCGACATGAAAAGCTCGTTTCAGGAATTGCTCGACGTCTGTCGCTCGCGCTTTGTTGCTACGCGCTATTGAACTTATTTCTGATGACTCTATATATCACCCGCGTCAGAATTAATCAGAGCAGAGTTTTCGGAATTGTGTGTCTACATTGCTAAAATTCTTATAGTGAAATATTCTGTAATTCAAGTTAGGTGCAGTTAAAACAGTAAAAATATCAAGATGTTTATTTAATTATAAAAATTTGACATCCACACACACATACATGAATATATATGTTCATATGTAAAATATGTAGGTATTTACATTATATAGATATTTACGCCAGAAGTGTGTTTATTTTGAAATCCCTCGTAAACTAAGAGAAGATACATTCGTCGCAAAAAAAAAAAACCGGACCTTACAATTATTCGAGTTCGGCTAACGAGATTTGACAAATTCTATTACTGCTAGAAAATCGAATTGGGAAACGCAACACGGGCACAACGAGATAACAAGGAATTGTTTTTCGCTGTCGAGAGCTCAAAGAGTACAAATTACACAGATACAAACAATCGAGATAATTTGCTTCTGGGCAATGGTTGATTTCTACAACTAACAAGAGGCACGCTTAGCGACCCGTGAATTCGAGAGAATTTGAAACTTTATACGAATGTGGAGTACCCGAGCATGTAATCAGTAATCACTTTTCGTTCGAGTACAAAATTTAAAAAAGTTAAAGAAACAAATTTTTAAGAATAGAATAATTTTGGGAATTTTTTCTAATATTTATTTAATTAAATGATAGAAATACTTAAAAACAATAAATAATGAAAAGTATTTCCCTTCCCCCTCCCCCCACATTTTGACGTCTACTACGAATGAAAACCGGGAGCACCTGCGGCAAGGAATGCGAATCGCCGGCAACCGATGAGAGCTGGCCGTAATAATTCGAACAATTGCGCACGACCGTAATCCACCTCTAAAAGAAAACCGATCGCGGCAGAAACGGCGGAGAGCCTTCTGCGATGCGCCCTTTTACGAGCCGTCCTCCGGCCCTTTATGTCTCCGCTGTTACGTCGCAAAATCCAATATCGGGAGGTCCGCCTTCGCAGTCGACGGCGATTCCATCCGGGAGAAAGACAGCGTAGTCGAAGCAATTATGTAAATCCACTCGCAAGATCAAGATACATTTCAATCCCGTTGTTTCGTTTCTTCCTTTCCTCCCCCCCCCCCCCCCCCCCCCACCCTTTCTCTCCTCGTCGCTGCGGCGCGTCTCTAAAAGCAAACCTCGGAAAATGTTCAGCCATGCGCATAATATAAAGACATTGTTACGACCGTTTCGTTTTCTTTTTCCACCGTAGCCGACTCTATATACGCCCCCTCGATGCCCCTCTTCACCGTGCCATGTCGTCGTCTGATTTTCCGGCATCCTCTCCTTGTATTTCCTCCGCTGTAAATTGCGTGGAACTCGCGTATCCACCATTTCGGGGCGTGGGGACGAGTAACGACGCGGAGGTATTCGTCCTTTTTTTTCCCCCTTTTATCTTTGTCGTCGCGGAAGAGCTCGTTCCCTGGCCTCGAATGGAAAACGCACGTCGATGCGTTCCACTCGCGGATTGCTTCCCCATCGCGTGCATTACGATCGCGCAAGGTTCACCACCTCTCTTTCCTCCCCTCTTCCGTTTCTGTCTACAGCTTTTTTACGACTTCAGCAACGACGAAGCTGCTGTCAGTTCCCCAGGGGTCGACGGGAATTACGGGAGAGAGAGAGAGAGAGAAAGAGCCGCGAGTCGCAGAATTGCGACGGCAATTTTATTTTCCGCCTACGTCGATCTTCGAACCATTCCAATTCCTGGAAGTGTCAATTGTGAATGCACTGCACCACTATCCAGGGATATTACTTAGCGGATATACCATCTGTCCAAGAGTATTATATGGTATATCGAGGATATATTTTATTTAAAGTAGAATTAAAGAATTAGGATCGGGAGGAAAGAGAGTATCGAGCCATTTTCATCGCTGTTGGCATTGTCGGAGCACCTGGATCCGCTTTAACGCATCTCGGTACTGTACATATAAGGGAGAGTTTATATAAACTTATAAAGCATTACGACTGTTTCCCCAGTTACGACATGCATCCTCTCCTTCTCTCTCGAGGTATGACACGCGTATGAGCCGCGCGGTATCATTTTACAACTCGGCGTTTCAATCTCGGCCGCGGTTATTAGCGACCGGTTGCCTCCGTTATACAATAAACGCGAGCGAACGTGCGCGCGGCCGGTAACCGTTCCTTAACATCTCGTTACAGTTGTAATGATATAATAAGTATCTCGAAGCGGCCGCTAATAACGCAAAGGCGAAGATATTCCAAGTGCCGAGGGGCAATAACGCGTGAAACAACCGTGCGAGTTGTGCTCTCCACTCCTCCTTCTCCCTCTCGTCATTTTTCAGCACGTGGCGCGAAAGCGTAAGACCTCCTCGGGTGTTGCTCCACTTCCGCGTAAATCTCTCTCCCGACCGCGCTCCTAAGGACTCACCGAACGAATCCTTACGCGAGGTGAGAAATGGGATATTAACTCTTCTCTTTAAAGATGTGACTTGGGTTCCACGCCGATTGTTCCGTCGGGTCGGACAAATGAGGATGCTCCGTGAAACCCCCAATGCTCTCGTCCATTATGGTCTTATCATGCTTTTATCCTTTCTAAATTACCGAACTCTCTCTCGTTCTATTTTTTTTGCGATATATTTGAAATGTGAAATCTCGCTTGGAAATATCGATGTGCCACGAAGTGTATATGGCGCGTAAAGTGCATCCGCAACCCCCGCATGCAGCCCTTCGAGGGCGCGCCCTTCGTGTCGGCGATACAAACTGCGCCTTAGGTTCCTCATTGCTCCGTAACAAATGGCGTAGTATATAGCGAGTATCGAACGGCGGATCGATTCGTAGCGCCCGAGAGCGCCGCGAGAGCTCTTTATCCCCGTTGATATCTTGTCGCGATAAATCATGGGAATCCTATTCACCAAGGGAGGGGAGGGGCGGGGTCTCCCGCGATTTATCACGCTTGGTGCACCCTTCTCTCGTCATCTTCTTTTACCATTTATCTATCGGCTCACCTTATTAGCGGCGTCCGGAACTGGTCATGTGGATAACGCACTGCTATTCTGCGCGAATACCTGCCAAAATCCTGGACATGTCATAATAGATACGTCAAATAGAATTATCGAGAAGATCGACGTCGATCACTTAGCATCGACGAAGTTATAAGAGAAGTTATAAAACCTTTTAGCTTTCTTACACATTTTTTTAAATAATTTATATAGGGAGAGCGGCGTAAGACGGGGTTGCGGGGAAGACGGGGTACCGGATTCTTTTTTCACCACGTGGTGTGCTATCCATCAGATTTGTTTAGAATTTGATGATGCGAAAACCAGCTTTTGTTTTGACAATCGCTGACTTCATTCCGATGCGTTGTTTTTTCATTTTCATAACTCGCGTCCAGTTTGTGCATTGTGTTATAATATTGCGACTTCATATTTGCTGTTTTAACTAGAAACATGAGTATTATTTTGAACGCTCTTTTACACTTACATCTTGTAGCATGGTTTTCTGAGTTTCCAAAACAGTCGATGTTTTTATTTTTAATGCACAAGTTTTGCGTTATTATGACATAATTTAAGAAAAGTTGCTTTGTGGATAAGACGGGGTAGGGCATGACGGGGTACTACCACCATCCTCTCGTGTGACTCATTGTCAGAAAGAATTCAGCGACAGCGAAGTTGTTGAAGATGAGCAGTGCCTCTACTGTCATGATTATTCCGACGAAGGATGGATTCGTTGCGCCCGCGCCGCTTATGCGCGATGGGCACATAACTCTTGCGCAGGCATTGACAATAAGGATGAAGACGCTGTTCATGTCTGCATTTTATGTGAAAAATAAATAAATATGGAATATTTTCGATTGTCTAAACTTGCAATAAACATTACATTTCCTTATTTTAACTTTTTAATGGTAAAATTAAATATTTAGGGCGGGTAAATGGAGATACCCCGTCTTACCCCATCTATGGGGGCAAGACGGGGCAAAAGACGTTTTTTCAAATATTTATCTCTGAACTAATTATGCATACATGTTTGTTAATTTTAACCATCTTTATAATATGTAAAGAAGGGTTCAATGAAATGATTTGTGTTGATAAAGATGGATATTTTTTATATTTAGTAATCATTTCATGTGGTTAAACCTTAAGCACCCCGTTATACGCCGCTCTCCCCTACGCGTATATAAAAATTAAGTAAAATAGATAATATTTTAAAGACTTAGAAGATAAACTTTAGAAATGATATGTTAATATCGAATAATAAGATTAAAGTCGTTAGCGAGTTTATACATAATTATATTACAAAGAATTATAATTTAATCATGATTGCGTGTACATCTTTTAAAGATATATTAATATCGAATAATAAGATTAAAGTCGTTAGCGAGTTTATACATAATTATAATTCTTTGTAATATAGTTATGTATAAACTCGCTAACGACTTTAATCTTATTATTCGATATTAATATATCATTAAATTTTAAATCTCTCGCTTTAATATCAGCGTATAGCTCTCATTTGCCTTATATCGTGTCTTTTAAAGATGTTCTCGGATTAATATTATATGCAATTGATAAGTGGAGAGACTTTGCTAAAGTCATACCTGAGAATCGCGTTCTATCTTCGAGATATCGAATAATAGGGTAATCGAAACAACAATAAAAAGTTAAAAAAGTAAAAAGAAGTTTTCGCTCCAGAAATGAGACTGCGGTCATTATCAGATTGAGTTATCGACAAAAATATTCTGTGAGCGAAACTGTATCTCGATCACCCCCTGACTGCATAGCGTATGTGTTTTAAATAGTCCGGCCCGGACTGTATGTGTGCCGTGTGCCCTTCGCGCGACGGCATATCGAAAGATTTGCATTCTACTCCGGTAACACCGGCTCGTTGCGCGAGCGCGAGCCGGGATTTACGTTATTTTCTGAGCTCCCCCAGCCGTTTCATAAACATGAAAGTTCCGTGACGCAGGTGGAATAGCGAAACGAGTCGAAGTGAAATCTCGTCCGCCCGCTCGGCCGGCGGAGACAAATGACGGCGATGATATCGCTCGCTCGGTTATGGAGAGGCATAATGCCGCATCTCGCGCGACATATCGTTTTTTTTTCTCTTCGCGTTTTTCTCTCACCTCTTTTTCTTTTTGTTTTGTGCAACATCCGTAGATACAAACCAAAAAAATTGTTACAAGTTATTTAGTCGAGCGACAAATAATCCGCCTGTTGTGTTTAAAGAAGCAGAAATATTTACTTCACGATGCAGGAAGAACTTATTTCCAACACAATTTCAAATCCGTTTATTTTGAAAAATGTAGATTATATGTTTAAAGTTACAAAGAGTTTTTGTCTAAAATAAATAGAAATTAAGGAAGATATAAGAAAATTATGAATACACAAGCAAGAACGATATGAGAAGCGAAACAAGTTGAAAATATGAGACAATCAGCTATTAACTAATTTATAATAAAATTGTAATATTGTGTAATATAAAAGTGTAGAAAGAAAAGTGTAAAAAACAAAATTTTTAAGCGGGCTTTTTTACCTATTTAAGAGAAAATCTATATCCTGTACATATAATGATTATTACTTTATATATAGGTATCATGTATTATATATCGTATTGAAGCTATACGGCCGTAAAAAATTGCAAAAGAGGAGCACGGCGGATTTCGACTTCTCTAAAATTCCGATATTCCAATACTCGATAGCTCGCAAGCGATACTTGAATGACCGACAATTTAAGAGCCATCGGCTTGCCGAAATTTCTTGGTATACATGGAGTATCTCGGAAATTCCGGCTGTGTGTGATAGATCTCGGATTAAACTTGGCGCAAGTGGGTCATTTGGTGTATATGTAGCATACCAGTAAAAACTTGAGTAATGGAGCTCTACCCTCATCGTCCCGGGACGGCCCTCGAAAGGGTTAAAGGGAGAGGGTATAGGGACTACAGTGCGAGATAAGCTCTGCTTAACAAACAACCCCGCGCGCGCAGGACGTTTCCATTCGTGCTGCCGCATCGTTAATTTCGGAACATCTCGCCAACCTTCGCTCTATATAAACTCCGCGCGAATACGTACCTCCCGACATGATTTATTGGACTGTATGTACAGGCCAAACTTAACGGGTTGCCGTAATTCCTTTATTTCTTTGTTCCCCTGGTAATAATTTGATATTACTTTTTTTATATTAATGTATTAATTAGTAAGGTTCAAATTAAATTCTTGTTTAGAAATTATAATGTTCAAAACGTTTTTTTTTTTTTTTTAAATTCATTATTAACTTAGAAGCAATTCTATATTCTACAATCTACATTTTGATCTCCAACTAAAAACTCATTTTTAATTCAGTTTTATGATAAAAAGTCTAAATAATTGCGAGGAATTCTTTGAACTTTTAACTATGGAAATTTTGGGGAGTGAATAATATGAGTTCTACATTTTTCGAAATTTTATTACCTTTTAAAATCTCTTAAGTGTCATTATTAAATCATGAAGTTCATAAGATAATTAATTTTTCAATCTTTAATTCAGCTTAATATCCCAAGCGAAAAAAAGCGTCTTGAAATTTGCAGTATTCTACACGTTCCCCTGTATATCCTCGCTGTATATACCTATGGTCGGAAATATCGGTGACAGCGAGAGATAATCCATCGAGAAATAATCGCGGTTATAACAGGCGCGACGTGTCGGAGCGTATAACAGCCGCGATAAGAAACGCTTACCGAACTGTGAAAGCGCTCGGCATTAATTACGTCGAAACGCCGGGGCAAAAAATGTCGGGGTTCCCGCCGTGAATTCGCAATCTCCGCTGGATCCGAATGATCGCGCGGAGCGTCATTTATCGCGAGCACAAAGTCCCGGGCGGCCCTGCGTACTTTTTACTACGTTCGCCCCGCCGTAGGTCGGCCGGATATCTCTCCATAGAGACCGCGAGTTTTCATTAAGCGCGCGGTGGAATTGGAACGTCGTAGGGCACAAGAAGAAATTAGGTTACGCTTACGCGAAGAAGGGAATTTACGTCGGCGACATAGTTCGCGTCGCGTCGCGTCGCGCTCAGCGACATATTACGAAGCCCGGCCCGGGAATTTACGCGCTTCGTGAACGTTAAAGTCGTTATCTCGCTAATTCGGCCGTTTGCGCGTCCTTAGTCCTTGGATTCTCGAATTACCTCAAACATCGAAAGAAAAAAGAAATTGGACGTTTCTCCTTTCGTTTTTTCGCGTTTTTTTTTTGCCAGAAGCCTGTCAATCGATCGAGTTTGAACCTATAACGTGAAGATCCGTTTCTAGGTTTCGTGTTCTCCGAGGTACAGACCCATTTCTCTCTCTCGTTTCAATTTATCTTCACGTGCACCTTATTAATTCTACAATAGGATTAATGAATAATTCGCCGATGACAGATTAAATTCATTAGACTTATCGACTTATTGACAGCACAGCTATACGGGTGAGATACGCGGTCGGTTCCGGTAACGAAATCTATCCGTATACCTGTCGCTGGATGACTTCTGCTTCCCGGCTACTTAAGAAGCGAGGAGATTAGAGCTGAGCACGTTCCGCGTTCTGTGTGTATGCGCGCAGATTAAAACTCGTCGGTAACGGTACCCACACGGTGGTGTATGCATGCCGGTACAAGCATAAAGTGGAAAGCAGAGTCATCTTACATTTACGGAAGCACGGATTACGCGACGCCGCGCCGGTGTAATGTGATCGAAAAAAACGTGAAATCTACATAAAGACCGGGCAGAGAGCTCAGAAACGTCGGCTAACGTGTCGGGTGACGCTAAAAGAGGGATTATCGCTAACAGCGAGAGACCTTTGCGTGAGACCGTTAAATTGCATCAATCCGAGAAATGTAAACTCATATCAATGTATTCCAACTTTATTTATTGGAGCATTGCGGAATACCTCGCAATATTTAACGACTTTAATATCGAGAGAGAGAGAGTCGTGGAATATGAAATATATTTTGAAAGCCTCCCCTCAAATTGATAGAATTAAATTTTTGTAACTTTATTAATTATACCTATGCATTTATATAGTCTATCTCGAAAATTATATAATTGAAAAAAATATCTCAGCAATTTGTATTATTATAAATAAAAATATACATTGGGTAAATAAATGAAAAAATTATATCTTATTAATGTAAGAATAGTGGAAAAGAGATAGGTATATATTTACGGATTTTTCCTTAACTTAATCAGCTTATTTCTTTATTAAATCAGTTTAATAATTAATTTTTAATTTAAACTGAAACCCTCGTGACTTAAACAATGGATAAAGGTTTTCAAGGACTCTTCAGCTTCAGAGCAGACTGCTCTGTTAGCGAAATTGGTCCACTTCTGACCTCTCTCGACCAGCCAGAACGGATATCTTCGAGGCTTGAGCAACCGGGACGACGGAAACCTCTCAAAGTTTCCGTGAAATCACGCTCGTGAGCTCGCGGGTGTATGTGTGCGTGTCGCAAGAACGTGTATTACCTACACATATGTAGCCGCGCAACGCACACGTACGCGTACACGTCTAGACTGTGAAAATTACGTAGGTAAGACGACTATCCGCCGCAGATGTAACAACCTTTCGTGGACGGCTTCTCGCGTGGGAGGTAATTACGCGGAACTGATGAGATCTTCATCGTGCGGCCCTCGTATTATCTATTCAGAATCTGCGAGCTTGTCGCCCTGCATCACGCGGAGTGGATTCTCCGCCGCCGCCCACGTCTGCCTCGTTTCCGTCAGAAATCCGCGGGATACGCCCCGACGTGAAATTAATTGTCCGATTTTACTGAAACGCTTGTGCGGTGGCCTGGGGATCTCGTACACCGGAAAACCGCGATGGCGTGACAGTACATCGCGCTCTGAATCGAAAACGAGAGGATTATTACATTGAATTGCCCGGATATTGCAAGGAATGTTAATAGAAGCCAATGTGTCAAAGAGTTCGAGGATTAAAAAATCGAAGAGAAGCACGAAGACCAATACGAGTCGGATATAGATGGAAGTCCAATGGGAAAAGTAATAAACATTATCAATAAATGTCATCGAATATCCGAGACCTTTCAGATCACTTTTATTTATGACTCTTTTGACAAATGCAAAATTGATTTCTTTCTCTTTTTTTCTCAGAGTGCCGAGAAAAATTGAAATAATTTTTTAAAAATTAGAGAAGTGCAATTATACATATATAGACGATTAAACCTTCATCGTTTAATTTCTTAAAGCTCACTTTAATAGATTAATAATTAAAACTGACTAATTGTAAGTCACGAAGAAAATTGCTGAAAATTGAGAACTTGCGACGAACGTACGATAAACTTTTTTCAGCATTTTTGTTAAGAAAACAAATGATCTTTACAATAGACACTTGTTTAAAAAATTATATTTTTAATTTACAATTAATCAATTAATTACAATAATATTTTTAATTTAAATATCGAATATTTGCGGTTGATAGACAACGATTAAAGCCGTCATTTTGGAATCTCTTTTCGTTTCTCTTAACTCGTGCAGCGAATGGCCGTTATATCGGACACGCGCGAGCGTTTATTGCGAGATTACGCGCTTTATTATTATCGCATACTCTAACAAGCGATATATAATCCGCCGTTGTACCCGGTGTGCCATCTGCTTTCCGGATTGTTGCCGGTGCCGACCGGCTCTGCCGTTCGCCGCGCTCGTTGCGCCGGTGAGCGCATAAACATGTTATCTGAATGGTTTCATTCATTCAATCGCGGCCTCTCGCTCGCTCTCGCTCGTTCTCGCTCGGTCGACACTGCTTTAACTCCCATTTATTCATAATTTTGATTGTCACGTAAAGCAGTCTTTAGAAATCGCACTAAATCGTTATCTATAAATCATCAATTCTATCCGCCTATACACAATTTTTACGTACGGCTTATTTACAATAGGAGTTACAGAGGAAATATGATAAAATATGACAAAAATTCGAAAACTGCGATTTCCAGTTAGCAATAATGAGTAAGTATGGGAAGCGCGTACGTCTTTGGATACGTCAGTCAATTAAGGAAAGTGTTCGATGAACAGCCGGTACTTATATATTTTTGTCAAGAAAATTGTTGTTTTTTTTTCCCCCCCAAGAATTGAGAATAAATCACGATGAACGAATGGATTAATAAACGTGTCTTTCGGAGATGCATGAGGGGATCGGCGCGCGCAAAGTCGACACTCGCATATTCGCTTGGCAGCGTGACGAAGAGCAAGACTCGCGTTGCTCTCTTCCGAGCTCTCCGAGCGGGTGAGAGAGCGAGTGCCTTCCCTTTTCCCGGCTGTAGATCATACGGTAATGATAAACGGGATGTAGCCTCGAATGGCCGTTGACCCGCGACCTATTTGCGCGATGTACACACTCCGTCAATGCTTACGGAAAGCTCGCCTCGACACTCGAGAGGTGCACACGTGCACATACAGAAACGGTGCTCCGTACCGGTGCTCGTTGCGCGGACCGTCATTCGTGCATATTCGTCACACCTAACGTATGTACATTGTGAACCTACACGCTCTGCACATATATTCCTCTTCTACGGGGTGTTTCGTGAGATTTGCATTAACGCGCTCGCGTTTGGCTTGCTCGCTGATGAGTTCGCATATAATTCTCGTTAGGTGAAACTTTTATGTCGTCTCTTTGTGCTTCAATTTTCATCGGTGACTCCTTTAATAATTGAAATGGTCCTAGTTTGTATATTTAATTTTGATATTTACACATGGACTAATTAAATTTTTATAAAGGAAGAAATTGTTTCCCCAAATATATTTCCAGTTATCACGATAATATTTGTGCGATATTTTTATTTACATTTTACTTTCTCTTCTTTTTAATGAGGAGTTGACAAAATTGCGATTCGCGGATTATCAAATATTAAATAGTGAAGAATATTAAGGAACTAGAGACACAAGTTAATCCAGTGGTAATCAAGTGTCGGACGCACAAGACAAATAGCGCGGGTTCTCGCTTTTCAAGACAGCGAATAAAGTTTCCGTTCTTCTCTCGAGATGCGGCTCCGTCCAAGTGTTTAATTCAGAAAATTTACACATCCGCGCGAGAGCAGGGGAATCTTCGATGAAGTTTCCCCTGAGAAAGAGTCTCCGCTCGAGAGTTTCCCGCCGAACCAGTTCCAGCTGCTACTGGCGTGCACTTTTTTTGGAGACACCCGTAATAGAACGCGTTGCACGGGTTGCAATGGCGCGGCGCGGCGTGATCTGCCTCTCTCGGAGGTTGAGCCGAGCGCTACTTGAAATTTTCAGAGGAGGATGATTTATGGGGCAGGCCTCGACCTCGCCACTAGTCGACTCTCCACGCGTTCGAGAGGCATACATTTTAATCTTAGTCACACCGTGAGCCGCGAGTCTACGCGAAAGACGTGTATACTGTATAGTGTATACCGGCACTCTCGAACCAACCCGCTTCAACTTTTCCGCGTCGTATACCTCGAAGAAATATGATACGTTATAAGGGCCGCATAACCCTGCAGTTGAAAATCATCATATGTTATCCCTTCGATATCTGATTGAAAACGTAATTAATTACGGACGTGTGTTTACGCATTATCCATTGTCGGGATCCGTATCCCGTGAGTTTCTGTTTTATTATTGTTTCGCATTCATGGTCGATCGATCTTTATTTATTGCCCGGAATAATCGCTGATTTATCACGTAAACTTTGACTGATCGGAATTTGTTTTGACATTTATCAAATCACTTATTTATTCTAAGCTTTCAATCAATTCGTGATATGTTACTGTTACAAACAAATAACAATATTTATTGGCACACTGCACTGAGAGAAAAAATCTAGTGATGGCAACCATAAGGTGACAAATATACAAGTTGTATTCATAGAATTATTGTACATAATTAAACGAACTATTTTATAGTTATTGCCACTAAATTGATGGTTAAGAGAACTAATATATATAGTTGAAGTTTGTGCGACTATTATTTATTAGTTCTCTTAACAATCAATTTAGTTGCAATAACTATAAAATAATTCCTGTCACCTATATAGTTGCCATTTTTCTCTCAGTGTGCACACACACACATATCGTAAGTAAAATATTAAACGGATACGCTTCTAAATCCTGATAAGCTATTTTCAAATTCAACCAAGATTCTCAAAGAGCCGTTAATAAGTTAAGATTACTAATCAATCTTTTGAGGCATTATAAAACGTGGGAAACGGAAAGAAATGGAGTGAAATATTCATGCTTTCTACGCGACTGGTATCGACGTTTTGTTAAATAGCTAAAGGCGTGTTCTCCTCTCGCTCTCGAGAATCTCGTAAGGCGCGCGTTCGCTTTGATTTCCGGCCGGTTTTGACAAATGCTCAAGCCACCTGTGATAAAACGGAGGAAGTCGCGCGTAGCCGGGCAAAAATGGCGTGATGTATGATACCCGACGTCATCAGCCAAGGGTTCCGAGATCCGACGGCAGGAGTGGCTCTAAAGGACCGCGTTGTATCGATAATGATCCTAACAATACAGCGTAATGAGGCGAGCAAAGACGCGCCATAGAGAGAGAATAACCCGATAACTTACCCTCTTTAAGTGACTAGTCGAATGGCGGAGTTCGATGCCTTAGAGAGAGAATGAACAGTCATGTGAAATAATAGATAGGTAAGAGATTGCGCTTGGAATATGAAAAGTTTTGCTGTGTGCTGCTTGCGAAAAATGCTAAATCCTGCATTAAAGAATATTTAAGGGCCGTGTAAAGTATTTTTTTAATATTTTATTTTTAAATGTGGTCTTTTCTCAAATATGCGTCACTTTAAAAACTTATTTGTGCGATTTTCATTGAGAAGAACATTAAAATTAGTTTTTTTTAATTAGTTTTGCCATATATGATTGCTCGGTTTGGCATATTTTCAAGTGTTCTGACTTTTTATTTAAATTTAGTATTTATTAATATAATTTTATCTAATTTTTTCTCTCTCCCTTAACACACTGAAAAAAATTGGGTGAAGAGAACTAAATGTTGGGGGGGTTGCGCGAATTTGGTTGCACAAACTAGTATCGAGTCAAATTGACAAGGGACATTCGGCAACTCAAAAATTCAAAAAAATCTGAAACTTTGCATAATAATAGAGTAGAAGGACCTAATAACAAAACAGTTTTTTGTTGGGGATAAAAAACGGTTCTAGGGGAGAAGCACCCCTTTCGAAAAGTCTGTCATGTTGGATATTAAACACATGCGGATCACGCGTGTATCTCGGTTGCTGGAAGGACATTTCCGTCCTCTTTCGAGATTTCGTCTTTTCGATGACGCCGTAATTCGCACAGGACGGCGTCTCTCCTCATCTCGTCTCGTCGCGGCGCTCTGGCTGGACTTTCAATTTGATTACGATTCCGCGGTGTGTGCGGTTTACGATGCACCGGCCGCGATGGTCCCTGATGAGAATTATATTGCGCTCGTCGCCGCCGTTCTTCGCCGGGACGTATATATGTTCTCGTATTTTCCCGAAACGGCGCAATGTGAGCCATACGTTACGCGCAAACACGGTGGTACTAGAAATACAGTAAAGTCTTCATGGTTTTATTTGGATGGAGAACCGCGAGACGAGCTTAGATAAAACTCGAATTACATGAAATAAAAAATCTGCAAGACAAAAGAGAGAGAGACAGAGAAAATGACAATTAACTTGGAACCATTATAAATATAAAATAAAATTATATACATAATGATAATTTAGATATTTAGATTACTCACAGAGAGAAGGAAAAGGAAAGGAAAGATAAGAAAGTTACTTTGCCTTGTAAAAGTTGTCAATGACTATTTTTAGCTTGCCTTTAACTATACGAAGCTTCGAAACTATCGAATTTTGAAAATTATCGAGTTTCCAATCACAGTAGTTGCAAGATATCGACGCTTTTGTTCCTTCAAGCGCAAGGCCAGAGCGAGAAGAGAACACGCGATTGTATGGAATAGAAAAGGCGACTGTCTCTGTAAGCTTCTCTCGAGCGTTTTCCGCAATGTAATTTAGAAAATTGGAGGCACGCGGGGATAAGCTGCTTCTACCGGTGTCGCCGCGTCCGTTACTATTTTTATCACTTTTATGGTCGATCGTCCACCGTCTATTTCCTTCTTCCCTCTTATCGCGCAGCCGTTTCCTTGAATTAATACAATATAAATGCAAATTGAATCGCGCGCGTTCAATGGCGATGGCAAGAAGATCCGTCGACTAATCGCGGAAGCTCCGCAATCATCGATCCTTCTCGGCCGTTGCTTGTCGTCTTCTGATAATCATGCGACAGAGGATCCGAGATCGGATGAACTCACGACGACGGACGCCGAAGATAAAATAATCCAATTAAACCAGCAGCGACCGGGATTGATATTTAATACGAATCGACGAAGCCGACGTATGTGTGTGAAATTAGAATAGTTTAAGATAAGGTTTCAAAGAGATTGAATTCGTCACCTATTCATGGATTTCAATTTTTTGTGAACAGTACCTACATAACAGGTACGTGCAAAACGTAATAGTGTACTTCGTGTTTTGTTGAATTTATACTGTTGGTGCTCCCTGTGGATACTATTGAAAAGTTAAGGGAGCGCACGTACAGGTTCACTGGAGTTTACTTTGTAAATTGTACACACACCGTATTTTAACGTGCATTCTGTCGAAACGATATTGTTGACGGACGCGCAATGTGAGCTTTTTACCAAGATTTCCGTGCTGTAAATCGGTCGATCGGAGAACGACAAGTTTTTCCGCGCTTTTCAATTTTTATCCGGTTCCTGGACGAGAGCCGCTCTATCACCTGACGATCTTCGTGTAACGGGAGGACGAGTTCTTCTCGCGAGCTTGAATCAAAAGCGATTCAGAGTAATCGCGTCCGTGCACATCGGTGATACTATTTAGCTTAGACATTCTACCGTATTATTACCTTCCACAAATAGCGGGCAGACGGACGGCTAAAACACTAATAGGACAGTGACCGTTGCGCGTAGAAACCAGGGCACTCGAACGCGCGCAGCAACCTTCCTCCTCTCTCTCTCTCTCTCTCGAAGTGTCAGTATCGATTACGAACGCGCGGGCACACATCCCACGTCTCTCTATCTCTCTCTTTCTCCCTCCCCTACGTTTCTCGCTTGTCACGATCGATCCTAGGTGGCGATCAATCTTGCACCAACCAATTTCCCGATGTCTAATTAACTTGCGATCTTTGATGGCTCTTCTCAGTCTACTTTTACTCTACTAATTCAAAAAGGCGTATCCCAATAATTCATCGTTTCTCGATACTGGAGATTTCGCAAATTAGGGACGGAAGCACAAAATTAAATTTAAACTGTGCTCCAAATACAATTTAATTTACCTTCCATTTGTTACATAAGTAAAAGGGAAACTTAATTTCATTACAGAAGATTTAATTTAGTTTAATTTTATTCTGTTGAAATAATCGCTTTAAAAATAAGTAGTTTCCTTTCTGCTTCAAAAGAAAAGTCTGTATATCTTTTATTTATTACGTTGTGTTTTTAAAAAATTTTTAAATACGCTTTGTATTTCAAGTTTCTCTTTTTATTTTAATATATATGTATGTATATACTTTAGAAGAAAAATTACGAGAAAGTAAGTTTCCAAGATTGATTCGCTCGTCATTATTTTTTATTCATTTTTCCTCTTTTTATCTGCATAAATCTTAATCGCGCTCGCAAGAAAGGGAACAAGAAAATCTCCTCGAGTACTCGCGTATTATACGTCGTCGCAACGAGTTTTCAGCTGGTCGTACTCGCGCGTAACTCGTGCGCATACCTATTATCGCACCCATAAATTTTTATGCGACGCTGGATAAGCCGTCGTCAGTTGGCAGAGCAAACTTCCGCCCTTATTGTAACTCCGAGCGCGAGATTGCGAGTGCACCTCGCGCGGTTTACTTATGTTTGAAACAATAAAATCGTCCCGCAAAGACCGTCAGTCAGGAGTTTATTTGCGTTATTTTTCGAGTAATATGTTGAATGAAAAATACATCGAATAATCATAAGATAATAAAGATAGCCGCGCGCGCGCGTTTGAAGCGCATAATGAATAAATGAGACAATTAACTTCGCGGAAAAATTTACATTTACAAAACTTTGTTAGACCAATCTCCGGCCGCCAAAATTTCACGAGAAGATTTTTTAATGACGACTATAGTTGAACCTATCGATTATATTTCAGTGAAAACGCGATAGGTGATCCTAAAAACTTCTCCAGTTTCTGTTTGGAATATTAACGAAGCTTTTCTAGCAGTATATTTTGTAAAAACGTCTCATATAATATTGCGATCACGTACTCTTTTATTCGAAATATTATCCGCCCGATTTTGCCTTCTCAAGCTCGATCATTTGCAGTGCTCAGAGAATCGGCGAATTTTTATCAGGAGACCGGAAATTGCGGGGATGACTCCCGCTGGATGAACGAACGAGCCTTCCATCATCGTCATTGTCGTCGGCTAAACGGTCCAAAAGAGAATTTCGGTCGACTCACGGATCGTTATTAATGATCGCGTATCGCGCGACGAGATCTTCTTACTCGAGCGCCTCGGCGGGCGCCGATATATATATGTATATATGCATAAATCGATTTACAGGCCGCTTCGTTGGTCAATGGTCACGTTCGTGCGTTCATCTCGTCACGCCCCCGAGCGAATGTGATGAAAACATTCACTCGGCATCCGCGCTCATATCGATCGCATTACCGAGCCGTTACCACGTGGTAACGAGATTATGCGCTGTCAATTTTATTCATCGCTACTCGCCGACGAAGATCCGCAAGGCTTGAGATGCGCCGCTCCACGTTCGTGCCGCGATATCGTGAGAAAGTGTTATTTGATCTCGCGATCGGTATAAACCGGATTCTCGATCGATATTCGCCTCGCGATAGATATTGTTACGTCGCGATCGCTGTTCACATGTCCTCGAATATCACTTTTGTCGTTTTGATTTTCTCCTCGTCGTGTTCCCCGTCTCGATCCATTCTCACGTCCGTGCTGCCATATGCGCGCACGTCTAATATCCACATTCGCTAAATAATAAATTACTTATCGACTTATAAGAAATACGCGCTGAAGAGAAAGCGTTCTTTTTCCTTCTTTCCTTATTGAAAGACTTCGTAAAGGTAGCATGGTCATCTGCCGATGCCATTCTGCGTTTCCCAGGGTTAAGGACGACACCGCGTCGCGTGTGAGAGTTAGAGAGTGATAGGAATCCGTTAGATTGGAGAGGACGAAAGCGTACGCGTCGGAGAGAGGAATGGACAGGAGGAAGGAGGAGAGGACGGCGAGAGACAGGCGTATAGGCAGGTCGGACGGAGTAGGTACACACGTGGCTTATTTGTATGCTCGCGTAAGGTGCTAATTTGCGAAGTACACGGCGTATATACGCGCGTGTGTGCATACGAACTACAACGTGTGTCCTCGAGCGAAGCGTGCACAGGTACCGCAAACTGTGCGAGACCAGAGGTCGAGGGGAGGGAAAGAGGAGAGCTCGGTGGCGAAGGAAGAGGTGCGGGAGGGACGGGAGGAGAGAAACGTATAGAGAACAGTGCGCGCAAACGTGTGACTGCATACTCGCCATAGTTAGGTGCGTTCGAGTCCCGATATGCGATATCGCGTATACGAGAGATTTCCGGCTCGCTGCGCGATGTCCGAGACCGGAAAAATTCTACCTCGCCTCTTCTTTTCTTTATCGATACCATTTTTTTGCGCCAAATTCGACGACGCAGCATTTGATGGGGTATAAGGTCCATACGCGAGTTGACCCGAGCTCAAATGGTTCCTAAATAAAATAAAAATTGATCCTTTTATTAAAAAGTCGAAGTAAGAATATATTTATAGTGAATTTGGCTCACATCGAGACCCGTCCATCCTTATGTAGGTACATTAATTTAAGAGGACTACCAAGGGGATTAAAATAACGCGTTTAACAATTTTTTATAATTTATTACTCATTTTTAAAACATCTTAATTTCTGAAATTTTCCTGACGTCTTTTATTGAAATTACATAGATGATTAATTTTATTAATTTGTTTTCTCTCTCTTTTCTTTTCTAAGATTTCTTTGGTAGAAATAAATATAGATTAATCTTCGGTAGTTCTAGTGTTAAGAACCATTCTGTTTGTCGCATATTTAATTTTTATTAATAAATGTAATTGTTGAATGAGAATTTTATAACTCTGTGTGTATACAAATTAATTCTATGAGCTCATAAATCGAAGTTTCGAAAGAAATGAGCTGATTGATTGAAATATCTTTGCTTTGATTTAAGAGTAATCATCAATCAGTGTACCTATCATGCGTTTTCTGCAAAATTACCTCAATGCGTTAATTTTCCAATGTCAATAGATCAACATCGAAATGACCGTTATTACTTGTTGCTTATTAGCTAAGCTTCTTGGGTTATAATAACCGAGGATCTAAACCGAGGAAAAGCGTGCGACTTGCGGGACATCCTGTACATTGCCGACCGAAGGGAAGAAGCGGAAGGAAGCGACCGGTGGCAGTGGCGGATATCCATATCGCGATACATCTGTCGCTGACACGGACATTTCTCCAGTTTCCGTTGTGCACCGGCCGGCCAATTCCGCTTCCTTTTCTATCCACGCGCTTGTATATGTGCATTTCTTTCTCTCACACATACACACTTCTTGTACATACATATATACATATATCGATCTGTGCCACCGCTTCTTTTCGTACCGTTATGAACTACGACACGTCCGCTCGTAAATCCCGTGGATGTCGAACGATCTACTAGCGGTTATCGATCGCCGATCCGAGACTCGTTGATTACACCACCGCGAGCTTAGGCCACAAACCGAAGTAAATACACCTCCTATTCCTGACCTTCGAAGCCTTTTCACACGACCACACAAGGGGAGGGATAATTATCGGTGAACGGGGCGCATTAATGCGCACGACGCGTGCGCGCGATCTCTTCGTCTCTTCGGCGAGTTTTTTTTCTCTCCTGCTGACCCCCTGCAAGATCAGCCGATCTTTTTCTTCCCAAATTAATTGCGAATGATCGCGAGAGCGCCTCTCTTCGATGATGATTAGCCAATCTGGCGGATTGTCGGACCGGTCCATGACGAATCGCGGCGTTCCTTTTTATCGAGAATCGCTTACGCTAATTATTTCTTCGTGCCGAGAACCCGCGCGAACTCGTCAGGCAAATTAAGGGGTATCGTATCGAACATGATTTTGATCGATGGGTTTTCTCTTGAAAGTTACCCGCATATATACTATCGATATAAAGACGATGTTCCATATGCCGCGACCCAGCATATTCCTCTATACCGTGTATCCCGGATTTCTGCTGACATCTACCTGCTTATCTAATTTCCGTAGATGGCAGACACATAACCCGTCAATGTAATAATACGATTCAGTAACTAGAAACTCGACGACTTCTATCGAGGTATCTGCCATTAAATTCTTTGCGCGAGCATTAATATGCGCGGCAGCATCGCATTCCGACATCGTCGTCGTTGTCGTCTCGACGCATGAGATGCGCACAGTTAAACGACCGCGCCGCGCCGCGCCGTCCCTCAATCCCGCGCGCGCGCGCGACTATGCATCGCAGTAAAAAAAACGTTTCCCGTTTATCCCGCGACTTCTCTCGCGGACACGCACGTACGACGACAACACGACAGACTTTCTTCCCGCGTCTCGTCCGATTATACCTCGATCCTTTATGCGCGCGTGCCATAACGGCCGTATAAGTGGCACACAATGCGGTAACCGTCCAACGTCCAAGACCGCGCAGTTAGGGGTTAAACGTGCATCGCCGTCGGTCTATCGCCATCGTCGCCGCGCGGCCGGGCCGTCGCGCTCTCGCTGACAAATCGTTTGACACCCGTGTATATGGGCGCACGCACGCGCGCGCCTTAATGATACGCTGCCGAGCGCGAGATGCCTCCTTTGCATCCGTTATCCGTGACGTGGCCGCATCGTACCGTAATGATACGCCGTGTGGCGTGCTATTAATTTAGCCGCACGAAATATTCCCGTCCAAAGAGCAGGAGAGGATAAAAAGGGAAAGAAGCGGAGTATAGGAAAGAAGAACGATGGGGTACGCCGGGATGCTTAATTGACGGCTGCATTCGCGTTCGCGTACAAGGATGGGAATTGTGTTCGACGTTCGTAGCGTTATAGTGGAGGAACAAGTACACACGGCATATACTCGCATTATTCGCGATCTTTCGCGAAACGGCAAGCACAGGGGGGTCACGCTCTCCTCGGCGCCTTAGCCCGCTGGCACACTATCTTGCGCGTTCTCTCCGAGAGTTCCTTCTCGAGAGCGTCTCCGTCCCGCGCCTTACGGTATTCCTCCACCTCCTCCTCCTCCTCCTTCTTCGTCTTCTTCCTCCGACAATATGAACCACCGCCATTACTCATCTTGTCTCGTTGACGATTATGCGCTCTAACAAATTGTACACGGCGTTATACGCTCTACTTCTCTTCCTCCTCCCCGCCTTCCCCTCTCTCTCTTTTTCCTTGACCAAGATTACGATTCCGCGCTGAGAATGAGCGCGTTGTTTGTCAGTTATTTGCGCGGCTACTTTTTCTCCTTGAATCGAGCTACAATTCGGACGCACGGGTTGTGATTAACCCTGCAGTCGTGACCGACGATCTTACTGACCTAAATCTCTTTTTTTTTAATGGAGAAGAGAATATTTTTAAATTATAATAGAATTAAGATACATAAGATACTGAGAGAATGCTAAGAAAATTTATTTATATGTTATAAAATAGGAAAATAAAATCCTTTATAAAAGAAATCTCGGAGCTAAAAAGCACCAAAAAGTATAAGCTATTCTAAAGATATCGAGTGCGTGTAAAAAATGTTCTTCAAAATTAAACAGGAAAACTTGAGATACTCTATGCACAATACTTCCACGTTTTATCGTTGTAGCCGTAGCAATTTTCTTCATTTTTCGGGGAATAGAGTTCTCATAGTCTAAAAATCTCAGAGAAGTTAACTCACAAATCACTTCCGTCATACTGAAGTACTGAACGCGACTCGATTGCCTATTATTATTATAACAGCGCGCTGGTTGTTGGTTTATACCGCGGATAACCGAAGACATTTCGCGACCGCCTCGGGCCCGCGAAGAGACGCCGACTTCGGGTCTCCCTAATCACAACGCGGACATCATCTCCGGCGGAGCTGAGGAAAATCTCCGAGATACCTACTCGCGCCGCCGCGCCGATGCCTGCCATCTCGGCGATTTTGCTGTTGCATTCTCGGGAATCTCGGTCCAGGCGAACGTGCGCGCGAAATTGACGTCGGCCTGATAAGCCGGACGCGAAAAGGACGTGCGGACGAGTGGCGTGCGCACGTCAACAATCCACACCGTTATAGAAAATCCACACCGCGCCCAGCTCCAGCACCGCCGCGCCGGCCCACATAACTTCACCCGGACAGACAGGGGATTGTCTTATTACCGCAAACAACCGTGTGGCCACGGGCGCCCGGCGCGGGCGTGCACGGGTCCGCGCAAATTGTCTCCGCAAGAGAGGCGCGCAGTCGTATGCGGGTCACCGCCGTTATATACAGACTACAGAGTTGTATTGCTGTATACTGGGGCTAGCAAACTACGGCATTCCCGGCCGGTCCCGCAGATTCCTTAACGAATTTGGAGTTGACATTTGATGGCGAAGTTTAATTGTAATTCTACCTGCGGCTTTGTAAATCCAGAACTGCAACTGTTTACTCCCGTATATAGTTGTTGTGCGGCTACGACATAATCTCGTGTCTGTTGATTGGTTGTATGTACCTACGCAAATTCCTGGCGAGATATATTTTCCAATTTATTATTTTAACGGTAAAAACTGACGCGTACCTCACATTTGTGGTTATTTAGTTCACTCTCTATTTTTTAAAGAAATTCCCACATTTTTTACTGCATTTTAGAATTCTCCCTCTTTTTTCACTCAATTCTCAGGCTTAAGATGATCTAACTAAAAGAACAGCAATGCAATTAAGTTTATAAATCTTAATCTTGAATTGCAAATTACGTGCATACATAATTACAGTATCAACCTATATATATATATAAACATAATCATAAATTATAAATTATGCTCAAAGGCAGTGTCTAGCTTGTGTCAGTGTGTCACGTCTCCTATGCCTTATGATTAATCGCAATTGCGACTGTTATTTCGCATCTGCAGATGTATGTGTTCTTGTATTCAAGAATTCTAGTACGTAGTAAAAGTCAAAGTGAAGTCGAGATAAAATTACGGGAAAATACGACGATGCCACGCGGCCCATTAGAGTCAAATGCTCCCGGGGCACTTTTTACCCTAGATATTCCTAAGGTTAACGATTCCTCGCGGATCGCACGAACATCGCGACTCGCGAGCGCGGTTAAACGAGCGATTGCCCGATCGCGGCGAGGGAAATTCGGCTTTAAATCTCGCCTGGCGTCGTAAACTTTAATCTCGGTACGAAATATACATCGGCGCGCTAACGGTAATCGAGCAATTACCAGCAAGCCGCTCGGTTCCTCGCGCTCTAGCGATTCTTGTATATCACATGCCTCTCTTCTCTCCCCTCTCTCTTTCTCGGTCTTCTTTTTTTTCGCGTACGTCACCTTTGCCACGACGCAACGTATAAACTCGAGAAACCACGACGCGCCGCGCCGCGGGCTTCTTCCAAGCCCGTCAAACTCGTACACCTTACGCGCTTCCCGCCGATTATTCCTGATGCCGCCGCTCGTCTAATAGGCTAATCCGCGCGTCCGCGCACGTCAAAGCGATATTCGAAATTCGAAAGTCTCGAACATGTTGACACTTGCGAGGCATGGAAGCAAAATCGCGATCTCCTTTTCTGGAGGGATTTAGATACGAATTTGGAATCGATTTAGAACGCGCTTTAGAATATCTATGACATCTACAAGAAGCTCTTCCCTGTTGGCAGAGTCCGCTTTATTTGCGGCGTTGCAAAGAGAGAAAGTGAGAGAGTGTGCACCAATATTAATTTTCTTCTACCCTTGTAACCCGCGAGGACAGAAATTTGCGTAGAGCTCTGGCCGTGCACGCTCTAAATCAGCGTTAAGAAAGCTGTATAAAGCCGCGCCGTAACGTGTACCGTAATCGGTTGCTCTTTGTAAGCGCCTAATTAATGGTGATGCATCCTAATTCCGGGCTTTGCTCTTAGCACGTAGGTACCTACCAACTCGGGCAGTTATGCCCGGCACAATTGGCGACCCTCGCCTCGCCTCGCCGTGCTGTGCCGTGCCGCTGCCGCTGGCTGCGAAAGTTGCGCGAAAGATTAATGCCTTCGCAACGCACGCTAATTGTATTAGCCCGCGAGCGCATTCGCGTTACGAGCGCGCCGCGCGCTCGTAAAGAAAATTATTTTTATTATCATATTTATGTGTTTCTGCACATATTCTATTTACGTTTTATTATATTTTACTGCGTTTCGCATTAGTATCCTACTTATGTATATCCCGCTTATAGTAAACTTTCTCATCGTCACGTGATGAAAAGAAAAGTGGCTTTATTCGTATCGTATAGCTTTAGGAACCACGCCGAGACTCCCCATTGGTTTTCAATTATTCCGAGATACTGACATATAAATCGTCGTGTGGCACTGGAATCGCGAATTCTCGCCGGGTTTTACTCCATCGTTGAATCCGCGCGACGCGATGGTGACACTGGCGAAGGCTTTTATATTCGTTTCGACGAGTTATTTCGCCATATCCAAAAAAATGGGCGAGCGAAAAGATCCTAAGCGAAACTCTCGGGAATTCCTCGGTAACTCGCTTCTGCGATATGAATGAGCGAGTGGCTCGTAAAAGGTTATTTCTCGATGCCAGCGACCATCGGATACCGGATGGAAGATCCACCATGGGCATTAAAATTTCCAAGTGACGTTTGCGTGATGGATCGCGATACTCGAACGAACGAATGAACGAACGAACGAGCCCGTTGTGCTGTGCTTGACATTACGAACGCGTTCTATCTCTTGCAAAACCCGACGCCGTCATTGTTACGATTCCAGAGATAATCGACGTAAAAATGTGCGGACCTGTGGAAAAATCGCCTTTCCAAAAAGCTTGGAAAAATACGAGGAAAATATTTCTCATATTAAGAGTCAAAGGTATTTGCTTAAAAAAATCTCTAATATGATTTACTAGTGTATATTTATTATTATATATGTAGCTTTTGAACAAAAATTCGGGCTATTCAGCAATCAGCGGTACATTCCCGGAATATCTCGGCGCGCAAATAAATCGATTTGCATTTAACGTTTTCCACAGTAAATAGCTCCGCGTTTGAATTATCGTTTGCAATTCTCACAGTTTGTTGCACGTGATAAAATCCTTTGTGTACCGTATTCCTTTTTTTTTTTTTGCACGTCATCCGTGTATCGCTTTACCACTCGCGCTTTTAAATCGCGCTCGATTCCATCGTATCGACACGCGATAAAGCGCTCTGTTGTAACTTAACCCTCTGGGGGGCTGGCGGCCGCCGGTGTTTCACCAAAAGTATCTTTTTGAAATTCTAGTTTATGCACGGTGGCCTCACTCGAACGAGGACCGTCACAGCGGTGGCCTCAAAGCGAAACCACCGAACCTTCAACTGTAACGGTATTAAATTTAAATGGAGTAACTGAGAAGAGAAAAAAGTAATAATAACAATCACTTTATTATTACTAAAATTTCGATATTTTATTCTATAATAAAGATCGATTTGGAGAGACGCACAATATATAGCTGAATTCAAAAACTTTAAGATATTTTAGACTAGCTCCTTCAAACACTGCAAAGAATATCGCATTTAATTAAATATACATATATTTTTTAATAAGTGCATAAAATTTCCGTCGTTTTCTAAACAGAAATATCGTTTTGCTCATCAAGCGTACGTATAACCGAACATTCTGTACGCAGTTCTCTCTCCCCTTTCTCTCTCTCTCTCTTTCTCTCCTTCCCTCCCTCTCTCCCCCATCTCTCTCTCTTTCTGTGTCTCGTCAAGTGCGGCGATATCGTGAAGCCACAAGATAAAGTCGTCTCCTCCTTTGTCCCCGGTAGCTGCACCGGGACCTCGTTTCCATATCTCGTAAGTTATATATGCGCGTACATCTGCCCGCGGATGCAAATGCACTTCAATATGACGGCGACGCGACATCGCGAGAGAGGATCAGAGAGAGAGAGAGAGAGAGAAGGAGGAGGGCTATTAGTCACGTTTATGGACTCGTTGTCCAGCAAGCACGATCCCGCAATGGGAATCGATTTACGCAAAGGGGATATATGAAGGAAATAAACTACGTTGCGCTTATCGCAAGGCTGCCGGCGATGGTTGAAAGGGTACCTCGTGTTGACCCTGAAATCATGGACAGCAACAGAAAAAGCAGAATAATATAAGATAGGATTGAATGGAATACAAAGTTTGTATTGTGTGTTCTGGACAAGTCAGAACACGAGAGGAAAGTGACGTTTACAAAGTAGATATTAACAAGAAATTATTGTGGATTTTAAACGTATGAGATATAAAAAAAAGCGCAGATAGGCGTCGGAATTAGACAGAAAGGTGGAAAAAGAAGAAGAAAGTCCGATAGAAAATTATTCTCTATCATTATCTCTTTTTCTTAATTCTATTATTAAATTGATCATTAAGTGAAAGAGTTTGTGCAGTGAATGTACTTTGCCATAGAAATCACAGATATTTTTACCTAGAAACACTCGGATCCGTTCCATCGGGCTCGAAATGTATAATCCTTTATTGAACGATACTCCGATCAAAGACTCGAATCCTGAAACTCCGGCGAAATGCTGACTCGATTGCAGACGAGTGAAAGTCGCGCTAATTGGAGAGCTCACCGAAACGCGTTTGAATCGTCCGTTGCAAATTAAGCTGGCGCACATTCAAACAAACGCGGATTTGCGTAAAAAAAGGGAGAAAAATTGTGACAGACATTCCTGATTTTTGCGAGTTAAGCTTTAGCTACCGAAAGCTTCGTTCCGGAAAGGATCGAGATTAAAAATTAAATCTTTTATAAAAGTATTAGGAAATTATATATTGGAATTATATATACAATTATGCGTTAAATTCATTATTCTCTTTAAATAAATATTTTTATAATTTATGCGGATTTTTAAGGGGACGCGAAATTTCAAAGTCATATTCTTCAATCAATTTTAAGAATTGATTTGTTCCTGACTAACATTTTTAATTGGATGCCGTTGACTCATAGTTTCACTGCAGAGAGTTATTTTAACGAAGGTTAAATTAAATTTCTGAAGGCGTTTAATATTCCGGGGAAATTAATTCTAATTACTGGCGCAGATCGTCACCAATTTCATTCCTAATTTTCATCTTTCACTCTTGCTCGTCCTTATAGCAGTCTGGTGTAAGCAAGTAACAGATGCTTTGCGATATCCTGCCTGCGGCGAGAGCAAGTTCGAAACACGCGGAATGACGTCAGTCAACGTCACTGGATCGCCTGTCACGAAATCAACCGCCGCTAGGCTGACGCCGAAAAGTTAGTCGAGCGCGTTAGTCGATAGTCCGCAACTGCGAGACCTATTAGGCCAAAGTGCCGTGACTCCCCCTCCCCCACTCCTCTCTCTCTCTCTCTCTCTCCCTGCCTCTTCTCTCTGCCTCTCTCGATTTCTCTCTTAGTCTCTCTCGCTGTTCCTCTCTGTGGTTGGCTGCGCAGTCGTTGGCGAAGTTTATGCCACGTCGGTTATCAATGGCAGTCGCGTCGGAGCTGCCGCATTATGAACTTATCACGGAGACAGTCGCGGACAACTTCGCCATTAAAGTTCCAGCACGAGCAATGTTACTGACTCTCCTCCGCTTTCTCCTCTCCGTCTTCATGGTAGTGATACGCCCTTCCTACACACCACCGCGAGAATCCCGGCGAACAATGGGGGATGGGAGGTACAAGCGTGCAGCTGCAGCAGCCTAATCTCGTTTCGGACCGTGATAGAGCTAAATGTTCGAGAGAGAATCGTAGATTCTCTTTTCAATTATAGAGGGAAAGAAATAGATGCCTCTTAGGCCCAGTTCCACAAACATTGGTTAACTTTTAACTGTAGGTTAACTCACTCTCCGTCTCTTTCTAACCTCTCTCTTAGAAATAGACGGAGAGTGAGTTAACCTACGGTTAAAAGTTAACCGATGTTTGTGAAACTGCTCCTTAGAGATTATTTCTTTGTTTTCGGAAAATCTTCCCATGCTCCCTTATCTAGTACGCTAAGATTTATTACTTATTACGATAATAGATTAACTGTCTATATAATTTGTTAAATGTTCCAATAGTTATAATTATTAAAGAAGAATATACCTTCGTGAAGTTCATCCGGGAATTTCACTGTAATATATTGCTTCCTTTGTTACATCTGTTAGATGCCATTTAAACGTGTTTTTGAACATCCGTTCAATAATCGATAAACCGGTATTCAGTGAACTAAATGGTAAATAACTGATTTGTTGAAAAAAGCGGACTTGCGCACAGACGACTTCCATTGTCGACGGAGTCTCTCTCGCTTCATCGGCGATCCTCTGCCGTGCTTGCCGGGCCGCCGGGTCGATAAAAAGTTGTTTTAATTGGCTGGGAATCGTGGAAACTCGACGACGCGACGACTTTTCAGCTTTGTCACTGCTTCCTGGAGCGTTAAGCGCCGATATAAACGCGCGATATTGCCGTATCGGGCGCGCGTTTTAATCCTTTATTGCCGCCGAGAAGCTAAGTCGTTGACATGGTTCCGTTATTTATTATCGCGTCGAGCGCGCAATTTATACTGCATGACACCCTGCGTAATTTTTTATTCATTTTTTTCCGATCATTAATTCATTCTGCCTTCTTTTTTTCTTCCAGGTACGTAATTCCGCTACCAGCCGCTCTTGCATGCAAGATGCAGTTTGCTTATCAAAGTAAGGACACAAGTAAGTCTTTAGCTTTAGCTGATATTCAGCGGGATAATATTGTGTTGCTAATAATGTTACATATTTCTTTATACGAATTACTATACTTTCCGGTTGTCCGCTGGATAATCGGCTGCTGAATAAATAGAAAATTATCAGACTAAACCGCCTGTCTTATTATCCCGGCAAGAATCGCGCGTTCTCTTCTTTCTCGCGATCCGCAGGGACCTTTCCGCGAGAGAAGCTAGAATCTAATTAAAAACTTGGAGCCGCGGAACGAACCTCCGCATGTTTCTGGACACTCTCCTTTTCCTTCTCCGTTCCCAGGAAGCGCGACTTAATTAACTTCGCGAAGAATGAACCGCGTTATCCCCGCGGTACTCTTAATACATCTTTCGCCGCGTTTTAACTTTATCGGATATTCGCTTGCAAAAAGTCGCGCTTTCGCGCGATTTATGTATTCCCCGCCGCGCTTTCCGACTTCCGAGAGAGCAGCGATGTTTCTAATTGGCGCAATTACGATTGCTTGTACTTGGTATCGCGCGCGGCGTTGCATACCAAAGAACGGGGAACTTTGCGATTCACGCTTGCGGTTATTCTTGTCGCGGCAGTTATTCCTAAAAGCGAAAATTTCTCCGGCAAATGAACCGCGCGCACGAAATAATTTGCGTGGCGCGAGACGGGAAATTTGCGGCGTGGCGCTTTCATTTCGCGAAAGGAATTTGTAATCTGAAAATTTTTGTGCAAATATGTCTTGACGCCACAGTCGTTTTCTTACATTGCTCCGAGGGAGAAGTATGCAGATTTCCATATTGCATCAAAGACCTGTATTAATATTAAAATATCTCATATAAAAGATTCGGCGACCTACTTTTAAAATATATTTTTCAAAAGTAATCATACATGACCGTGAGAAACTAATTTAGCTTTATTTTTAAAACTTTGCTTTTTGTGATCTGCTTTGTGTAATCTAATGCTATGCTAATGTTATCTAAAAACTTCTCGGAAAAATGATTATTTCTGAAAAATATCTTTCAAAAGTAGGTCGCCGAATCTTTCATATGAAATATTTTAATATTAATATAGGTCTTTGATGTAATATATACCTATGTGTATATATATAATATATATACATACATACATACGTACATAGAATGTCCGTAATGTTGCGGGACAGCTGGATATTTTAAAAGGTATACATTTTTGAGAAAAATGTCTTACACAAAAGTTGCAGAATACAAAGTGATGTTGGTAGTTTGATCTTGGGTTGTGCGACTAATATCAGATCAAAATTAAATCGATTTTTTAAAATAAAATATCTTATTTTTAATTTTAGGATTTACTAGCTGGCGTTAAGAGCTTTTCAAAACACTAATAACATGTTTATTTCCGTTCAGATTTATGCGAGTTATGGTCTTTCGAAGTTAACATACCGCCGGCATTCGCTTTACCCAAAGTCATAGACTTTGCACTACGGGGAGATTGCGTGGTCCGATTTACACCTCTTTATGCGCGATATATTCACACAAAGTGTCCAAACAAAGTGTCAACATATTTCATGTAAAATTAACAAAATAATAATTTTTTTACATTACCCATATAAAACTAATGCTAATACTCGACGCGGTGGTATTGATTAGTTCACGCAGCGGCCGCTTGTGTTGCACATAGAATGTTTAAACTCCCAATAGAAGAGGTAATGTTATTCTGAAAAATATTTTTAGACAATAATATTTGAAATCAATACACAATATATATGGTGTTTAGATTGTAAAATGCTTTTGATCATATTCGGTGTATTTAACGTTAAGGATTTTTTATTCGATATAACTGGCTGTCTTTTATTAATTATAATCGTCACGACGTTTCGACCATTGGTTTTAGTCATTATAATCGTCATGACATTTCGACCAGTCTTTTCAATCGATGTAACTTTGATGCTAATATATATGAGGTATAAGCTCTTTAAAATCACTAAAGAATTTATTGCGAAAAATATCATCTCAGACAGGATTCGAACCTGGACCTCCCTACATTCTTTTACTGTCGAGGTAAAAAGTTTCTGAATTGGTATATTTAACACTTCTAGAGATAAACATATACATAGATTCCTTTCGGTATGAGTTCCTTGTAAGATAAAACTTGGTTACAACGAAGATTATGTTTCACCGACGTGGCCGACATATTTTATACGTCGAACTTTATTACACCTTGTTTGCGGTTTCTCTTTTAGTTTTTTCTACTCTTCGAACTCCTTTCTAGTTTTACATGAACAGCGAACTTTATTGAAGAAAATTTTAACAGATTTTTTACTCTTTTCACGATTTTGATTCCACAAGGAACAATCTAAAAATATTCGAAAAATTGGAAAATCATACAAATTTATTAGTCAATTTAATGGAAAATAAAAGAGAAAATATTAGAGGGAAATTAGGGAACCAATATCGCAAAGCGGTAAGCTTTCCTGTATCAACTACGAGCAACGGTTTTTAATAAAGCACAATATAATCTCGATACCCCGCAAAGTTAGTCGACCTATATATTCGTCGCACATAGTGAAATCAAAGCTTGACCTCTCGCAATATGAGGCATTACCGCCTCGTATTAACTCGCGAATGAATAGAAAATGTTCCCCCGAGGGATTGACTCGCCCTCGCAAATCGCAATGCGCGAAGGTCTCACAGATTGCGAAGAAAACGCGTTATTCACAGCTGAGGGTTGGATGTTGCGATAATTCGTGACTTGATTATATACGGCATCAGAGAGCTATAAATATAAAAAAATACTAATATAAAGTAAACATACCTATATAGAACATAAATGCAATATTTTTCTTAATGAAAGCTATTTTCCCTTGAAGGAGAAACTATTCCATGTACGAATTTTTATAGCTTTGAAAAATGGAACTGTAAATATAACCGAAAAATTGCAAGAATGAAAACCGCGCTCGATAATTTTCTGGAAAATAATTTAAGGAATGAATAATAAAATAGATATCGAAAGAATTCTTTTTATATAAACTCTTTCTCGGCGTTAATTTCAAACTAGACGTTCTTTAGACTTTCAAATTAAAGTTTCATTGAATTTCATGTGAAAAGATTTACTTAGATAGATCTGGACTATCGGTTGAAAAAAGTTGCTATCGGAAAGCAGATATCTCGCGTGCGCGCCAAACTCGGGATAACCTTATCTCGAATAAAGCATGATCACATACATAATGGTGCGTGTTACGTCGTGTCGATTCTTTTCGTTGATCGTGAACAAACTTCTGCTAATCTCTGGCGAACAAACACGCGAGCTATGGCGCCATGTATCGGTTTTGCTTCTTAATTATTACATGTTAGCATCATTAAAAAAACCGGATTAGAGAAACGATAAAATTAGAATTTTCTATAGAAATTACTTCTAAAATATATAAAGTAAAATGTTTTTAGTGTCCGAAATTGCTAATTAATCCAAGCATTATTTGGCTTTTGATATAATTAACTATTGAAATTATTTATAGCATGGAATGAATATTAATTTACTAAATGATTTAGTTCTCTTGACGAGCTCTGGAATCAAAAACCTTTAATTTAATAAATAATTTATTAAAATAAAATTATTATACTACATATAAGCATTTAAGCCCATCTTTTTTTCAAACATTATATATAATATTTGTTTTTAAATAATCTTTCCGATGCTGTTTTTGCTGGAAAACCTATCGCTGGTTACATTGCCGTTCAAATTGTTAGTGACAGCGGAAAAAAGCGTTATCGCGAAAATGCGAATTAGTCCGCGGTTTCATCTCGCGAAGCTCATCTCCGCGCGGATGGCAACGACAGGTATGACGACAATGCAAAAGCGCGCAGGCCATTTTCCCGTTCTTTGTACAACGCAACGATCGCCGGGGCAATTTTCACGGTGCTCGACGACGACACGGGGGGATGGTTGAATGTAAAAACACTCGGCGCTGTCTTTCATTCTCTTCCATTCTGTAACATCCTTGAAAAGATTACGCCAGCGCGCGAGATGCGATTGCGTTGAAATGCGCGTTTGCGTTATGGAAATAGTTCTCCGATTTTAAGCGCGAAACGCGCGCTGTCAAAAACACGGTTACGGTTTGAATTCAATGGAGGATGGGGAGATAATAATAATTTCTTTATATTAATTAATATGAATTTAATAGTGCTGTCAATTAATTTTTGATATTAATTAATCGTAATTTGAAATAACAAAACACCGATTCTCTCAAATTCTCAATATCTTTTTCCACATTAATGAAAATAAATTGCGAAAATAAATTGAGTTTTTCGAAATTGTCCATCAGAATGGATCTTTTTATCATTCGATATTATATATCTATACATAAAAAAATAAAAACTTTACCAAATTAAAATTTTGTCAAAATAATGTATTCGAAATTAATTGAGTAATATTTGCATTATTATTTTTAATTCAGCGGAAAATATTTATTTTCAATATTAAATTAATTTCCTTTATATTTTAATCTGAAATTAATGTTCAATTTATTCACAAGTTATGCGTATCGATATTTTCATTAAAAAAAAGAGAGAAAATTAATCTCGAATTATAATTGATGAAACTGCCATTAGAAAGTAACGCGGTGCAAGTGGAACACTTTACATGATAAATTGCTGTAAGATCGCTTAAAGCTATGCGTCAACGCGTCAGCATATAAGCGACAGTGGTCTCAACCGCGACAACGCAAATCGCGAGCATCCCGCGTGCCGTTAAAAGAACAGAAAAGAGAGAAAGAGCGGTGACTCCAATAGAATAACTTAGTAGCCTCGTTTATATCCTTCCGCTCGTGCTCGCCACTCTCGCTTCGTTTGTTCTCGAACGCGACGGGCGATTAATTAACGAACGCTCGACAAACGATCCAAGTGCTGTGTCGACTACAACGACGACGACGACGACGAAAGAGAAGCGGCGTCGCGAGAGTGTCGTTCAGACTGTATACCCAGGCATCTGTCCCGCTCCTAATTAAACCGGAGTTGAATCATTACTGCGACTACCGGGAAGTAGTTTAGGCCAGAACAAAAGAACGAAGGACTTATCTTCTCTTGCGCGCCGACAGGATAATGTTTTTAAGCGCAACTCGCGCAAGTTCACTTAAGATGATTCAAAACATATTTGGGTCCTTATATCTTACCTTTTTTTATATCACATCTTTTAAAGACATTTAATCTACCTACCGGAAGTAAAAGATCTAATTTCTTTATCCAATATCTGTTAAATTCTTAAGATCATTAATCCAGTTAATATTCTCATGATATCTTCTGATACTTGTATAACAATCTGTATAATAATCCCCGTAAATCATCATTAGCGTTTGTCAGTTAATAGCCTCTCGTAAATTAGCATCATCCCGTCTTTGCGAATCTATTGCTCACTCATCCGATGCACTGTGGCGGGTTGGTGAATTATCGGCTCGTTCCTCGACGCGCGTTTCTCCCACTAAAGTGCTAATTATCGCAACGCAATTGCCGACGATCTATTCATAATCCACAAGCGCCTAATCTAAGCTCAATTACGCGCCAAGCGGATTATATGCACTCACTTGGAACCGAATTAGACGTAATCTGCTCTCCCTTTCGGCACGATCCCCGACGTTGATCTGCGATTCGCACTCGATGTACCTTGCGCTCTCAAACGCGGCTTAATTAGACGCGCGCAAAAGGCTGCCACGCGAAACTTGAATTTCGACGCGGTTTGTTTACAGTTTCCGATACTACGCGCAAAGTGAGGGTACAATTTAATTCGCTGTCGCGAGTCGCTGTCGTAATTAATGTGCATCGAGCGAACGAGCGAATGATCGAAATCAAGAGTAATTTTGCGCTTTTACATGTCTATACTTATCACTATAACTGGAGACCAATTCGGTGAATTCGAAAAATAGATATTTAAGACTTTGTCTTAATCGTTTAATTATCAAACTAAATTAATTTTTTATTTAAACGAATATTTCTTATATTATAGTATTAATAATTATCTGGTTTCTTTCAACAAATACTACAACACTTTTTATAAAAGCACATTACGTCGAAAGTGATGTTTTCGAGTCGAACAATATTAGTGCTTAACAGTCGGTTAATCAAAATTCTTCGTAACGTAATAAAGAAAATCGTAATTCTTTATATTATTCCCTAAGATTTAAAGTTCGACCGCTTGGCGACCTGACTCGGTGGATTCGTCGTGCTAATTAATCCGCGCCCCATTTATAAAGCTGTAACGTCGAATGGAGGCCAAGTCTGAAAGTGGCCGCCATCGCGAAGTTACGGTGGACGGGGGCACGGGCGGGTGGTATATTAAAGGGTGCCCGATCATTCGTCACGGGGGGACGATCGTTTATAAGCTGAATAGGTTCATGATTCTCCTTGGTTCTCCCATATTTTGTCGAAATTAAATCTTCCAATGGACCTAAAACATTTTTGGTTTTTTTCTTAATTAATGCATTACTGGTTTAGAAAATTGTAAGATCAAAGATGATGAACGCGAGAAATAAAATAGTGAATACAATAAAAATAATTAAGAGTAATATTCGAATAAAAATCAAAGTATAGCTGTCTGTGTAATAATAAGAAATAAAGCCTAATATTTTTTGGATAGATAGAAATGTGTTTCTGTTTCTAGTTTACTGTGACAAAAATTTATGAGTAATATAATGAATTTCCGTTAAGTAAGGATTAACTGTAAATTCGCCACAAAATGTGCTTCGGAAATTGTAACGTTAAATCGGGATATATGCTATAAAAGTTGATAGTTATATTATACGAAACGTCCTGTGTACCGTAGAAGGAAAATGCAAATCTTTAAATCTTTGGGAATTATTCAGAATCTGTTAGGAAATCAAAGAGATTATGCGTTCCCACACCTTGAGTAACGTTTCTATCGAACCCTTCTTTATTACCTTTTCCCGAAGTACTGTGGTATTTCGATTCTTCGAAATTCAACGCTAAGAGATCATCAAAGAGAGACTGAGATGTTAAAAAGAAGAGACTCCCGGAAATATGCGAAGCCGCCGCGAGGAACAACGGTCGTAAAATCCGACGAGGAAGAGAATATCGGTATCGTAGGTGGTCATAACGACGGCGATAGTGCATTGATTACAGGACGGCCCGCAAGTTAACAGCATAGAATTTCTCGATGGGTGGAGAAGCAGAGAGAGGAGGCGGTCAAGGCTCCTTGTTGCGCGACCAGTCAAGTATGCCGAATGGAAAAAAAAAGGGAAAACGTTGTTACCGCGAATTATATTTTAGTAAAACGGGAAATATATCACCGAAAAAGCGGAGTATAGGACGACAGATATACTCGATGATTCGCGAATATTATATGACGTCTAGAATAGATTTCTCATGGAATTTTAAGGCAAAAGTCCCAAAAATGTTGAAACGTGGCTTCTTAGTATAAATGTCATGTATAGGTAAGCAATGAAAAGTAAAAATATTTTCGCGAATTGGACTTCGAGGATGAATAACGAAGCTCCTTTTTATTCCTCGCTCGACTTCGAACGGATACGGGACGGATTTTTAATGAAAATTGTATAATTAATGTGCTAACTAAAATTACGACAAGACAAAAGAGGACTATACAACATATTAATATGTTAGCATTCTCCAAACAGTTAAGCATTTATTTCTTTCATGAAGACAAAAATGAGATCGAGTCAGGCTATAATAAAGTTCTATGCAAACTAATTAATTTGCTTGTTAGGATGCAGAACGGAATATAAATGGTCGGATTTTTTTGAAACCGGGAATAGAGGTAGAGCCCAGCGTTAAACGAATTCTAAGAGGAACGAAACCGGAAGGGAGCGGGAACGAGGAACGTTTGCAATGCTAATTATATGGCTTTTCTTATAACGCTCAGGTACCGCTCTCATGGCCTAGTTTAACTGACGATCTCGCATTGTGTTCTTCATCCCCGCGTGATCCGCGAGCGTATCTTCGCGACCAGTATCGTGCAACTCACTCAACGGTCTCTCTCTATCTCTCCCCTCTCTCCCTTTCTCTCTCCCTCCATCGGTATTATGCACTCCCATGGTAGATTGAGGTTTGAGAGTACAGTAGAAGATTCATATTCGCGTATTTCGTATACTCGCGGTTCGTTATTTGCATTTCGTGTTTCATATTCGCGATTCCTGAAGCTCATTCACTCGCGGAGGGAAGGCGCGTAATTTACATTTTTCAAGAATATGGATTTAAAACGACTCTGAAATAAGCTCTTTAATTGTTGATTGTTGTTTGCGAGTTAAACTAAATTGGCTCTGCGCTCTGTTATATTAATGCAATGTGTTCCATAGATTCTTACGTCCTCGTTATTATTGCATTGTGTTTATGATGCCTAAAATTTGCATTTTATGCAAATTATTGCGCCACATCTCAGCTAATAAGTGTTTCTCCTTCCCTCTTCTCTCTTGGTTATACGATATTTATTATATTCGAGGTCCATAAGTTTCGTTCCTTCCTCTCACACTATTAATTTCGCCAATTTCTTAGGTCTCCAACACTCAGCAAATTAAAATATCTACCTAGACCTTCTTTTAGACACACGACGATGTGGCCACATCACATAAACAACAAAATACAAACAGCTAACCAGCGCCTAACCCAACTGCTTCCAATAATCAACCGCTCTTCCTACTATCCTCATCTATAAATAAATTTTACGCCCACTTATTATTACCTATGCCTGTCCGATATGGGATGGTATCGCTGCTTCCAATCTGATAAAAATCCGAAGATTTCAAAATAAAATTCCCCGTTTTATTAAGTAAGGATTCACGATAAATTTCAGCTTCACATCCAAAATAGATTTCTGTTCCATAAATTCCCAGTTCGACTATTTAATCCACTATAACAGACAACAACATCAACATAGGTGATGCTACTCCCCCAGCCCCTTAAACCCTCAGTATCAATGTACATCTTCAGAACATGTAATAGCCATACATCTATACCCCAAAATCTTTCCATTTCACATCCACTTCTTGTAAAGCGTTATCGCTGAACTCGAAATTAATTTAAAAAAAAAAAAAAGGAAGTTTTTCCATCAAAAGATAAGCTGCAACGACGCGAAGACAATAAGAGGACTAAACTCTATTAGGAGCCACGTGAATGGAGTGAAATCGAGCCATCTTTACGGGCGCACTCCGGCGTATCGATCGCCGATTCTGGTAACCGTCTACGAGATCAGAGCCGAGATTACTTTCATCGTTTTATGCCCGTTACGTGCCACGTCGCTGGCTGGCTAGCTGGCTGGCCGTGTTCTCTCTGCTCGGGGAAAACTTTCCTTCCACGAGGAGAGGACCCTTCATCCTTCTTCCTGCAGCCGGCCAATCAGCGCTTGCGGACGTACTATCGGCGACGACAATGAAAGGCGAAGAGGTGGCGGCCCCGACGGGGGTGACTCATCTTTTACGCTCGGAATGGAGAACTTCGCTGAGCCACGCGTTTCTCCTTCTCCTACGTGCTTCAATGTGACCGTCGCTAATTATAGCGCCGTTAATTCAGACTCGGACAGAGGACGAACTCGGGATTGCTAAAGATATCGATAAATTTCAAATTAATTCGAAATCGCGGAAGTTCTGTTTAATTAACTGTTTCGAGAATAACAATCAATCCTCTCAATAGCGATTAATAAAAGTAACTCGCGTCCGATCGCGAATAATCTTAAACATTAATTTTGATGGAAATTATTAAGTATACTTATATGTTTCCGTAAATAAAACGAATGATAACAACTTACATTACTCACTATACTTTCAACTGAACGTACGCGTAATTGCATTCATTTAGTTACGCGGTGCGATATGTTACGTCCATTACGGAACACAACGTATGCGGTTGTGATGGTGCATACTAATTGTTTAGATAAGCGCGAATCCCGAGCACTCATTTAGAAACACCGGAATCGGCGCGGCGGTTGTGTGACTCGTCGGTGCTTTTTTTGCGGCTTTTTTTCGCGACGATGCGATTTGCATACGTTACTCGCATCCTCCTGTGGTGCACTTTTTGCTTCCTTCTTCCCAAATAATTCGAAACGCATTACGTAATCGAGCGTACCTTTTTCAAGGGTGAATGTTGTAGTGCGATATTATGTGTTATGTGTGGCGGATAAGTAAATTCGTTAGGCAAAATTTGCGACTTGTTTGAGTAAATCTTTATAGAGAAACTTACACAGCTCGGATCACACACACTTTTATCTTGACGTATGTATAGTGGGCTAATTCCTGAGTAACTTTGCTTTAACAATTAGGATCTTTTATAGTTTTCGAGATATTTTAAGATAAAGTTTAGTAATTTTTAAACTGCATGAAAAATGAACTATACATACAAGAAAGCAGGCAGAAGATATGACGTTGATCTTGATATATCAGTAGGTATACCTTGATAGTCAGGGTAATGATTCTGAGTATCTTGAGAAGTTTTTAATCGTCGCTCATTATTTATTAAAAAATTAACGAACAAAATATTAACGCGAATAAAGTTGATGCAAATTAATATTAAATGTGATAATTTCAGCCTTACAGAGTATGAATTTCGCATTAGCTGCATATTTGCATATTTAAGTAAATGCGAGGGAGGAGTAAAGCCTCTTCCTCTACACTCCCATTCCTAAAAAATTCTAATCTAATCTAACTTAAACTTAATTTTAGTTTTAAATCAGAAATAGGTTTGAATCCGCAGTTTACAAATTTTTCGGGATGAGGGTGCAGGGGGAGCAGCGGCGCCCTTTCCGCATCCACACGCATTTACTTTATAAATAAATATACAAACAGTAATTTAGTTGTCTGCTCTCAGTTTGAAAGGCGAAGACTGTATCGTTAAAACGTTAGGTAAAGCGTACTGAGTAGGAAATATAACAACAGAAAAACATAAACACTTCTTATTTCTTATTGTTTTTGTGTATAGTATACCTACATGTACACTATGAGAAAATAACATTTAAAGACGTGTTACAATTCTCGGTTTTAGTTTTAGATATCTCTCTTGAACTTAAAATATTTCAGAAACTATATGAGAGACTGCCACCTAATTATTAAAGCAAAGTTTCTCTCAGGAATAAACCCTCTATAACATATATTAAGGTCAAAATGATCCGAGTTGTGTAAGTTTTTCTAAATATTAACCGAAAGTTTTAATGAAACGTATAAGGTTGTAGGTATAAATAAAATTGTTACGTCACGTTAACAAATCTGTCTTTTAAAATTTGAATTGCCTGTGATAACACTTGTAAAGATTTCTGAATATTAATGTATCGAATAACATTGCCTAATTTTTTACATGAAAAGGGGATTTAATTAAAAATCATGAGTAAAACCATTCGTGGAAAAAATTACATTAATGCAGCATATAACAATATAAAATAAAATAGCTCTTCTATATCGGTATAATAGAGATATTAATCTAATTATTACGTCAAAAGGTGCTTGATAAAATTAATTATATCACACTTTGATCCGTAATTTGTTAATGAATAGCCGAATTTAAATTTCAAAAGGCCTTCAATACTTTGTCTATTTATGATTAATAAAGCAACCGATTATAATAATTAGGGTGCAACGCGCGCGATTACAGTTTCAAGACGCGATTTATGCCGGCAAAGTTGCATTTAGCGGGATTCGAGATTCGCGCGGTTATTCATTCCGCGCCGCGAGTTTTTCCCGTTTTACGAGCTAACCCCGGCAAAGAATTCCGGGAAATTATTATCCGGATGCACTCGGTAGACAAGTCGGCCGGCGTAAGATAATGAGGTAATAAGGAAATGAAACGAATGTCGTCGTTGTCCGACGGAAAAAGAGGAAGAGAGAGAAAGAAAAGTAGAGAGCCATTCATTCATCCCGGCGATCCGTTTATTTTGTGCCTTAAACGCGTCGATAAATTGGAGTACGCCTATTAAATCTCCCGTTAGAGAACATCCTCGTTTATCCGAAACTCGCTCGCTTTAACGTCATTTCCAGGAATGTTCTTGCAGTTCTTTGCCACGAATATCGTGAAGAATTGCGTCAATAATTTCCAAGTTTCAAATAATTACAATAGCAGGATGAAATGATTGAAAAATGTTGTGTACTATCATGTAGAAATCCTCTCGATTTACACGATTAAAAATGTAACTATAGAAGCTTCAAAAAAATCCTGAAAAATTGAGATAAAAGAATTTTAGAATTTTAACATAGAAATAATCGCTGGAACGTTATTTCATTTAGAAACGAAGGCTTTAACACCGTTTTTAGAGGTGTTTTATTTCACTGTTTGATGTCACAAAATCTCGTACATAAAAGCTCATCTAAAAATAAATGAATAACGACGTAAATATGTCTCAAATAAAAAAAATATCGTCGGTTGTTCTCGCAAAAAGCAAGCGTTGTCCAAAAGTAGGACAGAAAAAGAAACGCGCGTACTTGAAAATCCGTTAACGATGATTAATAAAGCAATAATACGACGTGTCGCGTCTCGTCTTGTCTCTCGTCTCATCCCGTTTCGCGAAGTTTCCCACGAAATTGTCAGTCAGCCGGGAACGCAAATCGCGTCTCTTGTAGCTTGAAACTGTTTGTGCCGCGAGTTTCCATTTAAGTTCTACGACGGGAAACTCGCCTTCCCTACCACGGAATTCCGCAGAATTGAATTTGCACGGAATAACGAAGTAACAGTTCGCGTTTCGCGAGCGATGTGCAAATACATTTGTTCCGTTCGCCGTTCCACCTTCGTTCGACCATCTCTTCATTCGTTCCTCCTAGCCACACTCCCGACAGCAAACCTGTCTCGCATAAAAATCGCCCGTCGCCGTCCCCGTGCTGCCTTCGGATTTGCTTTGTTCCCGAGCTTTCGAAGCTCTCGATTCGTCCAAGTCGCGCCGACGATCCCATCTTTTGTCCACGCAATCGTCGCTGCTATACTCGTCATATGGTGAACCGCAATTCTGCACACGATAAAAATTGCGAACATTTGCAAGGCGCGATTCGGTCATCCGTTTTAAGAATTTGAAATAGTGCGGTATAAAAGATGACAATGCTTCGCTTCGTCTTCGCAAAAATCGAAATAACGCGAAACGAAATGAAAGCTCGTGAATTGTCGTGAATTGTATGAATTTCATTATTACTTTCGTAATTTATTATTAAGTAAATATAATTATTGTGCATAATAATTATATTTACTTAATAATAAATTACGAAAGTAATAATGAAATTCATACAATTCAGTAAATGCATAATAGTATTATGCATAATAATTATATTTAATATTTTCTAGAATTATTACAAAAATAATAATTAACCACCATAGAAATGCGCATGCATTTCTCGAAAAGAATAAGCGAAAAATTATACAATAAATTGTTTGACGAATTTTTAGAGTCGATCCTTCTTCAGCAAATTTTCCGCGAAATTTCTAATTAAAAAGATACTTAACATTTATAAAATTTGTTTTGATATTTATAAGGTGTATGATATAGATTTTTTGATTATTTTTAAATAAATTCAAAGACACTTTTCTTTCGCGCGATTTCAACGAAAGCTACATCTTCGAAATGTCTATCGTAGGGAGCGTCGTCGTATCAAATTTCCGCCGCGTAAAAATCTGCGACGACCTCGTCAGAGCCCTGAAAATATTTTCCGGCGACGACCGGTGGGCCATCCTGTATAGAATACCGCGATAACGACGACTCACCGTGACCTGGTTTGCACAAAAGGCGTATCCACGCGATAGCTTCGATTGCGATCGGCAGCGACGAGATCCGCCTTCTTCTCGCCGAGGACGCTCCTCCGAGACCCTGAGAGTCCTCGCAGCCTCGTCACCCATGGAAAGTGTTTTCTTTGTCATACGTGAAATGTCGTTGACGTTAGCACACTATCTGTGTATCGCTTTTCAGCCGATAAATGGATAGATATCGATTTTTTTTATTCCCCTCCGAGTCGACGTAATGACGCGTAACCAACGCACGTGAGACGTGTAAATGAAGCACATCAAACGTGTGACGCATTAATTTCTTTTAAAATATTCTTTTTCCAGAAAGGTGTTTGGAGTAAAAAATTGATGAGATTTTAAAGAATATTTACTGATTTTAATGGCAAACGTAACGATAATTATATCTCAATTTAAGAAAACAATAGACGCAACTTCTCATTTATATATGGTAAAACTATCATAACTAGCAAAAATGCCACCTCAAACGTCTAGATGTTATTAAAATTAAATCACCGCAAAATTAACATTATTACAAGATTGTCCGATAATTATTTTTTATTTTTTTTTCCTTGAAAAAAAAATATGCGTGTTGTCGTGATATTGGCATTTCGAGATTTTAGTAACCAGTACGCGCACGCGCTGGAACGAATCTGCTGACGCGATTAGCGCATAGCAATGTGATACCACTCACCTGACGATGTCCCGGTTGCATTCGCGAGCCGCCGCACTCTGTCCGAAGATGACACGTTCGTGAATTTGCAAAATCACTTAATTTCCCGCGGCTAGACGCGCATTCGGGCGAACAGGCGATCAGCTTGTTCTCTGCTCGCGTACAAATCCCATAATCGTGGCCGCAACACGGGCACAGCGTGCGCACGCTTTTGTCTCGTCTCATCAGCAACGGTATGAAACAGAAGGGCCAGCATCTACAAGAAGAAAAGTATCAACTATGCTCGCCTCAGTTCTTCGTTAAAATTTAATAAAAAGAATGAGAGGCTTACGGTGTTTCACAAGATTATGTAGAATTATGTAGATTATGTAAAATACAGAATTGTAAATGTTATGAAACTGGAGCTAAAAATAAACATATATCTTTCTTTCCTTTTTGTTAGAAAAAAATTTGTAATTTTTAATTTATGATATTAGATTCTTATCCTGAAAAGTAGTTCTGAGTATAAGACGCGAAATAAACCATAAATGACATGTCCAAATAGTAGGTGCACAACTTTGTATATTTTTAAAAATAATCAGCGGATATCAGTAGCTTATTTCTTTTATCATGTCAATTAAAAGCTTATGTATAATTAAAGAATAAAAATTCAGGGATGATAAAATTATCTCTAAATGCACATAGGGAAAAAAATTATGTAGGTAGATGCATCGTAAATGAGATTATTTCCAGATGGAGCTTACATCGCTACATAAAATCGTGTTGCACTTCACTAATCAGGTTTAATGAAGTGAATATATTTCATTTTGAAATGCGGCATTACACGCTTATCGGCAGTCACTCGTCGTGATTTATGAGAGCGAGTAATTTCGCGATTTCCGTCGCGTATGAATTCAATTCGCTGAAAACGAACGCCGCCGCGACCAGGATTAAATTTAACGAAAGGGATTTAATGATTACGATTCGCGGCGATTCGCGCTTCAACCGTTTCGCGCTTCGCGCTATGGCCGCGCGCGTTGGTCTTTTGAAAAACCCGTATATTATAGAGGAGAGACTATTCAGAGGGTCCGCAGGTGAGCCTCGCTAATTAGCGTCGTTTTTACCACCGCTAATAAGCGATTATCGAAAACTTGTTTTACCGCGGCATTGCTTCATCGGCGTGAATTTGTGCGAAATATGGGAAATAACGGTCGCGAGCGTTTATAAAATCTCTCTTTTTCCCCTATCGCTTTTATTTATTTAATATTTAATTATTGATTTATCATGCGCTTTCATGATTTCGCTGAGTAAATAAATATGAATATTATTTTACACATACGCACGCGAACACATGCAATATACGATTCATGTCAAAGTTACGTAACATACAATTTGCATTACTTTTCGCCGCATATTAGCAATATGCAATTTTGGTATAAAATTGCACATTGTTAATATGTGGCTTTCTCGTTGCTTTTGTTCAATAGTTAATTGGAACGATATTTTAATAACTAACCCCATTAAGCAAAATGCAGCCAATCGGGAGCTCATAAATTTCTGCTGCTTTAGTATTATCGGCACGTCCTTCACGCCACATGCCGGACAACGAATTGATTCATCGTGGTATTTCCATATTTCAACTGGAAAAATAATACGTAGCGTTAAGACTTATGCTTTATATATTCAGCTCTGTAATAAACCTCTCTTCTGATTTCGTAATAACGTTCGCACGATTTTTAATTAATTTAGGATTGAATAAAACCAAAGGAGGGGGAATAAAATTCCCCGCTTCTAATTTAATTATGTTCGTATCTCTCTGCAATTTTTAATTTACTCAGAATTAATAAATGCTGTGTTGGCTCTATGCAGACCTTCCGTGGAGAAGATATTGTTCGGTCGTTTCGGCGCGCGAGTTTTACCATCGGGTGCTTTCAGTGCCGGAATCCACGGGAGCAGCATGCCACTTTGCGACGGCCCGCTCCGCTTGCATTCCGCCCTTTGTGATTTACAAAAGCGCGCTGCTTTCTAGAAGCATAAATTCATTCGTGCGCGCGCGATAAACATAAACCGCGGCCTGGTGCACGCGTGCATTTCGCTGCAGCAATGAGAACGCACACTCGCGGGGCGTATAGCACATTAATGAACAGAATTTACGAACGCATTTCCAATTACTGTTTTAAACGCGCAGTGCTCAATCGCGCTATTTGCGGTAAACCGATTCGGACCGCCGCTACGGCAGCTGATTACAACAAAATCCGCGGTTTAATTACGGGCGTAATAAGTCATTATGGAAATCGCCCCGGAGCTGATGATCGCGCGCGTATAACTACATATTGGAACAACGATGCATCGTGCGGATCGCGCACCAACTCGCGGCTTTTTTCTTCATCGCCGTTGTATTATAGACCGAGATCGTGTCTTTTATCTCTTTTAACGATTCAATATATTTTAGCATTGTTTCATGGTAATAAATGCCCGCCATTTATTATCATGAAACCATTTTCTCCCGGAAATACATTATTTTATAATATTATGTGTCTTGTATATTTATAAAATTATATTTGTGTTTCCGGGAAATATATACATCAGCGAAATACAAACAAGTCTTTGGTTTTTGAATTCTTGTAAACAAATTTGCAACATTGGAAATGTTTTTAATTTAGTCTTATAAATTAATTTCTCGTTTTCGAAGCACGTTCATTAGTGGAACGTATAAATTTCAGTTAAATGGTAGTCCATTTGTTATTTAAAATATCAAGCGGGTCTTAATTATTCGCGTAGATAACAAAACCGTGTACCTACTATTGATAAAGTACTTTATTAAAATGTAGAATAATAAAACGTTGCGCGTTAATTAAGCTCTCTCTTTCGCGATGAACATAATTGTGTCGGTGATCGATATCGAAATAGTATCGAAACGAGCGTAATGTTGAAAACGCTTTATTCGGAGAAAAGCAAGCACAACGACGTTTGTTATCGTCGAAGTGTCAATAATGAACGTCGGCGGAGAGCGCTCTTTGTTAATTTTCCAGCGATTCTTAATTTTCTCGTGACTTAATTGCACGCGGAAGCTCGCGAGTCCCGTCGTTTTCGAATCCCCGGAGTCAGCGGTGAGCGCGGGACTTGCAGGGCGTCAGCTTCGCGTTTTTGTACTCGAAGATGCCGTAAAGGTGACCGCACAACGGACAGATCATGCGAACCTTCTTCGCGCGCTTCATCATTAACGGAATAAAACAAAACGGCCAACATCTGTTGCGAATCGTTCTGCGGTGAGAAGCTGATAGCACGATTGTGCACAAATCGCGAGCATAATAAGACCGATCAAGTCATGGTTCACTCAAAAAAGGAGTAGGTAGTGCGACAATAATCAGAAAAGAAAGGAACACTTTTAAAAGAATAAAAATATTTATCTTAAAACACCGAGGAATTTACGTTCAATTTTAATCGAATTTAGATTTCCAATTTTTTTCTTGGATTAAATTCTTGGAACGGAAAGTCTCAAAGTGACGCAAAAGATTGGTCGGATAGCGGGCGTAAAATCATTGGCCGCTTGCGCGCGAACCAAAAAACCGCGAGTTCTAAATTTTGTCTGGTCGATCATGCGTGTCGTGAATAGATCAGCAAAAAGCTATCTCTAGTTAAGACGATAACGAAGGTCGTCACGGAAGAAACGGCATTACATAGTAAGCAAAAAGTTTTATCAGATAAACACGAGAGTTCTGTTGGAGTCTATGTTACCTACTATTCAAAAGAAGTATGATAAATCATGAGAGATAAAGCAGCAGGATTACCTCCTATCTGTCAGTAATATTACGCGATATATTTACAAGAGATAATTCTTTGGAATTAAACGTGCGATTGATTAAATGAACTGATTACCTACTTAACAAATTAAATAGAAAAATTTTAATTAATTTCTTGTAATAAATTATTATGTGGTTGAAATATCTTTTAATAACGACTTTTTATTCTAACATTTTCTTCGCAAAAGCTCTTTTTCTGTCAATTTTAATTAAGTTAATTGACCTTTGATTTAACGTGTACGTACCCGAAGAGACAGAGAGCTCCGATATGTGAGGTCGTCAGTTTGTCGCCGCCCGTATGAAGCGTCGGCACAGCTTCCCTCTGGCATTGGGGGCAGACTTTCCTCTCGCCGTGCAATTTCCACGTGTCCACTGTGGGCGGCGAAAGCGAGTGTTAAGCCTTAACGCTTTCTCGTCGACCACAATCGACACCACAGATTGTCGTCGCGCTGGATAGACCGCAGACGACAAAACATTCTTCCAAGAGCCGGTTTTACTAACGTCGATCAACTTTTATCGTATTTCAATCGTTTTTCTAGGTGTTGTACACTATATTATATTTAAAGGAAAGGAGAGGATTTAGTTAATCGCGGCTAAGAATCCGACGTCAGTGCAACCGGACCTATATGAAAATTTTAATAGCAATTTGTGATTTCTGTTAACATTACAAAAAACTTTAGATGCTATGAATTATTTATATATAGTGTAATGTACATATTTTCTAAATGTTAAATTAATCATAATTAAAATTAATAATAAAACATTAATTAAAATGAAAAAATAATATATACCTACTTATTACTAGTGAGACAATATTTGAGAATTAAATATCAATATTGTAATAATCTTTGCTTATAGTTTCGTATGATTTGTTTCGTCTCTAATTAGTGGAATCCGAGTGCTCCCTCGTTAATCAATGATTCTTTTCGTATTGGCCTACTTCAGATATGGCGAACGACCACATAAATTCAAGGCGGAAATAGCTACGACGACTCACGCCAAACATGGAACTTTAGCGTTTACCGTATCCGAATTAGGATATATCGCGAAAGCTCTCTCGGTTGCCGTGCGGCACGTAAGGCTTAATCGCATCGGTATCCACCACGAGTAGCGTAAACTTTCTTCGGCTCGTTCTTCTTGTTGTTACTACTATCGACTGGTGTGACTCGAGACGAGATCCAATTCGACGATATTCTTAACCCCCCTTCTGCAAAAAGTCAAAAAGAAGTAAAAGTAAAAGAAACGTAGTCGTCGTCGACCGTTTCGTATACGTCACGTGATTCAATTTGCGAACGCAAACATGCGGAATACTCATGAAAAGTTCTCTTTAAAAGTGGCTATAGATGATCATTATTGTTATTTTTGTAATTAATTTGAAGATTATCTTGTGATAAAAAATTATAAATGAGACTTTATGATAAAGTGATATAATATAGTCAGGTAATTAGAATTTGTTACAATATATTTTTCATCAAGATAAACTCTCGTTTGATCTCTATTGCAAAGGACAAAAACTTTCCCATAAATATGAAAATTAGAAGATATGGGCCATTTTTTTACAAGTTATCAATGAATTACATATATATTTACTTACTTAAAATAAATCATAGATAGATATGAAAAATTCTGTTATAAAAGATAAAACTGTGTTTATCATATACGAATTTTTGACACTTATTACATGTAGCATTTATTTTGAGAATTATGAAAATACTGAGGTCATTCTTATATAGCATATCCAGTTTAGAAACTTTATAAGTTCTCTCAACCCAAGAGACTCATGAGTTGAAGGACTGCAGGATGGACAAGAAGAAGGTCGAAGGTGGAACGCGAGACGATAAGGCTACCACAAACATGAACGAACAGTCTTCGCCTTTTTTTGCGCGTAATTTCCGTACGATCCTCCTATCTATCAAGTTATCTATCCCATCTATCAAGATCTAATTTCTTGAGCACCTCCAGGATCGAAAAACGTGGAAATTTAAGAACTAAAATTGACCGAAATTTATGATATAGATTCTTATCGTCACTAAAAGATAATATGACGTGAAATATGAGATATTAAAAGAGCAATGTTAAATACGCAGAATATAACATTATAAAGAAATATAATTTGTAATAAAATAAAAAGTAAGACAAATATTTATTATATGATAATAAATATTTTTTTTATACGTCTGTTCATAGCATTGTATCAACATGTTGAGATTCCTTTATTGTTATATTTTACTTTTATCTCGATACAGAGAAATTGGAAAATATTCCTCTACGTTAATGAAAAAAGCGAACGTTTATACCTGATTGTTCAAACATTTGCCAGCGATCTCGGGATGATATTTATGTATATGTGCAGTGAAAGACTGTACGTGTCTCGTTCCTCGATGCTTACTTGCTTATCATATATTGGGCACCAGGTCGCTATATACGACTATGTTAAAAATAAACATTTGGTTAGAATAAACACGAAACAAATATCACATTCTAATAATTATCAGATAACTTTATTTTAGCTGCTCTATTTTAGCTATAATTTAATTTTATAATATTATGAGATATTTTTTGTTTGGCAAATTAAAAATTATTCGTCTCGTTGTGGCAATTTGATGACTAACCTATTATCCAGGATTACACATTAGCTTTTCCAGGATTAAAAAAAAAATAAAAAGCCATATATGAAAATTGAACCAACCTTCTCCTCTATCATGTTCTTGAGAGCGTATATTTTCGGCTTTCTACAAATCCATTGACAAACTCAAACTTTCTGACTATGATTGATGTATAGTTACATTGACAAACTGAAGGTTCGCGTATGAGTAGCGGATCGATAACAGCGAATCGAAGTTGTTTTTCGGAAGCAATTCCATTACGTGCACGAAATTGCATCAATTTTTAATTCGAATCCCTCTGTATATTTAGTATGTAAAGTAAGGAAACTGCAGAAGGCAAAATTGATACAAGTGCGGATAATACACAAATTTATTATTTATAATTAATTTATAATTAATTAATGAACAAATTATAATGAATTATATAATAGATAAAAATACGTGAGCAAGAAATACAAATTAAAAGATACGTTTTCGGCTATTAATTTTTTATACACACATAGAACACTCATATATTGAACAATATTAATAAAATATATATTATTTCAATAAATAGTTTTACGAATTGCATCATACGTCACGCGCGCTCGTGCAGTATAAAGTCCTCGTAACCCGGATATTTTCGTGATGCGAGGCAGAATATTCTGAGTCCTGCGGTGACTGTCACGTTTTACAAGTTTCTCACCGGCGCGGAAGTGCTTCGTGAAGGAAGCAATCCACGAGGTGTCGCCGAAGGAGGTACGAACCGGAGGAAAAAGGAGCTTTTCCTGAATGCGCTATGAGAGGTTGAGTCAAAAGTTTTCGCAAGCGGGAACAAAGACGTGGTGCAAAAGCTCGTCACGGACGATGGTCTCGCACGGTCTAGCTTCCGTTTCACTCGCTCGCAGGAAACTACTAGTGGTCGGGCGCTTGCTTCCGTCGAACTCTTTTCGCCATATATACGCTCTATTGAATCTTAGATAACGCCACGTATAACTGTATAAGATTTCTCGCGGTATTTCTCTCCCCTGCCAATCCGACCGTACAAATTCTCTCTTTCTCCCTCGTCGACTTTTCGAGCGTGCCCTTGACTTGACGACCCGAGAAGGTGAAACGAATTTCCGCCATTTGCGTGAGGGTGAGAGTGAGAAAAGGGTGCTTTATAATAAGTACTTAATATCGTGAAAAGTGGAGAGATGTAAGGTCAAAAGCTCGTTCTTTCAACAAAAATCTACAAAGACCCCAAATCGTGGATTTTCGAGATGAAGCATAAAGTAAAATTATTTGAAAATGAAAAGTATTTTCAATCTTTCTTAAATATTTCCCAAATTTTGATGGCTAAAATAAAATAATTAGTTAAAAAGTAACAGTTTTTTCAACGAATAATAAAATATAATGTGTATATTTTTCCATTATTTAAAAGAATAGAAACTTACTTATCACTTTTTCTCTCTTTCTTCTAAACGCTTCTTGAATCGCTTCGCGACTAGTTTTTCGATTTTAACGTTACCTATTTGACGTCGAACTTGCACTGTATTCGTGTTATGTCGTGACTTGGCAATAAGAGAAAGCAGCATTATCTGTTCGGAGATATAGGACACCCGATCATTAATCCCCCAACCGCGGTGACTGACGTCGTTGTGCTCCACACAACGCCCGCGCCGACGCGACGTAACGATATAATGCCTGAAATATCATAGCGCATGCCTGTCTTTCGATATCGGACGGACTACTAGTCATAGAAAATTAACAGAGGTCCGCGACGCGAAAGGCCGTAATTGAATTAGTGGCCGAGAACACGTCTCTCTCGTTCCGGTAGTGGGTCAGGAAATTAGGTCAGGTGGAGGAAGAAGAAGAAGAAGCGGCAGGCGGACGTGGATGGAGTAGTGCCAGGTGGTGGTAGAGGGACTCTTCGAGTACCGTTAACCGCGTCTGTACCGTCCGCGTCGGCCGTTTCTTTATGCGGACAGACGTGGGCATAAGGAGACACCGAACCCGCGCGCCTCGTGGGTGAGAGACGCCCACGTAGGTGATCATAAACAAAAGCTCCGACGCATAAAAATCTCTTCAGTTGGAAAAACCGCGCGGCTTAGGCGGTCGCTAATTGAAAGACATAATGGACGGAATGATATAGACCTAAATAAATCGTGTTCATGATGGCTTTGAATCGATACAATCGAGAATGGCTAACCATAGCCACTGTCCGGATATTACAGTACGCTTATGCAGCGCCTGGCGAAAGGATTTCGCTTTAATCACATATTCTTTGATCAATTTGGAGTAAATTTTTTTTAGCGACAGTTATCAGAGGAGATTTATTACGTCCTGCAGCTTTTCAATTTATTTAATTTTTGTCTTATCTTTATTTAATTCTCAATACTTTATAATGTTGCATTTCTCCACAATGTAGGTATATTATTCATTATATAAATCTCTCTTATGCAGGTTCGTACTGCGAAATTTATCCAAGTACTTTAGTAACATCTTGTACTCTTTAACCAACCATATGGTCCTATCAGATATGACGTTATCAAAGCATCGTCTGTCTTAATCGCATTGTTGCACAAAGACGACCACTCACACCGGGCCAGGCCTCGGGCCAGGCCCCGGGCATGATGCCTTCTCGATGCAAATCGTGAGAAAATATGTTTGCGTATGCCGCCCAAGGCGTCATTGTTGACTGGGAATGTCGTGCGTGGGGTTGCGACTTGTGACCCAAGATCCGTCGTGATCCGATCTGAGAGAAGCTTTGCTGAACTGAATGTATTTTTGCATATACGCTCGCTACATCATGGAGGATCAGAGGATCTTGATGCGTCGGTTTACGGTTAAGCGCAAGCTTGTACATCATTGAGTCTCCATTTAGCAGTAATACGATTTTTATGGAAAGAGTTGTTACATTTTAAGATTTTCTAAATTATATATTGATATAGATACGGGTTGTCAACGCAAGATGGCTTATCTTGTCGGCTTACCAATGACAGATATTATTATCGCTTATCGCGTTGGTAGAGATGAGAAAAGTAGTTATGCAGAGAATATTTATTTATAATACATATAATAACGGATAATTAATTCAATAGGAAAAATAATATTTGTTTAGCATACATGTATCATATTATGCGAGAAAATCGAAAAACACACACACAGTAGGATAAACACCTACTCATGCAATTAGATAGCTAATTATAAATTAAATGGATAATTTAAATTTCAGCATTGCTTGTGCTTTTAATCACGATCAGACAATTCGTTATAAAAACAATTTTTAAATAGATACCTATATAAAAATTCTTCTTATAACGAATTGTCTGATTATGCATAAAAGCGCAAGCAATGCTGAAATTTAACTTATTCATATTAGATAAAAAAAAATATTTTTTTTATCCAATTGAGGTAAACGTTTATTTTTATGAGATGCGGAATTTAATATCGAGATTTTTATAGCGAGTCGACGCAGCTAATGATGTGATATTTTGTTTCTTGTCATATCGGTCTTTATATTCTCTCACGCCAATCTTCTATAGCTCGACAAAGGAAAATTTATCGTAATTAGTCCCTCCCGCCCAGCCTCGTGGATAAACGAAAGAAATATCCCGTGCGCGCCTTACTCCCAATAAATATCACCGATAAAATGCCGATAATCTCGAGTCAATTACCCGTGAAAGATACTTTGCTTCATTTACAATGAATCACGTGTTATACACACCCTTTATACTCCGCTACGTGGTCTCGAGATCCGGCGGATGCATTTCGCAGGCGGGATGTATGGGCCGTACCGCGATAGTGTCAAGTTACTGCGAGAGGAGAGAAAGGTATACATGTAAGCAACGTGTTCGTTTCTTTAAAAGAAAAACCGTTTTCTACAAAGTTATGATTCTATTATTCCCATTACAAATATGTTAAATCAAATGCTTTGTAGAAATTGTTATATAGCTGCATTTTATACATTATTAATAAAGACTTATACTTGACTAATATATAGAAAAATTTACATTTGTGACGTTAATATAAAATTAAATTTTATATAAAAGCTTTAAAAAGCTTGTAGGTATTTATAGAACAACAGTGATTTGCAAACTTTGAATTGAATAAAATTTAATTTTATATTAACGTCACAAATGTGAATTTTCATAACGCAAGTTTCGTTAATCAGACAAGAAGTATTACTACATTTCTCGTTAGTGAGAAAGGGACCTTGTGTGTCGCGATGCACTCTCAAGGCTCTCGTAATCCGCTCCCGACCGGTCCGGAAAAATCAGGATAATTGCAACCCCGCGTCTAACAATAAGATAGAGGCAGGCAGCAGCGTGGCTTGGCCAAAGCCTCCATGAATTAGCGTACACGATTGTGCCGCGCGCAAAAAGCGGTTGCACATCCAGTTGTGGATGTAATTGCGGCAGCGTACACGACCGCGCGCGCCGTGTTTTGCCGAGTTTAGATAATTGTGGTAACAGGAGGTTAACGTGTCCTCAATTTAAAACTTCCTTTTTCTTCTCTCTGTGGGAGAGGGAATTAAGTAAGCAATTAATAAATATACCTCCCACCTGCCGTTCTCGATCGCCGCCTCGTGACGTCTCGTGTTGAAGGAACTTAACGCATCGATTAGTTATCAGTCATTATCAGTCACTTATCAGAAACTTTTTGAATAACATAGTTCTCTCAAGTTTTTCACGGAATGCAATAAAGTTCTTTTCTATTTTACCAGTTTATGCTGGTAAATAGAAAAGAACTTTAAACCCCAACATTACATTATCGCAACTCGACTACGTTGTCAACGCAAGATTCTTGTCGGCTTACCAATGACAGATATTATTATCGCTTATCGCGTCGGTGGAAGTAGACGCTTAAGCTGGGGTGATACCATTAGGACTACCTTGTGCCTTCTTATCGCACGAACGCCAGCAACTTTCAACATCTTCATCGTTTACGTGTGTTGCCACCATCCTTTCGACACTCAATCTCCAGTTCGAAATTGTCAACACACTCTTAAGGCATAAAATTAGCAAAGTACTTTTAAGGAAAATATTACTGTAATTGATATTAACAGGAGTTTCATAACAGAAAAAAATAAATACAAATATTAGTCAATGCAATAAAAGACAACCATTGTACCATAATTATCCAATAATTGTAATAATAATTATAAAAATAATAACACTAATGGTTAATAAAATAACAATTAAAATAATGGTATTATAAAAATGCTGCAATGATAATGGCTCAGTATCACGCGCGAAAGTAACAACAGCTCTTCGGGGTATCTTGTACAATATACATATAGAAACGCGTATGAACGAGGAAAATGGTGCGTTTTAATATGCATAAAAATGCAACGTCTACGGCTTAAGGAAAACGCCCGGAGCAAGATGCTGCTTGCTGGAAGACAAAGCATCGTGGAAGACGATGCGCGGAACGGGCGCGAGAAATATTACGGTACCGAGAGCGTGCACGCGCCGCGTCGTATATCTGTAATAATCATTCCCCATTCAAGGCGAACGTTTCATTCGCGTGGATGCGGCACGCTCGCGCCGCAAATTGCGATAGAAGATGCGCGTGGTTGCGACGGCGACGGCGACGGCGGTGACGACGACGACCCCCATAATCAACGCTCGCTCTCGCGCTCGCGCAACGACATACATTCCAGCTTTCTTCTTCGTTTCTTCTTATCCGATCTCTCTCGGCGGGGTGCTGCCCGACACTCGCAACGCCGCTGTAACTAACAACGAGGCCGCGTCATGTATCATCTCGCCGCGTTAAAGCTGCCAGAACGCGTGTGTGCGCGCGCGCGCGCTTGGAAACGGATAGCAGAACGTGTTGCAGCGGCGGCACCACACATTGTAGTCTGTAGACGACACAATTGCATTTTTCCGCGGTGTAATTTACCGGGAGATGCGCGGTATTATTAGTCTTCCGAAGCGAAAGCGATTTTGCTTGCCGTTTTACCATTCGGTCTCTGAAGAATGCGTTTCAGTGCGCGACAAAGTAAAATAAAGAAATATTTATTTATCTTTGAGGAGAAAAAATGAAATATTAAAATTAGATTTTGATATATTCAACTATGTTTTATTTTAATAATGATGTGTTGTACAATAATATGAACTGTTAGTAATTATACTATAAGAAATATGTATTTTTGAATTTTATTCTAATATAATTTCAACTCTGTTTCAAAAATTTTCCTCTGAAATTTCCCTTTCTCAAGGGAGATTTTTAACGATATTTCAAAAACTTCATGCCCCGCGCATATAGATCAATCTTGCGATTCTGTCAAATATCGCTCAAAATTCTCCACTTGACATCAAGAAAAATTTGATACAAAATGCAGCTGTCCATACGAGCTTGGGCAAAAGACGCGGAATCAATTCGTTGTAAGGGCAGGAAGAAGAGAGGACCTGACCAGTCGAAAGCAGACTATCACGAGATCAAACCAAACGAACGGAACGAAACTTTTCGAGACTTATCAACGATCGCTGCGGGAATAAGATTCCGACTCGTCTCTTTTACGATATGCGGGGATTTTATGAGTGGGACGGGGCTCTCACGTTACGGATCGAAGAAGCTCTCGAGTCTTCTGTCGAGTTTTACGTATCGCCCTGACTTATTCTTTTTACTGCTTCTCCGCTATTTCGGATAGGGACTTCAGGATTTAAGACGAACATTTTCCGGGTAGTTCCCGCTTTTTTTCCGAGCACGTCGTCGCTCCCGAAGGACGCGCGAAAAAGTCGCATGAAGTTATATCTCCAAGTTATACAACCAAGAATCTCCATCATTTTGCGGACGCTCGGGACCGACATGCACCATGTAGAAAACCTAAAATCTTCACTTTTTTCTTTACGATATTGCCAGCTGAGTTCATAGATTTACGTGTATTTTTTAAGAGTTTTGGAATTAGAAAACAAAATTTACGTTATTAGTAACAACAAATTATTCTTTTATAAATATTTATAATTATCAGTAATTTATGCTTGGTAATTTTCTTATTTTTGTCTGTATCAGAGAAGCAGGATAATAGCTACGATTACACCGTGAACTTAGGCCGCGGCCTATACCTCAAATTCAACCTAAATTATTTAGGTCGCCTGCTGTAACCCTTGATAGGCGACCGGACGTGGCTTCAGGTCAGTCAATTCTTAGATTTCTTTCGGTGTAAACGAATGATGACCAGACCTACTTCAGGCCACAATATAGGTCAGGCCGCGATCAGGTCGCTGGGTGTAAACGTAGCCAATATCTGTGTAATAAATACGCATAATATGAATTTATGGCCTACTTTGATATATTTCATTGTATTTGATTGAAAAATTAAATGATTGAATGTATAATATGGTAAAAAATAAAATTAATCAAAATTGACCTCTTTTTTTCTTTATTAAATAATAAATTATATAGTGCAGTTTCATACATCTCTGATATTTATGCTTTAAATAATATATTACTTTTATTTGTTACACGTAATATTTCAAGATATTTTAACGACTCTTTTTTACCATTTCGTTTAACAATGAACAATTTGCTCAACGTCGGCGAAACTTTTAATTGTCGGTGTCCCTTCGGTATGTCGACATCCGCATTCGCTCGAACCGTTGTTACGAGTAACAAAGCGGGATTTCGTCCGCGGTCAGTGACGAGGCGGCGAGAAATCTAGTCGCCGACACGTACCGACTTCACGAACAATCCGCCATTTCAGCCACGAAATCCGGTGCTTTGATCGCTACTGCGTGATATCGAATTAAGCTCAAAGAGAAGCCCGTTATCGCGAGAGAGACAGAAAGTGAGAGAGGGTAGCGGGAGAGCAGATAACCGCGGAAGCGGGCTTCGTGTGCACAAATTTGTCTGTAGACATCCGGGAACATTGAACTACGACCCTACCATGCGACGTCATCCTCTCCTTATCCTTGTGCAGATATTCCGAAGATTGAGAGAGAGAGAGAGAGAGAGAGAGAGAGAGAGAGAGAGAGAGAGAGAGAAAATAATTATTATCCGTACGTGTCGGGGTGAGGAAAATTTGCCCCGTATCATTGCATACTAGGTAGAGAGTCCGTTAAGCCTCTAATAATAGTCGTCTAATTCCGAGTAAGAGCGGTTTTAGCTAAAGCAGTGCGCACATAAAACGTAGAGAGAGAAAGAGCAATTAAAATTACTGCACACAGAGAAAAAGAGTTCTTTGGATTTATTAAATTTTATTGCATCCAAACAAATTTGATGTTTATAATGGTCCAAACAAACTAATGTTTCGATCAATAAGTACGATTGTTTAATTTTTTAAAGAACATATATCTTCGTTTTAAATAAAAAAATTGTTTAAAACGAAAGACATATTCTCTTTGGCTTCAATGATACTAATGTTTCATTGAAAATGTCTGAAAGAAATTTATTGCTTCACACAAGTTACACAAGTAATTAGCTTACTTTACTTAAATAATAATTACTTATTTATATATGCTGTCGGTCGACTGCACACACGTGAATGACCAGAGTCATAAGCGACTTATTTATTTATACGGATGATTCCGTATGATGCAGTGTATAGAACTGCGAGTGATAAACGCTTTCGCCGTACGACCTTATATACTGTCTTTAGTCGAATTTTAAATTTGAGAAACTAGGCCATCTATCGGTGAAAAAGATTATCACTCGCGGTGATAACCAAATAATAAATTATTTTATTGAATAATATTACTTGAAATAATAGTGTTTTTCCGTTAAATAATAGGGTTTTCTTGAATAAAAACAATTTTTTATTCAAGAAAATAATATTTTGTCTATACATATATTATTTCAATGAAATAAATTTTACTCAAATAAATAGAGATACTAAAATTTAAAGAACTCTTTTTCTCTGTGTGGATTACGGATTTCGGAAATTTAGATTTGGATTAATATATTATTAATACATAAAGTATATTTTTTTCTTCTAATCTATCTCTAAAAGGATATAGACAGGTTATCATGTTCAGGTAGTGAATAAATAAATAAATAGACAATTTCTAGTAAATATTGTTCAACACATACACACGTAGCTTTCTTTGAAAATTCTTATTTTACTGATTTTTAAAGACGAACGGATCTCGAGAAATCTCCTGTTGAAAAATACGAGTTGCTGTTGACGAGGGCTTTACTAGTTCGCTAGCACGGTTTCTGCCGTTACAAAGAACCCGGGGCCCGTTTTAATTTCCGAGGCCGGCATCCGATGATCGACCACCATCCGCCGGTGAAAAATACAGGCCCGTAAATAATGCCGTCTGCGAAACGGAAGGCCACAGCCGTGGGGCGGCGATGTGGGCCAAGGGAGGCCAATGAACCCTAGCTCCACCGCGTCTGCCGATAGTTGACTCCAGAGATCGACATGGCCCCCATTGTGCCACCCACACAATCAGTATTCGATGCAATCTCATAGTGCAACGACAATGATAACATTTGTAACAGATATTTTTCGTAAAACGTTCACGATTTTTCAAATAAACCTTGAAACATAAATTTCAGTGAGTTCAGAAAATGTCATATTACAGACACATGAAAACAGATTTGTGTATATATTTGTAACTGTAATTTGGAAGGGCGATAGTTGACGTAAAATAATTATTAATAATACTTAAATTAAATTGGATAAATATTAATATCCGATTTAAATAAAGCTTGCCTGATAATTCAATATTAATTAATTCTAATTATTGGAACTTGCGATACTAGAGCTGAGAATATTTACAGCCTGAAAAAATCGTGACACTTTAACTTGTCGCAAAGTTATTAATCGCAAGAGCACACGTCTTTCCGTGAAGTTAAAGCGACGAGAGAGGAAAAAAAATCATCTTGAAAAAGTTAACGCATCGTGAAGCGCGTCTTTAATACGGGATGAGCGCCTTTTCAGGTCGTTCGTTGAAAGAGACACTCCTGAGGGACGAGGAAAAACCGGGAAAATGGAGGAAAGGCGATCCGGTGATACGTAGACACGTAGTCGGGAAGAAGAGCACGCGGCACAGAAAGGGGAATTCTTTCCGCGAGAATGCAAGCACGCTTCGCGCTCTCTTCTTATAACCCGAGGACTCCTCTTTGTTGGTCGGCAGCAATATACCGTGATATGACATTCTTTTCCTGCTCGCGGCGTGCTGGCTCCTTGAAGATCGCGGAAACGCTGCCCGACGGCTACACGCCGGAAAAGACGCGCCATCTTTATAATCGTCCCACCCTCGCTAAAAGAGAGAACTGTGCTTTTATTCCGCCGGCTATGTACTCGCGACTAGTATAAGATTAGATTAGACTTCGTCGCAATGGATTTCTTCCGGTCCGCTTTGCACCTCGTGCCATTTCCAAGAAACGCTACGGAGCCATCAGAGATAGGGAAATATATTAATTAACATGTGCATTATATATAAAGAAATAAAAAGCGAGAGATATATAAATTCAGTTTTTAAAAATTATTTTTATATATTTTCTAAAAAAACGGCTGTAAAAACGATGTGAATTGAGAACGTATTCGCGAAAAGATTAAAATTTAAACTAATAAAATGATAAGTATTTTTAGATAAATATAATAAATTTAACAAAAAACCTCGAAATCCTGTAATCGGTAATTATTTATAGATTATGGATATTTTCTCCTTTTTTGTGTGAAAGTTGTGATTTTACATTCTGACGTCCGTAGTGAAAGTGGTCGAGAGAAATATTATCGCGGCGTTTGTTGATATGGGTCAGTAGGACGACCAGATATAACCAGAACACTCTTTCCTCCATCATCAACGCATGCTAGACGGATATCACGAGCGTTAAATGGAACAGTCCTTAAAGGCCGAAGACTGAGTCATCAACTGACATCCGTCGTGACCCTGAGTACTCGTTCTACTTCGACGAGCTGAACTACTTAAGTCGTTGTCGACAAGAATGATCACGTTTCGAGCAACGTTAAAGATAATAAATACATGTATTTTATCTCTGGAATACATATTAATCTTTTGACACCCCATTATATTTATGAGCGAGGTATTGGTGTGAAATTGGACCCTGAAATACAGACGCTTTGTATATGGTCAGCCTCTTGGCACTTAAAAGGCTTAATGTAGCAAAATCGTAGACACGTAGGTACGTACACGACGTTAGATGTGACGTATCGATGTACTTTCATACAATTCTGCTATTTGATCTACCACCTGACACCGCCTAATACCGCGATGATAAGGGTATTTTATTGGCCGACTGCGCGTTTTCTCGAGGGAAAGCAGATGTATGGGGAATAGTCTGCAAACTTCATGCCCGGAATATGTCAGCCCGTCGTCGTCATATACGCGGGAGGATGTTAAATCGATATGAGAATGAATTGGGTGATTTCGGGCGTTCGCGCATCGTTGCCTTTGAAACGGGGGCTGAATAACGCGCTATTTTATCCGTCTGTTCCTTCAAACGACCCGCTTACAGAAATGTAACCCGGACAAAAGAGAGACCAGTCGAGAAAAATCTTTACAGCTCACCAGCGCGATATCATATTGGTGAGACAGAAATCGCGAAATATTAAAAAATTTGATATAAGAGAATATGTATATATTAAAAAAAAATATTAAGTGCACAAACTTTGTCTACTTTAATTAAACAAAATCGAAAAGAATATATGAAGTAAATAAAATTTGTACTACTTTGTTCCCCTCATAATTTTTCACTTCGAAACGAGGACTCCACTTCTTGGGCGACTGATCGTGCCGTTCTCTGTAATTTTCACCACGTCGACTAGCGAATTTAGTGGGCTTAGAGGCGCCGGGATTTATCGCAACAGCATTTTCCGCAAGACGAGGTTCAAAAGCCACAACTCAGGAAAAATTCGAGAGGGACGAGAACATTCCGCGCGCGAAATCCACGAAAATCTCGCTTTGCGCTCTCAGACACGATCTTTCTCCTCACACGGCGTTCAAAGATTTTAATGCTCGGACCTGTTTCCTTCTTTCCTTCCTTCCTTCCGTGAGGACAGGCTGCACGATTATTTTCCGCTCCGTCTTTCGTTCGTTCGTCAGCTAATTCTTCCAATCGTTCGTTTTTTCTCCGACGCGACGTTTCTTTCCCGTCGAACGATTCATCCCGCTCAAAGAAAGCGGATAAGCGCCCTTGTCGTTCCAAATCTTTTTACAGGAAAAATCCGAAAGAGCGTTCAAGGATGTTTAAATAATTGGATATCGAATTTTATTCCCTTTAATCATATATAATACGATATTATAGGATAAGATCAGATATTATGAATGAGAGGGATAAAACTAACATTCTCCATTTTCTAGGTTTGTAATTAAGCTGATAAAATCTCTATAAATTTATTAGAATGTTTCTTTAAATTTAATTAATAAAAACAAAGTATATCGATATCATACTGATAATGGAGCGATCTTTGTTCGAAACTGTATATAAATCACGTTTCGCGCTCGCCGTGATCCACTCCGCGGTAAATTCGGCCGGCAGTTAAGAACGCGCTGCGGCCGGTCCATGGGAGGCAATTCCGACAGGAACACATTGTATTCGGTCTGTTAGGGCAGTCTTAATTGCTGGATAAATTTACCATCACGTCCGAATCAAACGGACGTTTATTGTGTGCCGCATGTACAACAACCGGCCGTAATATCGTGCCGCTATGGAATTCTATTTGAATCGAGCATTGCGAGGAGAACACATGCCATAAAGGGAAGGGAGTCAGAACGAGAAGCAGCTCTTGAACTTATTACTAGATTTCTCGTTTCAAAAAATATCCTAAATCTTATATCTGAGATCTAAATCTTTTTCGCAGTTATTTTCCAGAAATCTTTCATATACGAAGAAATACTTCCTCTAGTTTATTTAATAATTTGATCGCGTTCTCTTCCTGCAACGACTTAAATAAATTCAATTTTACGAGTTTTTAATGTGCTTTATGATTGTGGTACAGATTATGATAGTAATTTAAGTTTCACTGGATATGAGAAACATTCACCGACGTATGTGACATGTAGAGAACTGAATTGTGTCCGATTTCGAAAAAAGATCTTTTCTTGCGGCGAGGAAGAGAAGTAAAGAGAAAAATTTGGATTCAGCTACGGGTTTTCTGCAAATAAGTTGGATTAAATCCGCAATAACGATGACTACAGGCGATACCTGGCGAAGACGCGTAGCACCACACATCATATACGGGCGATATTGATCACGGGGGTTGAAGGCTAATACGAGCCAGGCGAGTCGGGACGCGAAACGGCAAAACCAATTTCGGCGATGGCCAAACACTTCCGCCTCGCGGGCTTATTTGAGCGTGTGCCGCTGCCCGCGCAGTGCTACACAATTTCATTCGCACGTCGAGGGCGACTGGTGTGTGTTGTCGGCTCGTCGTCGATACACACGGCCGGGCCGGGCAAATAAAATACCATGGCTGTATACTCTCGATCGCCACCGTCGTCGCCACCGCCACCGCCGCCGCCGCCGTGTGTACCCGATTCTCGGTGTATGCACGTATGTATATGCAAGCATGCACAGGCTCGGATTAAAGGCCTTTGAGCTCTCCTGCGCGTCTCATGCATACAGTAGCCGCGAGTGAAATCGAGCGTTAGAGCGTGGGAGAAAGTTCTGTCATCGGATCGTGCATCATGCTATGCAAATGATATATTTACACATGACCGTACAATTTTTATTCTATCAATATAATTATACGTTTGTATCGAGTTGTTACGTATGTAAACATTGATTTTGTATGTTATATTTTGGAGAAGTTACCTTTGTAACTTTATTTCGACCGAAGATTGAAAAGATAGCAATTTCGTGAGAAAGAGAAGGAAACGAAAAGTGAAAAGTTGCTGATAACGATATTTCCGTTGTCGTTAACGTAGTTAACGTCGTTAAAGTGCCAGAGTAATATCGCACGGTAACCGAAGAAGTGCTCTATTGAGAGAAGAGGATAGGAGCTATAACAGCCCCGTCGACTTTTTTACATTCGGAAATTTGATTTCTTGTAAGAGAAACCTCGGTGTATCTCATACCGTGAATTTATCTCCATATGTAACCGAGGTAGTCGGGTAAGAAATAAAATGACGCAGATCCCCGGAGAGCCCCAATCTGCAGTTTGGCAGGTTCCGCGCCGCCGCGCTCATTGTTCCCAATGAATTATCCAACCCTGCATCCGCACTTTACACGCTCCGTACACGCGAGCGCACACAAATGCATCCTCACTGGCTCACGATATGCTTCACGATGCTGCCTGGAAATGGAAATAGAAGTGGAAGTGTGCCACCGGGTCAATGGACCTTTCTTTTCTCCGTTCTCCTTCTCCGCCTCCTCCTCTTCCTCCTTTTCCTCTTCCTTTTCCTACTCTTTCGTCTTCCTCTTTCTGCTTCCAGGCCGCCTAGTTTCGTGACCTCCCCGGACTCCGTGGATGCATTAGCCTCGGACACGAACCGCTACCTTTTTGTCGGGCCCTTAGCCTGCCCCTCCACTTCCTGCACTCTTCCCTCTTCGTCTCTCTTCAGCGTTTCTCCGAGCGCGCCAAGGACGCGACGTCGGCGTCGGTCCCCTCGAGCAAAAGCTCTTTTCTACCGAGTGAAATCTTACTGGAGCTTTCCGACATCATGCACGTATCGTGATTTACCACGATTTCGATAAACAGGTTCACTATACTCCCTAGCACGAGCGGGGTGGCGCCAAATCAGCAGAGGAGTGTCGTTTGAATAACTTGCAATCACTCTTATGGAAAATTTAAAAAAATGAAATATTCTCTGTTAAAATTTAAATTAAAATTACGTTGAGCAAGATAACCGTGAAATTAAATGAACAAGCATATTTAACTGCATGATTTTAATTTCACGAGATTTACCAGACTTATTCCGCGAAGTAAATTTGCTTCCTTATTTTTTTATAATCGGCAACTCTATTTTGTGTTAAGCGAGAATTTTGTAGCGTCCGAGAATAGATTTATATACGATAGTTTATATACGATAAAGAATAACTCGAAATTAGGACTGACACTTTGGACTTAGTGTAAAACACGTCGAGCTACTCCTCGCGCATAACAGACACGGGCACCGGAATAAAACGACGTGACGCAGAAGAAGCCATCTGTTTTCGTAACGCAACGCGCGATACATTCTGAAGCAATATTTTTCACTTAAAATGCATTACGCTCGGCGTGACGCTATAGTATATCATTCTTACTTTAGGTAGGCGACTAACCAGCAGCCGCCGTCTTGGAAATGCAGAGTCGCGCGACGCGGATAAAAGCGAATATGTATCGTGCAGCATATAGATACTCATATATATTCACAAAATATCGGTAACGTGCGAACTCATTATAGGTATTGAATTGTGAAATATTACAGTTAGGAAAAATTGACCGTGGTAAATCAGTCTATATATTAAACGCATCGATCGCTCCAAACGAGCAGCTTTCCCGCAACACTCATGAGACACACGAGTTAATGGCTCCGAAATATCGTATCGACACGACACGAACGAGCCGCCTGTTCGATTCGCTGGGGAATCGCGAGTAGATATTCAGTCGGGGGCAATCGCGTACTCCTCGGCAAGGTGTTCGTCTCGAGAGCCTCAGAAACGGTTTGCCTTCGCCGCATTACCCTCACCCTTGGCCACGTCGTACACACGATTTATACGATTTTTATACTCTCTTTCCGCGATCGAGTATCCCCCGGGAAGGATCTCGTATTCACAAGACGAGAGGGGCGTATGAGAAGCGAGAGAGAGAGAGAGAGAGAGGGGAGGGGGAGTGACGACCCTCGGCATGGAAGTCTGGCGCGTTCCATACACTTTTCATGAAGTACATTTTCCAACAAAACTCCTCGACGACGTGCACGCAACCTCGTTCCGACAAGATCGACGGGAACGTCTACATATAGGGTAACGTGAAAAAACTGTACCCGGTATAGTGGTAGTAGCGTGTGGTTTATTCTACAATGAGGCAGGTCAGCGATTTATTTTGTTGCAAGTCCTAAATTACGACGTGAGCAAAATGTTTTCTTTTGTAAAAACCTGATTAAAAATATTTCAATGATAACGGCACCAACACATGAAATTTAAAATCTAAAGAAAATTAATCAAATGATATCAGTAAATAACAATAAGTTAAATATAAATTATTTGCATTCTTATAAGATTGTGTTTTAGTCTGCAACTTGTTCAGCTTGCATACAATATGTAAATACGATTGTATTTGATCACTTTTCGCAGTGAGAAGCAAAGCGAGAAGCGATTAATTTTACTTAATGTCGACTCTAATTGATAAATCTTCGAAATTTGATCTTCGGCGTTGCGACACAAAATTAAATATTTTATCGCATTTATTGTACCTGCAACTGACGTGCACCTGTTTTCAAGCGAACGACATATACACGGTCCGCGAAATATCGCAAATCGATAGGATGCAGCCATAAATCTCTTGCCTCGCACGTACCTCAGCGAATAACAGTTCCCCAGCGAGCCGACCGACGCACGTATCCTGCCCAGATATATCGAGTGTCCTCCATGGGAACATCTTTGTCGAGCATCAGTCACGACGCTTGTTATACAATTGAGATTGCGATATGAAACTTTGTGCGGATACGGCAACTGCGGCGAAATTGATCGTGCCTTAATACGCCTTTATACACGGAGATGCAAGTCGAAAGTGCGTAGGCAGGCGGCTTTGCAAAAGTAATGAACTTCTACAGACCAGCCTGCCTCGCAGCTTACTTTCTACGCAACTTATCTCATTATATCTGACCCGAAAATGCTATCTAACTTTTTTAACAGCTATTAAAAAACACATTTTTTTTAATCGGTATTTTTATGACTAATTTTTACGCTTTATTATAAAATATATAGAGAAAATAGATTTGGTAATACTAGTAATATGTTAATTAATGTAACAGTTATCAGGGTGAAAAATATACTACCATATACTGAAAAATATACAGTTTATGGTAGGTGCAATCTAGTTGTCTCTTTCACTAGCTTTATGCAAGAATCAGACAGAGGCTTCTGTAGAGCGCAGTTCTACGCGAAATTCGTTGTTGCGGTGAACGCCGCTGCACAATGCGCATGTAAGGGAACAACAAGGGCATGTTGCAGGACAGATCGTCCTTTATGTGCCACCAGGCACTTTATAATTCTTAAATATATGGAGGCGCGCGAACAATGGAGAAACGACTGACTGACTAAAGGACGCATCTGTACGACTCGCCTCTGTGCTATTATTTTCACGTTGTCTCGTATTTCCTTTTTTTGAGAGCACAGCCATTGTACAGGGTATAGAGTCCATTGTCGATCCAAGTATGATCTTGATGTAAAATATGAGTTTAAAAAATTTCAAAATTTAAATGCTCTCGCACTTCGAAAGAAGACGTCTCATGCCAGGTATCGGAATCGATCGTACTATTATGTTAACATAATCAGAATTTTTTTTATAGAGGCTTGAACATATATGTGTAGATATATTTTTATATAAAAACGGGATTATATCGGATATGTGGCTTTTGCCTTGCGAAGAAAATATAACATGATGAAAGTTTGCGCGCCGTTATGGAGTTTGTGTCGGAAAGTTTTCACGTTATTATGAAGTTTCTCGCAATGGAGTTGTATACGTTTTTCAGGATAGTCGGGAAGGAAGATTGATTAATGTTTGAAGTCAGTCTCTCGAAAATGTTTTTGACGTCGGCGAAATTCAGGTCTTACTCGATTGTTCGAGACTTCGGGTGCAGTAATGAACCTGGAAGATGTAATCAGAAGAGTAGTTTTTAGTTGCAAAATAAAAATATATATCGACGATGAAACGCGCGAAAATATACTCGTCGCTTAAATGATGGGAAAGATTGATTACTTTGAACTAATTGTATTTATCGCGGTGCATTTGATATGCTGCAAGCTTCATGAATTTACCACACGCGCGCGTGATATTAACGCTTCAATTTCCATATTTCCATGTAGCGTCATAAATGTATGAATCTTAATTAGCAACATATTCATTTATTATGAATTAACTTTAACAATAAATATTTACTGTTTGTAATTTATTAGAATAATATTTGTTCATATTTTTTTATAACTGTAAATCCGCAGACAGCTGCGATTTAATTCATGTACATTTTCTATTTCAATTTTATTTTCTATATTTTTCCTATTTATTCTTTTTTATTTACTTTATTTGTTTACTACATTTTTTGTTTATTTATTTGCCTACTCGTTATCAATTTATCCCTCGCAAATTTATCGAGGCAGATACAAGCATTTCACCCGACGAACTTTATCGCATACTGATTTATGCGCTCGCATCGCGCCTTTGATCAATCACGGAATTCACTGACGGAGAGAGTCGCGTCCAATATTCAACCCGCATCGATGATTGCGCCTCATCCAGATGACGCGCGGAATTATCTGATCGACATGTGTTGGAGTCGCAAAGGGATTAAGGGTCCGGTGAGGGCAGCGCGCATTATCGCGCCTCCTCGACCGCCAGGAAGCTTCATTTAGTCGCTCATGCCGACAAAAAGGAGCAGCGCAAGTGCGGAAGCGCCGCGGCCGTGGACACGCAAGTGCATCCTGCTGTCCCGGTGAATCTATCGTGCAGGAGAGCGCGGCATATTTTATTGAGCGGCCGATTGAAAATAAGAGAACAGACGGTAGATAAAATGCAGATAAATTTTTTTTCTACTCCAGAAACCGGAAGAATACAATGCGGGAGAATAAACGTATAACTCGCGCGAAGGTTACGTTGGACGACAGAAGGCTTAATACGTATTATTCAACATTCTTGTTGCACCGCGATCGCTCGCTGTATCGATTCCGGAAAAGCGTCGCGATGTCCGCGCCGCTGCGTTTTGCGCCGTGGAAGTCCAAGTTCGCCTCGCGTCAATAATTCCTGATTCTTCGGTGGTGGCCGAGGACGACGGGGCCGAACATCTGACGGTCTTCTCACGATTCCTTCTCCGCCGTTGGGAAAAGGGAGGTCTACCTTTTCCGCAGAATTATTACAGGCCGCCGAAGAAGGACCTCGCAAACGACGAGTGGCACGAGGACGAAGGGAATAGAATCCTTTTGAGAATGGAGAAAGAGAGAGGAAGGAACTCCGTCGTCGTTGTCGTCGTTGTCGACGCGAACGGAACATTAAAGGACGTCCTCGAACTCGCTGACGCGAACGCGGCTTTGACATGCATCGCGTAATGCCGTAATGTATACACTCGCCTCTACATATTGAGTATATACGCATCTGTGTACCTGTGTGTGTGTTACGTGAACGTAACATTCTTACATAAATGCGATCTGGGACGAGAGGAGTGGCCGGATATTACTTCCATGCAAACCTCCCGTCTTTCTTTTTCGCTCTTCTTGTCAGGGAGAACGACTTTTGTTTCTGACGGCCGTCTCGCTTTTCCGCGCTTGACTTGGCTCCGCTCCATCGAGTTTTACCTTATCTCGGCGGACCTCCTCCGAGAAAACTCTCTCTTTCTCTCTCTCTCTCTCTTTCTTCTCTCGGCAGAGAGAGGGAAAGGCACGCGAAAAGAATATCGCCGAATAGAGAACCAGCGGCTTACGATCGGATCGATGCTCGTCGATACTTGTTTTCTGTTTGCCCTAAACGCTCGCGCTGATCGAATGAATCAAGTGATGACGGGGAGCATATGTATGGGTTCGACGTATACAATGCTGTTTTTAACTCAACGGACTCATGAGTCTCTTGTACCAAGCGCGTTATTAAATAATGTTAATGCGCTCAAAAAATTCTGAAAAAATTCACATAACTTCATTGAAGTGTTAATTAAATGTCAAAATAATGAAGTTGGCAAAAAGTTTATTTTAAATATTTGATTTTTATTGTTTCTCGAGGAGCAATCGTAGGTATGTTAGTATGGTATTCGCTAGAGCACGAAAGACCCATGAGTCCGTTTTGAGGGTTAATTTACGCTGAAATTTGTTGAAGCATGTCAATGGCATCTAAAAAACACATAGGCTACTCTGAGCCTTCTTGTGTGAAAACCGTTTCCGTTTTTTTTTCTTTTTTGACTTTTTATACGTGAAAAATAGATATAAGAAGTATTTCTTTCTATTAAGAAATTCTATCGTATTTCAGGAGAATAAACGTTTAATTTTTATCAATAGAACGCTTCTTTGGTTGGTAAGTTTCGGGAGAAGTTATATTTAACGAAATTACACTTTTTCCATGTTAGTTATAAATTTCGAGATGTCCGAACGAATTTCTTGAATAAAAGGAAATAGAAAGTTTAATTGCAGTATGATGTAAAACGTACGGTACACTTAAGTTCAATTTAGAATAGCATTTATCGCGATTACGAACAATTATTGTGCCGCATGAACTCTCGGCTGTCGTTTTCCATCGCGAAATAAAGCCGCACGAAAATATGGGCGATGATGGTAGTAACGCTATAACGGTACGATCGATATCGCAGTTTTACGTGCATTCATAGCGTGATGCCGCGTGACATTTCGCACAATGCACAACCAGAAAGTGATCGAAAATGCGGGTTTGCATGCACGCAACGCCTATATATGAATTAACGCAACATAACGAAACGATATAGTGACATAGAAATTGGAACAAAGGGCTCGCGAAACATCCCTGATAATGGACTATCAGAGAGGGAAAGAGAGAGAGAGATTCCGAATTTCCGCACGCCAGCCTGATTTGCTTTCGAAGCGATCTGTTGCGCCGTAATACGTGCTCGTAAAGCGTAATACAAGCCGTTGGAATTGGCATAACTCGAACCTTGAAGCACGTTGGGTTTAAATAAGATACAGACTTTAAGATCATTATAACGTGTTTATTTTCGACGTATCGTTTATATATATCTCGTCTTTAAAAATAATTAAAAATAAAATATAATTATGAGAATTAATTAACCGGAATTTTATATTCTTTGGTAAGTGGCATCAGATTATCAATTTTGCTTGCATATTAAATGCCAACGTAATTGAGTAACTAGTAAATAAACTTTAATTATTCTGGCACGCGTAACATCCGGAAGCTTCGGACCGATATATTATAATTGTCGAACGCATGCTGAATATACCTGGTCATCAGTGAAACAGCGATATATTTTATTGCACGAACACGCGCGCGGTGCGGCACATCGAGCGTGACGTCACCGCGCCGCGCTGAAAATAATTGTTTCGCGAGCGCACGACGAAATAATGAGAATGTCGAGAGCTCCCTGCCGCGCTGGTTGCTTAATCGAATGTATATTTATGCATAGCGCTCGGACGCGTTGCAGCGGATCGACGACGCGTCCGCCGATGCTTTATGAGCGATATTTTCATCGGATTTCTATCCCGCTTGTGTTCCGGTATATTAAGCGTGACGCAACACACACGGCTGGCGTGTTCGCAATTCCAGTCAGCAAGTCATTCACAGCGAGAGGCAGCGAGCCGCTCGCCCGGGGCAGAAATTCGAAAATCGATCACGCGAAATTAATCCCGTGACTTTGCCTCCACTCCTTGCCACCCCCCCCCCCCCCCCGCCCCCTCCCTTCCCACGCTGTATTTTCCCATTCATTTTGAGCTTATGATCCGCGTGTCTCCCGCGCGCTGTGCGGAGGGAACATTTAAAACGAAACGAATTCACTTGTGTATATCGCCACATCCCATAAAGGCGTCCATTACTCATGCACGCGGATTCGCATTTGAATAAAGTGAATGGAGTTAACGCGTCCGTCCCTCGACTTCTGCCGCCGCAAATGCTCGCTGACCGCGAGAGTGATCGATTATTAATAGACACGGGCTCGCTTCTGGGTTCCCCGATATCCAATTCGCGTCCTTCGATTGCAATCTGCAGGATATCCCAGATAACGGGCGAGGGAGGGAACCGGACTTTTTTTTCCCCGTCGGTGAAACCAAGCGAGGTCATCATCTTTCCGCAGTTTTACCGATTCCGGGCATTCGGCATCTCGGTAATCAAATTTCAAGTTAGTTTTCCCCAAGCAGATCGTTCGGATATTCCGGCCAGCTAAGCGCCGAACCTCCCACGAGTCAGATTCACTTCGTCGCAATGCTCGCGGCAGTGCCCGCGAAATGGCTCTAAAACGACCGTCGCGGTCGGTCGTTCGTCGACGAGGAAATATGAGTCCGGCAACGAGTGAGTGGTATTCGCCACCGTTTCGCGCGCCGGGAGATTCATTCCGGCCGTCGGCGATAATTGCGTTCCGCTCGATCGCGCCGCCGTGATTGTTCTATGAATATCAACGCGGCGATAAGTGCGCTGAGACATTTGTCGCTCGTTACAGTGGTCGGTGTGGTGTGTGTGTGTGAAAGAGAGAGGAGGGGAGAGAGAATCACTATTGATTGTCGACGAACAGCTACCTGATAATCGTAACGCGACTGTCTGACGTTAATTGCTGACTTCCTCGAAAGCACCGTGGGCTCGCGAAAAGCGGCTCGTTTGCTATCGGCTGTGTTGCAGCGAACGACGTGTATCCGCCTTGACGCATTTATCATTCTACTGAACTAAATTGCTGGTCATTTTTCAGCGCACTTTTACGCCAGTCACGAAGACTATATCGTGAAGAAAACTGCCGACCAGCCAACGTCGTTTTATTGACTGATTATTGACAGACGTAACCAACTCCGGGATAAATTATTGAAAGGGTTAAACGCGAGACTGTAGAAAATATTTCTCTTTTTTACAGTAAATTTTTCAACTTTGTTGAAACAAACGACGTGATGCATCTAGCAAATAGCAGTTTAATCAGATAAATTTAATTTAAAAAAGTAAATCATAACTTGTAAAAGATAAACTTGTTAAAAAGCAACTGTCCTTTATACTACTACCATCCTAGTGATAATACAGCAATTCTGCATATTAACATGTCAACATAATGACAAAAAGCATTTATCTTCTTGGAAATAAAATTGATGATAAGCTGTGAAATAGCGACGGTTGAAGTTTAGGTATATGCATTTCATGAAATATTATAATTTATCATGCAACAGCAGAAAACGGACAAATTACGTTGCTTTTATGCGAAATAAAATTTTAATTTGTAAGAAGAAAAAGAAGTGCTCTCATATATTGGAAAGGGTATCAATCAAACTGTCTGACAAGGAAAGGTACGGAGGTTGTCCCCCTCCGATCTTGATGAGCTTTTAATATGTTGTTGTGTAGACAAAAATAAGAGACACGTATTTTTTTATACGTGCCCATACGCATGTTTAGGGGGTGAAACACCCCTTCGAAAAAATTGGTTTTTCTCTTTCGGGCCGAATATCTCCGAAACTATAAGAGATAGAAAAATTTTCAAAAATGGAAATTAAATGGCTTTAAAAGTACTTTGAAATAATAACAAAATAATTTTTTTATTTCTTATATTTTTAGACATACCTCCGACACCAATACATTTTTTTCAAAATTTAAAAATTTTTTTATCATTAAATAAAAGGTTATTTTTTTACGAATTCAACCATATATGATAAAGTTATGTTACGATAAACCATTTTTGAGAAATAATTACAAATGCCTCTGTACACACACTATAAAAAAAATTTGTTGTCATTAGTTCAAAGTACTTTTCAAGCCATTTAATTTCCATTTTGGAAAAATTTTTTATCTCTTATATTTCGGAGATATTCGGTCCGAAAAAGGAAAACCAATTTTTTTCGAAGAGGTGTTTCATGCGTTATGGCACGTATAAAAAATACGTCTCTTATTTATGTCTACACAACAACATATTAAAAGCTCATCAAGATCGGAGGGGGATACCTCCGTACCTTTCCTTGTGAGATGAAATTGACATTTCGCGTCTCTGCGAAAAATAAGAGCATCGCTTACAATCCCACGAGAGAGCTCGCTGATAATCGTAACGAAAAAAAAGTCTGATCCACCGGTACAATCGCCCGGAGATTAATCACGCTGAGTGGGCTGAGAAGAGTTAAGATGCATGGCACGGTCACGGCTGATCCCGGATAAAATCGACGTTACAAAATCATTATGTTAAAATTAATATCGACCGTTCGCATCAATATTCTCGGTATTAATGCCGCGCGAAACGCAGGATATTGCTTTCCTCCGCACCATTCACTCGTTGTCATTCAGGATTGTACGCGCAATTATATATTTTTGCGAACGCGCGCTTTTTTACACAACACCGAGCCCGATTGAATCGTATCTAGAGGATACGTTCTTTGGCATGAGAAACGGTTGTATCTGTGAGAGATGCAGTGAAAGGCGCTTGTAATTCCCGTCGTTATCGGACGTAATTACAAAGACTGCGTTCGTGTCTTATGTATGCGTTTCAGCTCGCGCGAAATATGTCATCGTCGCACGTATGTCACATGGTTTAACATGTGTATTCATTCTTGCACTTTTGCTTCGTGAAATGGATATTCGTATCTTTTACCGTTAAACACGGCGATTTTAGTTTCAAAGCCGCGATATTTCGCCATATGCGAGCTCATCTGCAAGCTTGAAAGTAGATAACAGTATAGAAACTTGGTTGAATTATTTAGAAAAAGTTTTGGCAGAGCATGTAGAAGAGATTGAATTTATTTCAAAATTTGCAGACAATTTAAATAGTTTTTGTTTCGCATTTTATACACTTTTCCTTCTAAAATAGATATCTACAAATATCGCAGGCTGCTTTTACTCTCTGAAATAAAATAAGTATACGTTTCCCTTTTCGCTTTCTCCCGCTGTCTCCCTCAATTTCTAATTCCACGTTGTCCCGATAGCGAAGCTTTCCGCCCTTTGATTAATTGCTGATTGTCGACGGTCGCGGATTCCGACGGGCGGGCGGAGCGGTCAGTTAATTGGTTCCGAGTCGTTCGTGAGACTGCCACAATGTTACTACCAGCGGCGTTACGCTGCAAACCGCTCGAGCCGGAGAGCGGAGAGGAGATGACAGACGACGGCCGCGACAAGATTCATCGAGTTATGCCACGGCGCGAATTAAAGAGATTCTCGGACAGGACGCGCTCTGTAATTATTGCCGTTCGATTAATCCTCGCGCCATCGCTTCTAATTGCGGGTTCCACGCAACCAGAACAGGACACGCGAAGTACATGCGCTTAGATTCCGTCACACATTCGTATAATTCGCGACTGTTTTTCCATCACCGTCAGGATTTCAAGGAAACGTTTCTTGCTCCGATCGCAAGCGACTTAATTTGCCTCGCAGTTGATCGCAAATATGAACGGTAATTGTGATAAATTTTTCAAGTAAAACAATTTTTGAAACATAAATGTATATAGCGCATGAAACGAAACATATTATATTTGTTTATTCTGTCTCAAATAGAAGATTATTGCTGCTAGAAAGACAAATGTACGATTAATACATCTTATACATATATAAATGGATGAAAAAAATAACTTAATGCTCATTCGCTGTCGTAACGGCGAAATGCGATAGCATTGAGAAACAAAGCGATGGACAACCGAGCAACCGTGCGCTATCATTACTCTTCAGTTTGCTGCGCGAACCTGACGAAACGCATCCTGTACATCGCGCGCGATTACGTTATCGGTGATCCGACACCGTACCGCGTCGGGAATCGACGGTAAGCGTGGAATTCGCGCATCCGATCCCGATCGGCGTGCACGATCGGACGGTGTAACGAGAACGGACACCCGGGTGTTCCGCCGCGTGCTCGCGGGAACGAGAGCCGACATTATGGCGAGGCGCGGATATACGTTTACCACCTGTGTAAATCTACCATTCGCGAGTCGATCGGCATCGGAGTCGACCGAGAGTCGCCGTTGCATCCACGACCGCATTCAATTGTTTGCCGCCGCCGCCGTCGACGTCGACGTCGCCGCCACGAACGGACTCTTATAGGACTCGGTGGTCGGAACCCTATCGATCGTATCGTATCGATAGAACGTAGGGAAGCCTCGCGGGAGCTGCGCAAAGTAACATATATATGTAGCACGAAATGGTATAGCACGAGCATAGGTGCCCCGGTTGATTTAGCCTGACAGCTTAGCGAAATCCGCAAGCTACCTACCTTCTCTCCTCTCTCCTCTCTCCTCTCTCCTCTCTCTCTCTTTCTCTTGGACGAGTTATCGAGCGGAAGCACCGATCGATGTGTATGCCGATATATCAGCTGGAATACCACGAGAGGAACCGTGTACTTTAACCGGCGAGAAATTGTACGGTTTGCGAATCGTCGTTCTCCGTCGCCGGAAATTTCACGGTGACGAGATTGCTAACCGCGAACGTTAACGTCGAACGGAAACATTAGAAGAGAAATATGAACGTATTTTTTATTTTGCCATATATATATATATATATATCTTTACGTTATTAGTACCTTGTCTCGTTATTATTATTGAGTTTTATCTTCGCCGTGCATTCGATAAATAACAAAAGTCCGCTCGCGAATCTTCGTAGAAACGGAGAAGAGAATTTCGCGGAGATTTAACGACGCCGCGGCCGTCCCGTTGTTCGATTCGCACATATACGGGATACACATCCTCAATGCATCTCGACGATCGGAGCTAATGCTACGGCACCGCTGCATGGTGCAGGTGGGCGCACATGCCACGATCCGCGTGTCGCGATAACACCGATTTTCTCTCTCTCTCTCTCTCTTTCTCTGTTTCTATCTCTCGACAACTTAATTCCGGTACAAGAGAGCGAACCGCCCGGTCGATGCAGCACACAAGTCCGCGTACATTCCCCTGGTATGAGACGAAGACCGAAAAGGAGGAGTAAGAGTGTGCGTGGTAACAATGAATATCCCTCGAGTTGCATACTTTCAATTAAGATAACTTTCCCTCCCCTCGTGATTGCATGCTAGCATAACCGTTATTTCAGCTTAATTCTCTCTCCCGGAAGAATTTTGTTAAAGAATATACACAATGAAATTTTCATCAACTCTTTCAACAAGGTACGCGTTGACGCAAACAGCGAAAAATCAAACGTTTCGATTTTTCCGCGATGCAATTTGTTCCACGCCGCTTCGTTTGGCGCCGCCCGCGCTGTATAGAGCCACTCTACTTTACTTTATCGCGACATCCCGCGCGACAGAGCGCGGAGTTTTGAAAAATTCAGGACATAGCACAAAGTGCTGCAGCAACGCGCGCGCTTTCCGACTGGATGCACTCGCTCGTTTCTTTCGCGCGAGATGAAAAGCCGGGGCGCTTTTTCGTCGAAAGGATGAAGAAAGCGGCGCGCAACGACGTACATACGTACGTACGGGACAAAAAGACATCGACGGAGCGCGCTCCCCGTACTCGTGCGCGCTCATAGATTAAAAATCACAAACTTTTCGCGTCGCATCACACGTTGTATAAAGTTATCCCCTGATGTAAACTTGGTCGAAACTTCCGGGGGCTCTCGCACAGTAGTTCGTCCAACTACGTGCGTCGCAGTCCGAGCGAGGCGAATAAGTTCGGATCGGCTTGAAATTTTTACGGCACTTTTACAACGTTTGTTCGGCTTCCGCAACGTGAAGCTGCGCATAAACGCGATAGCGTCTTCCGTTTTATATTATGTATAGGACGTCACGAAAACCGCCGTCTTAACGCCGAACTTAACTTGTCTGAAAGCTTTTCGAAAAAAAAAAAACGTCCCTTCGTCGAAAATTCTTCTAATCGCCCGAGAAACGTTTATCCCCGATTCTCGTCGCGTCCTGAGAAAAATATGCTCCTCAGATACCGATATCGATGAATTTGTTGGACGTTTCTTCCCTCTCTCGTTCTCTCTTTCATTCCGCGCGTCAACGAGACAAGTATTTTTCTTCGCACGTCGCCGTTAAATTTCTGCGTGAATCGTGCAATTTTCCTTGAAATTCGCCGCGACACCTCCGCTAAATTCCCCGTTTGAAGTACCAGCGCTCTGCGCTCCGTCTTATCTCGATTAATTTGTACCGAGAAGAAACAAAGGTATACGAAACCCTGGACACGGAATGCGACAACTTATCCTTATCTCGCGGTGAAGCCGCGTGCCTAAAGCGTCTCGCGTTAATCAGGCGACCAGCCGATTGAACGTCCCGAAGCGGCGAAACGAGAAGCGAGCCGCACTCGTGAATAAAAATCAGGAACCAGGGACGTACCTACTAATTGCAAAAATAATTGAAGAATAATGGCAATTATATAGCATTTTTTGTAGCTATTTTTACTATAGAGAAAGATAATAAAATTAAAAGAAAATTTTAAGTTAGTAGTTTAATTAAATATCAAATCACATTAGGATCGTTTAATGCAATGTGTTTTTTTTTTACATACATATCTGCTTATTTTGCAAGGGTATAAACTTTAATTTTTTTTTAACGTTATTTAAAATGTTTACTGGGCACATTTAAAAAAATAAGTGATATTAATAGTAATAAGAAGAAATGAGAAACTTGTTACAGATGAAGGGTCTAAAAATTTCAGCTACGCTGTTGCAAACGGCCGATACAAACGAGCGGCGATACGAAAAGACAACTCTTGCGGGAATCCTTCGCCATTCCGATTCTCTTGTTATTTTCTCGGAAGGTAGATGAGAGTTAAACAAGATAATGGGGTGGACGACGAAAATGGAGACGTCATGTTGTTCGCGGCAATATATACACTTTGCCAGACGTATTTTAGTATAGTTGATGGTTGACTATATACGTGCCGACAACCTTCGCGAATTATATCACAAAAGAGGTAATATTATTTTCAGCAAATATTTTTCAGCAAAATATCGAAGACACATAAAGTAAAATAAATGTTAAAATTAAACGTTTATACTAATTTTAGGTTATTTTATTAAGTTTTTATTATTTTTATCTCAATGTTTAAAAATTATTAAAACAAATGTTTTATGAAAGTTTTTCATATCACATTAAATAAAAACGCGTTTTTATGTTTTTCATTTATCTATCTTACTTCTTTACGCTGTCTCTTTCTTTGCTTTTATATAACTCTATTTTATTTGGACTTTATTTTATATTACTCTATTCTATTTAGACTTTATAACTCTATTCTATTAGCCTCTAATTTAAGGAGAATAATTCATACTTGTGGTTTTTTTTGGAAAGCAAGGAAGGAACAATATACTTTCTTCGCTTTTTTATGATCTTTCCACATCTTTCGCCGAACGTGCCCACAATTTTCGTACCTATATTTTTTCTCCCACAGTAATCATATATCTTTTTCTTCCTGTAACGGATAGAATACTAATCAATATTATGTCAGACATTATGCGTTTCAGAGAAATATCGGATTTCTCATTTGTGTGTTTCCCCATTGTCTCGTTTTGCAATTACGATTTAATTGATCGGCTAAACTGTGTCTGCGCTTAAAACTGGTCAGATTTCAATTAATGTCTGTCTCGCAGTGCTGAAGTGATGGATATCGCATGATTCGTCAATCTCTCTCCCCCCCCCCCCCCCCCCCCCTCTCTCTCTCTCTCTCTCTCTCTCTCTCTCTGCTCAATCCTTGCCTCTCGGTGGTTCAGATGTGTTAATTTAAACATCGGCCCGTAATTAAATGCCGCATCGTTAAGCTAAGCTGGTATGCGGAGAGGCAAAAAGCTGTGATCACTCCATATAAGCAAATTGACAGCGTGTGGGAAATCAGTTCGGTCAGGTATATCGAGATACGTAACGAATTAAGCAATTAAAACATCGTTGCGGCAATTTTCATAAAAAAGAAATTTATTGATAAATTTTTCGAGAGAGAGAGAGAGAGAGAGAAAATTTTGCCAAAGGTGGAAAATTTTTCCGACAAAACTCTTGCAAACAACTAATAATTCCTATTGTCTGTTTTTGTGATAAAGAACTTGTAATACTTAAAATTATTAGAATTGCTATCGTACTTTTCGGGCGAATTAGATCTAGGATGAGACTACATAGATTTCTGGGGTTAATATCTCATTCATGGATTTTCATAGCCGTCCGATCTGTGGACGTGTGTATACAAACTCGAATATGCGATCTGCAATACGCTCAGAAGCCGTGAAATACCTCTCTCTCTCCCTCTCTGTGTCTCTCTCTTCATCGTCTGACTTTATTCGGTAACGAAACCGCATCGTGTTTCTGGCGTTTCCGTTTGTGCGCTGTCTGTCTGTCAACAGTCTCGGAAATTACGACCTAGATGCAGCGATACGAATAACGACAGCACCGACACTCATGCGGGAAATATCGAATCATATTCACTGCAGCACACACATAAGGTGTCACTAAAGTGTCTATAAGAGAAACTTCGCAGACGTATACCGCTTTATCGCAGTTTGCGGTTGATTTTTTCTTAACGAAAACTTTTCCAAGTGTCGATGACTTTTAAGTTATAAGAAATCGAGAATGGGGAAAGAGATTTTTTGGAAATTGAGCTTTAAAGAGGCGGAGATAATACAACTTTTAACATCCGATGCACGTTTATCTGCGATTTACCGTGCGCTTCGCAATGCACTTTTGTTGCGGATGATTGAAGTTATTACCATGTCTCTTGAGCATCCTGGCGGCGGTAACGAATGTGTTCCGACGATCGGCGTTTATTCAATCCTATACCGCACTCGGCGTCCCTAATAAATCAAAGGCAAGGTGTCCCGCGAATAATTTGGGGTGCCCCAAACTTGTCCACCGACCAAAGTGCAGTAACTCGTCGTTCGTGATTTACGTTTGTACGCGCGACCTGCAGCTTCCTTCGCCCGCGTGTCCCTTTAACTCTCACTCTCCGCTTAGCTGCTTCCAAACGGTAATCGATATTTTATGCGCCATCATCGCGAAGAATGTCATTTAATCGAAACCTGTTGCTTCTTACTGGACGACCGTCACTCGCGTTTTCTTGTGCAATTTATTAATTGCGATTTAAAAAATCTCAAATAATGCATAGCTTTAGAATTTTGTTCAGAAATGTCCGGACTTATCTAAAATATGGAAAAATTGAATTTTCTTATGTCTATCGAACAAATCAGCATTATGAAATTCTCTCTACACACAGCTGTCGAAAGCATGAACTAATCGTAAGCTTAATAATCTTCTTTGCTCTATTTCAGAAACATTTAATTACGTTAAAATAATAAATATCATAATGAATCGGTTGATTAGCGATACAGTTTTTCTCTTCCTCAACACACACTCACGTGCACGTACGCATGAGAGAGAGAGAGAGAGAGATAGAGAGACAGGGAGAGATTGCGGGTGATAGGGACGGGCAGCCCATCGCATCGACGGTCGTGGTCAGCTGAATGCCAATTATCTGATCCCGCGTATTGGCCGTATGTACTCCGTACGCCATTCGGACGCAGTACGTACGCAGGAGCAATATCCAGATGATTATCGTGTAGCCGGCGTGGCGTAATCTCCGGACCGGATCACCGGCGCGGCGAGCGTGCCATTATGCGCCCGCGGCAACGCACCGCTTTGCGCAGCGCCGATTTCGGGGAGGGATATCTCTACCTTTCTCTCTCTCTCTCTCTCTCTCTCTCTGTCTGTTTTTCTCTCGGGATATATCGGTTACATTTTATTAACGCGCAATTACGGCGGGAAGGCGGGTATAAGCAGCCGAGATGCCGGTGGTAACGTACGTCGCGCTCGTCCAAATCAGATGATCGTATAATCGCATTAATGATGTATATTCCACCGTGCGACAGCTCTGATTCCATCGAGATAATTGCGCGAAACACTTTGATCTTGTCGAGGTACCGGATTTGGTATAAATTTAAAACGGATGTCCATGAAGCGTTGATCGGGTTTTATCTTGTTTTATCGTTGTATTGCATCCTTGATCTTATATTATTCGGCCTTTGATTTTTTATAAAAAACGATAGCAATAATGTTTCTTCATAAAGAAACCATCGATGGTCATTTTGTTAAATAGATCATATTAATTATAAACGGTTTTATTAAATAGAATTTATACAAACATATATTTTTAGAAATGACTTTAGAATTGTTACTTCTTCGCTTGTATTTTACGAACGTCACTTTGCGACCAACGTTTATATAAAGCAATCTTTATTTAAAAAAACTTGTTTGTAATTTTATTAACTTTTGTAGTTGGCGTTTTATCATTGGTATAATTAGCAAGCGACATATACCGAACTATAGATACAATAGATGCGTTATTTAGTTACCTAATATTCCTGCCATTGCTCTTTACTCATTTAATAACCGTTTAATCTGCCGTAAATCCTATCCGACCGAAATTAAATTAACTTAGACCCTCGAAAGCCGAGTTTCGCGTAGCGTAGAGAATGTAAGATTAAACCGAATCCCGTGAATAGTAGTAGAATAGCGGAACGAACGGGCGTCGCGACGATGGCCTTTTGAGTGGTATCCTCCCCCGTTGTGCCGAAGTGGTCGTCGGTACTTAACCCGAGTTCGCCCACTCGTAGTAAGTAAAATAAAGCCCGACGGAGAGGAGAATCAACGACGGCATCGACAATGTAATCGCATTGCGACCTCCGCGATCGCTTACAACTTGCCGTTAACCGGAGCAAGATGAAGCGGAAACGAGGCGGAGGTCGTTATATATAGAGTGAACGACTTGAACAAGGGGCGAGTCTCTTGCAGTTCTCTTCTCCGTCTTGTTTTGTATATATAGCGTAGAGGGAGAGAGATACATCTCTTCTTTGACTGAAACTTTCCACATAAAATACTTATACGACTTCTACGAGTTCGTCTTTAATTAAACGTTATCGTCCGCCATCGAGAGGATCGAATGTTTCAAGAAGACGGAAAAATAAAGAGCGAACATTTAATTTGCAGGAAGTTTAGGCCGTGAACGGAAATTAGTTGGCTTTTATTTGATTTCGTTATGCGCATTATGTACGAAATTTCATTACAAGTACGGATCTTCCAAATGTGTATAACATTGATTTAGCGATAGACCCATTGAAAAATTTGTCAAAATGAAAATTGTGGCGCCGAGTTATTTTACTATTTATAAGGCTAAACAATTAAATTTTGAATTTTAATATAAATATATTGATTTACTACGTTACCTGTTAAAACAGTTTTATTGTGCAAAAAATCTTTTTAGAAATAATTACATATATTCCTTAATTATTCTTAAATAAAACTGTTGTAGAAGTTATATGTAAAGTATAATACAAATTTTGTTATCCAGCTAAATTTACTTTGCTGAAATTTAATTATCCAAGCTATCCAAGGTATTCGCGCCTTTATGTCGCAATTAAATACTATAATACGACTAACCACCTACCGTATGTAGCTTCGAATACGCCGGCGTCGTGCAAAATGTGACATCTAATTTCGGTATCCGGTAAATGTAGAAAATTTAATTAATCGTGGCGACACGGAAATATTTCACAAACGTAAATAGATATAATAACTAATTGTAAATAATAAAATGAATAAAGCCAAATAATATAACAAGACAATAATGGCACTGGTTAAATATTTAAATTTTTATTCAATATTTACAAGGGGTAACGTGATCGAAATATGAACATAAAATTTGATATCTTACTACAATTATATTATACTAATTATAAGATAAGTGGCGATTGTAATCTTATTGTTAGTATTTAGCACGTTTTGAAGTATGTGATTAATTGCATGTTCTCCAGAACTAGGCTGCCTGGATATTACACCCCTATATAGGTATGTGAATGCATAGACAGAGAGAGAGAGAGAGAGAGAGAGAGAGAGAGAGAGAGAGGGAGAAGGAGAGGCAGAGGCTAAACATTGGGCTACGCACAGAGAGAGGGTCAATACGATGTAACGGCTACGTCGTTTGTTGCTTACACGCTTGTGCATAGCAGCCGGATGCAATTAACTCAGCCGTCTCTGCAATTGAATGCACGAATTACATGTTCCGCTACATTTGTCGCGCGACGAGACTGATACGCGAATCTACGAAGGAACGGAGCAGGCATTCGCCAGGAATTGATTTGCGACTATATTGGTAACGATATTACACGTCGTTTCTGCAACAGTTTTATTTACTCATGTCTGCCTTCTCTGTCTCTTTTTAAAATTTTATAGAAATTATTTTAATTATAAGCTCGCTCTTATATAATTTATTGATCGTATATTATAGTTGATCTATAATTTGTGTCAGATTCTAAGATAGAATTCTGTTTGTAATCTTGCGTGAGATGCATGTAATACGAAAAACGGAGCATGATTGCCGACTATTTCCAAGAAAGAATCTACTTTTTTGCAGTCATCTCAAGTCGACGAATACGTCGTGATGGGTTGATTAAGGTACTATATTAATTAAAACATATATAAATCTTAGCAAAACTAAAATTACGAGGTTTCAGAATTTATTAAAAATATATTATATAATAAAATAATTTTGGAAGGATTAAAACGTTTAACGAAGAAATGTAAAACTTAGGAAATAGACGATAATTGAAATTCTTCCTTATGCAGAGATGTAAAGGTTATAAAATATTATGGACATTTTTATAAGAGTTTTATAGAAAAAGATATCTCTTTTTTGAAATTACTTTTCAATTTAGATCTCGCGTGATCCGAATTTTCCTTGTACCGAAATGGAAATGCGAACGCCGAGGGATGTAGAAGTGTAAAAATAAATGAATTAGTATTGATCGACGTAGGTACTTATGCAACGCTTGAATTTAATTAACACTCGTCAAGATAAGAAACAGAGGAAAGGAGCGCTTGTATCTCGCTATCGGCCGAAAAGGGGCTCGAATCGCGGTAAACCGCGCCGCTTTTTCGCAAGCATGCTGCCGTTGTTCGCATTCGGCCGCGCACGCGTGATTCTATTTACATATACGCAACGCGAAATGGAGAACTCTCGGGGCTTTCTGCAAGATCGGTCTACCGTTATCTTGTAATCATATCTTCCTTTGACCACACGCGGCATCGATTGCCAACAGACCGACCGACGCGGCGGCCACGGGCCAACTCCAGCAGCTCCGTTCTCTCTCTTCTTCACATTTGTATGTTTTCTGTGTATGTGTGTGCGGCTGAATTTAATTCACTTAACTCGAACTATGCGCTACTCCTCATGCCACCTGCCTGCCCGGGGATAGAAACTCGCGCAATTTTCGGAGACCTAGTTACCTCGAGAGGGAAAATTAAATTGGCATCCAGATGTAAAACATCGATTTTAATAATTTGTTATTATCATAATAAACATTTCGGAAAAAATGTACAGGATTATTGAGCCGATACGAGCTCGTCAAGAATGATTTGCGATATTTAATTGCACATCGTATAATTCGTTCGTTGATAATTATTCTTCTAGCATGAAAACATTTCTATGAGCGTATTAAAAATTTAGATGATGAATATAATATTATAATATAACGCATATTATATTTATATATTATTCTTATATCATCATAAAAATATAATTATAGTAAATTACTATTAATACTTTATTATCCGATTCTTCACGAATTTTTATGCTACGTTAATTATCGTGAATTTAGGATCGTTCTATAAATTGTCCGAAACGGCTTTCAGTTTTAAAGGAGATAGAGAGAGAGAAAGAGAGAAACTACTATTCTCAGAACCGAGCAAACTTCATCTTGCGTTCCATGCCTTTTATCTCTTTCGAGAGATCTTTCTCTTTCTCTCTCTCTCTCCCCCTTCCTCCCTCTTTAGTATTTGCATAGGAAAGTTAAACGGTGAGTTCGATTGAGTTACGTTATCGTATCTCTCGTTGACCACTTCGACAGCATCGCGGAGGCGACCCGTACATGGAGGTGCCTTACCGCCGAGTGGATTTAATTCACTTAACCCGAGGTCCCGGTTTAATTGCGTAAGCTAGCTCTCTCCCGCGTTCGACCCATTAAAAGCTCGAACGCAAAAGAGGGCGGGAGGGCGGAAGGGTCGATTCATTCGGCAGAAGGGAAGGAGATCGAATCTATTGCTTCTCCGAAGGTGCCTCGGCCTGACCGCGTCCAAGAGAGGAGACAAGGGTAGGAGGGAGAAAGAGGAGCGTATACGTTATCGCGATGGAATAGAACACCGATCCTTTATATATTGCTAATGGAATCCCGCTGGTCGACCAATTCTATTAACGATAGGATTACCGTTCTCTCGCGGCAGCGCGGCGGCGGTCACTTGTGCCGCCATGTCCGTGCGAGCAGTTTTGCGTCGGCATTCATTGCGTCGCGACGCGGTTAACGTGAAAGGCGGTTAACGCCCGTGATATCTCAAGTCAAATATCATAGTTCCTTCGTATAAATTCTTTTAGATCGGCGATTTACGCTCAAATTCCTCAACTTCTTAACATTCTTGATTGTATCGTTCGATCCTATAGGATTCTTGAACGTCTAATCTTTGTTAGACTATCTCGGTACCTAAGATCTTTTGTCCTCTATATTATCAATTTTTAATGTGCTCTTTCTTTACCTTTATTTATAATATCCGTAAAGATCCTGGGATTTTTAAACTCAAAAAGAGACCGCAAGATTTATGAGTTTTTTTAACATCATGGATCTAAAAAAATTTATTTTATTAATTCGGATTGTAATTTAAATTCTATTACACTTGATCAAAAGTTTAGATATGCTTCCTAAGTTGATCTTTCTATATTTTGAGACAAGATTTTTGGATTTTCGGATTTTTCAGAGTCTTTAAACACGTAAAACGTTGCACATTGCGTTTCGGTAACCACGCCCAATTTTCACGAGCTCGTTAATTCGGGAGAGCTGCTCATTGCAGTTGCCCGACGTGATGAAAGGCTGATACTCGCGCGTGGTTGACCATTTTTTTACTTTTTGCCTGTCGCCTCTGTGGCTAGTCGTGCACGTGCGCCTGTGGGCCCCGAAACACGTGTGTCGCGCGTTATTTTGTCGTGCGAGCGCGATGAACGAAGTTTCGAATAAGCCGCGGCGGCGAACAGAATCGCTGCGCGTTGCGCGAGTCTCTTTCCCAGAGATAGGGTCGGATATTACAGATATTGGTCGGAACGTGGAAACACGTACTACAATAAAACATATACCCGGAAACCTCTAATTTGAAATAGCGTGTGTCAGCTTTGTCACGGCAATATTTTTTTCGCGCCCTCTACGGGTAGAAGCTGACGTTTACCTATCGGTTTATATTGTTTCTAATTTTATATCGCATGCGTCTTTATATTTGTTTCTTTATATTACTTTTATCAATTATATTATTTATCACGCAATCGTTATATTGTTTCTTCATTAAGTTTATCAGAATACGCGAAGGAGACTAGGTGATGTTTAACAGTAACACATATTTATTTATATACCACGTATACAGATACAGAGAACGACTGTTAAGTATTTTGGATCTTCCAGTTTACGTTTAACTTTAGTTTGGTTTTAGTTTGGAATCCAACTCTTAGATCCTGATTGGAATCCAAATGCGCTTCGAATGAATCACGATCCCGTGGGAATTGGCCTTAAGTGCGAGCCGAAAACGCTATTAGACACGTTTCCGTCTTTCGGTTCGCGTTGCTCCGCACCCGGGTCACGTCGTATTCGCAAACGTAAAACGCTACGTACACAAACTCTGTGTCTGGATTTAGGTGTGCGAGAGATACGCGAGAGTATCATTCGGCGGCGAGAGGAACGTATCTTAAATATTAAACGGTTCATCGACCGTACGTGACTAAACATGAGGCAGAAAAGAAAAGAGAAAGAGACCCTAAGCTAGTTTGGACGATGCCTCAAAGTGCAAAAAAATTATTCTTTCACCGGGTCGCAAACTTATCACCTCTTGCCATTCCCCCATCTTTCCGCGTTTAAACAAACCCTCCAGAAAGAAACCCGCTTTTACGAGGTTACTGATTTATACATTTATGGAATTTCTGAGTGACTTTCCGCAATACAAACCATTTCATCAACATTCTACAATGATGGAAGAACGCGTGGAAATATAATAAGCGAGCAAGAGAGAGATTTTTTTATAATGTTATATATCAATTTAATATTAGTTCTGTATTCTAAAATATATTATCTTGAAAGGCAAGAATATTAAGATATAAAATGACTTACGAATTTGTAAGTAGGGTAGGGAACATAAACCCAGCATATGTTGAGCTATTAAAGTCCCTACTCCATCCCTCAATTCATCTACCTGTTCATCTTCCTGTCGAACATCGCGAAAGAGCGTCGTTAAACTCGTCAACTTTGACGACTCGATCTAATCTAAATTGCGGAGCAACCCCTCTTCCGACGAAACCCATTATGTTACTTGACGTCTTATCGTCGAGAAGGCTAGCGAGTGGCGGCAATCCGCCTTTATCGCGTGCGAACGCGTACCAGAGAGAGCGTTTTATCGATAATATTCTGGTTTACTTGTTTGCATTCAGACGGGAAGCTTGTAAAATGGCCGGCGCGGCGATATACGCCGCGGAAAAGTGTTCCGTACAATATCGCCCGCGAGAGCTTAGAGAACAAAATGTGAAAATTCACATTTTGCGAGGAAAATTCCAACGTGCCGCGAATACTCGAGCGGGAGCCGGCTGCATTATGTAGACGTAAATAATTTTGCGATTTGTAACAATTCTGGATCGCTTCCGATTCACTGCGCATTCTCGGTCTCCATTTTTAGTGACTGGCAGTATATTAAAGAGATAAATAGTTGCAGGTACAGAAATCGGTGAATTTTCTTAGATCTTACCGAATAACATCTAAAGAACATTGAAATGGGGACGCGAAGTTAAGAAATCGCAAAGAGTAATTTCGTGAAATGTTATTATATGGATTATTCCGAGTAACTTTTCTATTCGTGATACTTTTGCGCAAGGATTTAAAACGAAAGAATTCTTAGCCATCTTCATTTCCCATTCACGTTGTCGATCAGGGATAAGTACCGGGACATCGGCGCGAACTATGGATTCATTTGCATATTCTTAGCTCCTCAGACAATCGAATCCAATTATGACGCTTCGATGACCACGGCTGTAGGATTGCTGCTGGCAAACGCGTCTGAATCTGGTTTTCAGAACAATCGTGCCAGCAGAAAGAATATTACTTCGCGTTCGGAAATCCGTTTCAATTACGTTCAATGGCTGTCATAGATGTATCAGTTCTATATTACGACCAATAATAATAAGCACGTATGAATATTAACAAAAGATTAAACTAAAGAACTAAAGAATTTATTGATAGATATGATATTGATATACCTATGATGGAGCTTATCAGTTTTAAATTCCCATAATACAATTTTATTTTGAATGTTTTCTACTATTTAAATTTGATAGTTTTATATAAAGGTATATATTTTTTTATGGCTGCGGTCCACTTAACACTACAAATGCTTCGAAAGCATTCTTCTTCTCCTTTCTTTCAATAAAAAAAGAAGAAGACAAAGAACGTTTTGAGCATTTGTAGCATTAAATGGACCACAACCTATATCTATGTCAAACTTTACCAAACGTCTTAAAATTATTTTATGCACTTTTAATGAAACTATATCAAATCTAAATTATTATTGTTACTCTGTCTTTTGCTATACGACAAACTTATTCTACTTTTTCCTTATATATATATCTGTTATTTCACCTATTTTTTCATTTATTATTTTATTTCTTTTTCTATTTATATGTATATAAAGTTTTGCTAAAATAACTGTTGACGTAATGCGTAACACGCTCCAATAATCAATCTCGCGATGAGGGGTGACCGTTCGAACAATACGCGTAACGGAATGTCGAATTGGGGAAAACGTTCTTTATGTAGGGCAATTTTATCGATCATTAGCGGTCGTCTGATCCATATCGACACGTTCGTTATTAATGTATCGCTACTCCACGAGCGGATAAATCATTGACCGAAAACTACAGTGCAACGTGACCGGTTGACGGATTGATTCTGAAATGGATACCGAAAATTAACTTCTCACGTTTCAATGTCTCTACGCAGCTCCATCATCCTTTCCGCTGCACATTGATCTTAAAAAGGAAGTGTCAGTCTCGGGCTCTCTATTAATAAACTCCGTTCGCTTTATATATATATATATATACAGTAATTTACAGTAAATCAACATGTTCTCTCATGTACGCAGGTTTTTGCCTTTACACGAAGATACATATTGATGCATGAGCTGCCAGTTTGAATGGAGAAATATTCACTCGCGAGACCCGCGCATCCTCTGCTAAATCAGTTAAAACAGTTTTTCACTTGCCCGACACGCATTTGCATTTTGATTGCCGCAACTCGAAGGCTGCAAGTTACGCTGATTAAGGATATTCGTGGCTTGATCTAAAGTATCTTTTTGATATATGGCGGTTGATTAATAGGCATAATTAAAATAAAGCGCACGTGTACGCGGCCGCTAGTCTATTTTCTTCGTTAAAGCGCGATCCGTACAGATAAATAAGTATCGCGTAACGGTGTGCGGATATCCTTTTGCATCGCGACATAAGAATCCGCCGTAAAAGTGACGAGTTACGCGATACGCTCTGAACTCGAGTAACCGATCCAATGAATTAAGATTCATACAAGCCCATCCGCTGATTGGGTGTTAACGCAGAAGCTGCAGCCTGACAAGATAATATGCGAGCCGATGGCGAACGCTCTCGTGATCGCGATCGGGATCTTCTTTGCCTGAATAACGACAGTCGCGAGTGCACACGATAAGAGCAGTAGCAGCGAATATCCTGGTAAGATACATAATCAATTAGTTCAACTTTTTCGTTAAATAAGATCTATAATATACATTCATGCATGCACACACATTTCTTAGAGATACTAAATTAATAATTCTAAGATTATTGAAGGATGTATTAAGAGTATGCATGATTTTTAGTCTTTTTGCAATATTTGGGCTTTATTTTTAAAAATATGAATTACAATTTAGTCATTGAAATAATTGCCGTTATTTTTGCAGTGACTTTCTTCAATCTTTCGGGAAGCTGGCGGATTCCGTCGCGATATTGCAAAAAGGCTAAAAATCATGCATACTCCTAATATGATATGATCATTATTCTAATTTTACAAATTTTGCAAGATTTATTATTTAGATTTCACAAATCAATACTTCAGTTTTAGACGCACCTATTTCATGGTCTTAAGTTGTAAGAGTAAATTACACTTTTTATGTAACTACAACTACAGCATTCGAATATATTTGCACTACTTCGTGTCGATCGTAAAAATAAGTATAGATTCAGTGGATGTACGTATCTTTTGCAGTGGCGTGTTAAACTTTATGGCATCTTTAATGGCGTTGCACGCGAATGCGTACACACGGCCCTGATATCTTCTTCCGTTATTCGCGATCTTCTCGCAAAACTTCTACGAGAAGCGCGCGCACGTAATGGCCGGGAAGTAACGACAACCGCGTCGTCGTTTATGTCGCAACGAACAGTCCTGTGTAGTATAAGCCGTAAGGAATGAAGTGTGCTCGCTCGCTACTTTTCGAAAGAAAAAAAAATCGCCCATCTTAAACGCCGTAAATGTGTTTATTTACGCATACGGCGTTTCCATTTACGATTGGCGCGTGAGGTTGTTTTCGAGTACCGCGCCATTGTGCGCTTTACGAAGAGACATCGAGACTTTGCTCGGAAATCATTTTCGTTCCGAAGGGTTTCAGCACGAAGTTTCCCAAGTGCAATAAAACCGATAATAAATCTCCTAAGAAAGATATTCGCTGTAAGCGTAGAGATAATGTTAATATCAAAAAATGTACGAAGCGAATTACACGAACAATTTAGATTTTTATCTAAATTGCAATTTATCTCAATCTCTCAGCTTTCTTAATATTATTCATGTCGTTTTATTAAAAATTGTATGAAAGTTGTAATTATAAGAGAAAGTTTCTCTTATAATTACAACTGTTGTAATTATAAGAGAAAACGTAATTGCTAGTGTAAAATTTAATGGGTGTAAATTGAAAATAATGATGCGTTAATTACTTGCAACATTAATGTATTTACTTAAATGTCCTACTACTACTTTATAAAGTGTTTAAATGTATAAGCGAATGCGTGTATATAATTAATCGAGAACATAATGCAACGGCTATTTGATATCGACCATGTATTTCGATATCATGCTAACACGTCTACGACATAGCGCAACGAGTCGAGAACGCCGCATAATATCGCACTCGCGGTAATTTGGCGAGCATGAGCTTAATTAACGGGTAAATTACTTCGGAATAACGCTGAAGCCGTGTAACGTTACAACCGCCCGCGATTTTGTAAATAGCGACCTGCGACAACGTGAACGTCGATGTGAAATCAAATCCAGTTTCAATGTCGACGCGACGTTACCAAAAGAGCAAACGTGTATTGACTATATAAATCAAATGGAAAATTACGAATACTTGTAATGGGTCGGTAATGCGATTTCATAAAGGCGGCAAGCGAAGTGCGTAAGTATATAGACACGAGAGCCACCGGAGTTACGAGCCGGATGATTTATGACTAATAAAGCTACCTCGCGCCTCCACAAAAACAGCCGCAATATAAACCTGAGTTTACTTTATTATAGCCTTATTTTACAGATCAACGTCGTTAACGTCATATTTGCCCTCATTCCAAGCCCCGCCCCTAATTATAAAAGACTAGATCTGGTATCGAGTTGACGGAAATAAATAGGATAACATTAACATTAACGTTCGATATAAAAGTAGGATATTGCATATACCTAATACTGCACTAAGGTGTCACTTTCTGGGGATATTAATTTGATGTACTTTTGTAACATGCTTTTTATTCGTTGAGTACAATATCTTTTTTGTTTCAAAGATACAGCATTGTTTCGGTTCTACGAAAACATGCACATTTCGAGGACGTGTTATTGTTCTATCTTATTGTTAGAAGTACTTACGGGAGAGAGAGAGAGAGAGAGAAAGGGAGAGACGAGCGAGTTGCGTGTATGCGGACGTGTGCGTGTTTTGTGTGAAGAGAGAAACGGGTCGCCACACAACACACGGCATGCGCGCGGAGAGCATGTGGCAAAGTGCGGTAGACACTTTGGTAATGGCGCTGGGGCGGCGTGACGAGATTGGCGATGCTATCAGGTGTATCTCCGCTGATGAAGGTTGTAACCTCGCGCGGACCCCATTTATTAAAGCCGCGTCTCTGCCACGGCAGATACAAGGTTACCGCTGGCTGCCAGCATCACCGGTTACGACGCAGAGCCGAGAGCAGCCACCCTGCAGCCCGCGCAACAGGGATGGATCGCCAGAGATGTTGCCTTTCTCTTCTAATACGATTTTACGCTACTTTTTCATTTTACATTTTGCCCAAGCTAATTTACCAGCTCACACCGACTCACACTCACGCAGCTCGGTCTATACCTTAAAGATTGAGGCTTACGCATGGCAGAGATTGTATAATTAAGACTGATTAGAGGTCACCGGTTATCGGACGTAATCACAGAAATTGCATACGAAAATTGCGTTCAGTTTAACAGCCGAGAGTTAAAAATTTTATATATTAATTAATTACTAATTTTCATTTTACCTATCGCACCCTATAATGAAGCTTAACCTTAGGAATAGTTCAAATTTGCGTAATTGTACATTCGGGAGAACCCGAATAAAGTCTTTTGCAATAAGGCGATATAAATTCTTCCAATATCATCTCATGATAATAATGACTTAAAATTTTATTGGATTTATTACAATTATGTAATTGTAGGAAAAATACGTTAAAAAATTAAATTTTGCAGGAAAATTTTCTTTATTTGATTATTTATATAGAAATGAAATACTATATATGTCCTATATACGTATTGCTTATAAATATTCTTTATCATATCGACTATCAACGATATATCACAAATAAACCGAAAGTTGTTCCGTCTCTGATTCGAGTGCTCTCTCTAATTGTCTCCATTAATCCTATAGATTAATCTCAGAATCCTTAGCAGCGTTCAGGGCACGCGAGGGCCTACTCCGGCCCTACGTCTTACGGGCAGGCGTCTCTCGCGCAGATTGCAATCAGTCATATTAGCCGGACACACCTCGGATATGTGCGCGGCCATCTGGCACGTAGAAGCTCGGGGTTGTACGCGTCGGGAGTAACGGGCCACCTGACGTAATCATCGGTGCCGGCGGCTCGGCATCACCACCGCCGCCGCCACCACCAACCATCATCCGCTACACCGGCATCGTCGTCGCCGCCAAGTGCAACACGTTTCTTCGTCGCTGACTGGCTGCCCCCGGAGACCCGGGCTTCCGCCGCCGACTGGCTTATCGGCCTCACGGCCCCCCGAGATATACGATATCGCGGAAAATCATTTTCGAGAGACAGCGCCCGGCGAGAGATGTATCGCCCGTGACCCGGATCGCCTCTGAATGTATCGCCACGCCTTCCTCCAGACGTGTCGGTATTCCGAAGTCTATTCCCCTTTTTCCACCACGTCCCCTTTTCGCTCTCCCCCGTCTCCCCTTCGCAGTTCGCGCGCTCTTGCGCCTAGCGACAAATATATGAAAGTGGAGGGATATAGAGGAGATGAGGGTCGGCTATCGATCACGGACTCGATGCGGAATGATTTATTTTATAATCAAATGTAGAACGAGGCGAGAATTATTTGAAAAATTCAAGACGGACGCATACCCCGCAGTTGTCGATGCGCGGAAGAGTCTTGACGTTCAGTTCGAGAATTATGACGAGGATGGACGATCGCCGTCACGAAATCTGTATATGTTACCGCGGGGGCTTCTAATGCATAGCTCAGTGGCATTGCCTTCATTAATCACTTTCAATTAAGAGCGCGATAAAGCCGCGGCGTGTCGGACATTCGGTCAAGTTAGCGGTGCCGTCTTCTCGCGAGATAAAATGATCGCGAGAGCTACCTGCAGCTCGCGCGCGCTGCCACGGTTCGCCGCTCGATGGACGCTGCAGGTACGCGCCCTCGCAGCGCTCCGCTCCGCTCTCTCTCTCTCTCTCTCTCTCTCTCTCTCTCTCTCTCTCTCTCTCTCTCTCATAGCTGTCTCGGTACCCTGAGAACCCTGAAGAGGCATCCTCCGTACAGCATCCTACGACGGCGATACGATATCGCAGAAAATCGTTTTCGAGACCGAACGCGAGATAAATCATGACCCGGCCATTGCCGCCACGAGGCGGCCACGCCTTTCCTAGACGTGCCGGCATCCATTCGCCGGTATCGTAGGATAGGCAGCAGCATCCCGTTCTCCCGGTGGAGAACAGCTCTCGCGAAAGGTTCATAAGGTCGCCGCTGGGTGATACATGCGCCCGGGGAGATGCGCTTCTTCTTTCCGCACGGGAGAAAAGCTCTTTGCGCGCACCTGCGATTATATACTTAGCCGGGCGGTTTATAATGCTCGGGCCGCGTATCTACGCCAGGAAATTATCGCGAGAATTTCATCGGGGCGAGGCGGGCGCGATTAGGATCGACTCTGCTCCGCTCCGCTCCGCGCTGCAGGTGTAACGAATCGAAAATTGCATCGCGCCAGCTCCAAATTGCACGCCGTCCTTTTTTTCGACAGTTGTATATTATTAGCGTTACGATTTAATTAGCCTCTCTTATCGCGCTACTGCGATCTGTACACTTCTGCACCGCCGATTTTTATTGCATCTGACGCATTTACCTGTTATGTGAAAGTGTACAAGGAATCGCAGAACTACTGAAATAGGGAGAGAGAAAGAGAGAGAAGCAGGCGCTGGAGATACTATAGATAACGTGATGTCGAATGAAATTCTCGTTAGGGAAAAATCCACTTCGAATTAGACGGACAACGGCAACGCTGTCGTAAACGAGAAGCGACAGTTTCAGGTCATCTCCTATACCTTTTCCTCTTTCAACGTTGGGAATTCTGGTGCGTTCTCTCTGTATATGCATTTAGATTTTATAGAACGCGATAGGTATCTATTCCCCTTTCCTCCCCTACCTATGTTGAGATAACTTCGCGTTGCGAGCCACGTTGGATGACACTTGAAATGAGAAATCTTGCAACGACCCTTTCGAGGTCATCCATGTCGGGAAAGACGGTGTCCTCGTGGATACCGCTCAGCGAGCGACGCAAAAAGCGACCGCTCGGCGGCGGACTCGGCGATCTCGTTAAAATTCGCATTACTCGCGGATCAAAACGCGAAACTTCCAGTTTAATATCATTTCCTTCCGTTGGGTAATGTCGTTCAGCGTGCCGCAATTAAAAACGAAGACATTAAAAAGGGCATAACAAAAAAGTAGATAATTTCGCCAAAAGCGAATATATCTCGATGTGAGATGCAACATACTTTCATCGTAGTTTTTAAATTGCTTTTTTCTTACAAAAAAACTCGAAGAGGATTAAATGCAGCGTTTAATCCTGAAACAGAATTTTGTAGTAACTTATTATACTCCGAAACAAGAAAAAAATTCTCTACGGGCAACGATACAATTTTGCATTAATGTTATTAAAGTCGCGTAGGGGGCATATCGTGCGTATATATAAATGGTAATACTGCTACTCCCATCGGGATTAATTTAAAGCCCTCTGAAAATACCCCGATAATTGGTCGCGCTTTTGCCTCAGTTTAATTCTTTGACGACTCCGTCACGTCGAATTCGTTCCTTTCTCCGTAATGAAGAACGTCGGCTTATTCGCTTAACTCGATTATCATATAATAGGCTTACGTCCGCCAATGAAAACAGCGTTTAATAAAGTCCGCGAAATGTAATCCAGCATCTTTTTTGATCGTATGGCGAGCATCTCGATTAAGTATTCTCGCGAATTAGCATTATCCGTGGAATTATGTGCTAATGTACGAGTCGAAGAGAATAACTGGTGAATTTGCCTAATATATTATTATAAGGAGTATCCTGCAAATAAAATATTTTGTCTAAATGAAAGATAAAAATGGAATTAATAACAGTAATGATAGTTTTGTTTATTTAATTATCTTACAATTATTTAAGAAAGATTGAAAATCTTTTCAACATATAAATATATATGAATAAACTAGAATTAGACACACATTGCACAATTAAACATTTCCATACTTTTATCGTAATTACTATCTGTTATCTATTTTTTAATAACTTGTAATTTATTAAGGCAATATAACACATTATATAAAAAATATTGCGCGCAAAAAATGCAGAGGAAATTTTTGATAATCTTTTAACGGCGGAGCAAGAGACTTCGTGATTTCGGGAACACCTGGTGCAGGCGCGAAGCCGCGGAGATGAATTATGCAACGGCCAATTAATAAAATTCCAATCACACTCGTCGGTCACGCGCGCCGTCGTCGCCTCGTAAAAACGATTCCACCGATCGAACGCCTCGAAGCATCCGGAATGAGCCCCGAGCGGGCTTTAATTCGCTTCGAATCAGCCGCGGAAAATTTTACAGGCATATTGAAGATAGATCGGAGAAAAAATTGGTCGTTTACTAGCAATAATGTGGTAATCTCGTTACTGGATGTTATTTTTTATAGATAGCATAAAACTGTGTTGCACTAAATTAACTGAAACACATATATGCATGAAGCGAGCATTGTTTTAAATAAATTTTTGCTACATTTATTCTTCTCTTAAAAACTTTTCAAAGACACCATGCTCTAAACGGAATGGCAATAAATGTCCGTACGTACCTTTACACGCGTATCCCGCGATGGATTCAGCACGATATCGGCGCCGTTCAAGTTTACGCGGCATTCAAGTTTACGTTTTACGTTGTGCTCGCGAGAGCGCAATCGAATCGCGTATAAGGGAAAAGAGAGAGAAAGAGAGAGTTGCGAATTTATCGAGTGCTAGAAAATTTACCTTCGACCGCGCCTGAAATTAGATCGAATTTCAGATTCGCAACGACGGACACGAGGCCGCGCGGAATCCGATCCCGGTATGTGTTAATTAACGTTTCTCCCGCGCGTTGTTCGCTTCGTTATAGATTTCGCGTGGTGATTTCAATCGTTATTAATTAGCACTCTTTCCTGCTTCGGTGATCTTTAACCCTGCCGCGAGATATAAAAGTGATTCACTGCGCATTTGCTAAAAACATGTAAAAAAATATTTTATTTATTCGAAAGTAATAGAGTTATTTAAGTAAATCATATATTATTATTATTTCATACGTTATTTTTATGTACTTCTTTCGTATTGCTTCCATGATTAATTTTTATTAATCGTGATTTTTTTCACGATTAATACAGAGACTTTCGAAACATTTTTATACATATAAAAACTACATGTATCTTATATCAATGCAGCGTTATTCTTCGAACACATTTTCGTCTCTCATACAAGCATATAATAACCGATTGTCATAAATATTTAAGAGAACATTTCGACCATCACTCAACTGATATCTAATCCAATCCTCATTCGTATGTTCCAGGTAAGAAACAGGGCGTAATGGAAGTCACACTGCGCTGCGGTAACGTGCTGATCCCTCGCTGGGTACGTGCCACGCTTGCCTAACAGAGTACATTTTCGTTGCCTCACACTTTTCGTCATATCCCACGATCTCGAGACAAGTCTTCTTCTTCGACGAAAGAAAGAGATACTTTTGCGAGTGCGATGTAATAATATTCGAATGTCCCGCGGCCTGTGACACAAATTAGTGAAACTTTTCACAAGAGATTGGCATTTCCGACAGCTAGTTAGTAAATTCGAAATTATGACAGATAAATCAATCACAACGCGATGTAGACAAGTCTTTTGTTACGCTCGTGCGCAGACACTCGAGCAAATCGCGAAATCATTTCCGGGAGAAGAAAGATCAAAGCTTTAATCATCCACCTTGGATTTCCGAGCGTGTTCACTGTCGGGTTAAGGTCGCCACGCCAGGAAAAGAGAAACTGGAAGAAAGAGAAAGAGAGAGAGAATCGTCGGTATTCGAGTCGGGCGAAAAAACCGACCTCTCTCTCTCTCTCTCTCTCTCTCTCCTCGCAGCGGGGTCCCGGATGGGGCCCGGTCGGGTTGGGCCCCTATTGTCGGCGGTCCGCGGGGCCGCCCGCTCGCCTCGTGTCGGTAACAAATGACGCTACGTGTTCCACGCTGGATGTCACTCGGTATCAGCCGGGCAGATCGTCTTTAACTCGAGCGGGCACGGGCACTCTTGCGAGACGAGATTCCGCGGAGTGTTCTCGTTACGATTCCCGCGAAGAATCCCGTAGTCGTCGTGCAGTTGTGCTTTGGCGGGGTGCGCTCTTGATATGATCGTGCTGGATGAATCACGCGAAATGAAGTGCCGCGAATAAACGAGAGTTTTCATTTGAACAGTCTGCCGCGAGATTTGTTCAATATCGCCACGGAAAAAAAGGATTTGCTACTATAGGGACAGCTAACATTTTTTGCAGTAAGAGCTAAAAGTTTTGCTACTATAGCTAAATTATTTAGCTACTATTGCTAAATTATATATCTCGCGCTGCAACACAATGTTAGTTGTCCCTATAGTAGCTGCTCCTTTTTTTCAATGGCGGCGCTCTTATTCGCGCGATTTATACACAATCGAAAGAAATGGAGTCTTATACGGCATAAGCATGTTCGTAGAAAATTGTCGTTCCTTTCTTTCCTTTAACGAGAGTCAATTTTTTCTTCCCGCGATATTTAGCGCGTATCGCACTCGACGTTTGCAACGCGATCCTACTTAAATCGCACATACTTGTACGCCGGCTGGTCCGCGGATACAGTTTATCGACGGGTATTTTCTTTTATAACTCGAACCGTAAAGACTTTACGAGACGCCGCGCCGTTTTGTGCGTGTACGTAAAACCGTTTCAGCCGGTCCATCCTATTCTTTTAGGTTTGTCTCATTCCGTCGGCCCAACGATCCCTATTAATCCCTCCCGGGGCTCCATTTGTGCCTTCGGAACCCTCATTCGGCCGATATATTTGTTGCGTAGGTCTTTAGACTGATTAAACGTTCAACTTACACACTGCTGTGATTATCCCTAATTTGTAGCTCCTCTCTTTCTCGTCCCAACCGTCCCAACCTTCCGCTTTATCCCTGGAAAATTGCGTATAATTATCCCATTAAATTTCAGTAACACCTATAAATCATTTTTCATAATTTATAAGATATTTGGAAATATTTTATAAGATACGTGGAAATGTATGTGGGAATTTTGCTTTATAGATGTTAAACACTAGCTGTAAGATCTCCATGATAATATCTGTTCTTGATGTAATTCCTTCATAGAATATAATTTGAATTCAATTTCATTTAATATCGACTCTACAAATTGATATAATGCACACCGTTTAAGATATATCATTGTGACATTAGAGAATATAGTTCCCCAGCCGAGTTTCACGCTAGGCGAGGGTTTAAAATACCACCTGCTACTTAAAGCGTGCAAAATGTTGGGGGTCCGGAGAAAAAGGGGGAGAAGGAAGGAGCACTACCGCCGGTTAAAGGAAACGGCGCGGCGTCCCGCGCGGAATTTTGCCCGCGTGCAACAAGGCAGCAACATTTTAACACGCTCAAGCGACAAATAACCGCTATTAAGCGCAACAGCTGTACCGCGATCGCGATGCAAGTATGTGCCGCTTGCGGCTTCGGCCGTACCCTCTCGTCGTCTAAAGAATAAGGGTCCGCCGTTCGAGAAAGGGTCCCCTCTTCAGTCTTCTACTTGTGTGGTCGGATCGGCGACGACGCGACGCCTCCGTAGTGTCTAGAAACCACAGCGGTAGTTACCGGTACCGGTGCGAAGGATCGATCGACGGAGACCGGACATTAAGGATATACGCCTTGCCAATCCGTTCAATTCGGTTTAGTTGTTTAGTTGAACACCAAGAGTGGAGAACGTCATATTTTTTCTAAAAACTGAAATGTTTCTGCCATCTGTTAACTTACAATCTCTTGGAACGTTTTAGAAGAAAATCTTTTGTTTATTAAAGAAGGAGAAAGAAAAATGTTGAAGACATTATGTTCAATATACTATACCCAATAGAGTATAGTACTCTCTGAAGTACAATCAGTGTATTGTCACTGAAAACAGTGATAAGTAGGTATAGCACTGAATTGATTCAGTTCTATACTTCTCATTGTTTTCAGTGGAAATACTGATTGTACTTTAGACAGTTGAGAGAGTACAGTTTTGAATTTTAATAGTTAAATAAAATAAGGAGATAAATTGTATAATAATATTCGAGAGTAAATTCGGCCTGTTTTTCAAGAAAAAATGACTGATTTTTCAAGAAGCAAAGAAAATATCTATCTTATTATTTTTTTATATTTTGTTGACAAAGCTTCCTGCGCTGCAGTTTTCATTTTCAATTCAGAATTGCGATTCGAATGATCAATCGAAAAAGTCGTAACGCCGCGGAACTGCAAATCGCGGGACACGATCTTAATTAAATGATCGGCCGCGAAGGGAGCTCGGAAACTTTTATTTCCCTCTATCTAAAATGATGGGAATCGTTTCGGTGCAGATCACAGTAATCCACGTGATATGCTACACCATGTAAAAGAAAAAATGGTAGTTTTGAGATCGCAACGAACCCGAACATTATTGCCCTTTACGTTGTCCGTATATACGAGTCCGATTTATAGTTTTGATATAACTGGGATTTTGTTGACGAATTTTTCTTAGCCATTTGGCTGAAATGAATCTATAGATATGCCTTGATCGATTATTCAGAGGTTATAGAAGGAATATTATCGATTGCGTACTTAAAAAATGCCTCGATCGTGTCGTCCTCATATCATTTTTATATATTTATTAATATTACTACAAATAAAATGAGATTTGGTAGCTACAAGTGTGTCGCAAGAATTGTTCGCGAATTCTTCAACTAATTTGGGCTCAGTTTTCATTAACAGAAACTTTAGTGGACATCGCCTTCCTCTCTAATTCCTTAACTCCTCGTTATTAAATATCTCCGTAACTAAAACTTGAATTGAAATTTTGTGGAAACAAAGTTTATATTATACTTAAAGCTAATTTAATATGTAGCTGTCAGGCGACTTTAAAACAGTAATTCTATCTTCGACGGATGGATGTTAAGTACCTATCATATATTTTTATTATCATAAAAATTTGTTTAATAATAGGAACATTTCTCGTTATTTTTGTATTATTTGTCAGATAACATTTCCCGTGATGAAGCGTTAAAAAAAGGTTTTAATTCAACTGAGTCTTCCGTATCGTTACAATAATCCACATCTTCGCTTTTGATTTTTAAATATATGCGTGCGCATATGATTTTTTATTATATAGAATTATTTTTAGAATTTTTGACATTTAAGAGTTCGTTTAGGAATAGGAAAAGGTAGAATGTTACCTCGATATTACATCACTCATCTGGCATTTCCATCATCCGTCTCGTCCAGGTGAGAGTTTCGCGATTTCTCTTCCTAGTCGCAGGCCGGAGAGGCAATTAAAGCCGCGCGCTCGCGGGTACTTCAGCGTACACAATAATTATTACTCGAAGCGACGAGTTGTGTCGCGGTCGAGCTCGCGCGCTCTAGATTGATACCACGGACGTGGCAGGACAAATAGCTACAATCCCCCGTGTGTCCCATGAAAAGCGTAATACGCGTATACGTCCGGTCCGGGCGACTGCTCTACGAGATGCGTATTACACATAGGTACCTAGGTGTATACGCGCGCGACAGTCTCGGCACGCATGCACCCCGACGTTCCCGACGACTTCTGGGTGGTAGACGTAATTACCATAAGTCGTGAAATATGACTTCATGATGACGCGCCTGTGCACGACAAATGGAACGGTCGGCCGACATTGGCGGCCCTTCGTTTTGTTGCCGGCCGGTTGGCCTTCCGCTCCACCTTCGTTGCTCTCGGCCTCCGCCGGAGATTACCTCCGGCTCGTTGGACAAGGAAATATAGAGGATATTCCGGAACCATCGGCGTCACTATAGAATCTACAGATACTGTCGACTATAGACTAGGAGACATTACGCTCTCACATTCCGCACGGAAGAAAAGGATTACACCTAGCTAAATAGGGACCCCTAAAATTTTTTGCAGCGAGAGCTATAATTTAGCAATAGTAGCAAAACTTTTAGCTATCGCTGCAAAAAAATGTGGTGTCTCTATTTTTGCTATAGTAGCTAATTTCTTGCTATAGAAGCTAATCCTTTTTTCCGTGCGTATTTGGGTAAATAATGGCCCTTTGGACGATCTTGCTGATCGTCTCGCGATAATCCGTAACGAAATTGCGACCATGCGATAATCGCCGTAATCAAAATACGAAGTATTTACTTTGACTACCGTATACGATTTTCCCGCCCGCCACTGTTACCGTAACCCGCGCGCACGATAAGTCCCCTAATCTCCTCCCTGTGGTCAAAATTTATGCGCCGGGGTGCGTTGCTCGTAGACTAGCTTTCCATCGCCGATAATAACCAGTTTATATATAATACTCGCATGGCAGTTTACGTGAATATAACCCTCTACGAGCTGCTGGGACGGACAAGTAGAGGCGAGGCGGTAGTAGAGAAACTCGCTCGATCGCTCATCTTTTTATTCCTTCGACATGAGCGAGCAGATATCACTCTCTTCGACGGAGAGGACGTTTCAGATTCTTGTCCCGTGCACGCCGTAATCGAGTCAACAATCAGCCGCCGCCCCGCTCCATACCCCGTCGGCTACGCGTGCTACGACTGCTACGATAGATATCTCGATAATATCTTCATTGTGATAAATGTCTCTCCCCACGACGCGATTCGTTCGGTTCGCTCGCAAATTAATGATACGCGCGAGCGTAACAAAACGAAGACCATGACGCGACAATCGCTATACGGCGATCGAGTATCTTAAATTATAGCTTCATAGAGAGGGACGTTTGGCTATCAGTTGCTAGATTTTACTACCGAATCACTACAGAAAGAAAGGATATCTAGGACAATATGTCAGACTTATCGGGCAAAATTAGTGTAAAATCGGCAATTGGCGCTCAGTCAAGCATTATTCACACGAGACTCTGTCATCAATCAAGAAGCGCACGGGTGACTTCCCAGTTTGGTTAATAACTCCTTGCAATTTCCCGTCGATAATTTTTCAGAACTCAGGCGGAATATAGATAGACTTCCTCCCCTTTTCTTTTGGAAACTCAGACAAGCTCATCCATTGTGATTGAAATGAACTCAACGAGATCCTCGCGTGAGGGTGGCGCGGAAGCATCGGCGAAACGAACATCGGTTCCGATACTTCCCCCGTGAAAGCGTAATCGAGAAAAAAAAGCGAACGTTGGAGGGAGAAACAATTAGTATGCCCGTCGCGTCGTCGCCGGGACATCCCACACACATACCCGCGCGCGGGTGCACGCACAAATTTAAATATAATACCACGGACAATGACAGCGCGTAGGACGACGAAAACGTAGGTCTCGGATGGATTCTATGAGGATTCGATATTACTCGCTGGTAGCAACCGATTAATATTCAGTCTTTGCAATATGAAGAAGGAGGAGCTGGAGGATGAGGGAGGATTTTTATTAAAATGTAACAATGCGGAAAAGTAATATTCGGTATACGCCAACGAATCGTCTCGTCGAACCTGTCGATTTCGTCGACCACCTCGGAAAGTCTTCTCTTCGCGCGGAATGCATCGACGCTGCAACAATGTCGCTTGACAACGGATGCAGCATGCGGTCTCGACTCTCGAGATACGTTAACGACGTCGCGCCCGTTCGAGTAAAATGTATCGGGTGTCAGCCGGTCTGCATTCGGAGTAATGAGCGCCTCGAGCTTACGATTGAATAGGAATATCTCTTCGAGAATATATTTACGTCGTCTTTATGCACACGTTTTCACGTGGAGTTTTCTCGTAAATGTGCGCACATGTAAGAAGAGTTTTTAATTTATTAGAAACTCTGTCAGTAATTTGTGAAAAAATAGCTTTTTATATTTATTATTTTATTTAGCATCCATGTATCAATTAATCAAATTTAATTTTATGAAAAATGTAATCTTATGGGAAATTTATGAGAATTAAATATATTTAAAAATATGTGACAATATATCTATACTGTTTTATGAAAGATATTTTACTGTGTAATAAACTATAGTTATCATTCTTGGAGTAACGAACGTATAAATTATCGTCGCTTATTAATTTTATGACAAATGTTATGTCACAAGTCACAAATTTTCGACATATGGGAAAGGTCACAATAATATACGACGTAACGTCAGAAGTCGTTTTCCGAGCGGAAGTAAGTAACCCGGCGCTGCTGGCGAACGAGGAGAGCAATCGAGAAAAGTTATTTCCCATATGGAGAATTGCTGCCCTTCCTGCTTCCTGCTTGACGTAGTTGTAACTTTTCCTTCGCACGCACGAATAAATTGAATTTCGGCCAAGTTCGGAAATCATTCCGTTACCCTAACAGGGCGAGCCCTTAACTTATGAGGTAACTTGCGATTGACGTGCATTTGAAGGGATACCTCGTCCATCGAAGTTACCGCGTAAAAACCTTTTCGTTAAAGAGCAGGTTTAAAAATTACTCACGCATTCATTCCGATAATTGTCCAACGTTTGGGTAGTATATTTTCTGCCTTTCGTTAAGCGGAGTTTATTTTTATCACGTTAAATATAGCCCAATTTTTTCTCGTCTCCACGTGCGCAGACCACCATAATCGTATATTACAAAACGCGTAACGTATACATATACCTACACGCGACGTGATGAAAAATGTGCTTCTGTCGTGAAAATGTCGCGCCAAGTCTGACAGATAATTTTGCGCGATACTGCCCATGCCGCCCGCGTTCTCCATTTGTTACGTGGCAATGTTTATAAAATAATACGAGTTCGGATGTTTCTCCTCGGCGCAAAATGCAGCGAAATAACGACTTTAATAATCGCCTATATAATTTTTATTAATATTTATAATATACTTGTACGTATGGAATTCGTATACGAATAATAGAGAAATACGATAGCTTTTGTTTTACTTGTACGCATAAATATAACAGATACGAAACGTTACACACGCGTACATACTTTTACGTAAATAAATCATATATGAATATGCAAGCGGACGTTTTACATATAGAGCGCGTCAGGGTCGCTGGAAAGCGGAGTTAGTAATTCGCCGTCGAGATTAATTCCGCTTCGCGGATAATCTTCCATTGTCGATCATCGTGCGCTTTTTTCAAGAGCATGCCTTTTTTCCATGGTACTGTATGATCATGCTACCATTTCCCGCGATCATTATCGGAAGGGATATTCTCCGAGAGCCGCGCACCTATTGTACGCCCAGCCCAGCCGGTCGCGTACCGGCAATTTCGTCCGGCGCACACGCCACGCGCGATATCTCTCTTTTGTAACGAGAGAGATTCGCCCGCGGACTCACTCGCGGGCGGATAACCAAGCCGCAATGATCGAAGAGGAATATATTGTGCTCGGAGAGAAGGATATATTGATATTTAATAATCGGTTGAGTCGAGCCGGCTACCGAGGGAAGATCCTTGAACCCTAAAACGGGCTCGATGGCGTGAGCCGCGCAAGATGAAACCACCCGAACGGCCGAACAACGAACCGCCGCGTTTTAATCGCGCCGCGCCGATGACAAAAGCCGCCGGGCTTAAAGCTGGAAAATTTTAATTAAGTCGCGCACGTACCGCGTTTCTACCGGCTGCGCGGAATTAGCCGCGGGTTCTGCCGTTTGGCATTGTGCGCCTGTTACACGCGGCTTTCCCGCACGCCAACTTGCGTGAAGCAGTTTCTCGACGAAGGGAATAATAAGGGGTGAGGGCAATTTCATGTCCTCTCCAATTTTGTAACTTGCAGAGCTTGCTTTTTCATTACGGCGCGGCGACGAGGAAACGATGGTTTTCGATTATATTGGCTCTTTCTTCTCATATTTCAGTGCTCTAACATTTTGTCTCTTGAATTATTTACTGTTAGCGAAGTTTGCATGTCGGCGGAAGACAAAACGAAAGACTAAATAATAATTTTGCTGCCAAAGTCTTTTTCTCGATAGTTAATTATGATCGATATAACGGAGCTCATATGAAAACAAGTATTTCGAATTATTATCGGTTGGTACTTACGGTAATGCAGTTGTTAATGATTGGTTTGGTGGCTTTGGCCTTTGAGGACCATTATTAACGATCTGTTGAAGTTTTATGATGTAATAACTGTCTCGCTTGTTATTCACCGGAATTACTTATCAACGACTGCGATCGTTTTCTTAATTGCATCTCTCTGCTTTAATAATTAAAGTTAAGTTTATGCCTCCTACGTGCTCGCGCAGCCACGCGACATCATGTACAAAGTGCACATCGAAACTCCCACACTTCTATTGTTCGTGGTTTGCGAAAAATGCACGTTTTCTGAAACGTTTTCCATGTGATAATTAACAAACATTTTCATCTCATTTATAAATTATATACAAGATGATTTTAATTAGCAACATTTATCTTGCCACTATCTTATTTTCAGTAAAACATGAATTTAAAAATCTAATTTGTAATATATGTCAAATTCAATATATATTATATCTCTCGAGACAACGTTCGTTATAAATGATATTATTCGTTATATATTATATTCTGCAAAATCTAATTTGATCATGGATATTAGACCGTACGGATATAGCCAACCTATGAACCTCGATATCATCGTGACCGTAATATCCTGAAAACAGCAGAGAAGCGCGCAGTTGCGAGCAGAATATTACAGAGGGAGGAAGATCTCCTCCGGAAGGAGGAAGGGGGTTTTTACAACTGTGAACTGGCGACATTTCACGAACGCGAAATGGCGGAAAGGACATTGAATAGGACGATCGCCATTGCGGGTGTATACGAGCCGTCGCGTCGTTCCGCGACGATGACATTCTTTCTCTCTTTGCGTGAAGAGAGCGTGCTGCCCTTTACGGTCGCGGCACTCGTATTTGCAAAACGTCCTTCCGTCGTTTTATCCCCGCGCGCCCCATAAAGCACAAAGATCACGCGCGAATCGTCCAGCCAGATGTGACCGATGCTGCTCTTCCCGTTCTTTTGATGGTCGCATTAGCGACCGTCTCGCCTGTCTCTAGTCTCTTCTCGTCGTGGTGTTCACGGTCTTCTCTTACGACCTTCGTACGATCGTTCATCCTGCAATCTCAGCTTTCTTAAAAGTAAAAGGAACTTGTTAAGTTACTTAATAAAGCTAAACAGTATTTCCTGAGAGGAGCAGTTGGGCTTAAAATAGGAATAGCGAGCAGGGAATGTCGCGTGTGGGTTGATTTGATTCATCCACGGCAGTTAACGATGTTAAAGTGAGCTACGTAAAAATTGTGCCTTGCACAGAGCGAGCAGTGTGTTTCCCATCGCGACAACGAGACGTTACACGGCTCGTCGCCGAGTGAAAACGCTAACGCGAGATCTACGTGAGTGGACTACCTGGTTGTCCCGCTGTTTGTTCTTCGCCCATTTCTCTCCCTCCCTCTCCTCCTTCCCTCTCCCGCCGCCCATTAATTAAGTATCACTTCTCGGAAGAGCGGTGCATCGTCGACTTTTTCCCGTCGACTGGCCGGCCTATACGCGGCGGCTAAGAATAATAATCAGGGAAGAATAATAACACTTGGGCCTCGAGAGACCGCGCGCACGATAACGCACTCTCTCTCGCTTCGCACGCAATTGCACTTCGCGACGTGTTACTCGATGAATCGCGCACGACGATGCGGGATAATTATCGTGCCAGATCGCGTAATCATACGTGCGACGTGGATGCCAATATGACGGAGCGAGCGTCGCGTGCTCTCGCGTAATTTTTCAAGAAAAACGCACGACAAGCGCTCGTTTCGCCGATTAACGTTTAAGACGAACGTGTGAGAATTATCAAGAGGCTATATAATATTTCCTAATGCTTGCGAAATAAGAATTACCCAAAATTCTCTGAACTGCGATACGATTTATAAGTGAGGTGTTATATCTCTCCCAAGTTTCTGCGATTCTTAAGTAAGGAGAAAACCGTGTTGTACTTCGCGGCAGTTATATACATTTGTCTCATTAATTTTACTAATATTCGTCCTCTCGTTTCTCGGAGGTCCTTTTATCATCCGGTACACTTTGCTCCCGACACTTACATTGTCGTAACACGGTGGAAATCGTAAAGTGGTCGTTCGAGAATGCGCTAAAGACGTAAAACAAGCTGCAGCGAAAACGTGATCATCCTAAAGGGCTTCCCATCACCCTTCCTTCCATCTGCCTCTCATGCTTTCTCGGTCGTTATGCAAATGACACGCATACGATAGGGACACGAAGAAAAAGAGGTTTTCCTCTGGCTCCTCCTTTGCCGGGGAATACTCATTAGGCAGGTACGTGAAGTATTCTCTAAATACCTCTCCCTAAGACTCTTCGACTAACTCATCCCTCACTCCCTCCTCTCTTTCCTGCCTCCATCTTTGAGGTGTAACAAGATCGTTTCTTGAACCAGTGGATCTTTCAGTCTTTTTACCATTTTTTCTTCTTTTTCAGGAGATCTACATGTATATTCTAGGAGTTCTGAGATAAAATCTATCCTTCAGTCTTTTATTTCCTCTTTTTCTCTGATGATATATTAGTTTTATTATTCAAAAAACTGGTATATTTATTATTCGTATTTATTAATAAAGTAGTAAAAAATATATAAATTATTTTATAAATATATAATTTATTATTGTGTTAAAATAATACGTCAGAAGAGAAAGAAAGAAATGAGACAAAGTAATTTCTGTATTATTAGAGATTTGTGTCAAAAAAGTCAGCCAGAAGAGATATCTATGGGGAAAAAGATATAAATCTATAAATAATGGAGATCGGAAATCTCTTTTTCGACCACTGCACCAAAAGTCAAAACTGATCTTCTATGCAACTCTGATAACAAAAAATTTACTTTTTTCCAACTCTCCTTCTCACTATCTTGTTCTTTGTCCCCTCTTGTAAGTCTCGTATATGTTCTGGCTTTTCCGACGTGTTTTGGCTTTCGATTTTGCCGACCCATCAACTAGTCAGTACTTACAATTACCGGCGCGCGAGTACGCGTCGCGCGTTAGCGCGCTATTATGGACATGCACGGGAGCGGGGAAGTAAATAGAAGGCGGGAGAGAGAAAGAGATAGGGAGAGAATATGTAGGACGTAAAGTGGGTCTTGGTAGACACGTCTAGATGGATAGATCCAGGTTGCACGCTCGGCGAGCTCTGCAGTTCCATGAAATCGTTAGCATACGTCGGGATAAACACGCGGTTATTTGCCGGCGACGTGAGGCCTCTATCAAGTCTCTCGATTCGCGCGAGGCGATCGAATTGTACCGATCGACTCTCGTACATTCCGCGATTTTTTTTTTACTCCTACCGTCCGGTGGCGACTCGCGAATACCGTTCTCGCCGAGCATAATCGATTAAATCATCGGGAACATGATGCGGCAGCCGTGGTTATAGGGTAACTTTGTTGTATACGTTGTTAGTATAATAGACCCGCTCTATATGACGGCCGGCCGTCTCGTCCGCGATATTTTATAACTACCTGTTTTAAATTTCCTGCTATTAAATTAACGAAGCTCAAATGGGGCTCCGAGTGCTCGACACTGTCCGTGAAGTATCGCGCTTATCCGAGAAACACATCCGCAAAGCCATGTTCATAATTTGTAAATTACGAGGAAACAATCCTTTTTTCTTAATTATCTTATTTAATAGTAACACGTATTCCCATAAATAATAATTTCACATATGTATGTGCACGCAACAGAATTGAAAAGAATATTTGTGCTTATCTATTTTCCTGCTCGATGATATCTTCGAATGGATCTCTTTTAGGTTTTCGTGGTGAATACATGATGTACTATCTTAGGAAGGGCGCGTGCGTCGCGCTGATCGTAAATTAACGCAGTACGCTCTACAAATGCCAGGGGGTTTAACGATCTCGTAGAAAACCGCGCACAAGAGAGAGATCCTGGCGATATTTGGTTTCCGTTGCCGTGTACCAGCCGGTAGAAACGATTGCGAGAGGCCAATTAGACGGGAACGCAAAACATCGATGCGATGTTACATATTTATGCATACGATCGTCCCGCGCTCGCGCGCGCGTCTATACCGCCGTACACGGGGGTCGTTTCCTCCTTCGCGTCCCGTGTAATCCGATATGCAGATGCGCACGCGAATCGCCCGATATGGCGCGGGGGACACGCGGAATTGCAGTGATTTATGGGAAGGTCACGGCACCGTAAATGAGTGAAAACCTTGAAATCGCCGCGGGACACCGCGGCGAACTTGGTGAAAGAGAGCTCGGGATCGCGAAACTTCTTGCTCGAAAATATGGAGCCATCCACCTTTCTCAAGTTATATACAAATATTCAAATAAATGAATAATTAACTAATGACTTGATATTAAAATTAACAAATAACAAGGAAAAAGTGAGCTTTGAGGGTCAAAGCGATTAGCTTTACGTGAATTAACGTTGTATAACATTTAATTTAACAATTCAATGCAAAGTTATAAATCGTCGTAATAATTTATAACTTTGTATTTAATTGTTAAATAAAATGTTACATAACGTTAACTCACAGCTTATAACCACGTTTAATTCTCAAATCCTATTTTTTCTTATTAGATATACAAATATAATATATATAATTGTAGATATCTGTAGATGTGATTTTGAGGAACAAAATCGGGAGATATTTTAGGACAATTGTCTCTCGGAAAGATTATGTAGGTAAGACATTTTAAAAATAGAAGCTAATTTTAGAAAATTATTTAAAAAATTATGTTGATTGTTGAAGAAAATAAATATTTTTGTTTTTTTTATTGAGTTTTTATTAATTGTATGACAAATCCGTATCGCTCGGACAATAGTTAAACGTGCCGTGGTGACCGGTGATATGGTTCCTACGTTACGACCGAAAAACGAAGGAAAAATATACGAGTGGATGTGCCGATGCATCGCGCCGCTGCCCCGAGGCGCAGCCCGCGATGTAAAAGTGAAAATTACAATGAAAGCCGCCTTTCGATGCGGAACACAATGGGCTGCACGATGTTTTGCGAAACGTATTTCGGTGCCGAAGTAAATCACGGCCGACCGCGGGTAAAAATAGGCGATGACGAATGGAGTGGCGGACAACCCGTAATCCAGAAACAATGTGCTGAATGAATAAAAATGAGATAATGGCAGGCGGGCCCGGTTGCGGCGGCGCGGGCGGCGGCGGTTCTCTCAACGGAAGGGAAAGAAGTGAACTCTCGGGGTGTCAGACGCACTCGACGCATTTGGTAGAGATGCACTCTCCCCTCTCTCTTTCTCTCTCGCCCCTTTCTCAATTCACGATCACTTCCGCTCTTCCTTCTGCCGTGCATGTATATGAGGTGTATCGTAAGTCGCGCGCTTTCCCTCCAGGACCGAATCCTCAATGAACATAGCATCGATTTTTCCGCGCAGAATATTTTATGCATTTATTCTGACTACAGAATCGTTTAGCGTTGGAAATTTATTTTAAAAGGCAAAGAGAAGGTAGGTTGATCAATATAAAGTACGATGTTTAAAAAACATTAGCAGCTGGAACAGAAAAAAAGAAGAAATTATTTCTATTCGAAAAAATCTTTATCGCATTTTTTGAAGGATTTCCAACCGACTGTGGGAATTTGACAGCAGCGAGACACCGAGTATATCCATCTCTACATACGCCATTCTCTCTTTCGTTTTTTCCTGGCTGTAGATTTGAAAACGTATAGCGCTCGGAGCAGCACTTATAATTTCACACTCTTTACTTGTGAAGAAATGTGCGATCCGCGAAGAGTGGCTGCTTTTTACAAGAACGAAACTTATGGTTTTCATATTCGGCCCGGGCAGAGTCACGTGAGTGAACGTGAGGAAATCGCGCGGAAACTGCACATTTGGCGGTTCCGAATAATATTTATTTATTGTTTTTTAATCTTTTCCCTTTTTTTTTCTTTACGCTATTTCCCTCGCGCCTGGAGTTTATTTGTGCCAAGGTGAAACAAACGCGCCGGATTATTTTTCGCGAAAACGCGGGCGTGTTTCTCGATCGGGTGCAGTATTGGTTTTCCCGTAAAAATATATACAAATATTGATATAAGCTCACGGAATAAGCTCGATTTAGATTCCAGTTCGGGCTATTTACGGCGCTGCGAGGCAGATGGGATGCGCTAACGAATCCGAAGCTCGATATAAACCTTCTGACGAATAACGCAAATTTTATAAATAACACATCTATACCTATATCTATCGTTCTCTTTTTCTAAGCGAACCCTTGGGGTGTCGTACGAAAAATTCCTTCCACGTGTAATAGCGCGATGCAATTTCGGCTACGAAAGCCGCTAATCAAGATCTCCATCGTTCCGATTTTATCGGACCTCTCTGCCTTTCTTTCCTCGCGCTCCACGTACGTTTCCAGCGTTTTTGCGATGCTAATGTAATCCTGGCGTTAATCAAAGCCCAAATTAATGTTTGTATCGGATCGAGGCGAGCTCGTCGCGCGCGTCACTTGTTTCACTCGGGGATAATAACGAGCGACGCGCGCTCTCGCGCATTTTTACAAGTGCGCGCTCGCTCGTCGTATCTCCGTCTCTCGTCGTCCGGACGACCGTGCACTGTGATGCAAATGTAATCCGGACACTGATATGGGAATTTCACGGGTGGCATCGGAAATTCAAATTTATTCCGCCGTCTACTCGCCCGTCGTTGATAGAGATACTCGTGTGTGTGTGTGTGTGTGTGTGTGTAGGCGCACACGGTCGCTTTCGCACGGCTGGTTGTGCATCCTGCAGGACGCAGGCTTGGCGAACACTCGCGCGCAGCTCGCGGAAATCACATCTGTTCCGTAACAAAGTTGCGTATCTTGCATACCGGACTGACCGTATATAGCGGTAACGTATCTGACATTCACAGACAGGTAGCGCGCGTCGAATTAAAATGTGTGCCGCGAAAGGTTTTCGGTATTTTCGTTGCGAGATTGACACTCGCGGCTATGTATACGAAGTAGGAGCGGTAGCGGCGGTAATAGCACCGCGTAACGGCAGAATTTATCTTGTTCAATTCTCCCTACATGTAATACGAGGAATTTTCATACTTTCAAAAGGTACGAATACTACGAATCACCGAGTTGCGCGCAAAACGGTCTCAAAGCGTTCACGTACGAAAAAATATCGCACACGGCAGTTACTCTGATCGTCTTCGATGATCACAATTTTCAATTCGGTACGGGGATAGAGAGAGAGAGAGAGAGGAGAGGAATCGAAGCGCGGCGACCCTGCCCGTTTGGCCTTCGCGATGATGATCGTGCCACGCCACTGCGCCGCGGCCGGCCTGGCATCCTGAGTGCATCGGGCGGCCGATTACCTCTTTGTGAGATTACCACTCGACGCGTCTGTCCACCACCGGGTGTGCAAACGGGCATACCGTACGCGACGGCGGCGGTGGCGGCGGCGGTGGCGGTGGATCAATTGCGCGTTCACTCGCGCGCATTACCCGCCAGCTAGAAAATCAGCCGCGCCGAGCGACGGATGAGAGCGCTCGAGCAACGTGCATAACTATGCGGAGTGGCCGAAACCGTTAGCCATTTTTGCGGTTCCGCACGATGCCCGCCGCGAGTGGTCCGCCGATCGGCGAAACTGCAACCGCGATGCGCTGTTTGCATAAGCATCTCGTACCGCGATCGGGCGCGGCCCGTCAAAACAGCCGCCAAACGACGCTCGCTGGCGCTAATGCCACCGCAACTGTCGCGTACAGCCGCGCGACATTGCCGTCGTTGACATGCGTTACATCGTCGAAATAGTTGGCTACAACCGCGGCCGCGCTGCGGGATCGCGACGAATTTGCCACTTGAAAAGAGAACAAGTCAGAAAACGATTTTGATGCATTCGTATATTGTTCAACTACGAAAGAAAATCAGTTTAATTGAAGAAAAAGAGAATATAATTAAATACAATGCAGATGCTTTATCTTCTGATAGAAGTAGACTACTGTGATTTTATATAAACACATATTGTGTTTTCTAAAACAGAACTGTATACTATATATGAATAGAAAAGTTTTCGTGATTGAATTTATCTCTTTATATTTATTTATCTAATTTGTCTTTAAAACGCACATTCGCGTTTCTAGCATGCCTATTTTGAAAATTGAATCTCTACGTCATTTCAATTTTCCGCAACGATTTTGCATACCTCTATTGAGATACTCCAATTACTCCAATAGCGTATTGTCTTTCATGGCACAATTTCGCTATGTAAGTCTCGCAAAGACGTCGATCGTCACATCCAATCGCGACGTATGAAATTTATCATCGGAACGATTCGTTGAGCTCTTTGTAACGGATTTCTGAAATTTCGCTGGTGCATCAAAGGGAGGCTCTTAATGAGGATTTTCCGTCGGTATATTGTCCGTACCGCTTCCAATTACATTTCCTGCATGGAAAACGCGGTTTTTCGCGGCCGCGCGGCTATGTATACCGCGGGAGTCGACTTTGTAACGGATGGGATTTTAATCCGAGCCGAATGTATCTCTTGCGGAGACGAAAAAAAAAAAGATCGTGTCCCAGAGGCAAACGTTCGTCGGTATTTCACGACCTGACGGCGAGACGCTGCGCCGAGCCGCGTCCGCTTCCCGCAAGGGGAGAAACACGCGTGCATTCCCTCAGAGACCGCGCTCTTCATTAAGCGAGTGCATCGAGTAATTGGCGTGGCGCGACTGGTGCTGTCAAGTACTTAAACACCAGGTATCTAAGTGCGCGCGTCGCGATTTCAATCTCGCATCTCGAAGTAAACTTCCGAAGAACGCTACATTGTTCGATCCGATGTAATTCCGGATTATATGCCTGTTCGTTGGTATTTTCTCAGGTATATCGAATCCAATTAATCTTAATCATCGCGGCCTCCTGTTTTCATTTGCCTTCGTTTCCATAGATGTATCGTCTCCCGCATTAATCTTCCTGCCTGTACTTACATTATTTCGCAACGGACACCTTTTTTTTCTTTCTTTTAGCTTGGAGAGAAGAGGAAAAGAGATTTAAATCACGAGACGGTAGTAACTATTTGCTTGTAAGTCGAAATAGGAAGCGCTCGTTCTCTTCGTGAGGATCGTGTTTTGAGGAAATACGCTGGAGTGGCGCACGCACACGCACCGCGACGTCTAGACAGTCGTTGTGCGAAAGGCGAAAGCTATCTGTATCGCGAATCATAACGCGCACGACGGAACAAAGTATCCACGGATCATAAAGCATGACAGCCATTATATCCCGCGGACAATAACGTCTCATACGAATGCAATGACGCATGCGGGGAAGTGCATCAATTGCATCAAGTGTATCATCGAGGAGCGCTCGTTCCTTCTCCCTTTCCTCCTTCATTTCTTAACTGTACGTCACGCACAATCCTTTTCGCCGACAAACCGCTTCACTTCTTTATGATGCGTGTGAAAGGTTTTCGCGTTCGTATTATTTATGAGTATTATTTTAGATTTGAAATTTAAAATAAGACAAGTACCTATATTTATTTCATTTCTTGATAGGTATGTATATTAATATGTACAGTAAAACAAGCATGTATTATTATTTGATTCTTTAATATTAATACATATAAAATAATATTTTATGTGAAATTGATTATATATATTAATTTATAAGAAGTAAAAAGAGAGAAAAGTATTTTGCACATTTAATCAAATTTGCTTAAAGCTATTCAGAGTTTTTTACTGTAAATATTTATCAGATACGTGGCATACGATAAACGTGGAATTCAGATTGCGTGTAACGCACGATGCGATTGCGTGCTGCGAAGAATGGATTATGTTGTGCGTAGTCTTGATGCAACACGGACGCAATGATTTTGTTCTGCCGTGAGAAAAAAGGTGTACGTAAATCACGGCGACGGCGACGGCGCGCGCGGCGGTGTTTTTGGTCGAGGTTTTGCGTACCCCTTGTTATGTCACATCGTAATGTCGCATGATCCTCTTCCCTCTAACGAGTCGTAAAGGAAGCGAGACAGTTAGCAATAAAATATCTCTTCTAATTTAATTTAGAAAATAGTGACTTAAAACGAGTACGTCACAATAGGTGAATAAATATACAAATTCAAATAATAATGAAAATGTAATACTGATAAAAAGCAGAATGTTGCAATTTCTTAAAAGACAGAAATTTTCTACACATTAACGGTGCAAATCCAAATCCCAAACTCCAACTCGCGAGATTCAAATGGAATTTTTTGCATGGAGCGCCGCATCGCACGACGCGGCATACATCATTTATCATCTCTCCGGACGAGTTACAGCTTGCAGCTTTAATTCCCAGCTTAGCGTCGAAAAGCGATGTTACGTGCTAAAGCATTTCTTTTATTTTATTTATTTTTTCGTTTTCTTCCTTCTTTTTGGCCACATGTCAGATTTACGTCCTTCCCATCGCATCTTGCCACGTTTTCGTGCACCGTCTAATTTGCTCCCGGATTCTCCCTTTCTCTTCTAATCTTCTAAATGTCGGAGAGTACATTATCGCATCGTCACGAATTCATCTCTGAACGACGACGACGCGATTCGAGTATATCCCCGGATTCGGGGGAAAGTACACCCCCGTTTCTCACCCCCTGTCGTCACCGAGATACATCGCGCGGTGCAAATCCCGATAATAGAATCATTTGTTACACGATGGCTCCTCCCGCGGCAAAGATTCTCGCGCGAAAAAAGCCCGCTAAACTTCATCCCTCGAACGAATAGAGCATCGGGATTCGCAGATAAAAGAATTAGCTTCACTCTTTGCAATGAAAACAAAGTTAAGTAATTATCTGACTTAAGCGGAGTCTACAATGAGAATTTGAGGCGTAAAATTTAAGCTTTAAGCCTTAAAAGCCTATAAGAAATTGACCAATCATAGTCAAATATTCTTCTCACATTCGACTGTGATTTGTCAATTTCTTACCGCTTAAAACTTAAATTTTATGCATTAAATTCTCATTGTAGACTCCGCTTTAAATACAATAATGGTATATTATATAAGTTTCGATATAGATGGAACACTATTAAGTTACCACAATTGCAGATTCTTTGAAATAATAATTAATAATAATTAACCTAGGTTGTAGCTACAATAATTATTATTTTGTACGAGAAAGTCGAGGTGCTAATAAAATATTTTTAAATAATCATTGGTTGAGAGTGGAAGAGGCATCTAGCTATTTTCGCGAGGATTTCGTGGAGAGATCGCGGTCGCGGTGTAAAGTATACAGTGCGGAAAAATGTTTACATATAACGGAAGGTACATGGAAAATGGAGCGCCATCATCCTCGACTTATTATCCGTGACGGCGGGCGTTTCTGACGGGGAATTCGCGAATTTGTTATCCGCTTGCTAGATCGTCGGGTAGACTGCCATTTTTATTATTTTCTGCGCGTGCTCGCCAATGAGGAACAATATTTTCCCGGCCGGCGTTTTCCCATCAATTTGGAGTACATCACCTAAGTAAACTTTGATGTTGATAAGACTGCACGGGCACTAACAGAGCGAACAGGGTAAACCCATTACGGGTACGGCGAATGAACTTACATCATCGTGAGAAACATGTCATCATCGAGTGGGTCGACACCTCGATAAGCGCGGAAATCTCGATATAAACGATTGCGATGTATTGCGATTAAATGCGACGTAACTGATTAGTATTGATCATTAAATTTAATTGTAAATCTAATTACGTGAATATTCTAATTTCAAAATTGTTATAATATTCTGTGATATTGTAAGTAAAATTCTAGTTATTTACATTCTAATATTCTGATCGTGTGCATCTTCTACAAAGAAATTTAATTATAATATTTAATAATAGATAATTATAGAATTTTTTCTAAATATTGGAATTTTTTATTTAATTAGAAATAATCGCGATGATTTTGCGCTTATTTAAAGTATGCTGCGCATATTTCATATTATTTAAATACATGGTGCGAACACTTTTCCAATTCTAAGTTCGATCAGTTTTCATTGTGGTACCTTTGCTATTCACTTCCGGCGTTATGGCTGAAGCGAGGGGCGGGCTCACTTGCGAGTTATCGTAACGGGACGCAGCATATTCAGAGATTTCCCTGAGGAGGGTGCTCGTAACACTATTACGTCGTAAAATTTCAAGAGCCACCGATCCGAGGCGAGATGGGAGCGCGGTCGCGTGCGTCCAGGCGATTTCTCGAGGAACAAAACCTATGTGCCGCCTTTTCGCCCACGCATACGTGATGCATTTGATGCGATAGTGGCTCTGACCTGTAAAGAGAAAAAGAAGCGAACTGTGAAAAGTTTTCTGTATCAAAACATCAAGATCTATCAGTGTAAGAAACGTGGTCTAGATCATTTTATTCTAAAACAAAGGAAAATCCCAGTACCGAGTCCTCGCCATTATTATCTATTTATCATTTAATACTGCATTTAACCCTTTCGTCCCTGAATATGAAATTATAAATTATTTATGGTAGGTACCTACTTATGTGTTACCACTCGGGACGAAAGGGTTAAAGAGACATTAGATGATTCCGGGGTATTCAGAACGACGAATACGTAAAGCAATAGTGCTTTCCTCTTTATGATTGAGGAATCGAAAGATCCATCTAGTCAGCTTCCGCATGAAAGCTCTTCGGTTAAAAGACTTTAAGAGAAAGGGAGAGAAAAAGAGAGGGATAGAAATGAAGAAAGGGGGGAAGAGAATCAGACGCTCCGCTGTAAGGGAAACCTGTAAGAGATTGAAAAAGAAGTAAACTTGGAAAATTCACGGTCTCGATTTGCCATCCTTTTCGCGAGATAAATTTCTAGGCGGTTACAGGTTGCTCACGGCTTGCATCTCGTGTATTTGTCCCCCGGGCACATCGTTCCCCGTGTCATCCTTGTGCACTAACTTCTCCCCTTCTCGATCTCCTTTCTACTTCTCTCCCTGCATCCCCTCTGTCCTCTTCCGAGACCGCGAAGATTTCCAAGATTCCCCGGCAACTTTATCGACGATCGACCAGCCTCCGGGTGTTCCACAAAGAAGAAGAAGAAGAAGAAGAAGTAGACGAAGGGTGCTCGCAAATCGAATCGATCGTATCGACCTGGAGCGAGTACGAGTCAGCTCGGCGCTAGTAGTTAACGGCGTGCCGATGTAATTCATCGATCGGTCATCGATATATCGCGTTTAGACATATAGGATGTCTGAAAATACCGCGCCAATATCGTCCATTTCTCAGCCAATTTGAAGCCTTTACTCGAACAAATAGAGTCGATTAAAAATCATTATTTATATATGTCATCATTAACTTAATTTACTTATTAATTCATATTTAATAGAAAATAGATGAATTATGTGTTAAAAGAATAAGTTACATTAATGAATATATATATATAAACAAAAATGTGAACTGCTCGAATAATAGATGATTAAAGAAAATATTCTCTTTTTGTTTCAGGTATGTACTTTATGCAAAGAGCTGTGATTTATCAAACTTCAGCTATATAGGATAAGATTTGCTTCGGTAAAGGTAACTGTTATTTGTACTTTATACAAGAGTAAAAGTATTCCGACGATAGGTCTTCTTTAGCATTTCTGATAAGAATATTAGAGTCAAAATATCTTTTTGAGCATTGAAGTGATATCGAATGGAAGTGGCAAATGGCGGAACACCCTGTATATAAATATATTTCTCGGCGGATAGGTTGTAGTCCCGGGACGCTCTTGCGACCGACACCCGATGGGGCTCTCGACTTATGAGCCAAGTATCGATCTCTCGCGTCCATCGCGATGTTTTCCCCTTTATCGGCGCGTTAACCGGTTGTCGCACCCTCTCCGAGACTCCGAGAGGAAGATAGAACAGGGAGAGGGGACAACCTCGACATTCTGGATTCGTTCCCTTAATCGTTCAGGATAACTCTCTGCCTTTATCTCGTTATGCTGATCTCTTCTCGTCGGCAGATATATATCTTTCGCTCTCCGCGACCGCCGCGCCGCTCTCGACTTAAATTCTGGAAAGTTCAGCAGTTTTATTGTCCCCGATCTCGTATTTACAACTCGCTTCTGCTTGTTCTTATCTAAATTGCGAAAATTTTCGAAAAATATCCCGGGAAAAACTTTCCCAATTCTGCCTCGAGCAGCCAGGTGTTGTTTAGAAACTAATGTTTATACATTCGTCAGTATTGCTAATCTGCTTTCGGCCGTGCTCCGCCCTTATAATTCTCAGCGAGCACCAGAGAAGAATTCTTGCAGGTCGTAAAAAATATTGATATAATTAATAGCACAATATAAAAAAAAGCGTAGACGTTTTTACAAGGTGATTAATCATTTGGCTGTATAAATCTTATGATTTTAATAAACTTTTTTACGGCTCGTAAATATCCTACGGTGGTAAAAGCTTAACAGAATTTATAGTCTGCCGATCTGCCGAGGGCTGAAGCAGGAGGAAATAAAAAAATACGAAGAAAATAATTGTGTACAAAAAATATCATAACTATTTCATCTCGCGCGAATCATATATCTTATGTCTCTCGGAGAGGGTCGGAATAAATGAATTCATCTATTCATCTATGCACTCTATACACTCGCCATATAGCTACAGCTATACAGTCAACCGGCATGCGGCAGCAACGACTATTTCATTTTTCAAAAGGCCTCGATCATTACAGCGAGCGGAGTGGCGGAGTCCCCTCGCGCGTTTACTCGCTTCCGTTCGATATTCCTCGTTTATTGCTCATGTCCATGGAAAATGTTCCGCGAATGGTAAACCCTCTCTGTGCATCGATCCCGAGAGGCATCGATGTCCACGGCACAGCCGTTCATGGACACGGCTATACTGGCGTTACAACGCAACGCCACTGATATCCTCCCCCTACCTCTCTCTCTCTCTCTCCAGTACAATCGACACAACCCGGCCGTTCTCCACTCGAGACGAGAGAGAACGGCGAACCGTTGCCGATTCGGTATTCACGGAGGATCGGAATAATTTCTCGTCCGCGTCCTCGTCCCCCGTCCCACTCGAACGATATCAAGTCAACGTGAATTGCGCCATGAATCTCCGCGGGAGCGTTTATTCGCGCGGCGGCCGCGTAACTCTCGCAGATTTAGTGCGTTCGTCGTCGGGCACACCTGACCGGGGCCGGACAGTGCCATGCGCCGCAACCGGTTGCCGTCCGGCCGATTTAGCTTTAGTCCTGCCGACGGACGCGGAGAGCGAGACTAATTTGGGTCTCTCGACGACGCCGAGATTTCCGGCAAGGTGTGCGGGCAAGCCGATCTTCCGGTGAATAATTTCGTCACACGGGACAAGTACATTATTCGCGTGTACATTATTCTTATTATTTTTCCTTGGCTGAGAGTTTATCCTTTCGAAGTTACGACTATGAATTAAAGGAACACACTCCGTATAGTAACAGAGAAAAAGGTAGAAATGGTTGGATGCCAAAAGATGTTAATAGATATTATTCAGAAAATATTTCAAAATGTATTACCCAAAAATATTTGCCAACTCGGAAATGTTTAAACATTTCATTTAAATGTCACGTTTCGGTTCGCTAAAATTACACATAGTTTCCAACGTTGTAATGCAAACCCACGATCGCCACACGTAAATCGGCAGAAACACTGCGGGTGTCTCGATTATCGATTCGACTAGCAGCAGTCGGAGTCTAATTAAAAGTGGAGGTACGTCACGGATGCCGGTTCGTTTTTGCTAATTACACGGGCGTAAGGGCATTATCGGCCGCTCGTACAATGAGCAGCGAGAATAATACGTCGCTCGTAAAGCTCGTAATTCGATTCTTCGTCGAGGCGAGGCATTGTTAACGGTTTTAATCAGCATCTCGCCATGCGCCCGTCTCGCGAACACAGGTAGCGTCGCGGCGCATTAAGGGGAACGTGACGATAAAGCGGACGCGAGCCGTAAAGAGGCGGTCGGTGAAAGTGTTTAAAAGAGGGTAACGAGCTTAGCATTAATTTGCCGGTGATACAATAACTCTTTGTTAATAAACAATATATACGCGTACGTTTTTATTGAACAAAAACAATGAAACTAACGACGTGACGATCGATGGCGCGAATTATCGTCGGTTTCAGTCGATATTAATCCTGTTTTGGGACACAAACTTAAAATCGCTCTTTCTTTCTCTTTGCTTTCTTTTTTTAAGTAAGATAATACCTTTTAGTATAATAAAAATAGGTATATGCATTTTCTTTACACAGTATGATATACCTATATACACATAAAAGCAGGTTTGAAAGTATTTTATTTGTAACGCATTTAAAACTTTGCTTAACAAGTAATTCTTGTCAGACGCAAAGTTTTAACAAGTTAAAATATGATGTATACACCGTTCGCTTTCGCAATGTGAGCGTAGTAATATTGGAAATTAAATATGAGAGATTAAAGCTCGAGGAAGAGAACATTTGCACGGTCCTCCCTTCGAAGCATATCGTGGAGAAAAGCAGGAGGAAGGAGAGAAAGAGTGAAAAAGGAGAAGAAAAATGGCGTCGAAAAAGGAAGACGAGGATAAGCATGAAAGCCGAGCTCGCCGGCGGCTCGTTATTACGCCTTTCGTTTTTTCCTGCTTGCGAACTTCATAAAGGGAATATGTATACTGGGAATACCGCCGCTTTCCGAATTGCCTTCCCTTTTACTGAAATTTCTGAAACCCATAGGTTTCTTCGACGTAACTCCGCACTTCCTGCTTTCCACGAGAGAAGCCTGTATAGAAACTTTCTTATTATCTTTACCTTGACTCGAGAGAGAGAGAGCTCGACACTTTTCTTTCTCTCTCCTTCTAAATTTCTCTCTCCGACTCGGTCTGACCAATGCAAGGAATATCCACTTCGGCAATGTTGTTGCCCTCGCTCGCTCCTTGATTCCCTTCGAACGACTCCCCGCGGACTCGCTCTTCCGCTCGTTTCCTCCATCTTTTTTCTGCACTGAAGACCGGGTTTGTCTGAAAGCGCAATTCCCGATGCAGCTTCCGTTCCGCGAAAGGCCGCTAGACACATCCGCTTTCCTCGATGCATCCTACGCCAAGGATATCTCCGAGGAAATTCGATTCGTTCGCAAGAAGAAACACCTCTGAAAGATTTATGATTCTTTGTCCTATACGTTAGATAAAATAGATTAAAAATAATGAGGGAAAATAGCTTAAATTTATATTAGCATTAGTTTTTGCTTTATTTAAGAGAAGGATTCTGTTAAATAAAAGAAATAATCGTGAAAAGTGCTTAAAGTGCTCAAGTTAAGCGATCCGTGTTGTATATAATTTTCATCTTGCTTAATACTTACAACTTACAAGTAATTTATTAGCGCCGGAAGTTTAGTCCCTTCTCGCGATCCATTAGCCTTGGAGAGGAGGCGAGCTGCGGACGCGTCTCGTTTTCGAGAAACTACGGGCATTAATTTTCCGACTAATTTCTCGGAATAGTTCTAGCCATCGGCGGCGGATATCCCACAGGAATGAGAAGTAAGTCGGTGTACTATTGCACGCTGCCCTACCCTGCCCTGTTCCTGCGGAAACTTAGAGAAACAGTCTTCCGAGTATAAAGCCGTCCGAGTTATCGTGAGATATATTTTCCTCGCGACCTCTCTCTGACGACACGAAATGTCGGAGACACGCTGGTTAACATTTAATAAAATATACTTGGACTTGGTACTTGCAGTATTTTAAGGGATTAAATGTCGAGATTACGTGACAAGTACAACACGTATGCTTCACATGTTTGCATTAATTAAAACGATTTAGGGCCGGTTGTTCCACCCCGTTGGTAAACTAACTAATAATTAAATCATATATACATATGTCTTTGTTTTTCCTTCGAATTAGACAAAGATAAACATATGATTTAACCATTAGTTTACCAACAGGTTGGAACAACCGGCCCTTATATAATGCTCGATTAAGTTAATACACATGTAATAGTAAGTTAATACATATGTAATAATATGCGTTTTTCATATACAATTCCATTACATTGGAATACGTGTATGTTATCATTAAATTACTTTAAATTCATGTAGTTTTTAATTTCTGAAACTTTAATTAATACGTGAAAATAAATTATGAAGACTTTAACGGCGAAGGTTGTTACGCCTCGTTGACTAAGAAAATTAATTAATAATGATTCCGAGAAACACGAATATCATTCCAAATTAAAGAGAGAGGGAAAAAGAAAAATCGTATCGGTTCTTTATATTAGTCTTCATTACTAATCCGTTTTCAATAAGTGAAATCATTCCTTTTACAGCGAGGAAAATAATTGCTTCCGCGGCGGGGGGTTAATATTGATATCCGCGCGGATCGATTCCCTCACGAGCGTGCACCTGCACCGGGCCCCTCGTAGTCGTCTATAACGTAGCACGATGCACCATGGGAAAGCAAGGAGTTCGCAAGGAGGGCTACCTGCAGGACAAGGGGAGGGCAAGGGGATCACGGGGGGAGAGCAGAGGCAGAAGGAGTATCGTATATGCTGCGACTAATTCATTACGGTTCGCCGGCGTGACTTATTGCCCCGGCGCGGAGTTGCGGAGCGCACGCGGCCACCGTGTATATATTCGCGCTGTGTATGTATGTATGTACATACACACACGCTCGTCATGGACTGCCCTTCTGCATATGCCGCATATACTACGCGAGCTCCTCTATTCACTGGCAGCGCACAGTGCACACAACAGCCCGCCGCGCGACGTATTCGCTGAATCCGCCAATTATTTCGCTCGATCTCTAGTCGCGCGCAATTGTCGTCGGTTTATCCGGGAAATGGGGGATCGATTCCGTCTCGCTTAGCGTGTTCGCTCGTGAACAGGCGAGCAAACGCTAATCTCGTGGAACGTTTCATCGGATCGTTCAAAGATCCACCGGGATTTCGTAGCGTCTTCCTCTCCTTCTTTCTTCCCGTGGTTGCTTGTGCGTTCGAATCGCGAAACACGGATCGGGATGGATTTTCAGCGGCAAAGATACAATCGCGGAATTGCGTTTTCTGACATGCATTTACTTTTCATACTTTGTTAATTGTTGTCGCGTTTCGTTATTTATTATTATTATGTAATGTAATTGGTTTTGTTTATGGTGTGCTCGTTTCATAATACGTACGCTGTTGAATTATCGCGTGCTTTTGTACCCGACGAAAGGTCGACATGCACGTTAATCGCATTGACATCGGTTGTTTGGTACACACGGGCGGCAATGCGACCCTGTGCCGGGTGCAATACTCGCAAGTTCGCGAGTTGTTGCCAGGTATGCGTTCCGCAAAATAATAGTTTAAATTGCTTTTGGCAAGCGCAAGCGCGGGCGCGGGCGCGGGCAAGGGCAAATAGTAACGAAAACATAATGGCGTTTCGCGGCGGACGCAGCAACCGCGTCTATATCAGCCCACGTGGTTAATGAAATATGTTGGCGCACGGAGAAAAATGGTTTGAAGAGCTGTTACGCCGAGCGAAAGGGCTGAATGCGCCGAAACGGACGAGACAATTAGTCAGCTATTGCCTTGTATAGCGGTAATTAAACTTATGGAAATTACGTGCCCGGCGAGTGAAAGAAAAGTGTATAGGGAACAAGGAAAATGTGTGCGCGGATACATATTCTATGCGCATATTAAATTCTGTGAAACGCGACATAATGGAGGAACCTGGCGTAGTAACTTATCATGTGTAAAATAGCATTGTAATAAACTAATAAAATTTTACATGTTGTAATAAATTAACCAGCGATTGTCGCGGAACAAGAAAATTTATTGCATTTCTCTTGCGCATGTATATATTGTTTCTCAAAATATCAGGTATCCGTCCTAATTTTGACGTGCCGTGCACCGTGGTAACAGATTGATTCCCCCGTTTCCCTTCTCCGCTAGTCCGCTCCACTGTCTCATCTCCCTCTCCGTTTCGCGTTGCCTGGAGACGCAGAACTAACGCGGTTGCGGAAACCGCTTGGGTCAGCCCGGTGGCTACGTAACGCGCGCGCTGCGGCATCATACTTGTGCCGAGCTGGACACTAACGAGCATCCCTGGAAGGCTAGTCGAATGCTCGGCTGACTGGGCTCAGGGCTGCTGGGCGCGCGCAGTTGGACTCGGTTGGACTGTCGGTCGGTCGTTCGGTTGATCGGTCGGCCTTTGGTTAGTCCATCGTTTCGGAATTCGCTGTTCGCGTAAGACGCGAGAGCTATCAGCTAATGCCGTCGGTCGGAGCTTGATTGAACGTTCTGTGTGCGCACGCTCCCCAGTCCTTTCACCGCCAGACGTCTATAGAAGCGTTGCGAATTGCGAAAGGGCTGCGTATTGGCGGCTTAGAAAGATATTCTCCGGAGGCATTTGCCGGCTGACCTGTCTTGAGCGAATCGTATCTTCATCTTAATGGCTGTGTCTTTTTAACGGGAAATTGCGAGAAAGCAAAGGCGTAACTTTAACATCGCGAACATATGTATAACGCTACAATTAATACTGGCGTTCACCGCCAATAACGTCTAAGTTCCCTGGATTTTATCGGAAAATTCTGCTTTATTCATCGTTTTTACAATATTTGCAGAACGATATAAATCTGTTTAAAACGATCAATGTCAAAGAGATGTTCTTACAAGGTCGGCTTTGTATAAGTCATCGAAGCAGATGTACTCGCGGGGTGCGGGAAGCCTCGTAGATGCCGCGAACCAACAATGCTCACGGCGGCGTGTCTTTAAAAGCTTAGTAAATTACGACGCGTTGTAAAAAGTTCATGACGCAGTCATTGAGTGGTCATTAGCGACAAACCGCGCCGGTATATAGTAAAGAAGGAGATCGCGGTCGTGTTCTACGTACACCGGAATGTAGGTACCAGCCGGGGCTTTTCTTTTGTTTCTCCGAGATAGGAGCGCGTCGCGACGAAAGGAAGAGGAAGGGATGAGGGGCGAGCGAGAGCGCGTATCTCGATATTTCATCTTGTCCGACTTTAATTAGCCCGCGTGGCATATCGCCGCTCGTAGCCAGCAACCACACTCGGGACTTTTTCGATGAGATTAGATCGCGATTACTGGGCCGCGCGGATAGATAAACGAAAGAGGGAAAGGGAAGAGAGGGTGAGGGAGAGGGAGAGAAAGAAAGAGAAAGAGAGAGAGAATGAAGGGAGCCTGTTAACGTTTTTCAGAGCTTCGCTTTGCGCGTCGAGACGTACGTTTCTTGCGCGGTAGAAAACGAGGTGTATGACGTGAAGAGAATGCGCGACAGTGGAAAACTGATGTGCTGTGTGTTGGTAGAATGAGATACCAAGTTTCGTTTATGAAGAGAATGCGCGACCTACACGCAAAACTGCAAGAACGCATCCTCTGAAAACTGGAAAAGATATACGTTTTGCGCAAAAAGCTGAGCAATTTGGAATACAGAATTTGAAGTTGCTCTTTGAAGGTTTTCCAAGTTTCTGTGTTAAATTATTATGCGCATATTTTGATAGCCTTTTGTCTCACTTCTTTGCAATTTTCGCAGCATGCGTTATAACAGTGACTAACGGTTTCCTATTATGAACTATATATGAAATGCATTTTCTAAACGTCCTACAAAAAAATTGTCAAAAATTAATATTATTTAAATATATATACATATATTTACATTACATTAATCTTTACACATATTGTTGAGGGGCACTAGTGTGGTAAAAGCGCCAGACTTGTAGCCGCGAGGAATCGGGTTCGAATCTATCTGATCACAGGAATTAAAGGACAAGAATGCCTCGCTTCCAAACTGCGTCCCCCTTACGAGAAATTAACGGGGGACTCTTGTGCGGAGAAACTGGGCGTCGGTACCTACCCCGCAGCCTGCCTGCCATAGTAAAATAATAATTTGAAAGGGAATTGTTACACAAAAGACCTTTTAGGTCGGGGTGACTAAGGACTTTGTAGCCTACTTCCCTCTTGGTACTAACTACTAACATATATTGTTTCTCTTCAACATTGTAAAATACAATGGGGTGTTTTGATACCGTGTACGATTATGACCATGTTTATCGAGTGAAATTTAATCGCTTGCTAAACAAGGAAACCTTCAAAATACGTTCAACACAGTACCTTCCAAATTCACCTCCGGCATTTATACACCGCACTGGTTTCCTTGTCGAAGCATTATCTTCCGTCGAACTTATTCGACCGACGCGACATTGCGAGCGCGATGGGGCTTGCTTCTGAGTTCTGTCATACACAAACATATTAGCATGTATGTATGTATATATGTAAATACGTGACGGTGTGTAAACAACGGGTGGCTTCTGAGTTGCGCGATGCATGCAACGAGCAGGATTAATCGCGAGATTTTGCGTGCATTTCGCGTGACTCGAGCGAATCGTCGTGCGAAATATACGCGCGGGCGTATAGAAAAGCGGAGGAGGAGAACGAGCGATAGAAAGAGGAAAGGACGACTCTCCGAAATAGCGCGGGCTCGCGTTAGTTTTATCTCGCGAGTAATTTACGATCGCGGTAGGTATGGAATGACCGCCGCGACGTCGGGTTTGTTGTTGCAAGATTAGACATGCGCGCGTGACCGGAAGTGTTATAGCGGTACTATCTCTTCCCGCTGATAAAAGTTTGGTACAGCTGCCAAATATGCTACCAACTCCGCCGAATATGCTAATGCGCAACTACATTATAAATACAAAAAGCGGATAACAACATGGAAATTTACCTGCATGTTCCGTGTGTCACATGAAATACATAAATTGAAAAAAACAGCTTTACAAAATAAAAACAGCCAAGTTAAAAGAGTTGCAAATTTTTTCCAACAAGTTTTATCTGGTCTAACGCGTTGCACTTTTGAAAATTTTAACATAAAATCCAAAATTCGTTCTTTAATAGACTTTTTCATAAATATTTGTCAGCAAAAATAAAATTTGAAATTACGACATAGATTATTTAGAATTTTATCAATCTTCTGTATTTACTCCTTAACTCTAAAGTAGAATCAGTGGATTTCACCGAAATACACTGATAAACAGTTATAAGTACCTATAGCACTGAATCAATTCAGTGCTATACTTTAGGAGTAAATAGAAGTGACTACTATATTTTTGTATTTGCCAGTAAGTTACGTACACATGCAGGAAGTCCTTTCCTGTAACAGACACACGGTCAGAATGTCGCCAAATTATACGCTGTTTACGGTGCCATCAGCTTTAATCTCACGGGCGGTTACTAGCGGTGAGGGAAGGAGATGTTAAACTCTTATACACGTAGAGGCAGTAAACACAAATTTGCCCCTATTAACAGTAAGCGTCCGTGCTGCGAGAAAGAAGGCCAATATCACGCCCGGCCCGTGCCTCTTCCATACTTTCTGCTTCTCGCTTAACCAAAATCAGCTAGAAACTGTCGGTATTATTTTGCGTAACTTTTCATTCGCGATCAATTTAGTAAAAGCACAATTTGCTGGGCTTCGTTAATAGTTACACACAAAAAGCATATAGATACGCGAATCGACGTAAGATGGGATGGAGGAAAATATTTAATTAGGAGTAATTACAGAAAGAAACCCGGAAATATTTTGTCTTTTATTTTTTTTTATTTAAAAGCGCGTTGAAAAGTTTATATATGTATATAAATTTTATACATATTTAATTTTTTATATATAAGATTATACAGGGTGTTTCAGGTTTAAATGTCATGTCCTAACTTAAAATATGAACTTAGGACCTCAAAACAAGAAAAAATTTTCCTCCGGAGGTATGCCCGTAAACGTTTTGTTTAAGAGATATTGACATCTAAACATTTTTATTATAAAATTTTATGAAATTGTTATCAGGTTATAATAAATAATTTAATAGTGTGTTTCAACTGCTTTATTACGAGAAAATATGAAAATATTACATAATTATAAATTTTGTTTAAAGTGACGGCCTTGAACAAAGATAGTTGCCAAGCCTGTCTCACTTTGAACAAAATTTATAATTATGTAAAATTTACATATTTTCTAGTAATAAAGCAGTTAAAGCACACTATTAAATTATATATTATAACCTGATAATAATTTCATAAAATTTTATAATAAAAATGTTTAGATATCAATATCTTTTAAACAAAGCGTTTACGGGCATACCTCCAGAGGAAAATTTTTTCTTGTTTTAACGTCCTAAGTTCATATTTTAAGTTAGGACATTTAAACCTGAAACACCCTGTATATAAAAGGTTACAAGATTGAGGAGCACATGAATTATCTCAGGTGTTGCTCCAAACTATTATCCGACAAATAAATTCTCGTTTCGAGATCGGTCACCATAAAGCCGCATATGTCGCGCGGAAATGTCAATCTTTCCGAGCTTGGGAGACAAGTAGCTATTCCAAATTCGTCGCTCGAGCCTCCCGTCATATCTTCGGGGGCAACGACGACGCGCAGCCTCCGGCGATCGCCGTTATCGAAGAGTCAGTAAAAATTCTGGCCGTTCGCCAGGATGGTATCCCTCGTGATCCGCGCGGCCAAAATCTTCGCCGCTCTCTTGTTTGGCTCGTGTCGCAATCGCGCGCTGCCACCGCGAACAAAGAATTTTACAAGGGTATTCTCTCTTCTTCTCCACCGCCCTCGTGTAATCTCGTCTATAAACACAGCCGCGCGCGAGCGCGCGGACGTGCCTTTATGCCCGGGTTCTGCGCTAGCTCGCCACCGGCTATTTTGCCCGTTCGCCTAACAAAGGGACCCACCCACCGGCCCGGCTTATCTTGTGTGCCGCAATAATGAAATAATGGCCGATGCTCGCCGATTAACGAAACAATGTGGATTGTTTGACGGCCGTTTTCTCTCCTTCTCCGACGGGCGCCTCGCAAACTCAGCTGTTACCGCTTCATTTTCCACGGAAAATGAAGAGCGGCACCCTCCCGGACCCCCTCCGCCTGCCCTCGCGTCCCGGAGTTGCTAAGACCAAGGGGGAAGGATAATGTCTTGGGGATGGTGTCTTTGTTAGGAGTTTGTCGTCGTTCATTATGCATAAATAACAGACATTAATGGGGGAGAGCGGATCTACAAGGCTCCGCCGAGCACGTTTAATCGGGAATGAGTGCAGTCGAGAACTTGAAGTGTCTACCAGTTAGCGCGATGAGAGGATACTCTGAAAATGTTTTCAGAGCGTGTGCAAGAACAGGGATACACTTAACAAAAACTGTGGTATTTGAAGAATAGGTATTCTGTAAGAGAAACATCTTTTAAGAACGAGTTTTTTAAAGAAATTAAACGTTCTGAGAATGTTTTATGTACCATCTTAATATGCATATTGAATTAAATTAAATAAAATTAAATTATTTACTATGGAATAAACTGATCATTGCGTTACTTTCCTCTACAAATTAAATGCTTGAATTAATTATACATAAGAATTATTAAACAATTGTAAAAATACGCTTTTGTATTTTTTTTAAATGTTTTAAGGCTTAGTCAGAATAAGATTAATATCTCCGTCGCCAGGGAGAAATGGTGGGAAGATTTTCAGAACTTCCTGCGAGAATCAACAATCCAACCGTCACGGTTGGCTCATTAAAACTCTTGCGCTCGTTACGTAATCGGAGTTACCAGGGCGTTCCCAGTCAGGAAGCGCACAGCTGAAGCAGACTGTGCATCACTGGTGCATATCCATGGTCGAATAGACTCCCTCTGCCCTGTGACCCTTCGAGTGGTCGTCGCCCGTCTGTACGTGGAGCCATCGCTGACCGCAACAGCATACAATGGCTGATTAAGCCGCTTCCAAGCGTTTACAATGTCCAGTGCTGATTCACTCTCCGTTTCCTTCCTCTCAATGCTTCAATCAGACAGCCAGATCTAGCCGACGTGCGCTGGGAACGCGGACTCTCAGACCTTACCACCGGTAAAGGAAGATCGTGCATTAGTTTTCCATAAAACTTGGGAATTAATTCGAAAATAAAATCTTCTATTTAAAAGATTGTTTAATACAGTGCTCGCAAAGAGATGCACATTTCGGGCCGATTTCTAAGGCGACGCCTATTGTCCTCCCACTACCGCTCAAGTATTAATTAAAATTAAACCCATCCTCGCAATCCCCGAAAAATTAGAAAAGTTTTAGCACCGGTTTCAAGAAAATTCGTTTAAAAAATTTTTTTCACGAAAAGAAAGCTTTCTCTTAAAAAAAATTAAACCCATCGTCGCAATCCCCGAAAAATTAGAAAAATGTTGGCACCGGTTTCAAGAAAATCGGTAAAACAAAAAATCGAACCCCATGGTAGCCATCCCCGAAAAATTAAAAAAATTTTGGCACTTTTTGCGAGAAAATCGGTTTATTAATAAATGAGCCTATGTTACTCAAGAAAATGATTAAACTATTCACCAGTGTAAAAATTTAAAAAAAATGTAAGCTATTCACCAGTGTAAAAATTTTTGAAATTGGTTCAATATTTTGGCACATAGCCTATGTTACTCAGGAAAATGTAAGCTATATTCACCAGTGTAAAAATGTTTAAAATTGGTTCAATAGTTTCTAAGATTACCCCGAACAATGGAACAAACAAATTTTTCCTCTTTATATAATAGTATAGGCATAGATATAGATAAGTCGAGAAATAATTAAAATTTACGAATATACGGTCATTAAGAAAGTAATAATTTTGTGGAAGTTCGCAAAAAATACAAAATGAAGAAGATAAATATATGATCGCAATTATTTTTCTCGTAATTTTTATTATAGAAAACTAATTAGTTTTTTTGTAGTTTTTCCTTTATTCATAGATTTCGCTGTTTTTTAAATAATTTTTAGCAGTTAGTTTTAAATCATAAATTAATGAAAAGAAGATAAGATCTAAAAGCGGAATCTGAAAAATCAAATTTAATTGTACGGATTCTATTATAGTGTGTTAACGTTGAACAGGATTGGCGATCGAATCGAAAACCTATATACGGAAAACTCCCTCGCGTTTTAACTTACTCCTCTAATCCCTTCTTCAATCTCGTTTACCCGGTTTTACTGTAGTGTCGAGAGTTAAATACCGAGCATCGTGCGCCGGCTTGTGGAATTTTGCGAGGCCTGCCTCCGCATGGCGGACGACGGAATTGCTCTTCTGACAGATCCAAAGCGGCTTTCGCGTTATCCGCAGCTGCGCGTATTGTCGTCCCCGCGCGTAAGCTCTCGTCTCTGAGAAATTTAAGCCGACCGCAATTATTCCCGCCGTACCCGCCGTAGATTTCGGACGTATTTATGACACCCGGCGATGTGTTCCAAGTTATCGCATGTTAACAGACATTTACTGGAGAAATAGTAATTCATGAATTAATTAATAGAAGTTTTAAAATGTACATATAAAACGTATAACATATTTTTTATATTTCCACCAGAATACATTGATAATGATTATAATTTTATATTACAACTTTGCAACTTTAATTAATTATATTGTAAATAAATAAATAAATTACGTATGTTTTTACATATAAATATAGAAAAACAGTTTAATTTGATCTAAAACAAATTAAAAATTTTGATTATTTTTACTTTATGGTATTAATACACAATCATATATTATTCAATTACGATGAGATTTGATTTTTATGTGAAAAAGCAGTGATAAAAATTTCATACTTTTTATTTAAATATAACATACGAGCGGTGGAATCAATTTATGCAATTATATTAGTTAATAAATGCAATTATTTAAAATAGAATTATTGATTAATTAAGAAATAAACAGAATTTTAATAAGCTTTTTATAAAATTTTATTAGCAGTTACACGGAATGAATTTAAATAATTTCTAACTTTTTGGCTTTTTGAACAATGTATAGTGATTTTAGTAGCTCTTTCCCTCTCTCTTTCGCTCTTTCATATCGATACAACGTGCAATTTTAATCAGAGTTATTGAAAAATCCAATCCATTATAAAAGCTGTCGATAATGCCACTGAATATTACACAAAATGTCTCTCAAAATTCCTATACAAAAATTTGAATATTTTTTGTGCGGCGTTTTAAAATCGGAAATGCTTTTGCAATATTTAATTTGATAATTTTTCAGAAAATAATTCCACGAACATAGAAAGAAAAAAAGGAAGGAACAAATCGCAATAAGTGACCGCAAAAATCATCGTTCGAAAGAGGCAGAGTTCATGAGTATCCTCGGCTTGTGTCGCCTCTTTCTCTGAGATTATCACAGAGATGTAACAGATACACGTGTCGTTAATTTCCGATGACACGTGCATCGTACCTTTGGAAACTTTTCGGGCATGATGTACCCCTGTACATGTGCGTACCTCGAAGTTCCGCTCCGACGCTTTGTTGGCGTCATGCTGATAAAAATCCGTCCATCCATCCATCAGCTCGACGTTCGCTCCCCTGACAAATACATTCGTTCCGATAATAACGTATCTGTATATATCTATCTACGGATTGACAGCGTAATGGCGAAACCGCGAAACTATTCTCGCGCCGTAGATTACCGTGAATTGAGTCCTATGCGCTTGTGCATCGTAAGAGAATGACAAATACATTTTGCAGGGAGCGACGGAGAATTTGCCTTAACTGACTTTGACATTCGCAGTTTCCGTAGAGTTTCGTGTGATAAACTATACTAGCAGATACTTGCACATAATTGTATAATTTTTTGAATCTGTATATTATTGTACCTCAGAGGTAAAGAATCGTAGGTATGTCCAGTTTTTATTAAAATGGAGTTAATACATTTTTTCATATACCTACACATATGTATAGGAGCTTAAATTGTATAATGATAAAGGGTCTTGTTGTCTATTATTACTAGTTTCTAAAATACAATGTTTAGAAAAAATTGTATTGAAAATCTTTATAGTGCCTTAATTTTAAACCAGGTACAGCGCAGTTGTACTATTGAACACGTTAATTAAATTACTTTATTAAAAACTCAATAAATTAAATTGCTACTTTTATTTTCTAAAAAATATACCATTTTTCTATTAAAAATTTTAAACCCTGGTTTTTATAAATTCATGATAATAATAATGATACGATTCTTTATCTCTAAAGTACAAATATACAGATATCTGTATATATACCTACAGTTGAACTATGAGCATTTTTAATTAGATATTATATTAAATGAAGTCATTTTAGCCCGAATTATATGGAATGTCCATGGAGGATAGCGACTTGCGCTTCGAGGTTTACGATTGTCGTTGTATGTTCAATCATAAATTTCAGCGATGGCGAGCATGATGTATCATTTAGTTACATAATGATGTCCATACGCGCAGACAGGATAATGTACCCTACGGACTAAGAGAATAACGACAATTAACCTCGGCCATTCTCTGAGAACTCTGTGTGCATCACGGTGCTCGTGCGCGTCCTCGACCTAAATGCGTTCGGTGCTCTTCCTTATACAGCTGATAACATATAGGGTTTTCGGTAAATTAATCTCGTTTAATTCCTTTTCTCTAAATCTAAATGATCCTTAATTTAACGAAGATTCCGTCATCAAAAAAAATAACAGGATATAAATAGGACACCGTACAGACACTACGCTCTTTACACGATTATGAAATTATAATCTTGCTTTTTTCCGAAATTTCAGAAATTTTCTGCGAAAATTTCAACGTAATTCCGTTTCAAAAGCTTGCTTTAAAAACACGGCGGCTCGCATTGAATAGATTTATTATTTTGTTTTCATTCACTTTTTTATACGCAGCGCAGAGTATTCCCTCTGCGATGTTTCAAGCAGATTTCACGTATTAATTCTGAAAAATTACTGTCCATTGTAAATGAAAGTTTGTTCTGTAATATTACTCCGACAAAGTTATCTCTTTAACGAGCCGCTTTCCATTTATAGCAGATTTGCATTGATGGCCTGCGTACGTTTCGCTGGCATTGATATGACGCTTTAATCCATTTATCGTATTCATTGCAACAAATATACGAACGCTTTTATCTTAATAAATTTGATGCAGGAAGCTCTGTTTCCGCGAGCTCTGCGGATTAAAGTTGTAAGCCATTATTGCGGCGATAGAAAAAAGAGCAAAACGCGGCGGTGATAACGGATAGCAAATTGAAAATCAAAAGCCACCGATTTATATAGAATCGGCAGCGTTTGTGTGAAATTATACCGTTTATTGTTAGCCTTTAATAAATCCGAAGCCTTTTAACGAAAAATCCAAAGAAAAATGGATTACCTGAATCTGCCAGATGAGGAAAATATGTTCCCGCTTGTTTTTTTTTTTTTTTTTGCTTCGAAAATTCTGCGCTAATCACGAAGCGAACATCCGGCTCTTTAAAACGCCGTTAATTAATTTGGCGATGCGGACGAACCGTATTCCGTAATTCGCCCGCGCAAACTGCTTATATCTCGACCTCGCTACGAAATTAAAAGCGATTTCAACTTGTATCTCATTTAAGGAAATTAGTTTGAATCGGACGAAAATCTCGGTTCCTTTCATGATCCTTATCTAGCCGTTCTTATACTTCGTGCTTTTTTTGTACTGTATAATCTCGCGGAATTTCGAGCCATCAAGTCGGAATTACTTCGATTTCTAGGACAATCGTTTAAGAAAAAGTTTACTTTAAATTCTTGATCCACTTATAGAAATCCTCTCATTAACATTTTATTTGTAATATTGTTCATTTGAGAAAAGAAAAAATATAGAATGTTTCCTGATTTTTAAATCATGATTATATATGCCGTTTATTTATCGTGCTATAGTTAAATTAGTTAATATTATATTGTATTAAATCCAGGTAACAATGGTCTGTTATATTATGCAATTAATACATGTTACATGTACAATTATGTTTTAACAATATCGCATTCATACGTCTCGACTATTGTGTTATTTCAGAGTTTAATTCGTTATGATTTAATCATATCTCTCTACGTATTGGTTATTTTACAAATATACGCGAGTCATCACTTTTCACTCGAAATTTCAATCTCTTGTTTCCCCAAGTGCCGTTAGCGGTTTCGTCTAAGTATGTACGACGTCTGCGGTGTATTCCCGCGAGCGTGCTCAGAACGAGCGACGAATGAGCGGCGCTGTAACATCCGTCGACGACACGGTGAGATTAATAAATAATCATTAGACGGCAATAAATAGCCCGCACATCCGACCGGGGACCGGACCGCGCACGGGTGTCTCTAATTATTAATGGCGGGGCCAGAAGCGCCGCCGCCGTTGCGGACCGCACGTGGAGAGAGATCGTCGTCGAGAAGCCGCGCTTCGGGCCGGCCGACAATTTATGATTTCGACGCGGCCGGCCCGAGCCGCGATTGTGTGCGCGCTCGCTCGGGCCTGCACCGCACACGCATGTTCGCCAGAATACGTCTCTATGCACTGGCAGCGCAGCGCCTTTGACGTTCCCCTGTCGCAACTGCGGCTGATAGCTGCCGAGATAGCGGCCACGTTAATTCATCTTGCGCGCTAATAGGCGCGGCAATTTTGTGCGAACGTCGAAAGCTCGACGATACGCTTTGGTTGCGGAGTAGAGCGATCGGCGAGGCTTGTTTCTCGTATTTAACTGGAAGGCTTAAAACTTTGTATACGCGAGTAAACGGTAGTGACGTTACTCAAGTTTGATCACGGTAATTTAAGGCAATTTCGTTTTGATGACATTTGCAGGATGGAGTCGAAATGGAGCGCGATGATATTGATCCGCTTGGACGGAATTCCTCTCTTCCGTTACTCGATGTCAAATAATTCATACCGCAACAATTGTTTTGGATCCGAGGAACTACCGGATAAATTGGCGAGGGGCAGCTCGCGATGCGCCCGTTCGTCTCCTTTATGTATGCGGCTACCATTATAGAGGAACTTCATTACAATTTGATCGAATTCCACGCGAAATTACGCTACATTACGTTCCGACAGCGTAATTGATAACAACGGCAACGGTTATATGGCTATTAGTTAGTTTCCGCCTAATTTACGGAATATCTCGAATTCAACGTTAAACACCGCCAGAGAATCTGTACGTGCATACGTGTGTGTGTAGGTACGTTTGCGGGATAACAGCGGTAGCATATAGACATCACGATACAGATCATCGTTGTTATTATAACGGAGAGTAGCGCGAATATATTTCGGCTCCGTTATCGGGCGCCATCGTTCCGCTATCGAATGTGTTGTTACGTTCGCTATGTTACCGCTAATATAATTGCGTGAACTATTCTGTTGTAGTTAGTAAAATACGAGATGCCTATAATACGCGTAACGCGCAAAACGAACACCATTATGGGCTTTAGCGCATTCGATGCGCCCCCGGGGGCCGTTACAATCGTTGAAATCGATGCTTCGTGATAAACGCAATTGAACAGAACACAGGACTGCCGAGCGAGCGCGCACTATCGCGAGTGAGACTTCCTATTAATGTTATTAATGGTAAAAATCAGAACATCTCTTGTACCGAGATATTTTCAGATATTTTTAGTCCGGGATATTTTTGGGAATAATGTCAATTGAAGATCTTCGCGACATATATTTTATCATCCCTCCTTTTACTTGGCGAAAGAGGAAAACCACAACCGGGTTAAAACGCGCCCCGCTCTGCCCTCGAAGAATTAATTATGCGCTCGGTGCGTTCCTTCCGCACGGAGCCGGGTGAGAAAAGGGAGCGAACAAAAATCACGTTTCCTTCTGGCTAGCGCGCAAGGGCTTGGCTGCAAAGCAAATTTGTTTACCCTATTTACGTATGAGCTTCTTGTTTGCGTACTTCCTGTGAACGGAATATACTCTGTGAATACGATTGTTGTCCCAGTTCTCCATTTCAAATGTATTTTATCGCACTTTGCATCGTGAAACTTTCGTAGACTCTCGCATAACTTAGGTATTTTTAATTTATATAAGAGCGGATTTTATGTGATTGCTTCACATTGTGACGCTGAAAATCATAAACGTTAACCGCGCGCCGCGTGCATTTAAATTTTAAAATTTTTACGTTAACTGTAGTCACAAATTTTTTGAAAAAACAAAAGTCCTAATAATCTAGCTTCCCGTTTATTCTTTACTTTTTCTCGATATAAATTATATCTGATATCTTTTTAGTGTGTTTTTATGCATATGTATAATAAGAACGTTCTTTTCGACCATAATAACTCTTAATAAAAAATTATAACAAATGGGAGACCTTATCTTATAAATCAAATATAAATTTCATAAATAAAAAATCTTTATCTTGGATTTTTTATGCATTGATAATTGGCGTTTTAGTTCCGCTTCCAGTCTCCGACTGTTGTCGGGCTTTCCAAAAGCTCGTATCACTGTTCCGCAAACAACCAGAAGGAAGGGCACACGATAACTGTCAGTGGATGGTCACCGGCTCTTTTTCCTCTCAGCTTGATTGCCGAGATCGTTAGAACGTGTCTCTGGCAGTTAACAGCCGTGCTTCAGGTATCATTCTCCCGGAACAGTAGTCGTCGGTTAAACACAGACTGCATGTACTACGATTGTTAGTCTCTCTGTACTACTGCGTAACAACAACCGGGAGTTTGGCTTTTGTACTGACGATACCTCATCTACGTCACGTCGAATGCCTCTTGACCGACTTTACACGAAACCCATTCGAATGAACGAATTAATGCTCACGAAAAAAAGTGCAGAAATAATTTTGCATCTGACAATGAGCAAAAATATTTAAAATTCTGAGAGCGTAAAGAACTCTAAAAGAATTTTTTTAATTCGATTTTATCTTCGTAAGCTTACATTGTCTTTAATTTCTTCGCATAATTTATTATAAATTTTTCTTTTTATATTTTTTTTTGATAGTTTTACTTCGAAAGTTTTACGTATTTCTTGCGGATAACCCCTTTCGATCTTTGATACAATTAAAACGTTAACGTCACCGAGGGGCGTGCAATGATATACGTAATGTATCTTTTTAGAACGACTGAGAAGGATTTCTTTCGTGCATGACGCACTCTCGTCATTGCCCCATTTCGTTCGGCAAGAATTCGCTCGCTGGTTCGCTCAATAAGCATAAAAATTAGCGGCCTCGTAACTCTTAAAGAGCTGTGGCGCGTGATCCATTGAATCTCCGGTTACCTTGTACCTACATTCAGCTTGACGCGGTTCTCCTTGAGCCTCACCATTGTGTTCGTGTAACACATTTCATATACTGGACCATTCCCCATTATGGCTAAACATAAATATAACTCTGAAAGATGTTTTTATAACTTGAAATTAATTATTGGAATTAATTATTTGGAGTTGTTAGTTTATTATACGTTAAAATTATTTAATATTTAATATTAATTATTTGATTAGTACATTCTTAAAAGAATTTCTACCAACGTAAAATTTACTTAAAATTTACGAAAGAACGAGATTTTATTATGTATTTGTAAAGCACTCCGCTCAGGTTCACGAAAATACACACAGAAAAATATCGTTCTACAGCCAAGAAAAGCAATTACTCATTTTATTTTATTTGGTTTGAGTAATAGTTTTCTTCAACAAAGAATATTTTTTTAATATTAGTTTTAAGATATACTCATCACAAGTATTTGAAAAGCTTATCATCATGTGCTTAAAAGAAGAATTTATTCTTCTTTCAGGTATATTCTGAAACTTTATTTAAGAAAAGCCACATAAGCTTGATTTGAATATTTACTGATTCTTTAGGTAAGAATATGAAATACTTGAAATCAATGAATCACTTCTGTGAAAAAACTAGATTCTACAGCACTAAAAATATAATCAGAGATGTGGCCTAGTGATAAAGTGTCAGTCTCATAACCACGAGGAACCGGGTTCGAGTCCTCCTGAGGGCGGGAGTTTTTATATTCTAAACTGTACCCCTCCGCACCGCGCACGAAAACCTCCTGACCTACAATCCACGTAGGAACTAAAGAAATAAAGAAAATTAAAAAAATAAAAATAATATCAATTGTAATCATCAAGAGTACAAATTCTTTTTTGAAGTAAACGATTATTCTAGATAAATAAAATTTTTACTTGATTCAAATAACGGATAAACTTCTCTCAAGAAAATGTGATATCTTTATTGAAGTATATGCTTCTCTTCCGTGGACTCTATATTGTAAGTAAACAGAATGTTCGTATTAATTTAATATTCTTGTTTCAAGTACTAAACTTGCTAAGATCTAGAATATGTTTTGAGTAAATGTGATACTTATGACGACTTTATGGTAGATTTGCGGATGTATGAACTTATCAAATACTTGAAGCAAGTAATATTAACTTGAAGGTAGTATATATTTTTCTGTGTACTCTCGGTTTTCAATATCAAATATTCGCTAGTTGAAACTTTTCGCAAAAATTCAACGTAGTTTTTTTTCCCTCGCAAACTTGGTCATCAAAATTTCATGCATTGCCGGCGAAACGTTTTATGGAGACATGATTGTAAACACTTAACCGCGCAGCGAAATCGTAAAAAACGAAGCGGAAGTTGAAAAATTTGGTCGTGTGGTAGAGCGATATGGTAGAGAATAAAAAAACGCGTTACGGCGTTTAATTGATCAGACGAATTGCGTTACAACAATTCGCACCAGCGCGAGATATGTGTATCATCAGTTGTCACCGACCAATAAAACTAGCTGCAGATCCCTGCGATTTAGTCGTGTTTAACGTGGCGATCTCCAACCCCATTAATCGCCCTTCGCGCAATTCGGTTTTGTTAAATCATAGTGTATTAGTTATCAAGTAATACATCTATCGGTTATACATATTCGCTCCATGTATTCGTCGATGTTATGATACTCATGATAGCTCGACCGCTACCGATTGTCCAAAGTGACGGTCCTAATGAAAATTAATGCAGTTCGACAGCATATTGACAGTCGGCTATGCGTTAATTCGCTACGACTGTGAATCATTTCGAGCAACGAATGTGACAATCGTATCAAATGTAATCAGATAAATGTAATAAAAGTAGGAATGTAATTAAATATAGGAGGAATTATCAGTACCATGACTGATTTCAAAATTTATTATGCAAACTAGAAGAAAACCTGTGAAAAAGATACAATTATTAAAAAATCGAGATTTTTTAAATAACGTTAAGCGTGAAAATTGTTCATTTATCTCATCGCGCCTTTCCTATAGTTCAGCGAAAGGGAGTCGTCAGAGAGAAATGCGGAATTATACACTGCACTTGACACATTTCGACAATCGGTCGCGCGTAGCCGCGCGACACGCGGAAAAAATCTTGGGTGAACGAGCAGGCGACGAGTAACGAATCCGACGTTAATCCGCGCTTATCCTCGCACCGAAGTTTCGACCCGCGGTACATATTCAATTTATTATCCGGCGTGAAATGATCAGGGCGAGAGAATCGCGCTCGTCGTTTTACGAATGCTGCAAGCGTAATTCAGAACCGAGCAAGCGGCGGGCGACGGGTGGCGGGTGGCGTCCGTAGCCGTAGCGGATTTAATCGGGAAACCCCCATTGGAAACGTTTCTGTAATTGATCTCCGGTCTCGCTCTCGAAGTAAATAGCCGCGCGCAGCGTAACGCGGTTACTTTGATCTGTTTTCAAAGCTTCCCTTTACCCGAACGAAACGAGCTATCTCGGACCGCCGTGCTACTGTGCAACTGCTGCTGCTAGAAATTATATCAAACTAACGACCACTGCTCGTTGCAGCCAAGCATATCCCTGCCATCCTTTTGAAAGATGAATTTTGTTTGCTAAAACTTCGCGTCGAGAGACGATGGCGACGACGACGTCGACGACGATGATGACAACGACAACGACAACGACGACGACGACGACGACGACGACGAGGATGGTCGGAGGAAGTATTAATTAAAAGTTGAAAAGAGCCTCTTGCGCGTCTCGCTCGTTACTCCGTTTTGTTACTAAGAGATATTAATGTAATGCCACGTGCATTTGCCGTAAATTTCTTTTCCAGGGTATTTCGTTAAAGTCATGGTTGGTAGTTTACATCTCGAATCACTTTCGCAGTTCATAATTCAGATTATCATTTCTCGTATCTCGAATATCTCCGGGATATTGTGTATTTCTCCGGCTACGTTTCAACATTATCACGCTACTTGATTTTATAATGTAATCCGAAAATAAAAATAAATTAAGACGAAACACAGCTGGAATAAATAAAATTAAAATAAGTATATATATCTCTCTCTTGCGCGTAGTTCATGAAATAAAGATGACCTGCCCGGCGATAAGCGGACGGAAATTATCTCCGCGTTGGGTATCCACCGTTCCGTAGAAAGCCGCACAATTTACGCCATAATGCCGATCCTAAGCGCCGCACACGCACATACACACACACACACATAAGCGCGCACGCGTGCGCGAGGTGGGGAAATTATTCTCGGGAATTGAAGCTCTTCATCCGCAGTAATAAGATATTAAAGCGGGGCCGTAGATCGCCGTTGGAACGACGTCCTTAACGTAATGCCCGGCGCATAAGCCAGAGATGGGAGGTCGAAACGTAGATGCGGTCAGATGTCCGAGATTAGAACAATGAGATATGCCAGCCTGCTAAATTCGGCTGGCCGAGTTAGCGGTGGAGCTTTGTTATCTGATAGCGGCCGGTCGTTTTCTCACGTTAAAATCCGCCGGGGATAGATGCGCCCAACTTTGCATCCGTTTTGCAGCGGATGATAAAATTCGGCCACGTACTCGAGCTATAAAATAGCACAATGCTCTGCCGTAACTTCAACTTGTTGGTGCCAAAATTTAGCGTGTAAAACAGTTTTTTTTTTTCGTCGTGTGAACAAATTTCAGATCTTCCTCTTCACGTAGCTACGAAAAAGCGAGTGCTGCACCTACAATTCTCGTCGACACGTGTTTGCGCTACACAGTTCACCGTTACGCGCTTCCGTACGTGAGTCAATCACATGTGCGGACTCGCGTTTACCAAACGCAACGCCCCGGCCTTTTGCGCCGAAAGAGGCGACTTTACCTTACAAAACGCGGGTCGACGGCCATAAATCGCGCCCGCGAGACGACAAAGCGAGCGGCCGCGGCGGTCGTGCTGCCACGTGAATTATTGGATACCGCGCCGCTTGCGAACGGCAGCAGGGCCAGCAGGAGACCCGCACGCCTCCTCCTATTGCTGTTGTTGGAAAAATCGACGTGGTCCAGATCCTGCCCTCGTCCTTTTTTCCACTCTCTATTTTCCCCTGGGGGGCGGGAAAGGGAAGAAGGGGGGAAGGAGGGGGAATGGCTCTTCCTATCCCCGGCACATCGGGGCTGTCCTCTCTCTTTTTATTTTATTCCTCTTTTTTTTTGCACACGACGCCAAGAGCACAACATGATAGGCAGTATCGATTATCTATAGGCCGCGACCTGGCGTCGTGCCATTAATGTCTGGGGAAAATCGCTCGTCGATTCGCAAGGAAGAAGGAAGTTGAAACTCGGCTACTTTGAAGCTCCGTTTCTTATGCAAATGTTCGCCGTCGCCGCACGGTCGATACATCGATCCTTCCCTCTTCCGAGAGAGAACCGGGAGCCGGCTCTTCCTATTGTCGACCGGAATAAATGGTGATCTTCTTAGCTTCGTCCAATCGTAGCTCGTCAAGCTTCTTTATGTCGCAGATGCGGAAAAACGTCGAATCTTTCTTATCATTTTACGTTAGATTTTATCCCTGAAAGTTTTCTATTTGGCTTCGTAACGCACGATAACAAGCATCTTTTATTGGATCTTTTGCGAGATTTTCGCTTACGTTTTATGAAAGATGATATACTAAAGTTAGGGAGACAGTAAGTATTATGACACGAGAACTCCATGTTCTGTCACGTTATATTATCAAATGAACGCAAATGGTACAGTAACGATTTTCTATAAATAATATATTAATATAATCATTATAATGTGCAGCATATTTCTGCATCATTCTCATTGAAAGTCAAGAATCGCGCGCTCATATTTTTATTTTAACATACTGTTTTAATAATTTTTAATATATTTTATATTTTATTTTTTCGTCACTTTTTATTGTCCTATTTCGTATTTAAAAGTTGCTCGTACTTAGAAAGTTTTATTAAATGTATTTTTATCTCTCTCTCTTTTAAATGTACTTATATCTCTGTTAACATATATAATAAGGTGGTTTGATATTACTATATACACACTCCTATCCGCGATCCTTCTTTTCCATCGTTCTCTCAGACAGTCTTTCTATGCCAAACTACATTTCCGCGATTTTCATCGCGAACGTTTTTGCTCGCCGGCGCGGCGTATGCATTTCGTGGCTGAAGAGAAACGTACTGTGTCGTATGTTGGGCCGTTATCTCAGCAGCCAACCCCGGGGGCTCAAAGGCAACCTCCCCGTCGTACTTTGTTCTAGCCGGGATTTTATCTAGCGCCGCTTAAATTCCGTAGGAAATCGCTGTCGCGCAAACGATCTCGGAATCAGCAATCGCGGTGAAACTTCGTGATCTAATAACTGCTACTCGTCCCTGATAAGAAGAAAGATTACCTTTGATCTAACGGCATCCAGAAGTAAATGTTTTCGGAGATCTTGTCACGAATTCGCGCAAGGATTGAGACTTAAGATTGAGACCCACTTAAGAATTTAAGTGAAATTGACTGAATCGAAAACCCGATCAGAAGACACGCCATTTTTTGGGATTATTGCGTACATATCGTCTTAAAAAAATCGCGGCCTTAATTTTAATTGCATTGAAGGCTTATCGAATCGATCAGGAGTTAAATAAGACATCGCGAAATTAATTTGCATATTTCCTCTTTATATTACGTAATTAACAACGCACTTGATTTCTGTTGCAGGTAAGAAGCCGTTGAGAAACTTCTCGACTTCGAGAATTGATCTTTTTGCGACAGCACTCAGGGCGGGAACACTCGTGAGACATATAATGTTGTTACGTTATTACTACTTATTCGTAATTTCATTATGCGTTACATTAACTAAGCAACATACGTTCTACACTGTAATTAATGCGCAAAGTGGGGAAGAAAATTCCATGTAGGAACTCGTTAAATACTGATTATCACTTACTGCGACCACTACTGCATTGGCGCTTGTAGTAGATACGACGGCATGGATTTTATTATACATTTTATCATAAATAAGAGCCACTCATCCCGCGTTGCCGCAAGCATAAAAAGACGAGAATTTTTTAACGGTCTACCGGTCTTCGATTACGATCTCGTTTCGTTTGTTTTATTTTATTATTTCGGCAGTTTTCACTTGATACAAGAATAGCATCAAAGTCCACAGTATCGCGCAAGTGTCTGCGAGTTGCAATGTGTTTCTCGCTCGATTAGAATCGCTCTTTTGCTCGGACAAGGAAATTGCCCGTAATTTCCGCGTTCCGTAGATGCGGACTTACATCGACCTCATCCGTTAGATCAACGTCAACCCGAAACCTCGCTCACACATATAGGTACACATCTGACGTACTTCTACCTCTGTTATATTATTATACGCCACTGTTATATTATTAAGCTCTTGGGAAAAGAAATCTGACGTTAGCTTAATTGAAAAATAATTTATTGCGATTATTATTATTTAAAAAACTCCCTAATTAATCATGTATTAATTGTGTGATAAAAATTCTGTTAGAATTTTAAACTTATAATCTGTCAAGAAGGGGTTACATAGCGCTACGAAACATCTTGAAACGATATGTATCGAAGAAAAGTATTTATTTAATTACTTCATATAAAAAAAATTTGACGCCAAACGCTACTGCATCTCTCGACAAAGCATGATACAAAATATTCACCTATGAAGTCAGATCAGTGATATCAGTCAACCGATCATCGTCATCGCGCCTTTGGCACTCGCGTAAGTCTCCTTTGATCTGTTCGTAAGGACAGGTCTCTCATCATGTTGCGCCGCTAAGATCATTAGCAATTTAATGGAGAGACAGGCCCAGATTTATTCTAAAAACCTGCTGGTCGCCAATCACTGTTGTTGTTGTCGTCGTCGTAGTCGTCGTCGTCATGATCGTCATCGTCGTCAGTATACACTATACGGAAAGGAGCAAGTTATAATTAAGATCAAGATTATCGATACATTTTGTTATTTATCGCTTTCGTTTTTGCATATTATTTGTCGTTAATACGATGAATTGTGCAGTGTATCGTAATTCTGGATTCACAGCATGAGCAGCATTAATATTCTCTGAACGTCAATAATTCGCACGATAGATATGGTAATGGTAAAATCAACTTGGTATTCAATGAGATACGCATCAATAGCACGAAATCATCAAATGACGTGTATATTATAGGGCATATAGAATTATCAAACGACAATCAGGTTTCACTTTTTTATTGCTTTTCTGTTATCATCTTTTTTTTCAGCAAAGACGTTTTATGTCTTTCTCATTGCTCTGTGCAAAAGCTGAATCGAATATATCTTGCGGTTTCACTCTAATTGACTTGATAATTGCACGCTTTGTTGAAGCACGAGTTGTAGCCGTTCTTTAATCTCGACGTCTTGAACGAGACGTCTTTGATACTTTTATCTCGATATCCCGGCTGCTATTCACCGCCGAGAAACGTTAATGATCGCCGATGCGGAGCTTAACGAGATAATGTGTTATCATCGGCGATCAACTGGACTGACATTAATTCGAGGTTTGCTTCTTTACACCGACACCTCTCACGGGGCCTGATCGCGAGTTAAAGCGCTTAATTATGTTACACCTATTCGTGGGGGCTCTCCGAGCGCATTAGGTTAATGAAACAAGACTTGCGAGAGCACATTGGCAGATCGACGAGTTACTTACCACGATCCTCTGAGGGCAACCTGTAATTGCGTTCTTGCACATCGTCAATCTGTTAGTAATTATATTACAATGATGGTGTCGATAATCAAAAACAATTTGTAAAAGGCACGAATTCATGAGAAAAAAAAGAATCTAGTCCGAATTACTTGGAAGAATTTGTCATTTAAGGCGGCTGTAAGGATAATGCAAAATGATAAGAAAGGCATGAAATTTATACTAGAAGTTTCTTTACAAATAACGGTTGCATGTGAATTTTTTCAGATTTTTTCACCAGCCCATTTTTGCGCAAATTAATATCAAAATTCCACATTTTATAAGGGATTCTTATGAGAAACCCGATTCTCCATATCTATTTTCAATAAAAACATATATTTAAAATATTAAAAAGCAAATGAATTTATGTGTAATATATGAAGTATACTATATTGAAAGCACGTACTAAAGTTTGAGCTATTTCAAAACATAGTTTATTTGCAATACTAAAAAATATAAGTCAAGAAATAATATTTTTGTCATCAGAGCTGTGTGATGGAGAAAACTTGACAACGCTGTTAAAAAACAAGGGAGGATTCTGACATAACATGTAACCTAACATGTATCCTAAAATGTAATCGAGAGTCTCTTCTGTCAATCAATTGTAGTTCTACCAACTTCAATTTTTCATTTCTACACGTTGCCAAGTTATTACTTGTATTAATAATAAAATTTGTTTACAAAAATGTAAATTTATATGTGAGACTTTTACATAAATAAACATTAATATTCTTTGCATTTTAAATGCATTCCATTCCATATTTTATCGAAATTTTAGATTAATGTTGTTTTAAATGTAATTATTTTAGATTGGCAGCACTCCATATTTTCATTGTGTTAAAGCGCTACCCTCTCACTGTCCACCTCAGCCTTACAGCCTCCTTAACGCGATAAAAGCGGAACATCTCACTCGACAAATATCTTTGTTATTATCGCGTTTTATATTCGAATCGCCATAAAATTAAATAATCAAAAATTCAAGTTTTTTCTCGTTTAAGATGCAATCGATATCGAGATATGATTCTCCTTTTACGAATGACAGAGCAACACACAGATTATATTCTGTGTTAATAGAACCGTCTGCTGATTATTATGCAGATATCGCGTGATACGGCAGATCGATCGATCATCGTCGTAATGGCTTTAAGAGGCGACCGCTTCTTTGCGAAATCCCACGTGTTTATCCGCCGCAGCCACGTAAGCCCGCCTCTGCAACAAGTTGTCGCAACCGGGTTGTCGACTTATTTCGATCGGCCGTAATTACGCGCGCGGCGAATCGATCGGACGCGCGAGATGCGTCGCGTCGCATCGCAAGAAGCGCGTCGAAAAAAGGACGCGTCTGTCCGACGAGTGACAGAAATATACAATGTGCGTGAGTTTGAAAGCTTATCGCGGGATGTTGCGATTCGCGATAAGCCTCGTGACACACGTGACATCGAGAAAATCAACGAAATTGAATCGGCGCGATAATCTTTACGGAATGTCGAAGCGACTCTTTCTCATTTTGTACTTATCTCGTAGCTATCTTGCCGGTACTTTTTATATAGTATACGTTTTTATATTCTTTGTATTTTAATAAAGCACTCTGTTTTATCTTCAACTAATATTTAGCGGAAATATATTTATGACTATGACGAGAATAATTTTGTTTCATTATTTTATATATTTTACAAGTATTTATTTAATTTCTCATGAATTTTTTTGTCAAAGGACCTTTTTGATATCTATGCACATGTTAAGTTTTAATTGCCTTTCACTAGATCTGGTTTTATTTTATTTATATAAAACACTAATATTAATGGCAAAGCTTTTTATTTCGCTTCTTTTATCTGTAACGATATATTGCTGTCTGAAAGATTGTGTGCAACGCGCTTTCACATAGTTCGCAGTGGGTAGAAATACGGGCGACAAAGAGAAAGCTGCAAAATTCAACGGAGAAAATAAAAGCTTTGAGCTCGCGGAGGAAAGTCGACACGCCGTGTAAAAGCGAAGGCAGAAGAGAGGCTCGAAGAAAGGAAAAATATGTCCGCTCCCGGGAATACAAAAGTCACCCCATCCATATAGCCATCATTCACCACCCGCGGCAGCAAATCTTCAATTAACCGAACGCGTTCTCGCCATACTTGCTTATTCATTCCCGTCCTAAAGCGGCGCGAAAACTTGATAGACATCTCTTTGAGTAGACGAGGATCGATCTTACATGCAGTACATGCCTACATGATCGAGGTAGTACGGCGCTTTTCGACTTGTCGCATAATATTTTGTCTGTCTTCTCCCCCTCTCACCATTTGCCAGCACTAGGCGAGTAAGTTTTCGAAAAAACATTTTTGCTCGATGGCCGCGAAACGCGAGAGATAAGCCGAAAGTAGCGAGATTATTTTTGCACGGATATTTTTTTAAATGCTAGTCTTTATGCCGTTGTCGGTATTTTTTGCCGCAAACGGCAAAAAATATTTTTAAAAGATATTTGGTGGTAAATATTCTTCTTTTTTGGCGTAAGGGAAGAACAGACAATTTTTTCTTTTAGGTTTTTTTTTCGTTGTATATACCTTCAATCTTCAATATAGGAATATCGCGGGGCAACCGTGAATTTCGTACATAGCCTATCGAGTGTTTTTGTGTAAGTATAGGAAAGTAACAATATCCTTAGTTCCGGAAATGAGGGAAAGACATAAGAAGGAGAAAGGAAATACTTTAAGTGAAGCATTGGGAGTCGAAAGAGAATCGTGTAACAATTGCGGAAGTGTACAAAAGTTCGGGGCCGGGGGGGGGGGGGGGGCGCCGCCAACTACAAGCGAGTCTATCTCTCTCGTTAAAACTTTCAAAACTACTCCGGATGATGCAAATTACGTCTCCGCTTCCGGCACGGGAGACGCGGAATGCAGCAACCGGTCGGTCGGTGAGAGCGGGAGGATTGTTACAACAAGTTCGCGAATTATTCGAAAGAAGATACGAATTACGCTCCCGGCGTAATGTCGCTCGGTTGTTATACACGGAAACGAGGAAACGGTTAGACAAATATGAGAGTATCCTTACGAGGAAAATACCGCGCAGCGTCGAGCGTTTTCTCTGCGATGTGCTTTGTTCTTTTTACATCATACTCATTATATATGCATCTGGAAATTGTCGGGCGCATTTAGAAAGCTCTTTGATATTAAATTAATATTATAAAAGATAATTAAAAAACTTATATAAGCAATTTTAGTGAACCGCAAATCCAACAATTTTTTGTCTTCACGTCGTTCGTCATATTATCGAATATTCATTGCTATAGGTAATTATTATCTGAATTATTTATTGCATTTGTATTAAATAAGAGTTTCTTTCGTTTTGTCAGCTTCCCTGTAGCACTTATCGTCTATTTCCTCCAATGTAGATTTAATTTTTATCTCGGTTTAACTTACTTTTTATTCTTTTCTAACTTTTAGAACTAGAAAAAGATGAAAAGTGAGTTAAACCAAGATTACAATTAACCTGCATTGGAATAAGAAATAAACATATATGTATATGTATATTACAATACGGACCGAATGTTACGGTTACGCATGAGTCGCTGCCGCAGTTATCTACATTTATAGTCGCGTCCACGCGCGTATCACAACATCAATGTTGCACAAAAATGGACCTTTAAATTCCGCGCGACGCCCTTTCGGCCTTGAGACGCGATCGCTGCATTAGTATGCCGCCGCGATGTATAACACGAGCTCGGCAGCCCCCTTCTTCCACGCTGAAGAGCCCGAACATTATTCTGAAATATGACGCCGAATGCCATTCGCCTCCGGTTACACCCGCTCGCTATATACCGAGCGGATTGCGATTTCGCATAAGCGAGATGCGAAGCGGGTCCCTCCGCGAGAGGACTTGAATAAACCATCGGGGAGAAAAGTGTGAGGAATTACGCAGAACGCGCGGTTGTTTGAAAATTTAATTCTTGAATGCGATCAGCAACAAAAATCGAAAACGCTATTGCACGAATATACATTTTTCATTATTGTAATAAAATTATAATAAGAAAACTTTATTATTAATATTCACTGGCGAAGAAAAGGAATTTTACTTTAAAATTATAATAATATGTAGAATCAAAATAAATTAATAAACGCCATTTACGGTCTAGCATGGACTTACAATTAGTAGCTTGAAACTATTTCCATGTGTGATACACATATTAATTTTTCCAATATTAGAAAACTGCGCGCCGACTGGATTTGTCAGACTTTTACACAGCTTTTGTTGGAGTAAAAATCCCCTCCCTCCCCCCTTTAGTTAAATCAACATTTAACTATTGATGCTACAAGCATCTAACTAACTGTAAAGAACTTATTGCGAAAAATATTATCCCAGCCATGGTTCGAACCTGGAACCTCCCGTATTCCGTTCAGGTGTCGTGCAAATTCGACCACTGTGGCATGTGATAATATTTATCGCAATAACCGGCTAATAATAATTAGAACGTCTTTATAATAATTTCAAGCTACTAAAGATCCACCGTAAATGGCGTTTATTAATTTAATTTGATTGTATATCATAACGGTCGTGCTACTCTTTATTAATAATATGTATAGATCATACTGCAATCATCGAAATATTATTATAATAAGCATTCAGATCTGCAGCGGATATTATTCTCTTTTTAACTCTTAAAAGTAAACTTTTTTCTTCTATTACGATGATTTTGTTACTTAAGAACGCATTATACAATAGAACTTATTGTTTCATGTGGACTGCAAATAATTTTGTAAAATTTTTGTTAAAATTACAACGCTTCTTTAATATTTCTCGCTTCCCTCGGGCGCATTACAACCCCAAAGACGCGTCCATGAACTCTAGAGTGTCTTCATCCGTTTTCCCGGATTACGACCGGGGACCCAGGGAGCCGAGATCGTCCGTACCCCGGAAGACGTATCTTCGCCGCGTGCTCCCGATAGTCCGAGATATAGCCGCGAATGAATTCGTAATATCCCGGAGGCTTAGTGCCCGTCGTCCCCGTCAGTGATCGTGAAGTATGACCGCGCACGGTCGGGTTAAGCCGCTGCCGAAAAGAAACCCGACGATGAGCTGCGATTTGATGAAGACGGTAGCCCTCGCGCATTTTTCTCTTTTTGTCCCGTACGGGAGATTTATATCTCGGACGTCTCGTTAGTGGCAGGCCGAACGATAAATCGGTATACTTCCCTTACCATCGCGATGCCGCGTTAATCCATGAGAGTTTTCATTTATCTTACCGAAAGACTCTACGAAGCGAAAGTGTAAACGTCCAATTTGACAATTGAGAAAATGCATAATAAAATCGACCGTTATTTTTACGCCAATCTAATAAATACACTATGGGATCATTGGAAGGATGTTTGCCGTGGAAAAAGAGAGATCGCTTTTTGCTCGAATGCGTTTATTAAATATATCAGCGATGAAACCGTGATAAAGCGAAAATGCATCTCTCGCGAAGCCGGGGCCTTCTCAGATCGCGGGGGGAATTAACAATGATAGCATACCTAGAATAGCTGAGTTTACACCTGTGCGCAGTTACTCCCGCGGATTCGATACGCCGGCTTAGCCCGTCTTACCGGGAGTTACTGCCGAGGCGGTACTACCAGATATAGCAGTAGATATACGGAATATATTTCTCTCGCAGGATAAGGCCATTTCGTAATATAGTTTCGATATCAGTGAGGAAGAGGGGATATATAGTATATACCCTATGTTGTACCAAGTATGATATCGCCGACATTCAGCCGCGTGTGGACTTGACACGAATCCATATTCGCGATAACATTTATTTTACGGCTTCGTAAATGTACAATATAAGCTTGGAGGATATTTATTAATTGTCAAACAGTAGTAATTACAATTGCGTGAAAATGTATTTAATATTGTCAAGGAGAGATAAAATAAGGACGATATCGAGACGATTCTTTTTTTTTCGCGGAAAAGACGCTCGTAAGTACCGAAACAATATGAATGTATAATGCCAGGGTTATTTCTTGAACTCATTCCAAGCAATGTCTGTGATTCCGGAATAGGATTTCGGGAAGTTTGATTCCGACGAAGGAGGTCGTCTCACGAGATAAAGAAATCGTTCAGTCGATCGGCTATTGCCAAATCGGGGCGAGTGAGGTCCATGTCCGCTCCACGTTTTCCGTTTGATTTCCGATTATTATCCGCCTGAAACGCGTGCCTTCCTCCGACGCGGAGACCAATCCCGAATTTCCTCGGAACGAGAAGTTCCTCGGGTCCAGCGCTTTTATCGTTTTAACGGTCGGGCGGAAAGGATGCATAATTTTTCCCGATTGATGTGCAACGAGAAATGCATTATGCATTTCCGACATTAAGTATCGTATGTCGCGATAAAATACACTGAAAAAGACGACAGCTTCGATGGAAATTTAATATCACTTAATAGTAGAAATAAATTTTGAAGATAAGTCGGGGAGAATCATAAAGTTATATACTTTATAGAATAACAGATATTATAGTCGACTTTTATCGATTACGTCAACATCGTTACATCAACGGATATTCCTTCCCCAAATATACATTTTTATATTTTCAAATCGTCGGACGACAAGATTACATTCGAAGAAGTTGCAAATTGCGCGTTATCGTGATCCCGCTGTGCCGAATTTAAATGTCCGCATAATCTTCCGAGGGGTGTACCACCCCGAGCGCGATACCTACTTCAGCCGGATTCTCCCCCGGGAAAGGGAGGCGAGGGAGGGATCGATAAAAACGCACGTCTATATAACCGGAAAGCGTACCCTATCCCGGATTTGCAGATAATAAGGTGCTATAGTATGCCATGCGGCGCGTTCTGAAAATGGATCGACCCTTTCGAGAGTAATCTCATAAATACGAAGCTTTACGCCCTCGTACACGGAGTGGTTGATACAAAGAAAGAGTAAGGGGATACACGAGCAGTGAGCGGGAGGAAGGGTGGGACGCGAGAAAACGAAGAATAGTGACGTTCGGAACTATTTGTCTGTTACCTCTTGGGATCCCGGTAAACGTGACTTACGTTAAAAGCCGAGCCCGCGCGTGTGATTCAATATTGACGTACCCCGTCTGCGTACGGCGGGGCACGGTGTATCTTTAAACTGTCGCTGACAAAGGAGAATATACATGTGAAGGATAAAGGCGGAAAACGCGAGCGACAGCGTTTCCCTCGACGAGAGCCCTCTTTGTCGATCCCTTCTCCCTCCCCCGTCCCGCCCTTCCTTCACCTCTTCTATCCGCGAGAGGCTAAAGAGAAAAAAAAAGTGAACGGAACGATAAAGTGTTGCATTTTTCATGCCTCTCGTGATCAGTCCTTTCCGCCCGAAGCTTTCCATTACGGGTATTCGTTATTGATGCGCGAAGAAGATTGGAAGCTGTTTCAATTATAATTATGACGGAAGCTCTTTAAAGAAGAGAATATTGCAACGATCTCAAAGCAGTTTGTTTCGCGGATACAATCTAATAGCATTTTGTAATCGGTTTTATTTTAATTTTGATTTTAAACTTAGACTTGTATTCTGCGGCACTCAATAGCGTGTAATGTAAGAAACTAAGACGTAAAGATTCCTCTATCTCTTACTAAATATAAAATCACACGCGCGATATAGGTACAGATGAAGTTTATGGTTAGTTTCCGTAATAGAATTTTCGCTAATTGTTAATTTTTAGAGAATTTAGAGGAATAATCTTTAAAAGGTAAATCTTTCGATTTTGAAAGTCTGAAATTAAGTACCAAAGTTTTTTAAAAATGAAAATATAATTTAGTAAATATATTTAGTAAATAGTAAAAGTTTATAACGACCTACTTTTCGGCTGTAATGAATCGAACGCGGACTAGCTCGCCGGGCCAGGTGTTCGATATAGGAGGTCTAGAGATGAATAACAGACGCCGATTAAACAAGATGTTAACTTACATGCTACTTTATTATATCTAGAAATTATGTACAATTAAATCTCAGGACACAGGAGGCGTCGGCGACAAGAGCCCTTGACCGAGACCAAGAGCACTTGACCTCGGGTTTTCTGCTAACGCGGTCTAGGATGTTTAGGCGGTCCGGGGGTTCGAGCAGCGTCTGAGAGCGCTCGGTACGACTGCTCTAGAGGATGGAAATGGAACACGCTCCCAACAATCCAGATCGGATGTTGGTCGGGAAGCGAGTCGGCGGTATAAAGCGCTAAACTAGCACTATGTCATTTTGCCCGGGTATGTCGTTTTAGGCACAATTCCCCTGTAGTACTAAGACATTATAACATTCTATTTTTAGTTTTTAAAAAATTTTAGAAATTAAATTTATAAATAGAGCATTTGCACTTCTTATCATTACGAGAGACAGAGACGAGTCAAAAGCTCGTTGGAGAACTTGGAGTAAAACAAGATTGAGAACCACTGAATTGTACTATTTGTTCGTTGCACCTTTGTCATATATTTTTATTGCAGAAAATGTTAGCTTGCGTGCGTGTGTGAAAATAAAATCTCGGAAAATTAAAAAAAATTGTTATGTACATAAAAGAGAAAAAGCGGGACGCACGGGAGTATGACGCAACAAATACGACGAGCGCTCCGGCGGCTCTCGCGTCCGGTATTTAATCCGCTATTCGGTAACAATTCAACGCATTTTATCGAGGCCGCCGGGGTAACTCTTATCGCGATTTGTCAGGGGTCGTTTATAACACGGGTGAGAGACATCCGTATCATCGCCGGAAAACGCTTCCGTCTGTCTGTTTATCGTAGCCGGGAATGTGTGTTCCATTCCTGGCCCCGTAACTGCCTACGATGTCCGCTGAGTGCGTGCCACAAATTACCGTCGAGCCAGTAATTACGGTCGGTAAAAAGCGAACCCGTATTTTAATCGGCGCGCAATTAAAGTTTATTGGACTACACGCGATACAATTTATCGTATCGGGGCCTTCCGCGCTCGCGTTTATATTAATTCTATGACTGCAGAGCCGTAACTAGAGAATTGTAACTAGTTTTCGCATCCCGTAATTCAAACATGGCTGAATCTCCCCTTTGTTCGACATCGTACATAATAAGAGTATAAACAATATATTGTAAAAGAAATTTTAATAATTTGGATGCAGTTATGCAATAATAAGGAACCAAGCGCCATTCGAAGCGTCAAGCTCCTATTTTGTCTTAATACTTTACGTGGGCAGGAAATTTTCTAAACACGCGTATGGAATTATATTTGAGGAAGATTACAGTTCGGTCATTATATTTGAGATACCGTTGGCGCAAAATTTTATTTCTAGTATTTTGCGAAATTTACTCTAATGGAAAAGAAAGGTTTTGGAGTTGTGGTTCCGCATTGCAGAATTGCGTCCATTTAATCATATTTTTCCTTGAGATTTCACATTTATGTTTTAAGAAAGTACAAATTGTATTTTTAAAATAATCTGTTCCGATTTAATTTTTTATTAAGGAAGATTGTTTTTCTAGCGTAAAAACAGATATTTATATATAAATCCTCTCTCCCACAAAGTAGACAACAACATTATTATCAGGTGGGGACAAGAAAATTCTAATTAATTAAAAAGTAGATTTTTTTAGACGAAGATTGTGTGAGGAGAGACGCTTGTTACAGATTTCTTCCCGATGGATACCACTTTCGCCACGTTATAATTACGGCACTGAGTGCAATAATAATTTTCGCTGATGCTAGGCGAGCCATTCGTTTCCTTCGCAGCAACGAGGCGAGCCCTTTAATAAGGTAGACAGCGCGTAATTACGCGCGATCAGCATACCGGAGAATTGTCAGTGTTACCAGATGGGAATTAAGGGCACGCATGTCGCAGGATGCACACGTCGATAGTTTCCTCTCATTGATTCGCACTCGGTAGTCCTTACTTTGTACAGATCTCAAAAGGGATGTGCCCCGACAATTTTCCCCGTCCGACTCGGCGAAGGATATTTATGAACGGTGATTATGTAGAAATAACATCGGTCGAGTCACGAGCCGCGATTAAAATATCTAATTGAATGTATGATTAACGAACGCTGTCAATTTGCTGTAATCGATTACGCTCGGTAAGACCACCGCGAAACCACTGAAGCAGCACTGCAGTTGTACACAGGATGTTGTAAATAACAGATGTCTTTTTATTATTAATCGATAATAAAATTATTAACGTTAAGTTTTCTTTAAAATTAATAATGTCGGACCATCAGTGGTTTTTAAGTTAATTAAAACTTTGAGGGAGTTTCGCAAGTTCGATTTCAGGACTGTAAATAGTTCATTAGATCAACTCTTATTTAATTCAAGAATCAATTTACAAGGAAGCGGTAAATTAGGTTAAATAAAAAAATATCGACTTTCTTTGTGCTGATTATTGTGTTGTCTTCGATGCTTTTGTGCCGAGTAATAAACAGCGTAATTACATTAAATTTCTCCCACGACTCAGCCACATCAAAGAGAATAATATCGTGAACGATCTCTGAGGAAGCTTAAATTTTAGCGATTACATTATTGAATACGAACGCGGTGAAAATTATAATTCCAATAAAACGAGGAAGATAGGAACAAGGTACACAACAATGGGCGTGCAGATTTAGTCCTCTTTTATTTTTGCTTGAATTATACGGTTCCGTGGGCTTGATAAAAAGCGTCATGACGGAGCAATTTCTAGATTAAGGAGACACGGGGCCGCAAACTGTTTTGCGAAATTTTCAGCGCGGCGTGGTATTAAGAAAATTTTAATATACGCGCGTGTACTACGGCTGAGACTCAAGAAGGAAGATTAAATGCATCCTAAATAAAATAAAAGCGTGCATAAATTAAAAATGTCGCGACTGTAATAGCTCTAACAGTCTTCTCTCAAGTCGTAAAATGAGTGCGCTTTAGAAAACGTCGGGGTTGAGCCTCGGCTTAACTCTTTTCCAAGTTTCTTCAGACGTGATTATTTATTGCGAAAAATTAACGAAACGGAGATTAGATAAATTAAATTTTACATCAGTAAATTATTTTCTCTTATTATATTAGGTTAGGTTAGGTTAGCAGATACTTTATTCCCCTTGCTGGGGTTAAAAGGGCGTTTTTTTGAGGGACGTTTCCAACCCTTCACATTTTTGCACAATCGCCACCTCAATCCTCTTCCATACAACATTGGCGTTTCTTAGGGACGTACCCAACCCTTTACATAAGTAATATAAATACTCGAGCCCGACTTGGCCGTATGCGACATTTCACAGTCTAGTCCACCTCCTCTCATCCACGGATTTTTTCTCTTATTATATTATATATGTAATTTTATATTAGTATAATTTAAAAGGAGTAGAGAGAGACAAGCTTAATTTTCGAGTTTTTGGAATTAGTGATAAAGTTGAAGAAATGTCTCATGTACGAGCAACGAATGATCCGGTCATTTTACATTTCAAAACCAATTAAAAAACCCGCTATATATTCTTCCTTCTGTAAATGCACATCTCCGGTCGTTTTAGTCGTCTAGATGTCTCTTCACTTAATCGGCACGTCAATTCGCGAAATCGAGACGTCTCAATTCGCGGGACGTTAATTATTAAGGCGAACGAGTTTAGAGAGCGCGGATCGCTTCTCATGACGGCGGCGTGAAGGTTCCAGGGAAACGAGCGTGTAAAAGGGAGAAAAGGATAGACGGAGGAGTCTCCGACGCGCGATAAGCGAACACGAAGTGAAGAAGCTCGAACACGTTGCACCGGGGGGAAATTACGAGGGCCGTCTCGCGTATCGCGTCTCGACGGGAGATCTTAATTGGGTCTGTAAGACTCTCGGAATGCGGACGACGGACGGGTCTCGCGTAATTGTTTCCGCGCATATCTATGCCGCTATGCACGTGAATCGTACAGTTGTAATCGCGCGTCGCGTTGCTGCCTTATTCTCTTCGTGGACCTACGGCGTGAGATTTCTGTGCCCTGCGTAAGGATTCGACGCGATCGATTGCGATGCCTAAAGGAATATAATTACTAAACTTCTCGTTCGTAGGTATCTCTTGCGCGCTCATATACATTTATTAGTCGTGCGCGATAAATATAATATATCTATCTTTTATCTTATCTTTGAATTAACTTCATAAAATAGGCGCTTGTCTCATAATTCACATTGTAAGGAGCTTACGGTCATCGCAGCTATCCAGGAATGGAGAATCTACCGTGAAAATTAATATACGTATATGTAATTATGCAATCTCACGATCTCCGGGTTGATGGCTCAACTTTAAACAGATACTCATCTCATAATTCACATTGGTAAGAGGCTTACGCTCGCTGTACGTTTAGGATCGTCAAGAGTCTACTGTGAATATTAAAGTCGCGGATTCTATACAATTAATGATAGAATATCGCGATCTTCGCTCGAATTTTGCGTAAAACGCTCGCCTCGTGCACGCACACGCGCGGCGCGCGCGCGCGCGCGTGCGTGAGAGAAATTCAGGATCAACGTTCAGGAGCAGCCGCTCTTAGGTACTGCGACGTTCTCGTCCTAAGCTCTACGCATTTAAATTCATTGAAGCCAGAAATACAACGTCGAATAAATCGCCGCGACGTCAACCGCGACGTGAAATACGCCCCTTTGCATGCCGAGCGCGGATTTCTCTCTCTCTCTTCCTCTCTCTCTCTCTCTCTCCACCTTTCTCGCATGTCGCCTATATTATCCCACACCGATGCTCCCAGGGGCGCTATCTCTATCTTCTCGCCTGCGGCTCCTGAGGGAGCGAAATAGAATTCTCAGTTTCAATTCTACGATCCTCCCGTTCCTTCCCGCCCTCTCCCCCTTACGCTCGTCCCCCTCTTTCTCTATCCCGTGTCTCTCCGCGTCGAGATAGATCAAGACTCGCCGAGGATCTTCGCCGGCGACCCTCGTCGGAGTATCACCTCCATCCCACCTCCTGGTTTCTCTCTACCCCCGCAGGGCAGATATTTTATCGAGATCAATCGATACGCCGATACGATGATCTCCGAATTTCTCCTCGAGCGCGCTCTTATCGCTGAGCGCAAAATATTGCGCGGATAATGACAAGCTTCATGCCCGAAACGAGGCAATTGCGAGCGAAAAATCTTGTGAGAGGGAAAGGAGGGAAGAGGTACACATTTGGATATACTCTTCTCTTCCGACGTGTTAAGTGCAGAGATATTGATTTTGGGAAAGAACGTGGACTCCGTTAATTTCTTTACCCTGTTTTTTATTTTTGTTATTATAACGAGTAGAAAGAAATAAATAGTCACGCGTGAAATTACGAAGATATTGGAGAAACAGATTAAACGCGGGTTCTCCATTTCCTCTGCTACTTCAGCAGATATCCGCGCTGAGATCTGACAAAGTAAAATCGCCGTGGTAATTGAGGCTTACCGGTGAAACGTCTCGTTGACACTTAACGCGGCACGGAAATCCCCGGGTTTCGATTATGACGGCGCGAAAGCCCCCGACGAGAGAACGTTTCGATTCCTCGTTTTTGCGCGCATTCAACGCCATCGCGCACGAGTTATTCCCATCCGATTAATCCCTACGTGCCCGCGCCCGCGGCAGCAACGCTATGATTGGCACGCATGATTGTAACGCGACGTGTTACGAGCTTCGAAAAGCGTCGGATTAATCTCGATGGACGATGCGGCGCGATTGAGTTGGTCATCCGCGCGCGCGTATACGCGAGATAATACGGCAACTTAATGACGATAATCAGTGGAAAGTGACTGCAAATTGCTCACGCTTCGCTGCATTCGAAAAACGTGTTATTACATTATATGTATATGCAACGTCGTGGCACGTACTTTACATGCATCCCGTCCTCCCATTACAAAAAGTCTCATTCGCACTTACATTAAGCACGGTCGTTAATTCCAACTTTACATTTTGTGGTTTTAATTAATGTATCGCTCTATTTCTACATTTTCCTCATTTTCGTTTTCTTCTGAAATATTAATTTTTCGTTTTACTTACGCGAATATTGTATTTTTATAATATGTGCACTTTTCGTATGTATATTTAAATGTTACTTCCGTGACGATAAGCGAAAGCTTATCTCAAAAGATAATTCCATTTTAATGGGGAAAAAGTAGGAATGTCCAAGAGTTATTTGCGAACAGATCCTCGGTGAAATATCGGCGAAAGATCTCTCGCCTCACGGGAAGATTTCGCACAGCGACCACCGAATAGATTGCGAAACTTCCCCCGCGCCGTAAATAACTCTCCTGTAGTCTAGAAACAACGAGATTATTCTTGAAACTTGGAGGATATTTCAAGAGAGAGAATCTCGAGAATGCCGAACGTAAACGTCCGACAGATCGACCTATTTTCCTATTATTAAACCTCAGCCTGATACACGTCGTTCTCGCCGTTCCGCGCGAAAGATCAGGAAGAGGAAAGGTCAGGCGAGGCAAGTCTCGCCACTTCAAAAATGTGTTCAAATACACCAACAATTATCGACGAATGAAAGTAACGCGAGGTTTTGCTCGCGGAAGCTTTGTAGAGCATTTCTTGCACGGCTTTCGATACTTAACGCTAACCGCTGAAGGCTAAAACAGGAATCTCAACCGCACACACATGGCCGGGCGACCGCAGTATCACGTATCCCTTACTCATTTGCGGTTCGTATCGCGCAAACGTGCGGTTTGTCGTTAAAAACTAACCAAGGGGAACGACGTTAAGACAATCCTCGATGTTAAGGCAATTCGTTTCTCTCTGAAAAAACTTTGGCGTTCAATATTAAAATATTACATCGGTATAATGATAACCATGTCCGACCATTTTTTGGCGTGACGGTGTTTTTTCCCGTTGGAGCGTACAACGTTTGATAAATTCGGTGCTTCTCCCGAGAACATCTTCCCATTAGTCCTCCCGAGAATAAGTGGCCAGACGAGGCTACGAGGACACACGGTATAAACCCGCTGTCACGTGCAGGCAATGCGGCACGGCGCGTTTTCTTTCCTCGCGTTTCACGTACGCGCGTACTTCTTGGCCCCGTACCCTGTTAATAGCACAGGGGGCCTCGTGCAAGTGACATTCGGTTGAACGATTTAATTATCGGACCGCGCGCTTCCCGTAAGTGAGCGCCATTAGACGTAATGAACCGGGATGTAATGAACTTTAACGAGCGCGCGACCCGCGCAACTTCCCTCCTTGCACCGTAAATTTAACGATTATAATAACCATGATCATCATGATCTTTGTTTCGCCATCTAATTAGAGGTTGCTCTCAGGATGGTAAAATGTTGCTTCACCTAAAGAAACTTAAAGAGGAATCGTAAATTCTGGGGTTGTATCTTCGCGAAAAACACTGTTGACAAAATCGGAATAACCGATGCAAACTTTGAAGATAAATGAAACAATTAGAGCGAAATAAATTTAAATGAACTTGAAAATTTACTCTAATAATTTTTAATTTATTTAGTTAATTTTGTGCAGCTGCTAAATGATATCTTTCGTTTTTGTTTTTTAGTCACGGCAAACGTTCCGCCCCAAAGACCATGGATTCCATTGACGAGGCCCAATAGGACAAGACCAACATGTAAGTACTCATCTATTCAAACCGCTTATATCATCAGATTAAAAAACTTTTTTATCTTTACGTCGCGAATAAAATAAATAAATTAACTGGTAAATTCATTTATCGAGTACAATAAATTTTGCTTATTTTTCGTACGCTGACTTCTTACACGGTGAATTAATTTGTTTATAATTACACCGCGTTGCGAAGAGCTGTCTTCTTCTAAGCTACAGAAACATTAATTGCAAATTCGGATCAGATTCAAAAACTTTTTCATCCTACGTCGCGAATAAAACAAATTAATTAATTAAATATTCTTTATCTATATACTGGTAAATTCATTTATCGAGTACAATAAATTTTGCTTATTTTTCCTACGCTGACTTTTCTCACACGGTGAATTAATTTATTTATAATTACACCGCGTTGCGAAGAGCTGCCTTCTTCTAATCTACAGAAACATCAATCGCCGATTCGGATCGCGTTAATCTCCTTCGCGATATAACGCGCGGTAAGGTTTTCATTAACGGACTCATCAACGTCGTTTCGCGCCATCGTACATTTGTTAGGATGCGCGAGCAGCGCTGAATCAATACGTAAATGTTTATAACGCGCGCACGCACGTTGCATCGGGAAGATAACGGGCGAGTCTGAAGATAACGTATGGGAAAACATACGGCTGATAGTGAATAATGTGCCGCTGTGACAATCGCACATGGCGAGTCAAAATATGACGGACGCGCGGCGAATGCGACGTAAAACAAATTACAATTTACGTCCAACAGTGTAATAAATTCGCGCACTAAAGGCCACGCGGCGCCTGCCTTCCCTCGCGCCGTGATATTGAACTTCCCCGTTACTTGGATCGTTACTTAAAGCTCGACGCCGAGTCGCATTTATGCCTGTACGAGGCCGTAACTACGCTCGTCTCGTCGAATTAACGAAAATCATTTCCGCGTTCAAAACGAAACACTCGTTTCAGCAGAAGTAAAATGTCAGGACTCTTTCATTGATGACCACTTTAGGAAATGCGAGGATATATTTACCAAGCCCATGCTTTGCACTTCTTTAATTAATTTTAATAATTATGTTATATTGCTGCAGCATTTCCCTGGTCTTCTATATCAGAATCTATGAAGGTACAGATGTATCAAAGGTGGAATTTTTAATTATCGAATCTCTTAAAGGAGTATTTTCCGTCTTATTTTTTAATGTAATCTAAAAATAGACATAATGAAAGTGACACAACTTGATCCTGAAATCACTAATATTGTTCTAATCTCTTACCGTCTGTCTAAATTATCTGTTATCTTCCATCATCACAAAGGAAGAGGCCAGAAAGAGGTACTAGTAATGATTAAGTTCGGAAGGAAGAATCGGATAAATTCCACGTGCACCTGTACATGTCTATCCTCTCTTATCTCAGTTTTTCGAAGCAAGAGACTCGCTCGCGCGACGTGATATCGCCCAGGAACCCCAGAGCTCGCCGCGTAAATTCGCCTCAACGTACCCCGTGTCCGGACGATGGTGGCACCTTGACCATCGGTCAACGCCGACGAGTTTCGCAGCCCCGGGGCGCGCGGTGCCGCGTCGCGCCGCATCCCGTCGCCGCCGACGGCTGTATACCGCACCATCTGGACAGATTTATTGCACGACACGGGCACGGCGCGGTGGCGGCGGCGGTCGAGGTAGCAGGAAGAGGGTGAAAGAGGGAGAGAAAGCGCGCACCAGCACAGAGAGGCTGGCTGGGCTGGCTGGCTGGCGGGTTGGCTGGTCTACCGCCGTCCAAAAGGAAGCCATTGTCGGCTCGCGCTGGACGCGATAAATCATTTCGCTACGGTTTACGCTATTCATTATTTACGAGGAGGCCCATTATACTTACCACGGTCGCTGATTAGTTATACCGTTTGCACGCATATGCAGATGCGTATTGTGCGGCTCTTCAGCAAACTTGCGATTGGCGCTTGCGTTATTAATATGTTTCCTTGATTTTTTCTTCCTTTTTTTTTATTTTAGAAAGCGAAAGATCAGGAAAGTATCTCGGTTCAACCTGCGTTTTATGATTCATATGAGCATGTTTTCCTAATTACGGCGATACAAATTGATTAAACCTGATTTTAAACTTAATATTAGACCTACGATCTTTTATGTTACACACAGATGCAGAAAATTGTTTTTAACTTGCAAAAAAATTAAAATTGACGACATAAATGTTTACGATATGTGCATAGCTATTCCCTGCGCGGGTATAGTATTTGCTTCTGGCTGGTTAGATTGCCGGTCTCGATCACGTATACGTGCAGTAAGTAGTGATTTATCAATAATTTAGAGAGGCACTAAAGCGGGAAATGGCGAATGATTTGGCGTTTCGCTGACTTTACTTGAACACATTACACTTTATTTTAAAGAAAAAAAAAACGAAGCAGGTCATTAAATTCTGGATAAATTACAGATGCTTCTACTACCAGGTCATCTAAAACGCGCTCGTCGTAATTCCCGCGAGTGAACCTCACGTACAAGGTGTATCGTAAATTACGGCAATCAACAGCGGAAACGCATTTTCCGATGTATTTAAAGACGATCTTCTCGTAGAATCGAAAATTCCATTCTAGATTATATTTAGATTAAAGTTCAATTAATAGAAGATTTATTTAATAGAACGGATCAAGTGAGCGAGTAGTAACATTTCATTCTTTAACTTTCGAGAACTGTATTTTGTATATGTAAAGCCGAGTCTATAATGAGAATGTAAGACGTAAAATTTAAGCTTTAAGCATTAAGCCGTAAGAAATTGACAAATCACAATCGAATGTGAGAAGAATATTTGATTGTGATTAGTCAATTTCTTACGGTTTAAAGCTTAGAGCTTAAATTTTACAAGTAAATTCTCATTATTGTAGACTCCGCTTAATACAAATGTTACAAGTAACAGTTATATTATTATAATGAGTATAAGAAAGCATGCAATTTTATTACATTTGTAACGAATATTATAGATAATCTAAATGCAAAATAAATAAAATAATATAAATTTTAATTAATAATCATAATATAGATTACAATTGTAATTATAAATTATAAAAGACGCTATAGATTCACTATTCTTTAATGTCAAATAATTCCGCGTAATTAGACCATCGTTGAATTTCTGTCAAAGAGAATTCAGTGTCAAATCTATCGACGGTGTATGCTAATCGTTATACTTTACTCTCGTTCTTCGAGAAATTCGGTATACTGCAGTAAAGATACCGCTGAATTGGAACGTAGACATATTATTTAGTAAGCGGTCGCGATCGAGCATTGCGTACCGGGAGGGTATTATGTTAGGAGAAAGAGAAAGAAAGGGAAAAACCGCGGTGCAACGCGCGGCGCGTTACAAGTTACAATGCCGCCGGTGGCTGCGTAATCGCTCAATGCGCGCCGCGCGCACGTTCGGTAGGAGCTGCCGCCTTATGAACGTGGCAATTTAGGAATTACGCGTGTGCGAACGCTTAAAACCAATTTCACCGAGAACGCCGCAATTATCGCGACGACCGGACCGGACGAGCCGCGCACGGGTTGCGCGATTCCGCTGTACACGCTCGGGGTGGTAGGTCTTTCCGTGCCGCCGTCATCGCCACCGCTATACCACGGGACGTCTCGATGAGAATTATCCTCGTATACGCGTTCCGGAACGCGCGGAATCCCCGTCGCTCCGGTGGATGGGGATTCACACGTGCAAGCTCCACCGAACAGCACCGGCGGTACCCGTGCCATTCCACAGCCGATGTAAATTTTAATTTGCGGACAGCGAGCTCGAGTCGTATCTCACCTTGCTTTACGTAGAGGATGTATTTACTCGATCGCAAACATTGATAAACACAAGAATTATTTTCTTCTACGTTGTGAGAAACTACATATCAGCTAATGACTATTTGTATAGGTACTGTTTTTTGTTTAACTGCGTTAAACTTTGATCGATGTAGTCCGTGTTACAATCTAGTAATGTTTCGCTGAGGATGACCCAAAAAAGGGATCGAAACGTCCGTTAATTTCATTTAATTTGTCTACTTGATAATATATAATACATTGCGCACTAATTACTGCGCCCACGGCTCTTATTGCCTCTTTCATTATTCTTATTTGAGAGCCTCCATACATTTTTATTTAAATTATTTTCTTATTTCTAAATCCATTTTTTAAAACATCGACTCGATAATTCGAATGTGATTATCATTGTGATTTCGCCGATTCGTTATCTCGCCAATTGTGCTGTCCGGAAGGACGAGCGAGGTGCAAAGCTAGCGCGATGCCGGCCCTGACGGCAGCCGGACAGACCCGTGCAAATTACTTCTTGCACCTCGCGGACGACCCTCACAATCATACTCATTACGGTGGCCCGTACATGGCCGGGTCGGGTTCTACGGGACATGGAGCAATTACGCGCCATTATCATTCCGACGCTTGTAACTGCTTGCGCGCGCGCGATTATATTCTTATTAGAAATCGTTATTGCCGTAGCGCGTGGTAATCATCGCCGTTGCCGCTTTTGTCGTGATTATTACCGTCATCGCCGCGTCGATGCCGGCGTTACACGGGCGAGCGAGCGAGCGAGCAGTGCCGCGCGTTTGTTACTGTTAGTTAATATTGCGCGAAGGGCCGACAATTACCATCGCGTTCGCCTCGCCGGAGGATCATCATCGTTGCCTGTTATTTAATTACCGCGATTATCCCGATCTACAACGATAAGTAATGTAATAATGCCCCTCAATCGTAGGATTCATTTAGATTCTGGGACAAGGCTTCAAGATGCGTATTATGAGTAACCGGTATTGCGCTTTTTCCTTCGATCATTAAGCTCACGATGCTTGAAATAGCGCCTAGCACCAAAGTACGAAAGTCAAGTTTTTGTAAAAGAATATTTTTAGTTGTTGATCAAGTTTATCAATTGGTAGATACTGTTATTGAATGTATATCTCAGCACGAAATGGATTAAAATTTATCTACTACGAAATTTTTGCCAGGTCGTAAAAACGTTTCCAATAATCATAATGTATACTGCAACGTAAAGCGTATACGAGTAGGTATTATAAAAAAAAAGATACACATATCTCGCGATGTTGCATAGAAATGTGTGCTACTTTCCTCGAGTGTACGTTCAAAAGCGAACTCCCTTTCTGTCGATTTATTTCGCTGCATTTCCGCGAGGCACGCCGCGTTTATATATTCGCAAAGTCGGTCGGGCACGGCGTTTCGATCTACGAATAACTCCGGTTACCACGGAACGCGCAAACCGTCGGGTCGGGCTCTTGAATTTCGACTTCCAGTCGGCCAATTACTCGCGGGCAGATTTTTACGTTGTAAATATCCCACCGCTGCGGACTGGAGATTCGCGGTAATACCGATTTACGAGCCAACTATTTCGGCCGTGCAGCTGCACGGGGTTTGTTGCGCCGCAAAGTCGGTTATTTATCGTCGCTGGGATCTTCGCAAAGTTGATCCCCGGCTCGGAAATTTCGGCTCAGCTTTCGCAGCGCGAGACGCGCGTCGCGTTTTATAAAATATTTCGTAGGTCGCAATCAGCTCCCGGCACTCGCCGGCGCGCCTTTCGATTCGAGTTTTCAGATGTCTTCTTTATAAACGTTACTCCGATCGCCTAGAAAATACAACGCCGATGTCGAACCTGCTAATTTATTAATCCTCAAGCTATACTTGAGTCGTTTGTCGAGCGGGACATCCGGTGCGAGAGCAGCTTCACGCGGCACGCGAGAGCCGAGCGGCGGCCTCCCTGGCGTGTGTAAATTAGGTAACCTGTTCGGATCTTCTCTCGTGGACTGGACTGGTTTGGCAACTCTTGAGGCAGGTCGCGGCTCGCCGCGGCATCGTTGACCTCGGAGAAGATGCCTAGCCCGTGAATGGACTACCGCTCGCACGCTGCCATTGACTGCCGTCGCCGTCGCCTTCTGCAACGTAATACTTGTGGACTGACATAAAGTAAAATCGCATCTCCCTTATTACTTTACATACTGTAGGTATACAGATACAGTTTTCTTATTTCTAAATCTCTTTTTTATTCTAATTTACTTATGGATCTCACGCTTCGTATTTCGCAAATGTTCGATAAAGAATATTTTGTTCACTCATCTGAATATAGTAATTTGACTAATTTGTTAGTTACTTTTTCTTGATTATTATAGTATTGTATGGCATGAAATTAACGGGCAGCTAATATTTAAGCTCTCTTCGTGAATATTAAAATAACAATTCACGGATGACTTTCCTATAGATCTATACTAAAAGCTCCTTTTGCGGCGGTGCAATTAGCCCTTTTATCTTAACGCGAAACCGCAACGTGTGTAGCATTTACAGCGGATCGTCTGCCTGTACCTCCCACTCGATCGAAGTTCGGGAAGTGTTCCATCAAACATATTCCTCCAAGCTGCTAAAACACTTCGCAGATTAAAGTGATTAACAGGTTTACTGTCGGCAGCCGACTATGCCCCGAGCACACAATACCCGTCGAACTTTAGCTCACGTCTTGCGGAATACCTTGCCGGCAAATTTGCCCGCACGCACTCGCAAAATACCTGTACGGCAAGTTTCACTAACCACTAAATATTCACCTCATTATCGTCCGGAGTTGATAACGAAAATTAGAACTCTTTATCAAAGGGTCGTGTAAAATTAGATATTACCTTTGATAAAATAAGCGTCTATCAAAAATGATTTGTTCTCACCATATGTATTACAATCAAAACACTATGTCACTGTAAAAAATTACACAAATTTGTCACTGTCAAGAGACACGGTAGTGGCTCGCTCCAAGTGTACGCGTGAACGAACGAGCCGCGAGACTGGCCGTGTATCTTATATAACGACACAGCTAGTTAAGATGAACTATTCAGTGAGCTATACAGGATGATTAACTCTTATCTCAGGTTTTAACTAAAATTTTATCCGATAAAAAGGTAGAAACAGGTCAACCTACAGAGGCCCTCCACCGCCCCCGCCGATTCCGATCGACGGTCCTCTTTTCTTTACAATACATTTTTTCTACATTTTTATCATTTATTTTATTTTTCTTACAATTTATTTTACAATACATATATAGGTATATTATACAACATTATAAAAAAGTTACATTATAAAATCAAAAATATAATATACAATAAAATTATAGATAGATTTCTTTTTGACATAAAATTACATATGCAACATTCGGTATGCGTACAATAATAGGAAAATTCTCATAATGAAAAACATGTGGCTATTATGTAACATTTTTAATTAATTATTGAATAACGTTAAAGTAAAATGAAATAAACTTTGAAATAACAATTTCAAAGTTTACTTTACTTCATTTAATTTACGCAAGCAACCATGATCAAAAAGATCGTTAATAAATTTATTATTTTTGTATCTCATTCAAGGAGATTGTCAATTATTGTCATACTATACTAAATTTCGCGAGACTCTAAGGAAATGTCCAATACATGAAAAAATAGACAAAGCTTCGATGTAAGGCAATGATCAAGCTGAAAAATACACGACGAATGAAACGATCCCGAGCCAATTCCGATATATGTAATTTTTATATTACCCGTTACAAGTCCGCTACAATTATTATTTCTCTACGTAATAATAAATGTCATTTGTCGAACGTTAAACATTTCGCAATATCATGTTTACCATTTCAATTATTTAACCGAATAAACTGAACGAAATAACTGATCGCGAGTATAATGAATTCGAATTCCCGTTTTACTTTCAACGGTAAGACTTTACAAAACTTCAGAAAACCACGAGCAAAAACCGCGTTATCGCCGCGTTCAGTGGAGGATAACTGGCCCAATGATTTGACCAAATCAAGATTCCTCCGCCGAGTGGTACGCCGGGTAGTATCTGACACAGAGGAGAACGATCCGCATAGTGGAAAGCGAGCTGTGCTCTGCTTCTGTCATGTTCCACGGGATCAATCCACGAAGCAAAGTTAAATGACCCGTTGAACACCAAAGACCCCGCTGCAGGAGAAAACGAATCTCGGATCTTCCGGACTGTTCCCGATAGCGGTCATTTCGGCAGCGAGTTAACGACTCTCACCTCTTTCCAAATATTTGCATAATGCAAGTAGGTATTATGCAACTCCCGAAATGTTTTCATGATATTTGATTGGTATTTATCACAACTCCTTACAAGATCAAGATTCACGCGCGAAAATATATTCCTCCATTATTAAGAAATACATTTTTTAATTACAAAAAACATGGATAGAACAATTATTATCGAAGAGTGGTTATAAATAATTATATTTAGAAATAGTAAAATACATACGCCTTCATTGTAGTAATGTAGTTTATTATATGTGCGAGTATAAAAGTTCTCGGGTACCGACTGTTCGAGATGAATCGAACCGATAACAATAAGATTTCAATTAATTTCATAGTTAAATATTTAATGGTATAGAACTCATGTCATTTTTTATTTTTCTTTAATATTTATCAATTGTAGTCAAGTAATTAAGTAAAAATATCTATATATTAAATGTAACATTTAGATAATTAGAATTGTCAAAATCTTACTAATATCGGGGTACCCAATCGATTCGTCTCGAATTTATTAAGTGCTCGCACATTTTTAACTATAACGATCAAGATATCATCATAATAATTTATTTCAACAAATACAAATTTTTTCCATAAAATTTTATCAAGTACTAAGTAAAAGTTATATATATAAAATTTATGTATATAAAATATAAAAATTTTTTATGTAATGTATCATGCAATGCATATGTATTTTATTATATTAAATAACCTAAAGATATAATAACCTGAAAGATTTAAAAATTAATTAATGTCCTGGAATGACGGAATATCGAGTGTCTGAAAAAGTTTCCTAAAAGAAACTAAAAATTAAATAAGAAAATATATCTATTTGTAACCACTTTTTTCTCAAAGGAGTCGCATGAAACGACCAAATTTTTAAAGTTTCCAATTTCTTTAATACAATTCAAATTTATCTAAAATAAATAGTTACTATCCATGTTCAATCTGCTAAGTTCTTCTAGCGTCAAAGCAACATTTAATATCAGTTAATGGAAGAATATTTAATAAAAAGAATAAAGTCTCTTCTCTCAGAATATATACTATTCGATCAATTTCGTGATTTGACTTTTAAAATTGCGATTAGGATGTCATCGTTAACTTATTGCCAAAACCACTGCTTCCGGGAACTGCCAAGAAAACCCGAAATTAATTTTAGCCCTGCAACAGAAACCCTTAGATTCAACGAAGCACCGAACCAGGCGCCGCAGATGAGTCCTACAGAAACCGACGAGAAATAACTCTCGACGATAAAGATCGTTACGACTCTCCATCGGTACAAACCATCACGCATTCGCTAGCGTCCACCTGACGCGAGGGACAGCGATAAGGCCCCCTCGCCGAGGCAGCGATCACGTCTATGAACGTGAAAACAACACGGTATTTACATCATTAACTTTAACGATTTAACATATTTAACGCCAAACGTAATTAAAAATTTCGTTTAACAAATATTTAATATTATACAAAATTCGCGAAAATGTTTCATCGAGAATAAGATAACATATGACGTTTTAAATACTGATTTGATAATCTAAAAGCCGGAATTTCACAAAAATAAATAAACTTATTGTTATTTCATAATATGTAATGTAAAACGCGGATATCGACTTTCGTGAGCAAAAATTTTATACGTAAATGATCATTGTCTTATACAATTAGTATCGAATCTTTTCACACTTTTATTCAATAAATTATATTACTTGTTATAATGATAATTTTTAATACGGAATTTTGAATGAAAGATCTTCCGAATTTATTAACAATCTTTTAGTAAGTAAAAAGTACTAAAGTTTTAAAGTAAAAGTCTAATAAACATGTCATGATTTCCGTCTCATTATACGCATCCGATTACATAATTAATATTACATTACCTTCATATTTTTTATATATACAATATATAGGTACAATTTAATTACATAATATACAAAATATATACATAATATTTACAATGAAATACAATGTAAAATACAATGTCTGTAAAAATTGGTTTAGTATTATTTAATATAATGTAGTTTCTAAAAGTTTTTATTACTAAAAATATATAATAGTGTAATAATTTAATAAATATAATTATATTTATTATTATAATATATTTTTAGTAATAACAACTTATAATTATAATAATAATATAAACAATTATATAATTATATTTATTATAATTATATTAAAGTTATTAGTTTTATTTTATCTAAAACCTTCTCAATTATCGAATTATATCCCCTTGTCCCTGCCTACCCGTATCCCGATATAGTTCTTATACCTATCCATTTTCCTACCTACCCGTATAACAATCTATTATTCAAGTTTTTAATTAATTAAGACCGCGACACGATTTATAAGGGGCCTGATTTGCTGGTTAATACAGCGGAATACCTAAACGGGGTACTCGAAAGTGACACGATCACTTGATATGTGGCAAATGTGGGAATTGGGAGTTTTAACACGCGCGCGATTGAGATTTAATTGGGGGTCTTTCCAATCTCGCACATATGCGAGAAAATATGAGAGAATAGCCCTATTTTGGGCAAATAAACAAATATCTATATGAAACCACCTTGTACTTTACCTTATTCAACCATTGTGGTCAATGTTGACCACTTACCTTATTGTATCCATGCAATCTTCTTTCTTCGGGCCAGAACGGACCTAAGTACCTTTTGTCCTGGCCATATACCATCTGATCGCATTTCGATCAGAGATCAATAGAAAGGAGAAATACTCCTTCCATTGTCGGATCATCATCGCCGACAGATAATATTACGTTCGATTTGAATTACACGCGAACATCAATTGTATCGAAAAATGCACGACAACGATAAGTTAATTAAAAAAATATATATATTAATTCATAAAAATTGACTACACAACATTGAGCAAAAATATTTTCATTGATTCTGTTATTTGCTTGAAAATTATATTAATTGACCGTTTCTTTTTTTTGTGAGCCGTTCTTTCAATTTAAAATTAGAATAAAACATCGAACAAAAATTTACTTCGCGTTAAATAAAAGGTAATCTCACTTATAACTTGCAAAAAATTGAAATTTATAATGTAAACAAAATTAAAAAATTAATAATAGAAAATTTCTTGATGCAAAAATGACCGTAAAAACCGACCGCGAAAATATGAAAATGCGTGACTGTGCATGTTATTCATGCGGTACGCATCTTGAAAGTGCATCAAATAAGATATACAAAATAAATGACGTGAGATCCAAAAAAAGAAACTTCCCGCACGATTGGTTGTTATAATTAAATATAATTACCTAATCAATAACCACGTTGTTATAATTGGAAAATATATGCAAATCTTTATAAACTTACGATATGTAATATATCGATATAAATATATCTCGTTATATTTTTTATTTTCTACTACCAAAATTATTTTTATATAATATATTAGTCATATATACATATTACAAAATTGAATTAATTGTACTATATTCTAACTAAAATAATTTAAAAAGTTTCAGCGTTTCTCGACAGAATATTTAGAATCTCACGTCATATTACTTGATTTTACCTGGCATAAAGCCATTTTTTCAAATCAAAAATAGATGGATAGGTTACAAAAGATTAGGGTAAAATCGATGCTTTGTTAAAATTTAGTAATTAACCATTATCACGTTTTCTATAAAATAAATTGCATAATAAGACCAAAATTCTTGGCCATTTCTCTCTCTTATGGCCTTTTTATATAAGTATATATGTATATATTCATACTTATATTTAATATATTTATGCATACTGAAACTCTCTATAATCTATATATTGCTTCCTTACATCGATTTGTACATATAATATTTAATCTTGGATAAATATGTGAGAAAAAAATAGATGAGCATTAATAACACATCCTAGCTAATTTATAATTTTTCCCTAGAGATATTTCTTTTTTTATAACACCTAACACAATAACTTATTCTTTACTCTTTTGTTCAAGAAACATAATATAAAAATAATTCTTTATAAAAAAATCTAAATAAAATATTTATATTTAAAAAATTATTACTCAAGTTGTAAGTAGAATTAATCTACGTAGCAAAATTACGAAAACTTAATTTATAATGTTCTTTACTAATTCAAATTCGCGAAATAGAATTCTGATAATTTCGATTAAATATTTTGTTATCTATTTATTTTATTCAAGATCAAAAATTTTATTAAAAAATTATTATTTACAAAAATTATAGAACGCGGCGCGGTTTGTGAATACAATTTGATGGATGAACTCTTTGCGAGCTCGGTACGTGCGAAGTGTGCGAGTATTTCCTCAAGCACAGTCGCACAATATCGATAAAAAAGTGACTCCAAGATTAAATATTTACCATAATCAATTTTAACCCATCCATTTTAAGGCAACGGATCTACGAGAAAAAATATTTTTATATCAGATTTTATTGCCGTAATTCAATATGTGTACCGAGATACATTTGCTTTATATTTGATTTAATTCATCGTAGATTCGTTACCTCAATAAAAAAATTTCTGACTCACCGATGTGGGCGGAGTTACTCGTAGCTGGATGATACTGTAACATATAAACATAAGATTCAAATTAAAGAAGCGCTCAAAATGATCAGCATTTCAAAACATAATTTTACGCGCCTCTAATTCGTCTTTCAATGAGATAGCATAGGTAATACAATTATTTATCTATTTTCCGAAAAGAATTTTTACAAGAGTGAATTCTTTTATAAAATTTTAGATAATTTCTCTTTCTTTAATTATTTCTAACTCGAGGCAATCCGAATAAATGGAAAAGAATTATTATGCAGATAAGAGATGATACTCACCCCATAAGGTTGCTCCGCCGGGGCCCGTTGTCTCTCAGACCTCCTCCTCCTCTCAGTCTCAGGACGTCAGGCCTCCTCCTGGTACTCCTCCTAGCGCACAGGACACTCGCGGGAAACACTCGCGGATGATAAACTATACAATCGCGCGCGGACTAATTATCAGTAAAAGTCTTTCGCGCGATACTGTACGGCACTCCCGTTTAAAAAGTCCATGAGAAGAATATTCCGTCAAGTAGGTCGTAATATTCTTCAAATGGATTTTGAAAAAGTCTTTTAGTCCGATTACTTGAACGGCACTCCCGAAGCAAACCCGACGAACCGGCTGCGGTTCGTTTATTTAATTAAATCGGCGACGAGGGTACGTTAGCTTCCCCGTCTTTGGAATTTTATTCAAGCAGAACGAGAGTTTTGCTTGGATAATACCCTCGGGGTACTAGGCCTTCCCACCACGCCCAAGGTCGTACCCATGGGAAGGATGTACTTTATTATATGCATATCAAGAAATATAAAATCAAATTATCGATATTATATAAACGTGGATAGATAGGCTACGAAGAATTAGAATAAAATTAATTATGAGAATAAACGTAATAATTAATTAAATGTCTTCTTTTTCATTAAATAATCACTCACGAAAGTACTATATTTATCAATTATGATCGCACGGCATTTTATAGATATCCTCGACGTTAGCTGTTCGCGAGACTCTATTGTACTTTAAACGAACAATTGAAATCAAATGTGCGAAAATACACGATGCGAAAATAATCCATACTTATTCGGCACTCCTGTTCCGCATTATAATAATATTGTATACTGATTCCCGCGAGCGAAAATAAATCGCGTCAAGTACCGTGCTTGATAAAGTATAATCATCACTTCGATGTCCGCGGAAATTACTGATCGTAATAGTTAATTGCGCCCAAAGGTAATTGTACGCGAAGAGCGGTCGAGAGATAACTATAAGACTCGTGTTTGGAAGTGGAATTTATTGTGGTAAAGTAATTTTTCCTTTCTCGACTAAGCGATAAGTGCCTGTAATATTTATCTAGATTTTCCGCCGAATTAATTAGGTAATTAAAATTCTTATATACAAAATGATAAAAAAAAGATGTATCAACAGCATCAGTGTAATTGAAATAAATTCTATTGATGCAACATCAACTTTAATGAACAAAAACATCAGATAGTTGTTTTAATAATCCAAATATTTGGATCCAATAATACCCCATCGAATTAACTATTTATGTTTGTGGCAGCCCATGACGTCGACGTTTATAATTGAAGTAACTTAATTTTTTTCCGTGTATATACAGGGTGGTTCCGGACATTTGGGACAAACTTAAAGGGGTGCTAGATCTCGGTAAATTGAACAATTTTTATTAAGTAACCCGTGTCCGGCGATGCCTCCTTAAGGCGCTAAGCGTCGTTTTTAGACTTGTTGAACGCTGTTTGATTTCTGTATGGTTAGATTAGAATAAAAAAATCATACGTTTTAAATTTTTATTTTGTGTATTTTATTCCAACAAATGTTCAAAATTGCGATTGTTCAATTTACCGAGATCTAGCACCCCTTTAAGTTTGTCGCAAATGTCCGGAACCATTCGGTATATTGCATGATTAAAAAGTTCTCTTTATTGAAACGTAACGTAAGTAACTTGAACTGAAGAAATATTACCGAAATTTATACTACATTACTTTCTCGACACAATATAACTAACAGCATTTATCCCAACAAATGATACTGCAGTACTATATCTGTTCAGATGCAATGCCGGATGCGGAATATATATACATATATATAATTAATATTGGTCGGTGAAACTTGAGCTTGTTTGACTTAGTTCGTTACCAATAAATGCGCCGTACTTCGAGAAGCGATCAGGTTTCGCTACCTCGGGGACATGATCGTAGATCGTAGCGATGTGTACTATAACTATTCGGTAACTTTGGTTATTATCAGTTTGGACTGGTAAACTCCGGATTAGCCTAATCCTCTCTAAAGCAGAATTAGGAGAAAAACGTCTACAAAGAGATATTCGCTCCATCAATATCAAAATCGCATAAAATGTTAAGACCGAAGATTTAGAAGATATCTTTTAAAACTAAAGAGAGAAGAATGAAGGAAAGATGAAGTAGAAAAAATAAAAGCAAAAAAATAAATATGTATATTTTTTTTTTTTTATTTAATCCTCTATTTTTTTACACATCGTTGCACTTTCATATAATTTTACTTTTTAAATATTTAAAAAATAAGAACAATATTTTACTAAAGGAGAGAAAGAGAGTGAAGAGAGCGTGTTAAACAATTTTTATAGTGTTGCAAGCATTCGCGAGAGCTCCAATGAAATATTAAACAAAACGATTCATGATAGAAGTTTGCTATCATCTTTCTTATCACAGTCATCGCGAGCGATAAAACCACTTTCGGCCCTTGAATCCGATGTATACATCTTTGTCTTCATCTAAAGAGCAAGGGGGGGGGGGGGGGGATAACGGCGGGACGCCCATTAACGTCGCATATCTCACGCAAGATCGAACCAGAATAATGCCCTCTTAAGATGATCACCGACTTGGTTGGCGGAAGGACTTGTCGAGATGGTCGTGTTAACAATCCCCTCGAGAACGAACGAGGCTCGAGGGAAACAAATCGGCGGAATCGTTAACGATCGTATTTATCGGGAGGAAGCTAAATTAAAAAAGAAAAGAGTCGGCCTATCGGCCGGGTTTATCGCCGCGTCCGTCGGGGAACAGATAATTAAAGATTTAAAGTGCTCGCGCGCTCCGCCGCGGAACGCCCTGTGTCTAATACGCAATCAATATTGTCTCACATTTTACATTATCTTACGTTTGGTATCTCGCTTTCGTGCCCAATAAAAACTGAAAGTAACAGGTATCTCATTAGGCATTTCGATATAAGCAAAAATTAGCCGTGTCGTGTTACGCTATTCGCAATTCGCAATGAAGAGCGAAGGATCGGTGTTTCGCTGCGAAGAGCGAATTCGCGTACGGCTGAATGATTAACGGCGCTTTGGTAACGGCGGTTTGGGGCGAATCCGAGATGCCGATACTACCTTAATCGTTTCTCCCCTCGCCGGCGGCGGCTACGATATCGCGAGCTACTCTCTCGTAGTGGAGTTCGCGTACGCGTTATTGGATTGCGGCGGATACCGCGGCTCAATTATTTACACTCGCTCTCTCTCTCTCTCTCCCCACCGCTCTCTTTCTCTCCGTCTCTCTCTTCCACTCTGCACGGCAGCGATCGCATTCGCGGTAATAGAACCGCTGATTTACTGGTTTAGCTCGGCCATCTATCGCCCGGGCTGCGTTCAAATTAGTTCCAGAGTATCAACGGGAGATGTGTTCTTCGAGAGTATCGAAGCACCCCGAGATCGCATCCCCGCCGCCGCGGATACCCATGTTAGATAGTATTAAGTGAGGAGATTCGGCAATTAGTGCCGTAAGACGAAAGATTGACCTGTTAACAAGTCGGATCGATATTATAGTCTACGAGGCTCTTCGAAGTGGAAGAACGTGTCTGAAACGGGACGAGAGGCAGTAGAAACGGAACGGCGCGGCGGATCGCCTCTCGAGCCGTAAACGCGCCGATTCACTAGCGAAGGCGCGTCTCGATGGGCGATGTGACGTTGCGTTCGCTCTAATCATGATATTAGCGCGGCGGATAACTCGCGGAGAGTGGCGCCAGGACTTGTAAGTAAAGCGCGCGGGTGAGAAGAGAGACGTCGGGAATTTATGTAGACAGCCGGGCGACGTTGGCAAGACAGCTCGCTTTATGCTGATCCTCTTATCCCGATCCGTGAGAATCTGCGCGCGCGAATCTAAGCGTGCAATACGTATCGCGCGTTTACGGCACGTTGAACGGGGAGAGAATCGGAAGACGGGAGAGCTGGAGGAAAATGGGACGGCTTACGAACTGAGGCATGAAGCCGCGGAATCAGGATCGCGCGAAAGAAACGAGCGGAGTAAATCAAAGCCTTCCGTTATTATTTGCGTCGCGACGGAAACGATCCGCGGACATTACGTCGCTCGAGACGGCGAGCGAACGGAATAACAATCCGACTTGGGAAAAGGGAGAGAAATACGTGTGGGAGGAGAGATACGCGCGACAGATTTAGTCTTTCATTCGACAAACGGCAAGGACATATCCTTGCCGGGCAAGGATGTGTCAGCGACTGATCTCTCTGGATTTTTGATCGTTATAGATATACGTTACTTGTACGTGGAAAAAGTACACAGGTATATGTGGATATGTTTCGTTGACTGTCGCAGGTATATTCACCGTGATGTGCTACAACGTGCTGTGCGACAAGTACGCGACGCGGCAGATGTACGGCTACTGCCCGAGCTGGGCGCTGGACTGGGAATACCGGAAGAAGGGCATCCTCGACGAGATACGGCACTACGCCGCGGACATCATCAGCCTGCAGGAGGTCGAGACGGACCAATTCTACAACTTCTTCCTGCCGGAGCTCAAGCACGACGGCTACGACGGCATATTCTCACCCAAGTCCCGCGCGAAGACGATGGCGGAGAACGACCGCAAGTACGTCGACGGCTGCGCGATTTTTTACAGAACAGCCAAGTAAGTGCATTCCCCTGTATCTCTCGATTCGCGTCACGGCGATAATGCGGCGATATGAAAGACGAAAACGACGGAGCCGTAAATATGGGCTGCGACCAACGCAACTTCAGTCATAAGCGTCACTTGAAACAGTTTGGTATTTATATTAAATGGAAAGTTTACGATTTATCGCGTCAGCTTTTCCCCGCATCGATGTGACACAGAAAGTTCAACGTACCAGAATAAACATGTCGCAGAGTCTGCCATACACCGAAGCTTGAAGGTAGAAATATTCATTGTTATACCTTGTTTTTCTTTTTCAACGATATTTTTTTAAAGATATTTCTAACAAACAAACTTTTTCTAACTCCCCATCTCGTAATTTTCTACAACTATTTTTATAACGGACTGAGAAGAAATAAAGTTGTATAATATTATGATATTAATAAACGAATGTCAATCGACAGATAATTGATATAAAGCGATGTAATTTGCGGAGAATTTAAAGTTTAGACTCGTTAAACGCGAGAATTTTTATATTACTTACAGTCTCACAACGTGAAAGGATGTCGCGTTAATTTGTCATTTCTCTTTGCATATTTTCTTATCAGACCGAGCATTCTAATTTGCTCGCCGGAGAAAAAGAAGAATAATTATCGATAGTCTAGAGTCTAGACGCTCCGACGATCCTTCGATTTATTAAGAGGCGTGGTAATTTAATTAATAAACGCAGGACTGCGCAGCAGAAAACGCTGTCCGACGTAATACAGTTATCGATCACGCGCAATCGAATGCTTCGCGAGTAAATGCGCCGTGAAACTTCTCAAAAGATCAAATCGATAACATCCTAACGCGTAAATATATTACAGTAAATATATTACAAAAGTAAAGCAGTAAAATGTTAATAGACAATTGATTTTTTAAACAATTTATTATCCCGATATATATGATTTTATTTTTCATAATACATTTTACCGATACTTGTCCGATTCCATCCTGTATTTATTTAGCTATTTTTAATTTTAAAGAAATATAGATGACAAGTGACAATTTGAATATGAAATGCTTGGTAGGTATGCAAACGTTTCGTAGTTCGTTGCCTTGATATAAAAACCAATCGGTGGTAAAACAATTTTTTAATTACTCGATGTTACCGCGTTTTCACGAGATTCCGCATTTTCACGAGGTTCGATATTCAATTATTGCGTCAAAGATTATCGTTACCGCCTTTGCAGGATCAATTATAGAGCCGCTTATCACCGCTTCGATACTGAAAACAACGGGGACCTCCCAAAGCGCGACATTTAATTCCGAACGGGATGAAAGATGCATCCGCTCGTAATTTAACAAAGCGTCGCGCGCGTGTCTGGCGTGTAATAACGTCATGGTAATCCAATATCGCGTCAGATAGTAACGTCGCGTCGTAAATCGCCGTCTGTGTTTAATAGAAAAGCGGACGCGTCGCTTTCGCGAGCTAGCATTTTCTCGTATTCGATCAGCAAATTAACTAGAAATCGATGGATCCCTTTATAGCAAAAATAATATCCGCGCTCGAGAGAATCGAAACGATGCAAGCCTTTAAAATCAGCTCCCAAGAGAGAAATAATAATAACAATAATAATAGTGAAAAAATGAGATAAATAAATGATCTTAAAGAAGCGTGAATGAAAAAAAAAAGACTCAGCTCGAAATTTATATGAAAGATGACACATTGAGATTTTAGATTTTAGATTTTAAAAATAATGTCAAAACTACCGGATATCCTAACTTTCTCATCAGCTATTACTCGGAGGCAATTTCTTTTAAAAAAAAAGCAAGGAGAATGTGACAATTTGCTTATTTCCTTTTGCACGTCGTGTATAAACGCGATATAGATTTCAATGAACCTGATTTCGATATCGCCGCGTATGTTATTGCATCGATACGCATGCACAAATTGCTTTTACGACGACTATCGAACGGAGCGTCCCAGCTGCACATGCACATTGTCTATGACGCATTAATCATCGCGCCCGGCCGCTCCTCTGCCCGAGATATCTATTTCGACTAATGCTTATTTTCAGAGTATCACGCGACATAATGGCAGGTCTCCGCGATATCGCGCTCGCAATGTCGGCCCCGAGGCCATCGAGATGCGATTAATGCGCTTGTATGCATACGTCGCGCGTAACGGTTCCCTTTATAACCCGCCCTGTCGTAAATAGACGAAGTAAATGTCTCTCTGCGTGACAATATTAAAGTCGATAGCGGCAAACGTGCCCCCTCTCTCCATCTCGCCCGTTAAACGCTCTGCGGCAGGATGCAAGCCGTTTTAACCACCGCATCGTTTGCAGTATTAAACATCGTATGTTCGGTTGGTTTAGACTTTAGGGGGAAGGGCTTGTAACTCGAAAATATACGGGACAAAAGTTTCGAAAGTTTCTTACAAGTAAAATTATTTAACGAATTGTGTCTTCAATAAAAAATTCTTTTTCTACAAATATTATATTTTATTAAGACCACGTTATATTAAAGATATTTAACCATATGGTTTGTGGCATGAAGCCGCAAGGAATTATCGCTGCGCACATCGAAATTCGAGATTGAATAGCGATCGCCGCGTTTGTCTGACCAGAAACGATTCGTACTACTGCGACGTGAGACTGCCGCATAGCTCACATGACGCTTTATCTCCTTCTCTTCTCCGTCTCGCTGGATCGGCCGAAGGTGAAAAAGACCAAAAAAAAAAGGAGGAGCTTACAGTCACTTTTACGGCTCGCAAAGACGCGGCCGTCGATTTCAATCCGGCTGCGCAACGCGACCAAATCGACCGAACCAAATCAGCGTTCACGCGATGAGCGTAAAGTTCAACTCGCGTTCAATTTCCGCCTTCGGCGCTCGCCCCTCGATCATTCCCAGCTTTATTGCCTCGTCGCGGGTTATACGGTGCGATGTCGAGGTGCCGTTTGAAAAAAAAAAGAAAAAGAAGAAAAAATCGGAGGAAGAGAGAGAGAGAGAGAGAGAAGGAGGGAGCTTAATGTTCGCGCGGCAACAACGCTGGCAACAACGCTGGCAACAAAGTTCTGTGCAATACTGTTAAACTATACACATTTTTCTGGCGCGCTAATTTCATTTTGGAATGTAAGAAAAAGTTTATGTAAACTACGTACATAAACTATTATAATTATTATTACATTATACATATTATATAAATTTTAAATTTAAATTTTAACTGTACCAAATCTTTTCTTAATAAGCTTTTGCAATCTTGGTATTAAAGTGACGTCTTTTCAATTTCAATAACGAGCCGAGAACGAATCAGAAAGCTAAAGCTGTTTCAGACAGCGGGGAAAAATCAATTACGCATTCAGGATTTCCGCCGTCAACCCTCTTTCTTATTTTTGGCCAGTCCTTACCAAATTCTCTTTTTTCTCCCTTGAGCGACACTGCGGATGACGTTGATTCAATCTTGTTTACGAGCGGGGAGAGGCTGGCCGTGAGCGGAGGGGGATGATGGCTCGTATAATGGGTCTTCGGAGAAGAATATATTTGTCAAGCATACGTGCCTTACATATCGGCTGTGCCGCGGGTAGGGCGAGGGAGAGAGAAAAGAAAGTCCGGGTATTCTACATCGCGTACGTGATACGCCTCGCTCACGAGGCCTCCAGTTGCGACGAAAATCGTCCTGCACCGAAAACGACGATGTCGTGTCCCGTCGCGTCGTATCCAACCAAGTCATATCGCGCGCGCAAGCGTCAAGTTCCTTTACGTTCTCACGGGACGAAATTTAGTCCCGTCGACCATTTACCGGGACTTAAAACAACCGATTGAAGAAGAACCAGGAATTTCTTTCCCGGTGACTCGACCCTGCAATGGCAATCGACACTGCGATCTTCGATGCGACGATAAGAGAGATAAATCGAACCTTTAATCCTGAATTATCTCTCCTGTTTGATAGTCCGCTAATACTTCTCTTTTCTCTACATATATCTACGGATCTACTCGAATACAGTTTATTTTGTGTCGAACATATTTAATTTTTTGCATGAAATATACCAGGATATGTGGTTTAGTTTTATATCTTTTTTACATCTGTTCTTTTTCGTTTTCTTTTGCAGATTTTCTTTGATAAAGGAGCATTTAGTTGAATTCAATCAATTGGCGATGGCGAACGCGGAGGGTTCAGACAACATGTTGAATCGTGTTATGCCCAAAGACAACATCGGACTGGCTGCATTACTTAGGACTAAGGAAGCTGCTTGGGATAACGGTGAGTACATCGATTGTATTTCTGAATTTCAGTATTTATCTGAATGAGATAAATATTTCTTTTTTATAGGATCGTATTTCGCAGTACATAAATAAGTTAGGAATATCTGATACAGCGAGCCAAATATCGCACTCGGTCAGCGATTTAAATTTGAATGTTCGATATTTTCGGATTTTGCAAATGTATAATTGCGGCTGTTTGAAGCTGTTTTTAGTGAGCAAAGTAGAAAATGTAAAATAAGTTTCATGTTTTAAAAAAAACCTTGTCAAATCAAATTCGCTTTTAGACGAGACAACTCGATTCGATGTAACGAGTATTCGCGTAGCTTTTCAAATGTAACTCTTTGATCGTGTTATCATACCCACATGGCACTGAGCATGAATACAAATCCATTTAGGTATTTCAGCGTTATGCAGCATTATCTAGAAATAGTTTCGAAACGCACAAGAGGGTTGAAGATAACGCGAACCGTCCGCGGACATAAAAGGAAGGCGGAGAGTGTGTAGTTTTGATGCTGACTGAAGCGTCTGCTCGTTTCGCTCACGCCTACGGTGAATAGCGCGTATCCAGCCGCGTGTTTGCACACCCTGAAACACGAAAGTAATTAACGCGCCGGTCTCCCGGTAACCGATGAAGCTGCCGGACTACTACCGGACGTGCAATATACAGAAGTCCGCGTTTTTCCCGCGGCTCGCTGACCGAGGAAGTGCACGCGTTCGATGATTGAAGCGCGTAAATCGAGCACGATACCCCGATCCAGTACACGTGCACAGGGTGAGCCAATAATTTCGCCACGCTTTTGCCGACTGATCTAAGCGACCGTCGATTTTTCCTCATTACGTGTAACAAATCATCGATAATAGTATTTTAATTATAAGGGGATTATTGGGAATCTCGATATTGCTAAATTTTAAAGCCGTATTTATTTTGTCAAAATTTATTCTTTATCGCGAGAGAATATATTTTAGCAAACATTTAAATTCGACAGCCAGGTCTCGTAGTTATTTCAAGTTTAAGTCTACAAAGGTTTCGTTCGATCAGATCGTTCCAAGAATAGATCGACTATGAACTTAGAAAGAAGGGAGCTCTAGGGCAAAGCCCGGACACCCTGTATAAGCGACGTATCGCGGAATGCGCGAGCAAACCAGGCCCGAGATTTATATAGCGGCCCAAAGGTCGAGAGCGGCTCTTACGGCTCACTCGGAACGCGTCGGAACGTGCTCTCGTTAATGAGCCATTACCTACGTTACATTAATCCATACCGGGCGCAACGACCGGCTGGGAAAAAGCGACGGACTCTTCTCGCTCTCCGGCGTAGGGAGGGTAATCGATCGCGTCTGCGAGACCGGCGACTCCTCGCAGCCTCTTGCGCGCTTCCTGCGCTGCGGTTAACACCTGGTTAGCTCCTTGTATATTGCAAGTTATTACTGCGAGGTACCTAGTGGATGTTAGATTATGAAATCGTTTCGTAGTATTTCTAATCTATATGTGCACGCACCATTATAGTGTAGCTATCGGTATAAATCTTCGAAGAAAGGCTGCTACAAAGGAAGATTTTTGTAAATATACCTACACTGAGAAAAAATATTTGGATAAAAGAAAATATTCATTAGGCGGCTCCTAACAGCTTATTTACTTAATACAATACCTAAAATATTTATTTAGAATTAGATAAAATATCTTAGAATTAGATATTTTATCTAATTCTAAATAAATATGTGTATTATATTAGATAAATAAGCTGTTAGGAGCCACCTAATGAATTTTTTTTATCCAAATATTTTTTTCTTGGTGTACGAAATTCGAAATTTTTTAAACTTGAAAGACGCTTGTTATCGCGATTAATCATTTTCTTGTAAACTAAAATCTGTCTAACCAAAAATTTTTACTCGTAACGAGCATTAAAAATTTTCATTTTTTGAATGGAATTTGAAACGCGATTGCGAGCAAATATTTTTGCGGACATTCGTAAAGAATGAGCGAAAGAGTTCACTTATATATAGCAATCACAGGCGCTCTTCGAGTACTCAAAAAAAATGTGGAATCTCCGATCTTCATCCCAGAGAATTTCCGCGCAAATGAGATTAATCCTATCATCCGAGAACCCGGCATGACTCGCAGAAGTTCTGAACTTCTCCGAATTTCGCGGAGTATTCGCGTTGCATTTGCGCCGCATTTCTCTCGCTTTGATGCCGTCGCTCAACTCCCCCATACACACATGCTTAAGGTTTAGCCAATTGAGTAATCGTAATCAGAACGCGTAAACCAAACCTGGGCTGCCGGAGTTCAAATGAGCAAACAACCTACATCAAATATAACCGAGTACATTCATCATTCTCTCGATAAATCTCACAATAGGCTCAACGTGTTTCGGTAATTCTGATATTTAGCCAACTCTTTACGCCGCCTTGCCTATATATTCTCCACTTCCAGACATTGCAATTGTATTAGTCGCGTGGAAGTGGTTTTATATCGGTTTTACATCGACGATATTTTCAACATAACATAAGATAATTTCAACAAAACGTGTAATATATAATTGGAAAAGATCCAAACAGAGTGCTTAGTGCTTAGTGCGCGATAGAGGGTACTCGTTGGTCGACGTTATTTCCTCGCGGAGATAGATGCGCTCGCGCCGAGGAAGGATATCGAGATTAGATCTCGATCGTAGAGCTAAAATCCATGTAACCATGCCAGTAGGGCGCGATTAATGATCCCTCACGCTCGAATACGAGCAAACTCGAGACACATCCCAAGCCTTATGTGGGACCGAACTGATAGTCTCTCTCGGCTCGGCTCGGCTCGTGAAAAAGGATTGCCCGTTCCGGAGAGGAAACATCTCCGGGATACGCGCGAGCCTCCATCGCTTGGACTAATAGTGGTACCATTGGCGGTACTAATAGTCCGATATCAGCTGCCGGCGCACGATGAACGATGCGCCGTCGTTCGCAGATATGAGGGGATCGTTTATTCGCCGGATTCTTTTCCGCTCGCAGAAATTTAAAGGCGACGTCGGAGAAACGTTAATCATTCGCCGCGCGCGAAGAGAGCGTCTTCTCGGAGTCTCCGATAGCGTCCTCGGTCTCGGTTCTCCAAGCGATAACGTAACGACCATGAAGACGTCGCGCGCTCGCGACGTGCCGTCGTATCTCCCTGAATTTTGTACGTCTCGTGATGTAATCGTATATCAGATGCAAGTAATGTCGAAATTTAAACAGGACAAGTCCTTAAACTATGGTTATTGCAATTACGGTTATTTCTCTATGTACGCTCATGCATTGTTTACTCTGAAATCACAGCAGAAATGTTTTTTGTTTTTTTTTAGTTTACGTGCATCCTTTTTTCCGCGTCTCGAGGATAGAAATCCGAAGCGCTGGCTTTACGCGCGGTTAATCGGATGAAAGTTTTTCCCCCGACTTAAAATGCCGGCGAACTCGTTCGGATCCCACGGGATTATTCTTCCGTACCGAGGATATAGCAACCGTTCGGTGAACGGAATGCATTTAGATACGACGAGGCGATACGAAGTATCGAATTTCTCAACAGTAAGAAAACAAGAGAAAAAGAAAGTCGAAGAGAGTTCAATTATTCGTGGAATAATCAACTGCTGCGCGATTACGCCTGCAAAATTAGAGTGGTTGCTCTAAAAGCACGATTAACGTTATTCAATCCGAGTTAAAATAAAACGACATCATCGTATATCCTAGAGAATTCGAGTAGGTTTAAAAGAAATTTCGTTACCGAGAGATTTTCGTAATGTCACGTATTTAACAATTAAAACGAATAACGTCTCAAAATATTATTTGATAGGTACTGGAAGCTCAGAAAACCAATTGTTTCAAAATTTCTTCCTATGTTACAATATAAATATACACACATTCACGAACTACTTGTAACTCAAAATTGATAAAAAGACAAATTGACATCTTTTTTTTCTAAAAAGAAAAGAGACGCGTTCGCTTGAAACGTGGGACGTCCGAGCGCGTCGTATACCTACCTAATGTTACGATGATTCGCATTTCCACGACCTCGTGGCTATCGGCAGATAAATCGCCGGGTAATTGAATTCGCGAGCGAGCGAATAACCACGGGAACCCCACCCCACACGTCGTCCGTTACACGCGGGACAGCTTGTCGCTTAATTAATCGCGCCTGGCGACGCGACGCACGTCCCGCGAGAAGAGGAGCGCGTTCGCTTCGGAAGCGCGCTCGCCATCCTCTCGCCCGAGGCGGAGCGAAATCGCGAGCAGGCTCTCTCGAGAGCTTTATAATACGCACGTACTGCAGTCACTGCAGAGAGGTTGCCGAGACACCAATCCTATCTCGAATGAGTATCTCGGGAACGTGTGTTCCTCCGCGTATGTCACTCCGCTCGATTTTTCACAGATATATTGAGCCGCCACACACTGAAAAGTGCATAACTATGCACATATGCATGCATAAGTAAGTAAGCGTGGGTTTTGTATTTTTTCACTCATTTTTTACTTAAGGTAACGTGCCCTCCTACAGACTGTTTCAACGATATATACGGATATATATCTCATTGACACTAATATAATAAGTAATTAGTAAATAATAGTAATAATAACAGACAGCTATTTAATTTATTTAAGTTACTTAATATTTATTTAATATTATTAATTATTACTGCATCGTTATTCATATATTATTCATTATTTTTAAGATAATAACGATGAAATAGGATTTAAATCAGTAAAGTATGAGAATTGTTGCCTGCGTAAAATCTTATCAATATCATTTTGTTTCGCATTAAAATTTTCACGATAACATTTAAGATCCATGCTTCTAAAAAGAGATCTGAGAACACTTCTTCTGCAATTAATTCCTATTTCAATCTACAGTAAAACTTTCATCTTGCGTTTCATCGATCATATGAAATTATGAAGGATCACGTTTTCGCTACTGTGTTTTGAAACGTCCTGTGGATTCGTCGGAAGATTGACGTATCGGCATCGGATGTCTCATTAAATACATCAGAGCAGTCTAATTGGATAGGTGACTCTCGAGCAATGTTCGCAAAGACGAAACGTACTCCCCGCGAAATGACGCTCGTAATCATTCACGAACGCGCTTTAATACCGGACGCATCATTCTTCGCATGAATATTAATGCAAAGCGAGAGATGAAAGAGAGAGAAAGAGCGAGAGACTTGCGTAAAATGACGTGGCGCGACACAATTCAATGCGCAATTATAAAGACGAATCTGTTCATTTTAATCTTAATGACACGCGCGCATTGGCATTTAATTATTTTACATATCCTGCAATGTCATACCACCATTTCTTCGAATCTCATATCACGATTCTTCCCGCACATCTTCTTTTCTTTTTCTCTCTTTTACGTCTTCAAACTCAGGAAAGATATTTATTAACCCTTTAAGGACGGGCGTGGCAAATAAACTACCTGCTACAGTTTAGTTTACTTTGCTGTTTTAGAGACGGGTGTGGCTTACATACAAATTTTCCAACGAAGACTCAGGAATTGATGACGATTGACGATTCATTTCCGGTTACTGAAAATTTACCACTAGTTGATTACTTTTTGGCATACATAAATAGTTTATTTTTCCTTTTTTTTGCGTCTAAAATATCTGTCCTCAAAGGGTTAACCGCTCAATTTCTGCGAACGATATAACTTTCATTAATTTCTATTAATTTTGAGATACGTGAAAAATTTTTATTTAATTAATATTATATTTTTTCTTTGGCCTGGTATTATTTCTATGTGTTTTGCTTCCTTTTTACGTGTTTCACCAAAGATTAAAACAAAATTCTGTTTTTTATTATTATTAAAAATATCAATCGGACATCAATGTAATTTTTTTACTGTAGTCACTTAGGAGTTTCGAAGCGGAATTAGTCTCAGATTGTGATTCTTCGTGAAAGCCAGTTCGCAGAATTGCAGGGTCCCTCCTATAAAAGCTTCTTCTCTCCAGAGGGTATTCGGTAGCACAGAGGGGGAGAGTCGATATTGATTCCTTCAGTAATTTACGAGACAGCTCCCGGGCCGACCTGGCGACTGTGGGTTCGCGAGTTCGATTGTCGTACAACCGCTATCGAAGGCACACCTTAACCCTCTATTCTAATCTGGCTTGATTTACACTCCAGAATATCCGTATTGCCGATGGCGAACAGCCGCATTACCGACTCTCTCTAATCTCGTCGCGTTACGCAACATGAAACCGAATAGTAATGTTCTCGCGATGAACTTCGAGTGAGTAACAAAAATATTTTGTTCAGAAATGTATACCATTCGTTTAGCATGTGATAAATATTTTATTTATTACTTTGTTCAAGCAATAGATAACGATAAATGGATAATAAAGTGCAATAGATACACAGAAAAAAAGGATATAAGTATAATTCTTGATTTGAAAATATCTTTAGTTTTAACGTGGAAATCTTGAAATAAGATTATATTGCGTTATTAAACGAAGAAAACTTGCTTGAATGAAGCATTTATATAGTTCAACCAAGAAAAAATGTTGAAATAAAAAGTTGAAATTCTTATAGGAAGATTATATTGCGTTATTATATTAAATGATTGTATTAAACGAAGAAAACTTGCTTGAATGAAACATTTATATACCTAGTTCAACCAAGAAAAAAATGTTGAAATAAAAAGTTGAAATTCTTATAAGAAGATTATAGTTGTTTTGTATAATGTATACCTATAAACAAGATTACTATAATCTTCTTATAAGAATTTCAACTTTTTATTTCACATTTTTTTCTTGGTTGAACTATATATAAATGCATTGAAGCAAGTTTTCTTTCGTTTAATATAATAACGCAATATAATCATATTTCAAGATTTCCACGTTGAAACTAAAGATATCTTCAAATCAAGAATATTCTTCTTTTCTGTGTAGGTTTAACTAATCGCGAAGTATAATTTTCTTTTTCCCCGAGCGAACATTGGCCGTTTGTTTTGCGCGCTCGCAGGACAAGATGATTCTTGAGGGACATTGAAAGAACATAGTGCAGGAGATTGGGAACGCAAAGCGAAACAGCTGGTTTGAGTAGGGTTAATCTGTAAGGCCCCGATAGTAAAAGCGGATCCTCGCGGGCGCAATTAAACGGTGAATTTACGATATTGTGTTCGAGAGGACAGAGTACACCCCCCCCCCCCCCCTTAGATTTCACACGGGGGTATTAAATAACGATTTTTGCGTCTGATAATCCCAGAGAGAGCCAAAGGAGAATCGCCACAAACTCGAAGGCAATGAGGAAGAACTTCGAAGACTGTTTAATCCTCAGGGATCGTTGCGATTTTTGCATTAAAGTCGATTGCTCGAAAAATTTAAAAATTATGTTAAAAAGTTTCCATAAAAAGTATCGCGATTAAGTTAAAAGTTATCGAAAAGTTTAAGTAAAGTATCTCAATTAAATAAAGTATCAAATTTATGATCTAATCCGATGCAATAAACAAATCAAGTTTATTCGGTAATTTGTCTTCTTATAGTTATATCCTCGTGTTTTATTTTAAATTTAAAGAAAGAAGATTTATTCCTTGCTTTTATAAATCCTTGCTACTATAAATTTTCTTTTAGCAATATACAGTCTTATAATTAGATCTAAAATTTAACAATACACAGTATTTTAATCGTACCATCAAATGATTATGCTAATCGAGAAATAAATTTGTATATGTATATGTATATTCCTTTCTTTTTCAACAATCATCGACAGCGGTGAGGAATCATCTCACGGAACGATTAATCGATTGAGAAGGTCAGTAACACGGGTTAACACGCCGATTTCCGGTAATGGAGGCACTCAGGCGTTAATTTCGAATGACCATCTCAGGATCGTACCGTTAGCATCTCCTTCATCGCGAACAACTTTACTTCCTACCACGTGCCGGGAATTACTTAAGTCACGAGTGAGTTAATATACCGTAAAGGTTGAATCGCTATACCCTGAGATATCAATCCGCTTGAGAGCGAAGGAGAGCGATCGTACATAGGGCCCGTGAAATCACGAAGCTTTTCACTTCAGACTGCTATTGACTCTGTCGCGTTTGAAGAACTTATTTCCACGTAAATCCATGTTTTCAAAAAAAAGCGGAGATTACGTGTCGCGAATCTGTATTGAAAAGTTCTTCATCATTGCCATTTTTTAAAATACGGACTCGGAGGAGGATTTAAAAAAAAATACCGACGCACTCCCATCTGTTTGTATGGAACACTCTGTGTGCGCGTACGCCGCGTACTTGTTGCAGCAAAGTGTTTTCTAGTCAAGCGATTTCCAGCCGGCCGACCGACGAAGGAATTTATCGGCACTGGAAAATAAATACGGCGTTAATCTGCTGTAATTGCACAACGGGAGAGAGTATCAGCGGCGCTAATTTACGGGCCTTATTACAGGCTCGAGCGCCGAGGCGAGCTCCGGCTCCGAACGGAAGATTCGGGATTTACACTCTCTTAACGCTGATGAATGTTCTAATTGTGTACTGATAACTTGATACTGGAGCACCACCGTATCCGCTTCATTTCACCTTAATCACCCTTGCAATTAATAACGAAGGGAGATATTGTGAATCGAGCTGAAAGAGGATGAGCTTCCGTAATTTCGTGCATATCAAGTCCCTTTAGAAGTCCCTTTTAACTGTATATTTAAACGTATAACTAAATTATTGTTAAATTATGTGATTATATATTTAAATATTTAAAATTATCGCAGAACGAGAAGAGAAAGAAAAAAATGAAAGAATAAGTAAAAAATAGAAAAAAGAGTATTGAAGAAAAAAAGGATTATAGGAAAAGAAGAAATATTCGTAGAAGATATGTATAGATTTAAACAATCTATCACATTAGAAGAAACGAAAAGAAATAGTGAGAGAAATGAAGAAAAGAATGTTGGAATAACATTCATTCAAACATATTATTTAAACAGTCGACATATTATAGTGTATTTATTTATTTAATAAAAAGAATAGTATTTTCTTCTTCGCGAGAAAGAAAATACTATTCTTCACAAATTGCAGGCAACCTGTTACTTTACCGAGCGTCGCTATAAGCGCGCTGTAATATCGGTAATGTCGACGTTACTTCGCAGTGGCGACTGGCGAGCCAACCTAACTGAGCCTAACCTCTGTTGACCTCCGTCACGGTGGATCGGTGTGTTATGTGTTGTTTCGAGTTTCGAGTCGCTCGTGCTCAGGAAGAGTAGAATTCGCTGAAGAACGAAGTAGACGCGCGATAACGACGACGGGATGTCCGGATACGCCAGCCAGGACAACAATTACTGGACCCAGTCGCCGCCGCCGCCGCCTCCGCAGCGGGACCAGTTCAACTTCGAAGCGTCCGGTTTCGGTCAACCTAACCAACAATTCGATTTTCAGACATACGAGCAGCAGGTGCCCGATTACTCGTACGGGCAGAGAAATTTTCTGGATCCCACGCAGAGCCCCTACAGCGGTGACTTGTACACGCAGGACGATTATGCGAAAGGTAGAGAAAGAAAATGATGACGACATCGCGTTGTTCGCGGTTACCTAATCCTCGAGCTGGCAGAATGACATCAACGCGTGCGTGGCACATGACAATTTGATAATAAGCTGGAAATATTTTGCTCACGGAACTCGCAGTGTCGTTTCAATATGATTCGAAGAACATTTATGAAAATTTATTATTGCATATGAGAATCAGGACAGCTTGTTATATTTTGTTTGTATCAAGACATCCGTTCGAGGATTGGGATATCAATTGTATAAGAAATCTTAGAGAACCATTTATGGCGCTCTTTCAGGCACCACCGGCTTTGGAGATGAAGAAGATGAGCCGCCTTTGCTGGAAGAGCTCGGCATCGATCCTGATCGGATAATACAAAAGACTCTGGCTGTGTTGAACCCTTTCCACAGGAAAGGACAAATTGACGACGCGAGTTACCTGACACAAGACTCGGACTTGGCGGGACCCGTGGCGTTCTGTCTGGTTCTTGCGGCGTTCCTCCTATTAGCTGGTTCCAAAGCGCACTTCGGCTATGTATATGGATTGGCTATGATCTCCTGCATACTCATGTACATTCTACAATCCCTGATGAGTAGCAGCGGTAACATCACCCTGTCATCCGTCGCCTCTGTACTAGGCTATTGCTTGTTACCGGTGGTCGTTCTGGCAGGCCTCAGTGTCTTCACCACGTTGCGAGGTCCGATAGGCTTAATTTTGGCAGTCCTGGCTGTCGCCTGGGCATCCCTCTCTGCTTCTAGACTTTTCTCCACGATGTCGGGAGAGGAAGACCAGAAGCTTCTCATAGCGTATCCGTGTATGCTTCTCTACGGCGTATTTACGTTGATAATTATATTTTAAGTAAGAAATATCAGTTGTACATACAAGTTTTACCCTTGATCAAATAAACTCGGATTTGAACAAAAAGCGGATCTGAGCAGGAAGCGTATTTTGTTTACACACAGATTAGTGCCAATGATTGTATGATGAGACAAAATTTATTTATATTTTTTGTAATTGCACTTTTAATAATAGCTGTGCTATAAAACTGCATAAATTATGCTGTTGATGCAGTAGTCAAAATAGTATGTTTATTTTATGGTATCTAATAATTTTCCGAATTATCTTAATAAGCATATTTTGGTAGATACGCTTATTTTATAAGTAGAGATAAAACGCACGAGCATATGTCATGTTTAGTGCTAACATTAGATTAAGCCATTTGTTATACAATTTCTAAATAAAGTTTATGATATTAATTTGTGTTATCCTTGTCTAAATATCGTCACTATGGCCCGCAAGGCTAATTAAACAATAAATAGCTCATAAAGCAAGTATTACTTTCGAGAATATGATATTTATATATTGTCTCTAATAATATTAATTTTTATGTCTAAGATTTATTTTTAGTTGCTCTTTATTTTTTACATAGCGTGCATAGCGTGCGACGTGTGAAAACTTGTAAAACTAATAATTGTTAAAACTAATAAATAATATGACTATGCATAACATTTGAATAATTTTGATAAAACGATTAATTCAACAGTATAGATATGCAAGTCATAAGAAAATTTTAATAACGATCAAAAATAATATGACTTTTCGATATACCAAAATATAATAAATTTACGTTGGCGACACGAACATATGTATATTTTTATAATATTGCAATATTTCCAAATAAATTATCCAAATATAAAATAAAATATGAATTGTTCTTGTTGTGGCGATTGTATCGTCATATTTCCAACCGAAAACGTTTTAGACACTCACACATACATTGAAACATAGATAGCAAAACGCTCATAATAAAAAGGCAGACACAACGGACGACTAGCGCAAACACCTTGATTAACGTTTTAACTTTTCTTATTTTTGTCGAATTTTAAATTTAATTTCTTTTTGCAACGTGACGCGATGCACATTGCAAATATAGGAACATCCGTGTGGTCACGCCGGGAACATATGGGAAGAGATTCAAGCGATCGGCAGACTTACCACACTGGCCAAATAAATTTTTCCACGACTTGTACTGACTATAAGACTTGTACTAAATCGGGCTGTGACCAGAGACATCGAGCTTATCTTTCTGTCGTCTGGCCGGCGAGAGAATTCATACCTTCTCAATTTCCTTCTTTTCCTCACGCATAAACAACCAAATTGTATTTCCTATTCTTTCTTCTTTTAAATTTCTACTAAGAAGATTTAAAATTTGGAAAATTGTTTGATGTACCATGTATCTGAACACAGCTTGCATTATCTTCTTTCTGCAGGTGTTCCATCTGACCCGGCACAAGTGCAACAACCAATTCTAGTTTGTACGGCACACATCCATTGGGATCCCGAATTCTGCGATGTAAAATTGATACAGACGATGATGCTGAGCAATGAATTACGTTCCATTTTGGACCAAGCTGGCCAGTCGTTCAGACCCGGCCACAAGCCTGACTCTTCCAACGTTCAACTACTGCTTTGTGGCGACTTCAATTCTTTACCTGATTCTGGTAACGCACCTATTATCTCGTTTAAATTTTTCTTTGAACTAACTTTTACGTTATTTAATGATGCAATTGATATGTGTATGATGGGTCACATATAAAGGTTGTGTGTGCAACACTTAATTTTTGGATAGGTTTTGAAACGCACAAATATTTCGATACTACAAACCAATGCCAAAACAAATCACCCATCCAAAAATTAAGTATTGCAACCTTTATGTGTGACCGACTGTATGTGATTGGTAAAAACGACATTAACAATAATAAATCACTGACGCAGGTGTGATCGAGTTTCTTACATCCGGACGTGTGGCGGCCGATCATCGTGATTTTAAGGATCTAGCATACAAGTCGTGTTTACAAAAGATCTCTGTCTGCGATAAACCCAACGAATTCACGCATTCTTTCAAGCTTGCATCCGCCTATAGCGAGGATATCATGCCCTACACTAATTACACGTAAGTACGGTCTATACTATTTTATATGTATATGGTATATGCGTACAGATATTTAACGCACTTGTTTTGCTTTCAGATTCGAATTTAAAGGAATAATAGATTACATTTTCTATTCGAAACAAAGTATGGTGCCTTTGGGCCTCCTGGGTCCACTGAGCCCAGATTGGTTTAAAGAGCATAAAGTGGTAGGATGTCCTCATCCCCATGTTCCATCGGGTGAGTTTTATTTTGTGTTTCGTATCGTTCTCCATTTCGGTAGTGAAGTTGAGGACGATGCCAACGTTTTGTTTCTTGTTGCAGATCACTTTCCTCTGTTAGTGGAATTAGAGATGACACCGACAGTAGGGACAAGCAACGGTTTGATCTCACGCAGGTAGCAGCCGCTGCGATCTAGGCCCAAGTAACCATAAGAAGACAAGGAATCAATAACGAAGATAAAAAGAGGAAAAAAAGGATTTGCATCATTTCTTCTCTACTTCTGGCTCTAGCAATATCACTCGCATTACTCTTACTACAATAGCGAATGTTATACACACACACACACACACAAATACTCCATACATTGCCGCACATTCAATCAACAGCGATCGCTGTCGACGAGATACCGACGAACACACAATTCTAACGACCAGGTGAAGGGAGCCGTGTTGTAATGCGTTTAGCTAGCCCATGTATAGTGTATTGCATTTTTAAGAGCTATCTTACTCCCATGCCTAAAGATTATTGTAACCTCTCTATTTACCATCGTAATATGTGTAGATACCTATTTTCCTACAAAAAAAAAAGTAAAGAAAATGAAAACGACGATATTCCGATCAAGAAGCCTCTGTGATATCGACATTTAACACAATTGGAACAAATTCACACGTTTATTAGTAAATGAAACTAGTAGCGATGTACTAGAGAGAGAGAGAAAGCGAGAGAGACACATACCTTAGAAGGAAACCTCCCTTCGCCCCTTCCTAAATGTCATTACAACATTCTCCAAGCCAACCTTTTGATAAGAATGCTGCCATCCACACAATGAGATTAAAAAAAAGAAAAAAAAAATTGTATTTTTAAACAAAACGAAAACAAAAAAAGATATGAAAACATACATGCTATACTGGGCTGTGCGAAGTGATTGGAGTGATCGACTTAAAACAATTTCAATGCAAGTACAAATCTGTTCTTATTGGCCACGTATATATTGATATAATATGGTAATGTTATATAAGGAGAACAAGAAAACATATATAGATGATATTGTAGCGGGTGTATTTGTAAGTATGATATAATGTAATGATGTTCATCATATACGTTTGTCATAACGTCAAGTGAGATCAGTTCAACATTCACACATTTTAGGTATCCGTTCGGGTCTGATTATTAATGTATATGTGCTCTATATCACAATCTACTACTTGTTAATTCAGTTGCCTCCGAGGAACACGAGGGAATTATATTCTTTTTTTTTTTCATACAATCGCGCGCGAACGTCTTCGCGTTCTTTCCGCCACTGCATTTCTATTCGCATGACATCTTGCTTATCTTTAGTCGCAGCTACCAAAAAAAGTGGATAGGCTCTAATTATTTTAGTTACCGTAGAAAATCTGTTGGCAGTTTTTAACAATATTGTAAAATAGTCGATATTTTGACTGCATGCTTGCAGTGCAAATGCACTTGCACGTTAAATATCTCTCTCCGGATTTACCGAAACTTTTATTTGCAATTTTTATTCTTCATCGATTTATTTAATGCAAATGATTAAAACGTGCAATCTATATTTACAACACTTTACACAGATATACACTGATTCACTAAAAGTTTTATCGAGATAGGGAGGACATTTTTTTTATATTGCTGTATGCAATCTACTCTTTAATTTTATTTCTTGCAGCAATAATGAGTATCGATATATTAAGAATGTAGATATAATTCTTTTTATGTATGTGTTGTAAATATGACGATGGGATTTTGCAATTAATATATAGCTTCATCTTTGCTTTAAAGAACATATAATGGAAATTTGTATTAAATAATTTAATACGACACATATATTTGTATTCTGTAATACCGCGTTACAGAATTTAATATCGTGCTTTGTATGTCATTTCATAATTCTTTTCTTTTTCAAAATTATTCACCAAGATGCAAAAATACTTAAATTTTTCGTCTGTCAACTGTATATGTGCAGATCTCATACAAATATTTTTTAAGTTTTTATAGTGTGCGATAAACAATGTAATTATAGTCGCGTTCATTCACAAAGCAGGATATAACATTAATGTGAACGGTACCGAATACGATCGGGAAGATACGTAAGTTCATGCATGAATTATTAATTTGTAAATGAGTGTTTTACGAATATTGTAGTATAGTAAATTGATCTCGTTACGCGGCACAATCGATGAACTAAAACACAACAAATTTTCTATTTAAAAGAGTGAAGGGTTTTAGTTTATACATTAATTCGGGATTCCAACAACTGAATTATACAAGTAAAAGATTAGTTTATCAAAGACATGTGTGTAGTAAATGTTGTATAAAGTAGGTATAATTACGCTATAGTTTTAATTATCTCGATGAGAAAAGAGGCGGCATCTCTTTGGTATTTGTATATTTCTTTGTAAGCATGTTTTCACATGGCAAGCGAATGACGTGATATGTATTAAAATCAATTGCCGGCTGCTCTGGGCCTAATTTAAAACCGTCGGAACAAAGATGAACGACGAGGAGGTGAGATGGCGGACTTTTCTCCGATAATAATATATAACGATGAAAATATTTGGAAAATCTTATAATTTGTGCTATCTTATAAGAAAAGGAAAAGAACAAGTATGATAACGATCATTTTTAACTCGCTCCTCTTTTAATATTATGATATATCACGTAGCAAAAGAAAATTAGTACAATTCGTAATGTCTCTTAACTAGTGTATCGAGTGTGGGAATGTATTTTGCAGCATGAAAGTACCTATGTTTCTTTCACGGTAAATGGTATCTTTCGTGGGCGGATTTGGCCGATTATTAACGCGTAAAAATTTTCTTCGGATTAGAAGCGAATCACGATTTATTTGCAAAAAAATTTGTTCCCCCGAACAATTACAGGACACTACACAAGAAGTGGCGCGAAAACCACAATTTTACCAGCAGTATTCGAGATCGCATGGGTATTTTCATCGCTTAGTCCGTAAAGATCACTCTGTAATTTATCTCCTAATCTACTCTAGCGAAGAAAAATGAAAACGGAAAAAAACATGGGTGTATACGTTGTATTGATCGCTATTCAATTCTTTTTAAATACGTGAATACACGGATTGCGTTTTAGGGTAAATGTAATATGATTATTTGTAATATGTGCGAATAGAAAAGCAAGCGTTGGGACTTTGTCCGATCGGTCTCCGACGCGTAATAAAATCGTTTACGTAAAATAATAAAAAAAGGAAGAAGAGGAAGATGATGAAGAACAGGGAAAAACGTGCGAGTACGGCACACATACAGCGGCACATTTTGCTTTGTGAACGAGGAAGAGCGAAGCAAGTCGGGTAACACAAACACATGTGCTCTCATGCATTTTTGGCTGTCGCGCGAAGCCGCCTACGCCATAGTATTTCAGATATATTAGCTTTGAAGTAACGGAAGCTCTCGACAAGATTAATGATTCAGATAATATATACTTTAACTTAGGTAACACGAGCACTCATGTCGCATTCGTCGAACGCGATGATTTTGCAGAACGACGGTCCTTAGCCGATTCCCTTCGAAATTAACATTTAACAACATCGTAGAAAGAAATTGACAAATCGATCTCTTTTATGAAAAAAATATATACCTCGCGAGAAGTTTATTTCGTGCAGTTGACTTGCACTTGAATAAGAAGGACGTCTACTTATTTATGTAAATACGAGGGTCGTCCAGAAATTGTAACACACGTTTGATTATTTAAGCTACAAATTTTATTTAAATACAAAATCAATATATACAAATGATACAACTGGACCTTGATCTACTTCTCCACGTAGTCACCCAGGCATTGAGGCACTTGTATCGAGTGACTAGCTTCAAGATGCCTTCATCGTAGAAGTCTGCCACCAATCCATTTAATCAGTTGGCCATCATCTCTTCTTGAAACTCATCGTCATCTGCACACGTTTCCCACCCAAAAACTCCTTCAGGTGAGTGAACAGGTGGTAGTCATTCGATACGACAAGTGCCTCAGTGTCTTAGGTATCTAGGTATCAAGGTCAGTTGTATCACTTGTACATATTGATATTTAAATAAAATTTGTAACTAAAATGATCAAACGTACGTTGAACGACCCTCGTATGAAGATAGTAATCTAATTCTCATGTTGTATAATTACGTTATATATTATTATGTATATATATAATTATGTTTACCAAGGATATTTGATTATATATATTTGCCAGCTTTATCAATTCTTTTCGGAATCGGTCAATGAGTCCATTAAAACATTGATGTATCAAAATGTATCTGTAATCAACTGAATTAAGTTAATCAATGTAAATTCGTGTCTTACAGGTATAATATTATCGCGCTACTTCGTCGTTTCTGAAATCATCGCCTTCTCAGAACGCTAATTATTCAATGAGAATAATTTTATCATGCACGACCGACACACGAAAATCACTGCGAAAAGGTGCAACGTTTAACGATGAATTTGTATCACGAGAAAAATTTTACGCTATAACATTATAATTAAGATAACGTGTTTTCTCGTTTCTTCTACAAGGCATATATAGCGACACTTTAAGGGAATTATGCATATGTACTGTAACGAAAGTTTGATGAATCCTGATTGAATTTAATTTTCTTCCCTCCTCCCATGTTGGGCGGCAGATTGTACATATGTTTTTTATCGACGTCGTTCGTGAGAATTTTGTAAAACTTCATGCGCGTAATATTAACGATTCCGCTAATAAAGTTCTAGATATCGTATTGGAATAATGCGTGATGCGTATTATATAAAGTAGATATAATAGATCTATATATCTCAGAATAAGTTTATTATAATCGCAATTACATTATAAAGTATCACGGCACATTCGATTTAATTCATTACTTTCAAATAATTAAATAATTAGAGACCATCATAAAAAAAGATATTTTTAATTGGGTATATACTATCCATATAACTTAAATAAAATTTATTGTTATCTTATATCGTAAAATTTACCCAGATTATGCAACAGTAGATTGACACAATACTTTGTATTGGCAATTTTAATAATATCGTTGAAATCTCTTTGAAAACGTTTTGTTTCTATAATATTAATGTTAATAGATGACGTCATTAGAGCGAGGAATAAGATATTTATCTAAGCTTGACAATAAATGGATAGTTCTAACGGACTATCCTTCTTATTTTACGGATTTCAATAAAAAAATGCTTTGTAGTGCTAGCTCTTACAGTGTCGGTGATAGGCTGTTGGCCTACATCATTTTATCATTTTATTAAAAGGATATTGCTTCAAACACATTTATCATAAAGAACTCTTATATTGTCTACTTACTCTATATTTTTTTGCAGGAAATATATGGAATTGTAACTTGTAGTCGTATGATCTCACAAAAGACAGTAATTTTATTCTTACCAATACTCTAAGTATCAAAAGTTTCCATTTCATTCTGCAAACAGAAAAATGTACTATCTTGGAAATGATACACAATGAGACACTGTATTTACGGAAATTGCAATAGCATGTGCGATGAGACGCAATAAAGTCCGTAGCTTCATAGTATTATATTACACGGCACTAAACAAACTCTGAGAATCCGAATTCAATGAAACTTCGATTTGAGCTAGTATTATTGCCGATATTCAGGATATTAAGCGAACAAGCGATTAATAAGGATTCATCAAACTCTGTAGTATAACGTAATAGTAACGTAATCTTTATCTATACGTTGTCAAGAAGCCGCTAAATTGCTTTTACTCAAGATAGTGAGGGAAAACACCATTTAAGCTTCTAAGAAATCTCGAATGATGCATTACACATGTTTCTCTGAATACATTAATTTTAAATGTTCTGAGCTCCTACAGCAGCGCGTTCAAATCTTAGTTCTCTTTTTTTAGATATTACTTAATATTAAGTAGGTATTTTTACTTGAATCGATGGATATATAGCGACTTTTTAAAGTCTTGTACAATGTGAACGCTGATGTGTTCTGTTGCTTTTGGAGTATTTAGTTATACTTTCGATATAATTTCGATTGATATAAATAGGATTAATGCCCCCGCGATTCTCTTCATAAAATACATGGGCACATTACATATAACGACTTAAGATTATATATAAATATATAAACATATAAAAGAAGGGACGCTGTACGCGCAATGACATAGAATAATACGTAATCGTCGATCTCGTAAATTCGATACCTATAGTTTTTGCAAAAATTTATCAAAACCAGTACCATAAGTAAATCCTTTTACTTATAGCATCTTTATTTGTAATTTCCGGTTATTAAAAAAATTTATAATTATGATTACAAATAATTTTATTAATATTGTTATTATATAATTGCATTTTTATATCTACTATTAGTATCAATGTAGTGATAATTAAAAATATAATATATAATATATACATACGTACATGTGTATACATGTAAACTATATTATATATACATATACGTATATATAATAATACGATTATAATATAATTTTACATGATTGTAATGAATAAAGAACGTTTATGAATATCGTTACTCGGTAAACATGTCTTATTTATAATAATAAATATCAAAGCATCCGATAAAAAATTATAACATTTAATTAATATCCGGAAATTTGGAGTGACATATACTCTATTGTAAGCAATGAAACACGATGTACGATTCTACTCCAAATTTTATATTTTTTACTTAAAAAAGCGCATTGAATCAGAAAGTTATTATTCTATATAGTATTGCGATATAGCGTCAAAATTTGACTTCCATAGTTAAGAATACTATAAGTTGTACTAGAATATGAAAAAAAAAGGATAAGACGAGCACAGCACATTTCAGTCTGTACTTTTATAAAATTAGCGATCAAAAAAATTCGTAGACATTGGAACACAAATTGTTGCGTCCATCATATAAGATCAATATTACATCTCCGCGCTTGAAACTTCGTGATTTCAATCAGGTTTCGTGTAAGCTCTCTCTCTTTCTCTTCCGAGAATCTATCATCCGAGAATGTATCAAAAATTTCTCACCTGTCGGAAGACTTATTACTTGATTCACGTACAAAGTAAAGTTTTATATAGGCCAAGAAAAATTGTTATTATGTAAATAAAAATAATCTTACTTATGTTTGGGATTGAACTCACATCGTATTATTTTATAAGTTACATTGTAAATAATATGTAATATGTTTAATTTATATGTAGTATTAATGCACGATTGTAAAATGTATTAATTTGTTTTGCCGATACACATTTCCAGAATAATGTATCAATGTATGAGAAAGTGATTTCATCTTAATTATTTAATACAGTTCTGTGATCACATCGTCACATTAATATTAACTGCATGCACACTACATGATTTTTCTACATAATGATGATTCATTCAATGATAATAATTAACAATTCGATTAATGATTTATTACTTAATAGAATCATGGGAAATATAGAGTGAGATCAAGTAATAATATTCTTTATCGCAGGCATCCATGTAAAATGTTAATACTCAATGTGAAGCGCGAATATTAAAAGTACAAATGCAGTAGGAGAAAGCTACACGATCCTGATCGAATACCGGATGAATACATAAGAGTTGTAAAGGCATATAAACGAAGGAGAGAGAATGTGGTCTCTAGTAGAGAATATGTAACATTATTATACTATGTCACGTTTGAATGCTCTGTCTGCTCTTGAATATCCTTTTTTAGTTTTACTTGAGTAACCCTTTCGTGGTACGATGTATGATTTCTCTTCTATCATAAAGATGCAATGATTGTATATGGGCTGCGTTTGAGTCATGATCGAATGTAACGATTTATTATAAGCAAAATAAATGGATGACATGCAAAAAATAAAAACAAAGAAGCTTTGTAATTTTTTTACCGCACAAAACGAGCTGTGCAACATTAATTTATTTAACTGTTCCAGTAGCATATACAGGGTGTCCCAGGTTAGGTTAATAAAACTTTTTTTTAGGGTCTTGTAGGAAATTAAATTTGAAAAAAAAGTTCCTATAAATAGGTCCGGAAATGTTTCGTTAAAAAGTTATAGCACCATGCAGTGAGAATATTGCGTAGATGCCATGAATGCATTAATGGAACAGGGACATCATCTTGAACATCTTGAATATTTGATAATTTGGTTGAAAATTATTTTTCTTTTACTTCTAATAAAATTGTTGTTCTTTTGAATGGTATAAACCTTTGTATTATCCCTTTTTGTAGGTAAATTTTTTAAGGAAGCGTTTCCGGATCTATGTTTATATATAGGAACTTTTTTGTTCCAAATTCAATTTCCTATAAGACCCTAAAGTTTCATTGATCTGATCTGGAAAACCCTGTATATAGATGTATATGTAGATCTATATTTATGTGCATGTACGTGTTTCTCATATATTTTTCTAAAATTACTAAAATATATTTGAATAAACCAACAATTAAATTGTAATGCAGTCACGTCACGTCCTGTTAAACATTATTTTGTTATGTAGAATCGATGGTAACATAAACATTGTGAATTATTAAAGTCTGGTTTATTAACAGATATCTAATTTATTATATTTACATATACTAGTTTTTATATATACTTAAATATCACTTCTTTCTTATTATCAATCGTTACCAACTCCACTTTAATCGGACACTGAAGCCAATAACCCAGGAGTTCCTCGGTATAGCCAGTTAAGAAATATATCTTGTAAGGCGCTAAAGTACGAGTGATGATTCCAGCTATCCTAATAATGTTGTGTTGCCGCTTAATGATGACTTCACTCGCGAATAAATTGTGCCATGTCCCCATCATGAACTGTCGAATGAACATATCTTCTATGGCTGTCTCAGATGGTCTATTGCCATCCTTTATATTTGCTAAAAGGAGATCAATGCACTTGCTAAAATTGCGAGACCAAAACACATATTTCTCATTAAAAAAAGAATAACATACAGGTGTTCCAGGAATTCCAGGATTTCCTATGAGCGAGGTAATGAGGCGGATTTGCCATTTCGTATGTCAGTGGTCTGTTTCTGTTGATTGTGACTTTGTAGCGCCCGGATTGCACTTTGCTGACTACTGTGCTCGTGTGGAAATGCCTTTGCATAAGTGTCTGCTGCACGACCGGCAATATCTGAGGAACAACAGCAGTAAAATTGTCATTAACACACATACATTTCTAATAATTTTGTTTTTAACAAGAAACTTGATATCTATAGAACTATTTATGTTAATGAGAAGCTTAAAGATAGGTTATAACGAAAAGATTAGTCAGTTAATTGATTAAGCTACAACTTGCGAAGGCAAATTTTTATACTTTTCTCATGTGTCCCAACAAAAGCATCTTGCTATGCAATTCTTGAGTGCAACTTTCGATTAATATGCCACAAAACAATCTGCTCCGTTTGTTCCAATGCTACAATAACACGACAGAAGTTAACATCACAGCTGACAGCACTCACAGCCAGCCAGCATTACCAACATCGCCATACAACTAATAAAGCGACAGCCATATATACAGGCAGCAGCTGTTTTCATTCGGCACAAATTTAACAGCCATTAGCACAAATAACAGATTATACTGCAATTAATAAAAAATGTAATTCTGGATTTAAATTAAATGTTATTTAATGCTTAACTCTAAGATTTTGAGATTTTTTAACATTTTAATTAAAGAGATTCCGATTTTATTTATTATTTTCTGTAGTAAATATAAAAACGTAGCCCTACGTCAACTGTCCTCCGCTGTATACTTTAACATTAAGTAGTGACAGTTTTTAATCTTAATTTGGTAATTTTTAATGCTAATCGTTTAATTTAATATTATACTACAATATAAACCCAGACAGCACAAGACGTCCTCAGGATCGTCCTGAATACGTCCAGGACGTCCTGGGATATTTTCAGGATACTTAGTTGTTTCCCAGATAGCAATGACATCCTCGGAAAATCCGAAGGACATCCAGGACATGTGTTATTGTAAATATTTTATTTGACATTATTAATTGTGGTGAAATACTTGAAAATAGCTTCAGAATGTTTTAAGTACCGTAATAAATTATAAATTTTTCATAAATGTCCACTAGACTCAAATAACATAAGAAGTCCTAAAATCATCCTACGTACGTCCAGGATATCTTGAGGAGTATCGCAGGATATCCTGAATACATCCTGTAAAACAACTCCTCCTCCTCTTCCTCCTAAAATATTATGACAAAATTTGAAATATTTTAGTAAATTCTTAACAAAAGAGAACTTTATTATAGTGTTTAAAAAACTTTGTAACAAGGGCTATAAGAATAAACAATAAAAATAGAGGCTTCTATATAAAAAATTTAGATCAAAAGCACCTTAAATTTTTTAAATAAAACACTATAGGGGGTTAAATAAAAAATAGTCTTTTTGCATATTCTTATAGCCATTGTCGAGACGTTTTTAAAACACTATAATAAAGCTCTCTTTCGTTAAGAATTTTCTGAGATATTTTAAATTTTGTAATTATATTTTTAATATAAAATATGAAATATTTCGTAAAGTATTTACTTTTCGATGATTTTGCCTTAATGCTTTTATGCGTAGAATAATAAAAGGAATCGAATAATGTAAAAAAATCAGACAAATTAATTTTAAAAAATTTGATTACATTTTGTGTACAAACTTAATTTTAAAAAATTACAAATGTAAAAATTAATATTATTATTCGATTTCTTTGATTATTTAGCTATGTATAAAAGCGCTAAGGTAAAGTCATCGAAAAGTGAATACTTTACAAGATATTTCATATTTTATATTAAAAATATTATGACAAAATTTTAATTATCTCAGCAAATTCTTAACAAAAAAGAACTTTATTATAGTGTTTTAAAAACATCTTGACGAAGGCTACAAGAATATGCTATAAAAAATAGGGGCTTCTATATAAAAAATTTAGATCAAAAGCACCTTAAATTTTTTAAATAAAACACCATAGGGGGTTAAATAAAAAATAGTTTTTTTGCATATTCTTGTAGACCTTGTCGAGACGTTTTCAAAACACTATAATAAAGTTATCTTTTGTTAAGAATTTCCTGAGATATTTTAAATTTTGTCATTATATTTTTAATATCAAATATGAAATATTTCGTAAAGTATTTACTTTTCGATGACTTTACCTTAATACTTTTATGTGTAGAATAATAATAAGAATCGAATAATGTAAAAAAAACAGACAAATTAATTTTAAAAAATTTGATTGCATTTTGTATACAAACTTAATTTTGAAAAAATACAAATGTAAAAATTAATATTATTATTTGATTTATTTGATTATTTAGCTATGTATAAAAGCGCTAAGGTAAAGTCATCGAAAAGTGAATACTTTACAAGATATTTCATATTTTATATTAAAAATATTATGACAAAATTTGAAATATCTCAGTAAATTCTTAACAAAAGAAAACTTTTTTATAGTGTTTTAAAAACGTCTTGACAAGGGCTACAAGAATGTGCTATAAAAAATAGGGGCTTCTATATAAAAAATTTAGATCAAAAGCACCTTAAATTTTTTAAATAAACACCATAAGGGGTTAAATAAAAAATAGTTTTTTGGCATATTCTTGTAGCCCTTGTCGAGACGTTTTCAAAACACTATAATAAAGCTCTCTATTGTTAAGAATTTCCTGAGATATTTTAAATTTTGTCATTATATTTTTAATATAAAATATGAAATATTTTGTAAAGTATTTACTTTTCGATGACTTTACCTTAATACTTTTATGCGTAGAATAATGAAAGAAATCAAATGATGTAAAGAAAAAAACAAATTATAATGTTAAAAAATTTGATTGCATTTTGTATACGAACTTAATTTTAAAAATTAAAAATGTAAAAATTAATATTGTCATTCAATTTCTTTGATTATTCTATATATAAAAGTATTAAGGTAAAGTCATCAAAAAGTGAATACTTTACGAGATATTTCATATTTTATATTAAAAATATTATGACAAAATTTTAAATATCTCAGTAAATTCTTAACAAAACAGAACTTTATTATAGTGTTTTAAAAACGTCGTGACAAAGGCTACAAGAATACACAATAAGAGTAGGGGTTTTTATATAAAAAATTTAGATCAAAAAAACCTTAAATTTTTTAAATAAAACACCATAGGGAGTTAAATAAAAAATAGTTTTTTTGTATATTCTTGTAGCCCTTGTCAAGACGTTTTCAAAACACTATAGTGCAACTCTCTTTTGTTATGAATTTCCTGAGATATTTTCAGAAAGATGCACGGTAGCGCATCGTTCCGTGGTAGCTTGCAATGACACCGATAGGTGGCGCATAATGGTGTGATTAACTCGTAAGTAAATTTCAGTTGAGAGCGAATATAAGCAGGTCCAGGCGAAGCAAAATCATGACATCCGCCAGACATATCTTTGCCAGCAATATTGCTGCGATAAAATAAATATATAAAACTATATTTTCCAAAGCAAGATGTGTTTTTCAAATTGTAAAAATATTTTTTAAATGTGGAACAATATTATTTCTTCAAATCTTAAATTATAATTGTCCTTTAGACGCCTAAAAAATGTTCATAACATATCCCATAGAAGTCCTCAGGATGTCCTCAGGATAATTTATGGACTAGTTGGCTATCATTTGTTTGTCCTCAGGATATCCGGAGGACATCCAATAGGATGTCCTCAGGACATCGTGAGGACTAGTATTTGGCTATCATTTGCTATTCCTCAGGATATCCGGAGGACTTCCCGGGATTTAATTGGGATATCCACAGGATATCCCGATGGTCCGTCCTGGATGTCCTTCGGACTTCCCGAGGATGTCATTGTGCTATCTGGGAATATATGTAATTTACAATATAATATATAATACATAACATAATGCACAATATAACATAATACAAAATTATAAAATGTTATTCAAAATACATAATAAAGAAACCGTTATTAATAACAATCAACAAATTTTAATAACAAAGAATTTCGGAAAGCGTCCGAAATACGCATGATAACAAGATTTCACATAGACATAGCTGTTGCTATCTAGGTATAATATCAATAAACAATAATTAAGCCGTACTTATATGTTTATTGTCAATTTGCGACAGAATTTAGTAAGTTTCATCTAAGCAACGAGCGACCAAAAATGTCATTAATAAATAAATTAATTATATTTCTCAACCGTTCAAGTATAAACAAATTCAAAATTTTCTACGTGCAAAAAAATAAGCAAAGCTTTAGGGTACTTAAACCAATAATTAAATTAGAAAATAGACCGCGATAAAAAATTAGTGTCTACTGACCAAGGCAATAAACAATTCGATTGGCGATATTCGCGATACTACTTCCCGAAAAAGGCATAAGATCTAACACGCGAATAATTCATAATTATTTATTATTTAATAAATTAATTAAATGCTATTAAAAATTAACGATAATTCTAAACACCAAATTTTAAATTTTAAATTATCGTAAATTATTAATGACTTTTAGGTACTCAAAATAAACATCTCAGTTTGAAAACAATAAGAATTTAAAAATTAAACATTTATCAGGAACGTCAATTTAATAAACTTCGTGTTATCATACGCGTTTCGTCAATTTCACGTAACTTACATTATTAACGCGATAATTTGGTTTACTAAGACCAGATAAATGCTATAAGTATAGACTAAAAATTAAAAAATATATATCTTTAAGTATATAGATAATTCGGTAATTATTGTACAAAAGTAAACATAACGACATTTATCTGGACATAGTATTACATAAATTTTACATTACACACATATTTAATTGTATTTCATAGTTTAAAACTGTAAATATTACACAGTTTATAACTGTATACAATTTTACAAAAAAAAAAAAGAATCTACAAAGACTAAAAATTTAAAATTAATTTTTAAATCAATTTAAAAAAATTTTTAGTTTTTGCGAAGCTATTTTTGAAATTAATTTTAAATTTTATTTAATTTTCAGCCCTTTTTTCTGTCATCAAATATGGAATTGTGTATATCCCTTTATTCTTATCTGTAATTTATTAAGTAGTTTAATTATATTCAATTTTAAAAATAAAGTTTAACTTCGCGATCGCGGAAATTTAATTTTTTATTAAATGTCATTCAACTTGGAATGATTTAATTTTCAAAATATCAAGTTATTATGTTTAGTCCCTACCTATCCGTATTTCTATTCGTATATTTTCCCGCCCATACCCGTATTTTTATTCATTTGTGCCTACTTATTCGCGTGTTCCTTCCTACCTACCCGTATTCTTATTACACAAATGTGAAGTAAAACCGCGGATAAAGTGAATATCTAATCGTTCATCCTATTGTGTGTTAGTTAAATTCAGAGGAATCACCTAATCGCGCGATTACGCAAAATATGGGAAATGGGCTATTTTGGGAAATATGGGCACTGATCGTAATTTAATGCGAAAAGTTAATGACCTTTCAAACTACAAAGTATCTTTTCAATTGTATGTCGTATGTTATATGTATGTCACATAATTGTACACTTGTCTTACAAGTATGCACCTACCTTACATACCTTACACTTTCTTTTTGGTCAAAAAAGACCTTACCTTACATGATGCGTTTCCTGGCCAAATCCATTCTAGCTGTATATCAGCCAGAGAATGAGAAGGAGTCAAACTCCTTCGATACCGGCTGATTATCAGAGCCGGCAGATTACAACGTTACGGTCGATTACGAATCGTTGCGATCGTTAACAAAAGCGCGTTAATTATATCAGAAAAGATAAATAATTACGTTTGTAAATAAAATATTAATTTAATTTAAATTTAACTTAATTTTGCATTTGATTTCTCATCGATACGCGTAATTAACTTTTCCGACCAAGAAATACATCGAAACAACCGAAATTTAAAAATAATTCAATAAATCAATCAATAGAATAAATCAAGCAATTTTTAATAATTTACAATCCGAAACGCGAATCGCGAACCGTGAACCGAACCGCGAACATTTATACTTATTTGATCTCACTTCAGATATCAAGTGAGATATACAGAATAAATAACGTGAGATCCAACAGGGACGATAATTTCCTAAGCAATATATTCACGCAATAAGTATCGTAATCAATATTATGAATTCATCATATTTTCACGCATGGACATATGAAATATATATCATCTCAGATTATATTATGCATCTTTATAATTAATATGAAAACTTTAAGAATTTTTTATATTTCTATATAAAACAAATTATTCTGTCCCGCGACAAAGTATTCACTGGATCTCACGTCATTTTATTTTGTTTTATTTATTGATACAAAATAAAGTTATTAAATGGATAGACTATAAAGAATTAGGATAAAATTGGCGTGTTATATATAATAAAAATAAATATGCGCTTAACAATCACATTAATATGACTCATATATAATAAGATTTACGAGAAGAATATGTACAACGCGAAACAAAACATCTTTTTTATTCATCCGTGACATGTATGTTAAATTTTTTTATGCATTTTGTTTTCTTGCACCAATTTACGTAATATTTAATCCTGGAAAAGAAAGAAAATGAAAACGGAAGAAAAGAAAATAAAAAAATACATTTGAGAAAAAATACAAATTGTACGTTATAACAAACTTCTTCTTATATATAGATAACGGTTTGATTTATTTCGTTTTATTTAACCTATCTATTCTTTATTTATAGATATTTCTTTTGTTACCTTTAATTTCTTTAATTGCAAGCAAACTATCTCTATATCTATACTGCCTGTATAAAGGCAATTATTTTTACTTATTATTATTGTATATCTAAAAAATAAATGATGGGCTCCAGGATTAATTATTCATCCTAGTCTGATTTAGTCTACCCATTTTGGGGCAACGGATCTGTGACAAGTCGCATTTATCTGCAGCGTTATTTAGATGGGAATAATACATAAAATGATAAATATACAATCTAATATTCACAGATTCGTTACCGCATTATATAATAAAAAATTCGTCACTCACCGACCGATGCGCAACGGGTGGAGTTATTCTGTAACACAAAAACGAAAGATTCAAATTAAAGAGACGCTCAAAATGATCGACGTTTCAAAAAATAATTTTTACACGCGTCTAATTCGACTTTCAATTAGATTTACTAATATAATTATCTATTTTCCGGAAAAATCTTTACGAGAATTTATTTTATAAAATTTTATAGATGATTTCTCTTTCTCAAAGTTATTTCTAACTTTTCGAGATAAAGCAGCCCGAATAAATGGGAAAAAAACTATTAATTTTAAAATAAGAAATGATAGAGGTACTTACCCCACCCAGATGCGATCCAAGGTTGTTCGCCGGGGCCCGATGCCTTTGCCAGGCCTCCTCCTCTCAGAACGTCCGGGTCGAGGTTTCCTCCTTCTCCTCTTTCTCCTTCCGTAGCCGGTAGCACACAGGACACTCACAGAACCAATATTTCGCGATCGAGAGCGCAGTATACTGTCGATACATAATCGCGACTCGCGACACTCCCGAGATTAAAAAATCGGCGTAATTACAGCGCACTATTTCATTATTAAAAACCGACAGGTTACCGAGCTGCTTTTTCCGCTGAACGCAGCCAACTTCATACCGACGCCGCGCGGATATAACGCGAGTCGACTGTAACCCTAATTGAATTTCGAAAAAACCGAAGATACACGCTCGAGACGCACGCTTGTGATTACGCCGCGTTCTCGAAACACGAAAGCGGCGGCCAAATTATATTCTCAAATTAATGAATAATCGCAGGAACACGCTCGAGTATCCTCCGAGACCGAGAGGCAATCGTCGTCCGTTAACGGTTAAATAAATCGCGACGAAACGCTAACTATAGTCTGACGCATTCTACCCGATTGTCTTCTCACTCTCCTGTGTGCGATAACCTTTCTCCGAAACACAAGAAACAGAATTCGGCACATATTAACTCCGTATTCACCTCACTCGATCTAGAACCGCGGCGAGGAGGCCGGCGAGTCGTGCGTCGTGCGACGATCAGCGCTTCGGATGTGTTCGGCGCGCTTCGGGTCCGCCCCGAATCGGGCGTGCTCGGGACTCGACGCGAACGGCGAAAATCAGTCGCCCGGTCATGCAATAATTCGACAAATAGAGAATGCTGTATCTTTCTGTTACCTGCGGTATCATCTTAATACTTATCCGAGCATGTCTCGCGATGTAATAACGCTACACGTACGGAGCCGCTCATTCGGCTACCTGTCGGTTCGAGCATCGGGAAGTGAATGATAACGCGACCGCCGCCCTTGGCGACTGTTTTCGTGAACACCCCGCGACGCGTATTTTATTATATGAAAAACAAGGTCGAGCTCCCGCGTGCCCGGTCTCGCCGATAACATTTAATACAATTATGTACCTAGCGGGACAGAATTAACGTACGCCGAATATTCCGTTTCACGTATTTCTTCCTGTAAACCGCGACGAGTCGTGTGCCGCGCAACGAACGACGCTTCGGACGTGTTTGTGAGTCGACGCGAACGGCGGAAATCAGTCGCGCGGTCATGTAAACGAGATAATCCGACATTAATAGAGAATTCTGTATCTTTCTGTTACCTGCGGTATCATCCTAATACTTATCGGAGCATGTCTCGCGATGTAATAATGAACGCTACGTAAGTACGCACGGAGCCGCTCGCTCGGCTACCTGTCGGTGCGAGCATCGAAACGTGAATAATATACCATTGATAGCGCGACCGCCGCGACCGCCGCGCGACCGCCCCGCCCGCGCCCCGACTCTTTTCGTAAACACCCCCACGGGCCCCCGTGGCGCGGGGTATAGAAATCAAAGACGAGCTCCCCCGCGTGCCAACGGTCTCGCCGCTGCCCCGGCAATATTCAGCTGACGATAACATTTAATATAATTAATTTCGTAAACACCCCCGCGGCGCGGCGCGGCGCGCGGTTCGAGATCGAGTGAAATGAATCGTGAATACGGTTATATGTGCCGAATATTGGGTTTCTTGTGTTTCGACGAAAGGTTATTTACGCGTTCGAGCTGTATCGCGTGCAAGCGTGTCTCGAGCGTATGTATATCTTCGGTTTGTTCGAATTTCAGTTCGGCTTTGTTGACTCGACTCGCGTCTCGCGTTATATCTGATCTGCGACGTCGCTCGGTACGAAATTTTATGGCTGCGTCCAGCTGAGAAAACAGCTCGGTGACCTGTCGGTTTTAAATAATGATAAAAGTGCGCCGTAATACGCCGATTGTTTCATCTCGGAAGAGCTCCGTACGTGTAGCGTTATTACATCGCGAGACATGCTCGGATAAGTATTAGGATGATACCGCAGGTAACAGAAAGATACAGCATTCTCTATTTGTCGAATTATTGCATGACCGGGCGCCTGATTTTCGCCGTTCGCGTCGAGTCACGAGCACGCCCGATTCGGGGCGGCCCGAAGCGCGCCGAACACATCCGAAATTCCGAAGCGCTGATCGTCGCACGACGCACGACTCGCCGGCCTCCTCGCCGCGGTTCTAGATCGAGTGAGGTGAATACGGAGTTAATATGTGCCGAATTCTGTTTCTTGTGTTTCGGAGAAAGGTTATCGCACGCAGGAGAGTGAGAAGACAATCGGGTAGAATGCGTCAGACTATAGTTCGCGTTTCGTCGCGATTTATTTAACCGTTAACGGACGACGATTGCCTCTCGGTCTCGGAGGATACTCGAGCGTGTTCCGCGATTATTCATTAATTTGAGAATATAATTTGGCCGCCGCTTTCGTGTTTCGAGAACGCGGCGTAATCACAAGCGTGCGTCTCGATCGTGTATCTTCGGTTTGTTCGAAATTCAATTAGGGTTACAGTCGACTCGCGTTATATCCGCGCGGCGTCGGTATGAAGTTGGCTGCGTTCAGCGGAAAAAGCAGCTCGGTAACCTGTCGGTTTTTAATAATGAAATTAGTGCGCTGTAATACGCCGATTTTTTAATCTCGGGAGTGTCGCGAATCGCGATTATGTATCGACAGTATACTGCGCTCTCGATCGCGAAATCATGGTTCTGTGAGTGTCCTGTGCTACCGGCTACGGAAGGAGAAAGAGGAGAAGGAGGAAACCTCGACCCGGACGTTCTGAGAGGAGGAGGCCTGGCAAAGGCATCGGGCCCCGGCGAACAACCTTGGATCGCCCTGGGTGGGGTAAGTACCTCTATCATTTCTTATTTTAAAATTAATAGTTTTTTTCCCATTTATTCGGGCTGCTTTATCTCGAAAAGTTAGAAATAACTTTGAGAAAGAGAAATCATCTATAAAATTTTATAAAATAAATTCTCGTAAAGATTTTTCCGGAAAATAGATAATTATATTAGTAAATCTAATTGAAAGTCGAATTAGACGCGTGTAAAAATTATTTTTTGAAACGTCGATCATTTTGAGCGTCTCTTTAATTTGAATCTTTCGTTTTTGTGTTACAGAATAACTCCACCCGTTGCGCATCGGTTGGTGAGTGACGAATTTTTTATTATATAATGCGGTAACGAATCTGTGAATATTAGATTGTATATTTATCATTTTATGTATTATTCCCATCTAAATAACGCTGCAGATAAATGCGACTTGTCACAGATCCGTTGCCCCAAAATGGGTAGACTAAATCAGACTAGGATGAATAATTAATCCTGGAGCTCCATCATTTATTTTTTAGATATACAATATCAATAAGTAAAAATAATTGCCTTTATATAGGCAGTATAGATATAGAGATAGTTTGCTTGCAATTAAAGAAATTAAAGGTAACAAAAGAAATATCTATAAATAAAGAATAGATAGGTTAAATAAAACGAAATAAATCAAACCGTTATCTATATATAAGAAGAAGTTTGTTATAACGTACAATTTGTATTTTTTCTCAAATGTATTTTTTTATTTTCTTTTCTTCCGTTTTCATTTTCTTTCTTTTCCAGGATTAAATATTACGTAAATTGGTGCAAGAAAACAAAATGCATAAAAAAATTTAACATACATGTCACGGATGAATAAAAAAAATGTTTTGTTTCGCGTTGTATACATATTCTTCTCGTAAATCTTATTATATATGAGTCATATTAATGTGATTGTTAAGGGTCCATATTCCTCAGTAGGTCCAAAAAATAGGTGATGTTTTGTGAATTTTTTATGGAGAAAGTAAACAAAATAAATTAATCAATATTTATGGATTATATTGATGATACTTTTAAGTAGTTATACAAATTTTTTCAGCCCATTTAAATAATTAGGCGAAGCGGGATACTGGGCAACGGCGCGGAGTAGGTTGCTCCATGGCGGAAGTCCTCGAGGTCGTAAAATGTGTCTGAAACATCGAATCAATCAATTTTCCTGTTCAGTACAAGTGTCCCTATAGAGTAGCCAAAAAAAAATTATTTTGAATAAAAATTCATAAAATGGCGGCAGTTAAAAGGAAAAAATTTAATTTTCACTATTAATTTTTTTCTTTTAACTGCCGCCATTTTATGAATTTTTATTCAAAATAATTTTTTTTAGTCTACTCTATAGGGACACTTGTACTGAACAGGAAAATCGATTGATTCGATGTTTCAGACACATTTTACGACCTCGAGGACTTCCGCCATGGAGCAACCTACTCCGCGCCGTTGCCCAGTATCCCGCTTCGCCTAATTATTTAAATGGGCTGAAAAAATTTGTATAACTACTTAAAAGTATCATCAATATAATCCATAAATATTGATTAATTTATTTTGTTTACTTTCTCCACAAAAAATTCACAAAACACCACCTATTTTTTGGACCTACTGAGGGATATGGAAATATAACACGCCAATTTTATCCTAATTCTTTATAGTCTATCCATTTAATAACTTTATTTTGTATCAATAAATAAAACAAAATAAAATGACGTGAGATCCAGTGAATACTTTGTCGCGGGATAGAATAATTTGTTTTATATAGAAATATAAAAAATTCTTAAAGCTTTCATATTAATTATAAAAATGCATAATATAATCTGAGATGATATATATTTCATATGTCCATGCGTGAAAATATGATAAATTCATAATATTGATTACGATACTTATTGCGTGAATATATTGCTTAGGAAATTATCGTCTCTTTTGGATCTCACGTTATTTATTCTGTATGTATATCTCACTTGATATCTGAGATGAGATTAAATAATGTTTGCGACTTATTTCGTGGTTCGGTTCGCGTTTCGCGATTCGCGATTTGGATTATACTAAAAATTGTTTCATTTATTCTATTAAGATTGATTTATTGAATAATTTTTAAATTTCGGTTGTTTCGATACATTTCTTGGTCGGAAAAGTTAATTACGCGTATCGATGAGAAATCAAGTGCAAAATTAAGTTAAATTTAAATTTAATTAATATTTTATTAACAATCGTAATTATTTATTTTTTCTGATATAATTAACGCGCTTTTATATTAACGATTGTAACGATTCGTAATCGACCGTAACGTTGTAATGTGCCGGCTCTGATAATCAGCCGGTATCGAAGGAGTTTTAGATTAACTCATTCTCTGATCTATTTTCTTTTTGATTAAACAATGGCCCATGACATCCGTACAGAGATATATGCGGCGGTGGATAGTCAAAAATGTAATAATTTCTATTTTTTCCGAATAATTTTTTAACTTGAGAGATCAAATTTAATTTTTATTTTTAAAAATTAATTTAAACAAGTAAGTAGTGATAATTGTGTAATAGTATTTTGTGTGGCAAGTGTGGAAAACAACGAATTATGTCGCGCGTGAAGTTGCCGCATGAGCCGAAGGCTTATGGTACATTCGCACGAGTACTCGTGCAAATGCACCATAAGCTGAGGCGAATGCGGCAACCTCACGCGCGACGTAATTCGTTGTCTTCCGCACATGCCACATACAATATTTTTTGTAATGCCTGTCGCAAAAGTTCGATTTGAGATTAAAAAATTAATTGAAATTAAATTCAAATAAGATGGTTTCGCACTTTTTGACAATTCATCAAAGTATGTCATTAAGACATTTTCCGAAAATGAGGTTGTATTTTTAGATGCTTTCCATTCTATAAATTTTTCATAAATATTCATATATTTATCTCTCAATTTCTTCGGTAGTAAATTCTCTGTGGCAGATCCAGCTGCTTCTACGAGTTCCGTCGGCGTGAACGGTCTTGGACACACTCGTTTTCTTTATCCATTTCATCCTTCTTGAATGATGACAGTTGTAACGAATTGACGTTTTGTCTCGCGTAAATTTCGTTATGTTCAAGTTTGTTATGTCAGTCGAAAATCGAAAAAGAAAAACTATCAATCGTGAAAAAAGGAGGTTTTTCACCGCACTAGATAAATTAGTAATATCCAAGGACTTTGAGCTGGAATATCTCAGCGTAACTTTAAGATTTTTGACAAGCGAAAAAATTCCTTTAAAAATTAGTTGCAGATGGCTCCCCTACATTGGTTAAATATAATTACCAGTATTTTATATATATATATATTTTTTAAATTGATGTAGACCTTATAATTTCTTTTTTAATTCAAAGTTTTTAAATTTTTATAAAAAAAAATTGTTTATAAATTTTAAAGAACTTTAAGATCATGCAATAAAGCTAAAATACTGATAGACAAAAGGCGATACGGGCGGATCGGAGGTTCGCAGGGTGTCGTTTTCGTCGGGGACCAGTCAGTCGGGCAGTCAGTCCGTTCTGGTCGATCGAAGAGCATGGTCTCCGAGAGCCATATCCATATATTCGATTCGAACATTACATTGAAGCATTGTCGTGACCCGAGTCTTCTCCAAGGCATCATCGCGATCCGAGCATAAGCTCGAGACGTCATCGCGATCCAGAGTTGATACTCGAGGCGTTGTCGCGACGTGTGTGCATCCAACGCGTTGTCGCGTACCTAAAATTGATCGGTATGACCCTAGCATAAACTCGAGACGTTGTCGTAACCGAACTCACGAAATGCGTGTATCCGACGCGTTGTCCCGCAAGGACAATTGGTACAAGCCGAGCATAACTCAAGACGTTATCGTGACCGAATTCACGAAGTCATCTTCGGAGAACTAAGTTTATACGAACGCCGTACGCCTTAATTGAAATCAAATTTATACAAACATTGTAAATTACAAATAAACTGATATATACGCGAAACCACAGTGTGAATACGAGTGGTGTTGACGCTGACCACAATCCACCTTCTATATAGGCCTGGAATAGATGGACTCTGTGTAAGTTAAAAAATAAATGTTTCAATTACGTGTAATCAGCTTTTGAAACTTTAAACGCGTTTTTTTTTTTCGAAAAAGTCGGTGACCAAGATATCTCAAAAACTACTGCATTAATCTTTCTAAAATTTTTTGTGCTTCTTTTAGATATAAAAATCTAGTATTCGATCGAAGGATTTTTTTCCGATATATACTTTCGATTTGGTGAACGAAAAATGTCCGTTTTTTTTTTCGCACAAATCAAGATTCTAATTTTAAACACCTGCCATTTTGTTTTAACTTAATGTTTCGGAAATTACTTCAATCAGTTACAGGATAAACTAATATACTAACAAAATCTTTTTGGTTTTTTGATTTTAAATAACCTGGTTCCGAATGGCAGTGGTCATCGCAAAAGTACTTCTTAAAAAGTGGACATCGGCTATAACTTCCTAGTAAATGAATATTTTTGCACAAAAAAATTACTGAATGTTCTTCAAATGCTACTTTTTTAAAGGCGAAACTTCTGTACAAGTATATGCTTATGGTTTTTCCAAAAAAAAATTCTCAGAAATTTGCTTTTTTCGACTTCCTGACTAGGTATAACCCTTTAAGTTGTTTCTCTTTTTGTGATTAAAAAACCGTCATAATAATATGACTTTTGTTACAAGGACATAAATTGCACAATCGAAAAGCATAGCTTACGTACATTGTTTTCCTCCTGTGAACTCTTAGAAGAAGTCAATTTGATAGATATCAATGTGACGGCTTATTTAAATGACGATTTCTATGAAAAAGAACTGACACTGTGTAAAAATTTAAGCCAAATATACTCGCGATATATATCTAGTTTCGCAATTCTCGAGCAGTGTCTAAAACTGCAAACAATCTATGTTTTACCTGAGGGGTACTGCCGCATGAGAGATAACAATTTGATTGTTCAGTTGAAGGAAAAATATCCACACGTATCTCTCCATAAATATGAAAAAGGAATGAGAAATTGGGACCCAGCATTCTTAGATGATTAATTGATTACTGATTTGTAGTACAGGAGTAACACGTATTGTACTACTAAAGAAAAATAGGAAACACTTTATTTTATATCCTAAAAATTGAGCTATTTTCAAACCGCTGAAACTCGGCGAAAAATCATCGTACACAAGAAACTAAAAAAGCAATTTGAAACTTGAAGTTTTAACTTTAACGCACCATAGTGGTTTCTTAAAATTTTCTTATCTTCCTTGCTCTGTGCTTTAAGAAAGAACACATTGGGCCATATTCTGATCTCTCTTTTATCGATAAAAGCGCTCTTTTATTTCTGAGATGCTATTAGTAGGTATCTGTAAAAGGGCCTAAGCACAAAGATTGTCGTAATTCGTGTCGCATCACGCGATGGATACGACATACGTTAACGTCAATTCTTGTGCGTTGCCTTCCGACATCTATTTACGTTTACGATTCTGTCGGAACAAGTTACAAAATCTTTGTGCTTAGGCCCTAACATAAGCTAAAGCATCTCAGAAATAAAAGAGCGCTTTATATCGATAAAAGAGAGATGAGAATATGGGCCAATGTGTATTATATTAGGTATTTGATATTTTTTATATATACAAAGTATAAATAACACTACACAAATTGAAATAATAAAACGGTTTTATTAACTTTTAAATTTATATATCTATATAGTTTAGATATATCTATACTGCTATAGTTTATATATGCTTGGTGTATATAAATATAATAGTAAACTACAAAATTAATAATAATCTTTGAAATATTTACAGTCCTAACTAATAAGATGTAAGAAATGATACTTTCAAAAGATAAATATAGATACACAATATGAAGATACATTGTCCTAACAATAAGATGTAAGAAATGATAATGTTACAAGAAAAATAAACACAGTATTACTATTGTTTCTTTATTAATTATAAGAAGATACACAGAATTATATGTCCAATAAACATATAAAATATGAAAAAAAGTGAAAAGTATACAATATCATTACCAAAAAAATTTATAATACAAACTAACGTTATATAAATTTGACGCAAAATAAACGGAAAATATTATTATTTTTGGAAAAAAAACATAATAACTGGCATAATATTAAAAACAAATCGAGTAATTACTCATCAACGGGGCCTGTGTGTCTTTTTATTTGCTTAAGGCTTAAACGATGCCTGCAGTTCCTCGAATGGAAGTAATATCTGACTCTGTTGTTCTGACACAACGAGGTCGAAATCCGCAAGAGAGCCAGATGATTCTGAAGTACTCGGAACATATCTGTATATTCACATACGGCATGACTAAAAATAAAACAGGCAATAAACGTTTTAATTATAATAACATTTAAAATGTTTATATATTAATTGTTTGTTCACGTCGCCTGAGAAAGACGTTCAAACTATTGTTATCCGGTTATTGCGATAAAAATTACCACATGCCCCGGTAGTCGAATTACTCGAATTGGTAAGACGCCCAAACGGAATGCGGGAGATTCCAGGTTCAAACCCTGGCTGGGGTAATATTTTTCGCAATAAATTCTTTACAGTGATTTTAATATTAAATCGATATCGATTTGATTAGGGAAGGGAGAGGGAATTTCTAATGTTCCAATGTAGCTGTGTTTTAAGTCCGACAAATAATCGGCGCGCAGTTAATATGTTGGAAATGTACGGAATATCGGATCTCTTGTATCTTGAAATAAATCAGTTTTGCTTAAACACGCACTAAGTACCGCGTTTTGACTCTCATGGTCAATTTATATTGTATTTGAATTTTCGAGAGTCCTTAGGATTTTATATATTAGTTGTTTAAAATGTTATACTTGCGTTCTAATTGTAAATTGTTGAAAAATGTATTAATTTTGTGGTGTGATTAAAAAGTAAATAAAAAGTAAAAAAGTAACACAGTAATTAGTTATTAAAATATTATAACAGTTATAAATTATTTTCGTGTGGACAAGTCAATATTTTACTACTAAGATATCATTGCATTGTATGATAAAAGCAAATCGAAATAATTACTCATCGAGTGCATCTGTTTCTTCACTCGTTTGCTCACATGATTGAACGGGCAGGTAATTCTTGAATAATTTGACATTCCGTATAAGAGGAATCCATATCATAATCCGTTAAACTTGAACTGCTTGGTCTGCAATAATATGTGGTGTGATTAAAAAAAGAAAACGGAATAATTATTTAAAACAATACAATTGTATGCATTAATTCATGCTATCTGTATCATATAAACGGTGATCCGTTATGGAGTGAAGATTTGTGTAAATAAAAGAAAAATAGGAGAGAATAGAAAGACAACTTTTTATATTTTTTCATTCACTATTGTAACATCCGATTACACAACACAACACATCCGATTTGCTCGATTTGTCTTTAATAAATTATAAGAAACACTTGGAATATTATTCATTTTTGGATTATTAATACTCCCAGAGTTGCGGAAAGTGACCATTGAGCGGCGCTGTCGGAGTTACTTGCATAGCGTATAAATGTCAAAAAAATAAATATATAACCTAATTTTATGATTTTTCACACGTACATTTATAAAAAAAGACCTTGATGTGAGTGTTTAGACATAAGTCGGATACAGTCACAAATCAGAACAATAAAAAACGATAGAATGTTTTCATAAAATAATTAAAGCAAAATAATTGAAAGATTATTATTATCATTATATACGATATTGGATAAGTACATTTATATTCGAAATTGCAAATAATATATTATTATACGAATGATCTGATAAAAGCCTTTTTCGCTCAATTTTCTTTAGCTGTTGATTATTTTATTATTACATTTATTTTATATAACTCTTGGTATTTTAATAAGTTCTTGAATGTGTACTTACTCATGTCGACTCTGGTTTATCAAGTCTGGATGCATTTTTAAATGGCATCTTAAAGTCACATAATTCGTTAAATAAGATATTATTCTGCCACATTTATTACATTTTGCCTTATATTTTGAAAAATCCGTGTAATATTGTCGTAGCTTGTCAGGTATTTTGCGGTTTTTATCAGGAAACACGTCATGTATCCCTAAGTGTGTTCTTAAATCTGTTACAACATTTTGTCGCCAGGATGACCGAATTTCTTCTCCACAAATATTGCACTTTGCGAGCAATGGTTCTAATTCTTCGAAATAATTCCACATCTTGCTGCGTTTTGGTTGTTTCGGTAATTCCATTATATCCGTTCTGTATTGCAAAATGTTTGATATCAAACGTGATACAGAAATAACTTCAACAATTAATCGTTTAAAATACTGCTCACAAAGGTAAAAAATAGAAGTATGGTTTATTTATCGGGATGTATGTAAATATAAATATCTAATTTGAATTTGCATAACTACCAAATCGTACAGCTCTGTCTTTGTTTATCTCATTACTAGGAAACAGGCAACAGGCAACAGGCAACAGGCAATAGGAACAGGAAACAGAAATCAGAAACCTTGTATTAATGCAGAATAGACGATGACACAGGCAGTAGACACAGAATTTCCGTCACGTTGGAAATTCTGTGCCTATTGCGTGTTGCCAACCAATCATAGCGTTCAAATTTTTTGATAAATTTTCGGTTATTTCCTGTTCCTATTGCCTGTTGCCTAGCATTGTGCAAAGGGTTATAGAGTCCGCGATGAGTTGGCGTAAAGTTTACTTTTATTTTATCAGGTACTAGCTGGTTACCCGGGCTTCGCCCGGGGGTCGTTTTTCTTCAAACGAATTTCATTTGTGTTTCAATATCCATATTGTGGACAAACATAAGGAGTGTGTCGGGTGGTTGATTTAAGGTGGTAGATTAACTTTTTCGTTTGAACAACACATTCCAGGTGCTTAAGTTTTAAACTTTTTGACTTGACAATGACCACATATTGCATCCATTTTCCCAATTATTACTCTCGGAAGAAATTGATATTCGTAATTTGGATCATAACTAAATGCCTCTAATTTCAAATCGGACCGCATAAATGTTTTTCTTAATTGAACATATCGTAACCGGTCTTTTTCTACTCGAGTTTCACGCTATTGAGTCATTTCTGCTTTTCCGATATTTCACTTACCGATCAGCGACTTTATCCCTTGGTTTTTGCCGGGCGTTTTTTCGGGAATTTCGAGATTGTTTGCTTGCATGTAACATAATTCGTTGTCTTCCGCAAATACCACATACTTACAATATTTTTTGTAAAACCTATTGCGAAAGTTCAATTTGAGATTGAAATTAAATTTAAATAAGAAATAGTATTCAACAAATACTGTAATCATCCCTTGGTTTTTCCGGGCGTTTTTTCAGGAATTTCGAGATTGCTCGCTTGCGATGTACACAGAACTTCGATATTTCACTTAAAAAACGTCCGGGAAAACCAAGGGATAAAATCGTTAATCGGTAAGTAAAATATCGAGGTTCTGTGTACATCGCGAGCGAGCAATCTCGAAATTCCCGAAAAAACGTCCTGGAAAACCAAGGGATGAAGACGCTGATCGGTAAGTGAAATATCGAGGTTCCGTAGTAACCTAGGTTTTGCGCAAGGATTTAAAGAGTAATGGTGCAAGATTTGGTTCAGATCGGTCGAATAGTTTAGGAGTGTATAATGAACAAACAAACTTAAAAAACGCCCGGGAAAACAAAGGGATGAAATCGGTAATCGGTAAGTGAAATATCGAAGTTCAGTGCGTACATCGCGAGCGAGCAATCTCAAAATTCCCGAAAAAACGCCCGGGAAAACCAAGGAATAAAGTAGCTGATCGGTAAGTGAATAATCGAGGTTCCGTAGTAGCCTATGTTTTGCGCAAGGATGTAAAGAGTAACTGTGCAAAAGTTTATCCAGATCGGTCGAATAGTTTAAGAGTGTATAAAGAACATACATACAGACATTCTATTTTATATATATAGATATAATGCATCATCTTTGTAAAATTTACTTAATAAAAGATAAATAATTATTGTTGTTACACAATGAGTCAAGCGCCTATTTGGCAACAGCATCAGAGTTAGGGTTCTGAAGCATGGAAAAATTTCCGGAAAAATTGGAAAAATTTCCGTTTTTTTCGAAAAAATTTCCTTTGTATTTTTTTCCAAGAAAGATATAAAAAAATATTTAATTTTTTATTTATGTATGATTTGCTTCAAATCCGTTAAAAATCTTATAGAGACCACAGGAAACTAATATACTTCTTCACGCTGACATGAACTACATCACATACTATAATATTTTTATATATTGTGTTGCTTTACTTTTGATAAAATGCCGAGTCTCTGTAAAAAAGAAAAAGTCATATGAACTGGTATTACTTAAGTGTGAGAGGAGATGATGTCGTTCAAGGTGCAATGGTGAAGTCTGAAGTGCCATTTTCTTATAATTGAGAATTTGAAAATTGAGATGTTTTTAAGTTTCTTAAACTTTTTTATTTTTATATTGTTTCTTTATTTTTCTAGTCCTTACAAGTTTTAAAATATAAGGACCAAGCTAATTAAAATTTTTATTTTGATAATTGTGATGTACTGGTACTACAGTAGTACACTGCAAATCGAAGTGTGTTATTTTAGCTGAAGCTCATCTTACACATTTCTTGCCATTAATCATGTCATTTAACCATCGTGTTAAATTAAAAGTTAATACGTTCAATGGTTAAATGACGTGATTAACGGCAAGAAATGTGTAAGATGAGCTTCAGCTAAAATAACACACTTCGATTTGTAGTGTACTACTGTAGTATCAGTACATCACAATTATCAAAATGAAAATTTTAATTAGCTTGGTCCTTATATTTTAAAACTTGTAACGACTGGAAAAATAAAGAAGCAATATAAAAATAAAAAAGTTTAAGAAACTTAAAAACATCTCAATTTTCAAATTCTCAATTATAAGAGAATGGCACTTCAGACTTCACCATTGTACTTTGAACGACATCATCTCCTCTCGCTTAACTTAAATAATACCAGTAGTATGAAATACGGCTTCTGGACAGTTACTCGACTACTATTAGGAGTACTAGGACTTTACTTGCTGCACGTCTCGCTCGTAAGAAAGTAAAAAATCTCCCTACAGCTGTAGAAAGGTCAATTAAAAGCAAAATAACATAAAAAAGTATTTTTCCAATTTTTTCGGAAAAATATAAAAAATTTTACGGTTTTTTCAAAAAATATTTTTCCGGAAAATTTCAAACCCTAATCAGAGTCCACATAGCAAAAAAATCTCCATAGAATGATCTGATTTGATCCCATTTTGATCCAAACTAAAAAATCATCCGTATAAAATTACTTAAGAATATCCCATATAACATAAGATATTTAGACATCCAATCGATATTGTTGGGGTCAAATTTTGTTATATGTAATTACATCCTAGGGATATACATAAGTATATATGTATATCCATTGTTGGATATCTTATCAGCGGACATATAGGCCTTCTTAGTAGAATCCTAAGTATATTTTCAGGTTTTATGCAGATAAATCCTGGATATCCAAAAATTTCTCGTGATTACTATGTGACAGATTAATAGATTATTATATACATATCAGTCTCGCGGACGGTCATTATAGTGGCCATTCGTCGCGAAAGGATTAAAAAAAGAATATGTATAAGTAAAAATAAAGAATACATATAAATAAAGAAATTTTTAAGTATTGAACGGATTTTAAACAATTTTTTAGAAATATTACTTTGAAAATATGGATAAAATATGATTCAACAGGTTTTAAAAAATTCTATAATTTTTTATAAAGAGTTTCGAAATATTAAATAAGCTCTTTTATTCAAATACATATAAAAACTAAACATTTTATATATTTGACCAGAATCTTTGCAATACTAATGTAAAACTAACAAAAATACCTAATCTAAATTTCTGAATTGTATAGGCCTATGATACATAGAAAAAACGTGAATATAAGCGATTCAAATGTGTTCAACTTATATGCAAAATAATTGAAATATTATTATTATTACGATTGGATAAGTATAACATTTATAATCAAAATTGTACATAAATATATTGATATATAACTATTCTATGAATGCCCTGATGAAAGTCCTTTTCCCTCAATTTTCTATAGCTGTTATTGTTGTTTTATTATTTCATTTAGTTTATAATTGGGTTGTTAAAAATTTTCAAAAAATATTTGAAAATATTTTTTTTGTAAAGTTCATACCCTATTTAGTAATCAAAGTTTTCGTCGTTTACTTCAAAACGTCCAATTTGTATTACTTCTTGATTATTGAAAACATCAAATTTCGGCGCGTTTTCGTAGCATTTTTAAATGCGCATGTATCATAGTGACGTCACGGCGCTTTCGGCGTGTTTTCGTAGCATTTAAAAATATATTTTCAATAATTAAAAACTAATACAAATTGAACATTTTGAAGCAAACGACAAAAATTTTGATAACTAAATAGGGTATGAACTTTACAAAAAAAATATTTTTGGAAAACGTTCAACAACCTAATTCTTGGTATTTTAAAAAGATGTTGAATGTGTATACTTACTCATGTTGAATCTGGTTTATCAAGTCAGGATGTACTTTTAAATGTCGTCTTAAATAGCACCAATCCTTTAAATAAGATAATATTTTACCACATTTATTACATTTTGCCTTATTTTCTGGTAAGTTTGAGTAATATTGCCATAGTTTGCCAGGTATTTTGCGGTCATAAAACATGTCATGTATCTTTAGTAAGTGTGTTCTTAAATGTGGTAGAATTCTTTGTCTCGAGGGTGACCGAATTTCTTCTCCACAAATCCTGCACTTTGCGAGCAAACGTTCTAATTCTTCGAAATGATCCCATATTTCGTTACGTTTTAGCTGTTTTGGTAAGTCCATTATAACCGTTCTGTATTCAAGTTGTCCGATACTAAATGTGGTACAGGCAGAAATCGTCTCACCAAGCGTTTGAGAAACAGATCACAAAGGTCGAAAGTGTATGTAAATATGAATAGTCATGAGAGTGCGCGACGGGTATAAGTGCTCAATGCAGGTATATTTGTTTTCGTGTAAGCTAGGTGGGCAACACTAACAATAAGTTAGTTTGTAAGGTGTTATGACTGAGTGGCGCCATACGTAAATGACAGCCGATTCGACTGAACAGCGTTGAAACTATGAGATAAATTTTATTTTTCGTCTTTTTGATGTAAAAAAATCATTGACAAGACATATTGATAACTCATTTCTGGCGTGTGTCACGCTATATTAGACATTTCAAACTGTTATCCGCAGATAGTATATAATCCTCACCGGTAATTTAAAAAGTGTTTAAAAACTGCATGCGCACTTTTTCTCCCCCCCCCCCCCCCCCCCGTTGGTGTAAAAGTGCGTTTTTGCAATCGGTTTAAGAAAAGTTCATTACATGGAATGTATTCAAAATATAGACATAAACTTTATTAAAAAAGAATGTTTGAAAATTTTAAGGTACTTTCAAGATTCTAGCTATATCTCAACGGTAGATATATATATGGGATGAAAAATTAAGTTCGTACTTTTTCCCCACATGCATTCTACGTAAATATGGATATATAATTTGAATTTGCTTAAGCTACCAATCGTAAATCTCTATCTTTCTTTATTCCGTCACTAATTTTGAACTTATGCTAAGATACACGCAACGCTTACACATGACAATTAAAAATATCGAAATCAGGTAGACATACAGTAGAAATTAAAATCAATTACGATAATCAAGAAACACGTGGTAGTGTTTTATTTTTTAAGTATTCTTATCAAAGCATAAAATAACAATACTAAAATCAAATTTTGTAACATTTATTTACGTCTTTCTTCATTAAAGTAACGACTTCTTTTTCTATAAGCATAATGCAATACTAAGTAAGTTGTAAAGCGAGGCCCCTCCCCCGACCCCTGTGGAACACGCTCCTCTGTCCACGCATGTACTTTGGTATATTATTCTCTCATATATGTATATAAAGAAAGAGAGAGATAAATCGGTGATTGGCTTTTGGTTTCGTTCTCCGTGAGGAACAAGCGCTTCCTCGTTTTTCGACGTTTTTCCTTCTTAATGGCTTAAGCGATTTCACAAAGTAACAAAGAATTCTTCCCTCGGCCTCCCGCACCCTCTCACCACTCCATTCGCCTCCCGAAATACTGCTGCGGCGAAACACTAAGCCGGTTGGAGAACAGACAGGACGAGAAACTGCCTGCGATTGTCAGAATCGTTCCTCAAGCAGGGACGCATCTGAAACATATAGATATAATAAAAGATTGTTATTAGAATCAAAGATTAGAGGAGTATACAAAATTGGGAAAATTTTGGGGTACAAAACCAATCGTCATGAACCTTGACACAGACATAGTATGTGGTAAAATATGAATTCATATTTTACCATATATTATGTCTGTGTCAAGTTTCATGACGATTGGTTTTGTACCCCAAAATATTCCCAATTTTGTATACCTACCCCTTTCTTAAAATATTTATCATAAAATTATTGATTATATTCTTTGTGTATATCATATAAAAAATTTTCCTAATAGTTTCTGAATAGAATAAATAAATTATTCATATATGTATAATAGAAGAAAAGTCGACAGTTTTAATAAAATTAAAGATATCAAATATAATACATATATATAAATATGTATTTATAGATATTTAATAATAGATAAGTATAGACAGAATACATTTCCTTTGCCAGCATTGAATAACAATTAAAATTTAAATCGACCGTGACTGGCAATATATAACGTCTTTCCGATATGAACATTGAAAAACAGTGAGCCGACTTGGTTTGTCGGATTCACACAGTACTTTTTCGGATCAATCGTCGAGACATTATTAATTTCGACCATGGGTTTTGGTCAGTTGATGTAATTTCTATATTAAATAGTTTAAATTTTTGTTGCGAAAAATATTACCTCAGCCAGGGTGTGAACCTGGAACCTCCCGTATGCCGTGCGGGTGTCGTGCCAATTTGACCACTGAGAGGCTGTGGTAATATTTATCGCAATAACACATATAAGATGGAGCACCGATTCTTCGGTCGACGGTGTATAATAAACAAAATAATACACTTCCTTTGCCAGCATTGAATAACAATTAAAATTTAAATCGACCGTGACTGGCAATATATACCGTCTTTCCGATATGAACATTGAAAAACTGTGAGCTGACTTGGTTTGTCGGATTCATACAGTACTTTTTCGGATCAAATCGTCGAGACAAATATAGACTCATGTATTAGATATAAATACATATTTATATAATAAATAGAGGAACGTGAATTAATTGCTCTTAGATCTTAATTGCGTAACGTTTACAATGACCGTCTATATGAATATGCGTGCATGTGGTCGACAATTATAATGAAGTACAAAGCGTATGTTTTAAGAGATTCCGGGGAGATTTTTTCATGCAAACTAAATTTCGGAAGAGGAGGTTTGTCGGAGTCCATAGCATCCCCTCCGGGAACTTCAACTGGCGCATGTGCGTATCATAAATAGCAGGTAGTTGCACGCGCGCCAGAAAATGAAGGGGAGCATGAACGGATGAGATGAGAGAGAAAGAGAGAAGAGGACGGAGGATGGCAAGCAACGTTAACGTGGTTAAAAAGAGAGAGAAAGGCAAAGATGCTGTAATCTTTAACAATAAGAGCGATGAAGATAGAGGAAGCCGAAGTAGAACGTGTTGAACGATCGGGGTGGATATGCAAAACAAGGTAAGAATGAAGGGGTGGTGGAAAGGGCGCGATTCTAGGGTGGCTCTAAAGGTAACGTTTCCATTCGTTGCTGATATTTCTGCATCCAAGAAACAAAGGGATATGCATGTGCGTGTATGTGGGAATTTTGAAGAAAGTTGTAAACATACACGTAAAACGTATTTTAGTTCTAAAAATCATTTTACTATTTAATTTTCAGTTAAAGTTTAAAGTAAAGAAAAATGATAGTAAAGTTTACAGTTATATATTATAATATATATTATCATTATATAGTATACCTACGTAACGTGTGACATATCCTCCCTTTCTTTCCAATTTTGATGGTAATTGAATCGGTTTTTATTTGATCTCACTGTATAAAAATAGTTCTTCGATAATTCGCGAATAAAATAAAAAATAGCCGTTTTTCTTCTAAAAATACATATTTACTTCCAGTGTATAAAAAAAACGGGTATTGACAATTGCGATCGTTGGATGTCGAAAATAGATATCGTTAACTTTAATAGCTGTACATATACTTGTTTCGCGTTAATTTAAGTAAGATAGAACGATATAAGTTAATTCATCATCATTAACATGGGGCGATTACTCTGATAAAACTGCTCACGTAATGTCCTAAAGACGAGCTGTCACGCTACCGTACGAGGATATAAAAAATAATATCATGAAACTTTACAGTATTATATTTAGACATGTATTTAGCAGCGTGTGTATATAAATAAAAAAGTAAGTAATCTTGAAAAAATTATGATATATAAAAGACTATTTCATATAAATATTGAGGACTTAAACAAAAAAAGAAGTAAATAGGATATATTGAAGAGCATACGAATTCGAAATAAATCAATAAGGAAAAAAATATGTATAAAAATGGACATCGTACGTGGCGCAAAGGAGATTTTCGTGTCGTCTCAATCGGATCACAAACTCGGCGTTTGTATGGAAATTGTAAGAATGGCGCAAGAGAGGTACGAAATCGCGAGAAAGCGCACACGCAAACGCGCAAAAGGGCATTAATGGAGACCTTAAAGAACGTCAAACGATAAAGAGAGCGGAAGAGATGCGGGAGAAGAAGAGCGGAGAGATGGAGTGGGAAGGGAAAGAGATGGAAGAAAAACGACGAAGGATGCAGTCGGGCGAAAGAAAAGTGAAGGGAGCAGGGGACAGAAGGCCACCGAGTGACAGAAAAGGACGAAAGAGATAAAGGAAACGAGAGCTAGGGAACACAACAGGATTGGCTCTTTCTTCCTCTCCTGTATCTTGAAAACAGATTTTTGATCGCACAGGTTTTTTTTCAGATTTTTATACTCCATTCTGCTTTATGGATTCAAAACCAATATTCTCGATTATCTTACGATATTTATGGTTTGGATTTTCCATTCGACAGAATATTAAGTGCTTATTATTAAATATAAATTGTTGCGAAATGTCCTTCAATAAAAAAATTGCTGCACAATTATTATTACCTATATTTCTACCTCGAATTTATGAATTAATTTATAGTTTTTTACATGGATAAAATAACGAATGAATACGAATAAAATAATTCTCAGTTTTTAATGCCTTTTAATATCATTTGTTCTGTGATATTTGCAAACCAAAGTGACCTTTGTAATAAACACGTGCTTTTTTCATGAATACCTAGCGCCGGCCCTGGGAGAGGGAGCGATGGATAGAGGGGGGAAATCTGTTGGGTAGGGGGAGGGTGGCGAACCGGGTGGGGGTCGATCGTGCGGAGGAGAATCGCGAGAGCGAGGAAGACAGAGAGAGAGAGAGGGACCGACGAGGTCGTTCGAAAGTGGGAGCGCGAGGTGTCGGAGCGACGGAGGAGAGGTAGATGTCCGACGGGAGGGGGATGGCGCACGGGGGTGGCGGAGCGCGCAATGTGCAGCGCGGGGGCAGGCGGTGGTCGCGACTTGCTGGAGTTGCTGGCAGTCTCGTTGATCCGGCTGCGAGCAGTGCGCGCCGTGACGTGACAATGGCGGTAGTCGTAATTGCGGTACGGTGCGATACTATGATCAGCTGATCAACCGAGCCTGAAAGAAAAGGGTAGAGAGTAGAGAGAGAGAGAGAGAGAGAGATCGAAATCGAGATCGAGATCGAGATCGAGAGCGAGAGCGAGCGAAAGAGCGCGGCGGGATTTGTTAAAGGGGCACCGACGGAGAACCGGAGGCCGAAAGAGAGTTTGCCCCCCTCGCAAACCGCCTCGCTTTTGGTCATGTCGTCGTTCTCGTGATCGGGCTCCTGAAATTGTGCTCCTCGTTCTCCCCTTGTTGTATGTGAATTACGCGGTGTGCCAACCCGGCGCTCTCCCCGCCTTCCCCTCGTCCTTCCTCATTTCGTTGCCACGCGTGTACATCCGCCCGGTGTGTTGTGTCTGTGCGGCACGTATGCGTGGGGTTCGCACGACCGATAGATAAATGTCTCTCAGTCATGCCCGCCGTGCGGAAGTACCGAAGGGATACCAGCGAGGTGAGCTGCTGCCTCAAGTACGTGATCTTTGGATTTAACGTCATGTTTTGGGTAAGTACCGCGTATGGAGTCTCTCCCGCATCTGTAGATACTTTAGCGCAGTCGAAATCCGCGAGATTTCGGACGTCACCTTGTCGGAGGTCCGTCATATCCCCGAAAAGAAAACTTTGCACATCTCATCGCCGAGAACTCTCAGCAAGCTAGAACTCCGCATAGCTTCATCAGCCGTTTAAACATTTAGGAAGTTTCGAGTCTTAGCCCCGAAGAAATCCGGGTCGTTACTTCCAAACAGATCTCTCGAACTTCTCCCAATGTCGCAAGAAGATTTTGGACGTTAACGTCCAAACAGATCTCGAACATTACTGCCGAAGGGCTATTTCTAGAAAAACGGTAGTGTCTTGCGCCAAGTGTACACGCAGCAAAACACAGACCGTGTATCTATACGCGAGCCGACGAGTTGAGAGACCTTTAAATTATCGAACCTCGATAACGGCTGAATCGACCAAGTTCTGAGTAGGTTCAATGGATAGCTCGGATTTGAATTATATGTAAAATAAAAGTGTTTTTATTTTTCGTTTCAAATATATTCGAAATACACCTTCGAAGAAAATCCGAATGTTATCTTCCACCAGACGATTTTGTCTTCTTCCTTGAAATCTCGGTCTTAAAAGGCACTCTTAAGATAAAATCTCATTAGTTCGAAAGAATTCACGATATTTCGAACGTTATCTCACGGGAATTTTCAAACATTAATTCTAAAAGAGTCATAGCTTCATTAAAGGAAATGGCATAGAGCTAGAGGCGAGCTTTGGTAGCTGTAAAGCAGTTCAGTAAACGGAGTTCTATAATGAAGTTCCTTTTAATTTGTACAAGCTTCGTGCTTCACAAAGTCATTATTAATTTTCGGTGTGTTAGTGTGAAAAGTGTAACGTGAGCAAACAATGTTTTCAAGGTGGAGTAAAATCTACGCTGCCTTCCGGTCGCTTTTGTTTGCATCGTAATGTGAGTTTATTGTCGCGTTGCATGCGAGCCCTTTTTCACGTCCAAATGAAGTGTGTCACGTTGTTTGTTTAATAACGCTCACAGATTGTTTGAAAATGTTGATAGATCGTAGCAATCGCTACACCCTGTGTACATTTAAGAACAAAATGCACGGGGACTAGTTTTGCGTAAGCACATTTACGAAATCTCGGCTGAAATACTCCTTGTCGCTCCGTCTTTCGATCTACCGTGCGTCGTTGCACTTTGCGCGTTCTTATCTTAATGATGTTAAATGGGAAAGTCATTGACGCGCAAAGCGAAGCATTCGTTCCGTCCCTCCATCCCTTCGTAAAGATCTCTGCCTTTTCACAATGGAATCTTGCTAGCAGAATGAGATTACGTCCATCACGTCAGTCGAAGAGTTTCCACGTGAAACGCTATCGGACAGTTAGACAGATATCAATTATCATGTTCATGTCTTACACCCAAAGCTCTTATTTGTCGCTATAACAGATTCCTAAGAAACGTAAGTGTAAGCTGGGCCATTTATTATACTGAGCTTTATTACGTTATAATAGGCCGCTTTTACATTCCATCGAGATTGAAATATCATTAGAATCGATCGGTAGCTTATGTAATACTCTGTTAGTTGATTAATGAGCGAAAATTGGTAATTAATAATTAATCCTTTTATAACAAATTAAATTATATCTAATTATGTCTTAAATCACAACAACTTAAGATACAACTAAATCAACAGATTTAGTTATAGTACTTACAGATTTATTTTGGGCATAATAAATCGAGGTTCTTGAACGCTAAACGATTGTTCGATCCTCAGCCCGAAATAACATTATGGGCAGACTTCGTACAAGATAAATACGATGGCATATTTAGTGGATCACCGCTAAACGCGACGTGTAAATAAATACAGGACTTCGGTCATTGTTTGAATTTACTGTGAAGCTTTCGGATAAAAGCGAAATGGTGCTTCGACGAGGATCGATTTTTTTTTTCGACGGTGATAAACTTGTTTGTCGGCAGGGAGATTTGCGGGCCGCGATGTTGCATTTTTACGGGAAAAACGCCGCGAACGATCCGCAATGCAGCTCGCGCGCGCCGCGAGGTGTCCCAATTGCAAGGACCGCGACGGCGCTGTGCAGTGGTGCACGTGTGCGTTACGGTCTGCACATTTTTCCAACGAGCGCAGTGTGCAGTCAGCCTCGTTTCAGCAGACTCAAAAACTTAAAAAAAAAAATGTCTTTTTTCTTTTTTTACTTCTGTGATCTTATCGTCTCAGCACGATTCGATACACTCGCGCGGATTGCTCTCAATTTACCCATTTACGGCTGCATTAAAGTCGGATGAGTAATGAATAATAAGCGAGTGACCTTTCGTAGAAAAAAATACGCGAATCGATGCGTATTAACGACGCGCGACGTTCGCACTTAAAGGGGATGGTGCAAGCGGTCTCGAACAGATTCAGGATTCCATTTGCGGAACACACGGTTTACGAGTCATGGCCGCGTTCCTTTGATTTAGGTTTCGTTTGATCGAACGGCTGTCACCCCCTCGCCGATGGATAACGCGCGCTCGACGGACGGTCGCGATAGATCAACAATACCGTGAGCACGGTGACCGCGCGTTGTCGCGCCACGCTGCACGACACACGGGCTGTTTACAAATCGTAATTTTATTTCGTGTTACGCGCGTTACGGCACGGAGAATCTGCGCGCGAACGTATGTTACCACGTTCGCAAATTGATTTACGTGCCGTAAAATAGGCGAGCCTTGAGCCCGCCGTGGCGTTGCTTGGATTTCCGAGCGAATCCTATTTCTCGGTGAGACTTGCGTAAGCCTTACGCGCTGTCGGCGAGACGCGAGATTTAAGGTCTTCCTCGATATAGACTCCGACCTGTCATTGCCGAAGAGATTTCAATAACATCACAATCGAAGTGCAAGAGCAGATCTTGCACAATTCGTGGACATAACAAAAAAAAACTGTAAATATAAAATTGTTCAAATCTGACGTCCCTGCACTATTTCTTCGATAAATGTTCACCGATTAAGAGCGAATAATACAACTGCTTACGTTTTGCGATGCCGAACAGTGAAAAATACGTGCGGGTCGCACCAAACGCGACCGGGTCCTTCAACTGGGTTAAAGTAACCGCACGTTAATGAACTCCGTGCGAGCTTATTTCACCGGGATGGATTAAAGGTGTTATTGATTTTCCCGCAGCCAGGCGGCTGGCTCGGTTCGGGGTTTTCGCGAAATGTAGCACTGGCCTAGTGATATGTGGAGAGTTCTTCCTGCCAAGCACTCCGTGTAATTAAGTAGCGGTCGTGCCACGAGAGACCATGCTCATCTGAGATCCATTTCGTGATTCGCGAACGAAAGTATGAAAAATAATATTAATTGCGATCGCAATTTATTCTTATGCGCGGTACATTTTAACGGAGTTGAAAATGTTATTTATTTGTAAAATAGCGTCTGCATAAAAGAAATAACCGCATTATTCAAAATAAATGAGAGAATAAAAATAAATTTAAAATAAATATCTTCTTGTGTGACAGATTTTATGTTTTGAAATCAACACAATATATTTAAAAAATTATATATCAATTGCTTAACGCGCGTTACACGATAATAATAAATAATGATTAATATTTATCTCTTTTTTTTTAATAATAAGATTGCCCAATTTGGGGGGGGGGGGGTATCGATATGAATATTCTTTTATCGTACTAATGACCAATAACGATAATTATCCACTTGACGAAATTTTTGTATATATATATTTTACAGTATTGAAAATTTTGAACGCAATATTTTTATTCGCGGGGTTAAAGTGCTACAATTAATATGCAGTCGTGTACTGAGCGACCACGTGAAAATCCGCGAAATTGGTTGAGTCAGGATTCTCAACTCGCTCTGAGCTAATAAAAGTTGTAACTTTGCCAGTACAGTCCTGATATTCTTTCGGCGAACTTACAGACATTCGCCGGGGTCCTAAGTTTTGTAGTTCGGAAGTCGCGGCGAGTTAACCCGACGACTACCAGCGTTCCTCGTTGTCTATACAGGGTGAGATGTAAAAGGGACAAGAAAAGGAAAAGAAAAAAGAAGAGAGAGAGAAGACTTTGAGGGAAACGCACGTTTCGCGCAACGCCAGGCTCGTAAAATTTTTTACGCGTCGCTGAAAAATAATAATGACCGTCGCGCAAATAATTTCATCGCGGAGTTCTTCCTCCGCGATATGGGCAGAATGGTTTTTCTCGCACGAGCGGAAACCCGAGTCGCGCCGCTCGGTTCGTAAAGTTGGCGCGCGGAAAATGAAATACCGCGCGAAACATTTATGGCTTGTTGGACGAGCGCGCCTCCGAGATCGTCGTTCACAATCCCGTAATAAACTCGTAACGCAATTTTCCGCGCGCTCGGCCCTTTTTCGCTCTTTCAGTCGCGAGGAAGAAGAAAAAAAATAGAACGCTCCTTCCGCGTTTCTCTCATCTTCGCGATTAAACCGCGTTATCGGCCGATGCTCCTATTCTGACTGCTATTTGCATCTCCAATTCGTAATATCGTCGCGATATCGTATTGATGCAGTCATTGCGCTTATCGTGCTTGAGCAGCTGGTCCAGTTCCGTTGCAATTTGCTCGAATTAACGGTGGCCATTTCAATGGCTAGTTTGGATATTTGTTTTCGAGCAAGCGCGCGGAGAAACAAATTATATTTTCATCGTTTATTCTTCATATTTTGCTCGGGAAATGAAAATAAACCGTGCAAGCGACAGATTATTGAAATATGTGTTCTACGTATTTGTCACATTCCGTTTAAAAAAGAGAAATAATTCGCCTGAATAATAGATTGAAAAATATGAGGTAACTATTTTCGATTTTTCGATGTTGTGTGTGAACTAAATGAGATTTACCATTTATAAATGATGATACATTACAAAAAAGATTGTTTTTTTAGTCGAATCTCTCGGCTAAAAAAGGATCGACCCCGCAATCTCATTCCACTTTCAATTTTCGATGAGATTATTCTTCGAATCTGAATATCAGTCATTAAAGTATTCAATAAAAAGCGTCGAAAAACATTCAAATCAAAATTAACGATTCCGTAGGCGAGGTTTATCGCACGGCGGATCCTGAACGGTGAAAACGTCCGAGTCTCCGCGAGCAGCCACGTTCTCGTATTCGACTGAAAAGGAATCCGGCTACGGGATCGGCATATTTCACGAGCCGAATCCGTTCACCGCGCTTTCTGCATGGCTGCCCTCGAACAGATGATTGGCCTTGCCGGCTGACGATGACTCCGAGCCGGGCGGCACTCTCCCGCTTTACACGTCACTCCCGTGCGTGTGAACGGCCGCCGCGAGCGTGCGTGTCCCGCGTGCGATTCCCGAGGTGCCCGTCTGCCCGACCACACGAAACCACCGCCGATACTGCTCTTCGCGAAAACGTCAGTCTGTCCACCTCGCGTAGCATTATACTCCTGACTCGGAAGAAATTTACACGCACGGAATTTTACACTTTTTACATATTTTTACTTGGAGATATATAACGCAGTTACATTATAAATTTCGATGCATACTCGATGTATTCTAAAGAGTGAAAGAAAGTAAGAGAGATAAGTTCAAAACTAGTCTCGAAATTATTGTTTTCCTAGTCTGTATTTCCTTGTCCAATTATATATTTCGAAATTATATGTCGTTATAGTCAGAATTATTATAGAATTTACAGGATGAAGCAGATTGAATTGAATCTAAATTATGTTTATTTGGAAACAAGATTATAACAGCGAGTGCGCATTGTAATAAAATAGAGGCACGTCCTTAACACTGAGGATCTATGTTGTCTTGTATAGAGTTGCTTTTCGAAGTAAGTGAACTTATTCATATCCAGTTATTTTTATGTACAAGATTCCATTTGAATGAATTCATTCATACTTGTTTCTTTAGTCCGTCTGATCTCTTTACGCGAATTCACGATTTGCATAGATTTCCCTTGGGAAAGTGACTTTTCGGACTTACATCTTCTCAGCTTTTGGAGCTAGAGAAATAACGAAACAATTTTATTTCTTCAAAAAAATTCCGAAACTAATTAATAATTGCTATGAAGCGATACACATATTTTTAGCTTTCAGTTTAATCTCTCCGAGAACTCCCTAGATCCGTCCCTGCCAACTTCCTCCCTTCACCCGCGGCCCTCACCGCCGTTCTGTATCGCCGTCGGCGGCGTTTGAGGAATCTCATTACAAAAGTTGCTCGTACAACCGGTTTCTAACCAGTGCAACCGGCCACCATGCCACAGAGATTCGCGGAGGGATTCTGGACGCGACTCCTCATTCGATACGTCCTTTACCTGCCAGGATGTACGAACTTCCGGTAATGGCGAAATGGGTGGAGAAGAGTGAGCAGAAACGTAGAGTTTCCGCGGAGAGATTCATTCGGGACGACGATGATGACATGTACACGACGATCAAAGCGACGCTCGTCAATTCGCCCCGGGCTCTTCGCGGTCGACAGTGACAATGTGCAGGAATGGTTTCAACCAATTCCGCGGCGGTTTACACGCGACGGATATGAATTTTTCACCGTAATTTTTTTTTCGCCTTCGCGCGTCGACAACTCTAACTGAATCCGATCCACGAAGCACATCGATACCTTTATGTTAGAGCAAAACTTTGTCAATTCGTCGGATGTATAATATGAACAGGCCAATTATCTTAATTGTTCAAAAACTATTGCAAACCGCACGCTCTTTTCCAGGAAAGTAGATTCTGACAGTTATAGACAAGGAGCATGCCGTTAAGCCGGCGGCATGATCTCCCGTATATCACGACGTCCGTCGTAAATTAATTTCTCATAACGTTGTGCAAGCTACGATAGAGGAATATAATTTCCTCGTTGTATATCCTACGGCGACGTAATCGCGACCGGAGACTCACCGTGCGAAAGAACTATATGCCACAACAAGCGTGTGCGAAAGGCGTCGTTAAAGCAGTTTTGACTCCGTCGACCGGCGCTTGAATAGAACCGCGGTACAAAATTCTCGAGAGAGAAGAATTTTGAGATAATTTCTCTCCCCGATATTTCTCAAGTCGTTGCGCCGCATGTGCAGCCGCGGAAGCGGAAGTCGTCTCGTTATTCGCGACGTAGACTGCATTAACCCGACAAACGACGTTGCGGGAGGGGTCCTCTTTGCGAATAAGATACAAGACTCGTATAACGCTACAGTGATCATCCACAGTGGATGCAAATTTTTTTATATTAATTGTACATACAGCGTGGCACACGTAAAACCGGCTCCAAGCGCAAAATACAGTTTTAAAGTAGTTATATTTCGTATTTCCGCGTGCATGTCGCATTCATGAAAGAATATGTGCGAACATACTCCTCCATAATATAAACGCAATTGTTCAATTGAATACGATATGACTAACGCAGACAGATGCAGACAAAATATAACTTTTTGCAGAATTGTGTTTTGCGTTTGGGAGCGATTTTATGTGCACCATCCTGTATAATTATATATAAATAATTATATATTTATAATATTGATAATTATATTGATTTCTCGATATTTATTTTATATGTATATATAAATATGTGTGTGTGTGTGTATGTATGCGCATATGATCATCTGCAAGGTATGCATTTGAATTATATGTTATGGTTATCAATAACTCTATTTTGCATTCTAGAACTAATTGAGCGAAATTGAATCTCCAGTTAATACGGTAAACAAATCAAATTATTTTACCGTACGTATGAACAATAAGAAACATAAATATATTAATATCAATGTTAGTAATTGGTATGAACCTGCATGTCTGGTGAATTAATTAAACGCGTTTAATTAAATTAATTAATGTAAAGATAAGTGTTTCCGCGACATATCAACTGTAATATGCATATACGTTATTCACTTTTTACTTAGGATAACTACACTTCTTACATGCAGTAATTAAGATAATAGAAACGAGCGGAGTATTAAAAGGAGGTGTTTTTATGTATGATCCATATATCATAGCAATGGATTTCTCTTAATTCTCAATACTTGATATGTGACAAAAATTATAAAAAAAAATATCCGCCATAATCTAGCTACGGTTCCGAAATCGTAAATTGAAATCTAAAATCAGCAAAATCTCATATCGATTGTAATCGCTGGTACGGGTGGCCGGGGTGGCTCGGGAGTTTTATACCGACGAAATCGCGTTAAGAAGCTACGAGTGAACTTTGAAAGACAAAGGACGAATTTCGGGTATTTGGAGCGAGCGAGCGGCCGCTGACGTCAGAGATGCGGGGCTGAGAAGTCTTCTGGGAGGCAGCGAGGAGCGAGATAATGGCATTCTAAGGGATGTGCGCGGTGGATGCGTTGAAACGGAACGTCGCAGTGGTAGTGTTCGCGCATTCTGCCGGAATCGCGAACATCAAAGGCCACACCGGTCGCGCGCAGCAGCACAAAGGTGCACATACGACCGCATCGCGGAATAGTTCGCGGTACAGACCGAATGCAAAGCGACTGTGTTCCCTCCCTTTCTCTCTCTCTCTCTTTCTCGTCCCATTCCGGAATTATGTTAATGTCAAGCAAGGATGGCCTCAAAGCCGGAGTCCGCGAAAACGGTAGGATGCAATCGGGCTGCTTTCATCCCGACTCGATAAAAATTGTATCTATCACGTCTACAAAGGGAGATTGCAAGGAGATGCGCAATCGATTTGCTTATTCAAAAACTCGATATATATATAACATCAATCCATTTACTTAAATGAGTTAATCGAAATGTGTAAGTCAATCATTCAATTAGCTGACCAATCTGAATAAATAAAAACTCGTAAAACAGTTACATGAAACTTAATCTATTTGCTATCACGGCGATCTGCATCCTATATGCTCTAATATAATATGTAATAATTATTATTATCTATATATTATATATTTTAAAAAATTAACTTTACATATATACCTATAAGTAATAGAGCAAGGCGTAAAGAATCGCGGTAGCACAAAAATTCGAAAGACCACTGCGCAATGATTAGGTACCCCACCCTCTGTTGCAACTTTGACAAAGAATGCGCCGAAGTTACAGTCTGGAGGATGCAGGAGGGAGGGAGGAACGAAGGGGAGAGGAGAGGATGCTTAACAAGCGGCTATTCAGGGAACAATTTTAAGAATTAAACTTCTCGCTAGGACTCCGCCAGCCGGTCCCCGCAATTCTCCCGAGGAAAAGGCGCGGGTAGAAGGGGAGGGAGGGGCAGCTTTTTGTAATCTTATCTCATTGGTGTAACGCGAGCGGCGCGTTACACCACCAACGCCGAGATTATTAAAACGAACTCCCAGATTTTAACTCCGCCGGGCTGGAGGAGTAACGGCGAGCCGCCCCCGGCCCGGTCGCCGTTACTTCCGAAGTCCGATGAGAACTTTAACAGGTGGGCGATACGCGTCCCCCTCCCCCACACCCCTCCGGCGCACCGCCGTCGGCTTTTACATGAGTACTTCTCTTCTCATAAACAGCTCGACTTTCATTTCATCGGCGTGCTGCGAGTAAGCGAGTAATTAGTTGCTAATTGAACACCGTCGCCCGATTGAGAGCACGTCGTACATAAAAATGCCGTTTCCTCTCCAAAGTCTCGGAAACGCCGAGATTTTAATAGCAAGCGCCAATGATCAAGCGCTTGAAGCGCTGATTAAGCTGCAATCGGGTACTTAGACTTTTCGAAACAAATCAGCATTTAAATTTGTTCTAAAGTCCTAATGGACTTCGAATAATTAATAACTGAAATAATTTCGAAACTAAAAAATAAATATAGATATCCTCCGATTTCGCGTTTATTTTTGAAATTGGCAAATTTTCTAAATGACCTTTTTCTTATCCTCTTATCAATAGATTTAAACATATTATTATAACCTTGAAAGTTAATTTCCGATATAACCAAATACTACTATATATCTTAATTCTTTCGATGAGAATCTCTATAAAAATCCGTATAATCTCCTCATTGTAAATACTGGTAGTCACTATACCTATATATTGTCAGTACGTCTATGTCGACCAATCTGCAAGCATGAATCTGTAAAGCATTTTTCGTTTATTTTGCTGAAATCAGAAAATACGAGGAAGAAATACGCCTGATTCCAGCGACAACAATGTTCGGCGAAGCTGCATTACATGCAACTCGGAGTTGCGGCCGATGAAATCGTAGCGGAACCGACGTTAAAAGCTTTCAATTACCGACGACTAACTGCGCCGGCGGACTTTATACCGATCGTTACGCCGATTACGCTCGACGATAATACTTTTTATCATACCTATACGCGAGCGAGCGCATATAGCCACGGTCTCGGCCGTGCGGTATAATTTGGCGAAAGCATAAATGCCGCGCTAATGGCGCGCGCGGTGGTTTATTCGCGTTTGCGGTGTATATTCTGAAGCCACTCGCGCGGTTTCGACGGTAGCTCGTATAAAGTTCGTGACTGACGACATCGGCGGCGGGATGTGTATCTGCCCTTCGGAAACACGTACAAATGTAATTTCTATTTTTAAAGATACGCTCCCATGCGCGATTTGCATTCTACTCTTTCTTGCTGTTCCGCTGACCGCAAACCCGTTCCTGGGCTACGTGTAGCTGTGGTTCGTGAATCCCAGTCCTATTTGGATTTCGTCGCTGAATTTTTATTTTCGACTTTCGACTGATTTAGTTTCGACTAAAATATCGATGACTCGATCCGAATTAATCGCAGCAATCGCGCGACGTCCATACGCGCGGCTCTTCTCAAAACAACCATAGTGTTCAAAAAGATCCAAAACATCGGAGAGGTCGCGTGATTCATCGCATTACAACCTCACGGAGTTTAAAACATGGCGAAGGACAGCGGAAACCGCGCTTGATATTCTCTCATGTCCTCCGTATATCATCGGCACCCATCGCGCGGGATAATGAGCGATGCTAATTAACAACGCAAATAAAGGCCGCATGCATACGTCGGTGTATGCGAACGAGGCCCGTAACGCGACTCGAATGAATGTTACATCGGGACAAGGAGTAACGCCGATTCGCTTTCTAATCATTACGTAACCCAATATTAGAGGCCCGTAGTTACGGTATAGTTACCGTCCGACATACATATATATGACATACTCTTATGCAAATCGTGAAATCCATCGTCGGGGATGAGATTGTTTTCAATTATAATTAATCCTGCAACCATATACATGGGGTCGTTCGCGTCCACGGCATTTTGACTATTTATTACGGTGCGTTTCCTCAATTGCTCTTTTTTCAACGATTAAATTAACAATTGCAAAAAATTAATTTTATAATATTATTACTGTTCAAACTTATCGTTAAGACCTCAAGGAACACCTATGAATTTTTTCAGAATTTTTGGTAAAGTTTTAGGTTGTTTAATACGCCACGGATGCAAACAACCAGTATACCGGAAAAACAGCGTACGATTGCAGGATTAAATCAAATAAATTATAAATAATTAAAACGCATTTAATCTCTTATCACAGATTTTCGTCTCATGTAAAACTCATAATTAAATTAACACGTTTTGTCTAATAAAAAGTATGATAATTTAATGGAGATATGTGCGACAAATAAAACAGAGTTTCCGTCTAGTCTTTTCCAGTCTATTCGCAAATACAATAAATTTAAATCGCGCAGCGTAATTCAATTAAAATCAACCGCGCGTTGCGATGTGCACATATAGGCAGACGGTGCTCTCGCATTTCTTCCCGAAAGAGGAAGGAATGATTCGTTTCCTGTCGCGCTTATACGCGTATTTTCATTCGATTTACCGTGGGGAGAGTTACGCCGCTCGATCATCTCCGCCGGTCGGTCAATTTACGTCTCTATTAACGCCTTCCGGCTAAATAACGAGCCGAAGCGACGCGCGTGAATTAACGGCGATGGCGATGTTGCAGAAAGTATATCCCGCGCAAACGCAGCATCCAAAACATTTCGCGATATTTATTATCCGCGCCGCCGCGCCCGCGCGCCGGGACCCGATAGCGCGCGAATTATTATATTCACGGCGAACGCTCGCATTGTTTACATTGTTGCCGATCGCGCAACTAATTACGGCGATGTGACCATTAATTTCCAATCGACGTCGAGGGCCGTCACCGTCGAGAAATTAGCGGCGTCGCTAATTGATCACGCGGAGATGCGTTATCTCTGCGTTAATTATTAAACTGCATCGTTAATCACGGAGATTATTCGTGGCGTTTCCATTATTTGCAACGAAATGAAAACAGGCAAGTTTGAAATTTTAGCGTAGTCTTTCCCTAATATCAATAAACTTGTAGCGAAAAAAAAAATAAAAAAGTATGTATATAGATCTTTGATTTGAAAATCTAGATTGTTAAAGATGAGAATAATTTTCGCGATTCATTATTTAATCAGCACATGGGGAATCTGTAATATCTGTATGTGTATGTGCGTTTGTGTGCTTGTGTAACTAACGCCCATATATACATATATACCGTATAACCGCGCGCGATATTCTATCGAACCGCGACGAATCGCATCAAAGAGCCCAGGGCATTTCGGGATACGTTCCGTATTAACTCTCCTCATTAATATTCCCTGTAATTATTGCGAACAAATTATTGCCGTATGATATTGTCGCGAGGCGCCCGAAATTTCAATATCGAAATTCCGCGCGGCGTAATGCACGGCGATCGTGTTAAACGCTGGCATATCCCCGCGATTGCCATCACGAGGCCGAGGAGGCGAAAACACACGCGGCTAAAATATCGAGCGTATTTTACCAACGGTGTTACCTTCGCAAATGAGAGGGAGCAAGTTCGCGTGCTGTGCATTCACCGTGCGCTAGTGCATTGTTAACGCGCATCGGATATAGCGTCCCTCCCGGCTCAAAAAGCCTCCCGGACTCGCCGTCTCTTAGCTAAATTGCCTCGTTCAGACGACGGACGGCGGTTTCCGTCGCGCTCGTTTGTCTCGCGATGCGGATTAAGAGATTTTCGCGCAAAATGCATTTCGTTGCGAGGACTGCAATACAATTTATCCCTCCCGCGCAGATAGCTCTCCCCTCCGCCATTGTATAATTGTCATCGTTGGATATAGGGTAGGTGTCCATATTACTGTGCCTGTCCCTATTAGTGTGCAATTGTGCATGCACCTTTCGAAAAATGTTTACTATATGTATTTTGATAATAGTTCAAAAATAGAATATATTTTCTTCTGTATTATATACATAAATAGTTTAACTAAATATAAAAAAAATTATTCTTTCTATTTATTTGTGCAAATTTTTTTTATAACTTTTTTAAATACAAAGGCACACTAATATAGGGACAGGCATACAGTAATATGAATACCTACCTCACGCATGCAGTGGCGAGGTCGATGTTTCATGACAGATTCACATATGATAACATTGTATGTAGAGTATGTAGACTATAACAAAATTAAATAAAATTGTAAATAAATGTCATAATTTTTTTCTCGCTGTTAATCTAGAGTCACACGCGAAAACAATACTGTTCAGCATTCTACCGGATGTAGAAAAAAAAACAGCTAGTTACGAGTATAATTCCGACTTGTGTAGATTTTTTTAAAATAAATTCATATGAGCGTGTATTCTCTCGTCTCGGTTCGTGCCTATACTACACTTCGTCTTTATTGCGGCGTGACGAATGTTGGACTGGGCGGTAGAAAATCGCGCGTTCTTCTCTCGCACAGCTTTATTTGTTTGAAAACCGGCCTGTTGCGTTGCCACAACAGTTGCGAGCGAGCTCATAAGAGATACAGAAAGAAAGAGAAAGAGAGAAAGAGGGAGAGAGCGAGAGAGCGAGGGAGCGCGAGGGGGTTCGACGACCCTCCTCGCTTTGTCGTGAGTCACACGGATGAATGAGTGCAATGACGTGAGTGCGTGCGTACGTAAGTACGTGCGTCCGTGGGTCGGTGCGTGAGCGAAACGTACTCGTCTTCCGGCCACCGGAAAATGTCATGAAGAACATTACACCGCGATCCTGCCATCCGCCCACGCTCACAAACGCATCCTAAACGCATTTCCCACCAAGGTAAATCCCTTTGTCCCGATCACTTTGGCGGAAGCCTTTGATCTGCGAGATGAACGGCGTGACGCAACGAACTTTGTACGCGCCGTCGACGACGACGACGACGATGGGATAGGATGCTAATGCCCCGGTTATCACGCGCGAGTGAAGCTGCAGCGGTTTTAGCCGACACGCATAATTGCCGCCATAAAAACTGCTCGGCACGATGATGACCTTTTCGTCAAGTATAGTTCAAGTTTATAGTTCAAGAAGACCTATGGGAAAATGTCAATTCAAACTCTATTTTATATTTTATCTATTTTATATATTTATATATTTTTTTCTATCTGTATATAAATACTTCTTTTAAAAGTTTAAGAATTTTTAGAAATGTAACTTTTCTCGGGTATTCAACTCAACCTAAAATAGCGCTTCCTATTTCGAGCTACCCCACTTTTCGAACATTAAATTCTCGTTTCCATTCTCGCGGATAAAAGTTCTAGTTTTACGACAACAAAATACATGTAGTACGGCGTAGAGTAAATGAAGCATCGTTAATATTAAAGTCGCATAACGATTTTCTCAATTACGGTAATAACATAGTTGACGAAGGGATACCTACACGATAATGGTCAATCATAAACTTTTGATATTTACCGGTTTATTTAGGGACACCCTGTGTGTTTTCTCTGGCGAAACTTTCGAAGCTCGAGTTCGCCGACTGACTCGAGAAGAAGCGACTTGTTTTTGCGGCGAAGCTCTCTCCTAATCCAGAGATGGCTGAGCTTTACGGGATCGAGGGTTGCGTTTATTTTTATCTCGCAGACTGATCGATCGATTTCTATTCTTCCACGGAAGCAGATATTTTGTCACTGTCCTAAAAAAAGATAGAGATACCTTGGTCATACAAACGAAAAGGGCAGCACTTTTTGGGGGATTTACCTTATTCCGAAATAAAATAAGAAAATATATATAATACGAGAGTATATACGAATAAAATTGTAAGAACCTATACTGAAACCTGCTGAAACGTTCCTTTTTTTTGGGCGTAGGACTATCGTGCATTGGACGTGTTCCTATATCCGACGTAAACTTCGGTTGAAGATGTAATGGAATCTCATCGTTCTAGTCGCGACCAGTCGCGACATAAAAGCGTACACAGGCACTTTCGTGATCCACTCGAAGGGGAGAGAGGAGGGTGAGGCGGAAGCGTAAAAAGGATAAATCGATACGCGGAATTACCATACTTTCAGGACGTTTACGTCTTGCGGGTCTTGTTCGCTAGTATCCACTACACACTCGGTAATCCAATATTCATGAAAGCCGGATGTACGTTTTAGCTCTGATAATAAAACGACGGTGAAATATGGATGCTTGTCGTCATCGTCGTCGGCGTCGGCGTCGGCGTCGTCGGCCGATTCTCTTCCTCTCGGCGAGACGTCGCGTCGTTTCGACGTGGCATGCGCTCATCCATCGACTGGCGGACGATTTTATTAACGTACAACGGCGTCGTTATTTCTTCGTTAATTGGGTATTCGATCTTTTGTATGACGCAACTGTAACGACACCGCGTAACGATGGACATCGACGCATCGATAATTACGCTGAGCCGCGTTTATTACGCGGAGGAAGCAAGGGGAGCGAGTCTTTTTCATTTTAATTAATATCCTTGTTTACGTTCGTTGCTCTCGCGATACGCAGATTATCGTCTCGCGTATCTTTATATCGCCTATCAAAGCCTTGAACGGAAGGCGACTTGGGCGAGCGGATCCGCGGTAGATGAAGATACTCTCAGACGCGTATGCATGGCGACAATAACTATATATCGCACCCCGAGAAGAATACTGTCACAACTTAAAAATTCAGTTTCCATAAGATAGAAAAAACAAATTTAATTCAATTTTTTTAAATTGTGAGATAACTGACGCAATTACGATTACGACATTTTGTTATAATAAAACTTTATATGTTTCATTATAGCAAAATGAAGAGGTCTGCTGTTATTCACTTATCAATTCACTTATGACACTACACATCCAGTAAATTGCAACATAACATTTAAAAGAATAATCTTCGACGACACTTCTGCTCCTTGCAGCAGAAATGATGTGCTGTTTTCTCCACTATACCTACTCCGCCTTCGCAGTTCGATCAAGTAGTTCCAATACCGGTATTATCGAAATCGGAACACCGGTAATACCGATCAAAATCTAAAACCGAAAGTACCGGTATTACCGACGTTGAATACCGGTATTTTGGTATTAGGAAAGTAGTAAGACTAGTCCGTCGATCTCCGATTAGAAATGACGATTTTCTACAAAAGCATGTCAAAGCTGAACTAGGCAAAGAATTAAAGCTAATTTTAGATTGCAAAACTAGGTGGAATAGTCTTCTGCGCATGTTAAAACGGTTTTATCAATTAAAAAGCTGCGTACAAAAAGCTTTAATTGATGTTAAAATTGAAATCTCTTTTACAAAAGAAGAATTAGACACAGTTTCTTCTATTATAGCGGCTTTGGCCCCTGTCAAACTTGCTGTCGAAGCATTGTGTTCTCGAGAAACTGATTGGTATCAAGCAGATATCACGTTGGACTTTATGCTTGATGAGTTATCCAAGCAAGAATGTTTTCTTAGCAAAAAACTTAAAACAGCTTTATATTAAATCGGACATCAGAACGACGTTATAAGCATGCAGATTTGTATAACTTTCTGCAAGAACCTAACATACAAGAAAGGAAACACGAAAATTACGGCATCTTTAATCAGACATCTAAATCAAGTTTTATAACTCAGATTGTTAGCCTAATTGAAAGATTATATTTTAATGATGCTACAGAAGTTACTAAAAGTGAAAATATAGATAGCGAGGAAGCAGATGACGTCGACATTGAAATACCTGATGACAGTACAAATTCACAATTGACTCTAAAAGAAAAACTTAAACAAAGGGTACTTGAAAGAACAAAACAAGTTACAAAAGTTAAAAATAAATAAAAAAACCAAATCAGGAAAATAATCAGAGCTGAAATAAATTATTATATCGAAGAAGAAATAAAGGGCAAATATTTAAGCCGTGTTTACAATTACTTAAAAACTGTAAGACCAACTAGTGTGGAGGCAGAAAGAGCTTTCTCTGCCTCTGCATTGTTATTAACAAAAATTTGTTCAAGCCTTTCCGATGAAAGCATTGATAATTTAACGTTTTTAACTTATTTTATATAAAATAATGAGTAATAGTTTTTGTGTGTGTGTGTGTATTTTCTGCTATCCTTCTATATTATAAATACCGTTATTAACGTAAAGAATTTTTGTTGTATAATTTTATATATTTATATGGCTACATTTTATTTTGTTATTATGTTATAAATATAAGTACCTACTATATTATTTGTTATTATTATCAAGACCATCCTAATTAATAAATTAAAATTATAAAATTAAAACAATATATCTATCTTCTCCAATTAAGAACCATTTTGAATTTTACCTAATATATTTTATTATTTAGAAAAAATCTCAATACCGAAAAATACCGGTATTACCGGTTTTGCAGAGATTTCAGTACCGAAACACCGGTATAATTAAAATTTCGTCCGGTATTGGAACCTCGATGACAGATTCGGCCAGCCCTTTTGTTACGCGAATGCGTTCTCTGCTCGCAAGTAGGTCAGATCCAGATACGTAGGGCTAAATACGACGCGCTCGGACGCGCAAGGAGAGTAAGTGCACTTACGCTGTTCTTGCATCCGCGTCCTCAATTGTTGCTGCTCCCGGGGCGGTCGCTGAGTGCCGCGGATGAGGTTCACAAAGGGAACTTCCTTCGCCCCCATGAGCGAGAACCTGATGGTCGTGCGAATCCTCCCCCTGAAAGAATAGCATTTGATGCACGTGGGTGACACTTGCCGTCTGCCATAACGGGACCGGAAATGGAACGTTCCCGCGTTCTATACCCGTTTATCTGGAAATTCGCCCTTGAATCCCCTACAGGGTAATCGCCCGGCAAGATTATCCAGAGGAACGAAGTTGTCGGATGTGCTTATACAGAACATTCCGCACGAGTATCTTAAATGTTTCTCAGAATAAACTTCAAGGGTCTCCTCTAGGATATACAAGCGACTCTTGTAACCTAGAAACTATTGTCGTCTTATACGTAGTTTTATGTCAGGATGTCATGGTCTGTTTATGTCATGTCTCGTACACATTTTATTTTTATTTTCGATCTACATATTCAAGAAAACTGCTGTAAACCGTCAATTACGGTACAAGAAAATCTCTGTATTTATCTCAAACCTCTGTATTTATCTTATTAGTATTTTTTTTTCCTTGCTATACTAATTATTTCGTACGCTGAATGCAACAATACGACCATTAATTACGCCCGTGCAATTAATTATTTAATTATAGTGAATTCAAGAAGAACGAACTTGGTGTATTATTTCATTTAAGCTCACTAACTAGCTTTTAGAGCGCATCACAGCCAGCGGGCTCCCTCGCTGGATGCGTGTTTTGTGCACGCGCGATTATATTGCGCGTTACGCACAATGCCGTTCGGTCGACCCCATTGTTTTCTGGCACGTCACGCGTTAGTCCCGAACGCAACCCCTTAACGCAAATTTTGCATCCCTTCGTTCGCCGTACCCTATCTCTGCTCCCAGTGCAACCCCTGTGAACGCCCTATCGACGGCGCGTAGATGGGTAGTTGGATTATTTTCAAAAACAACGCACGAGAGAGAGAGAGAGAGAGAACAATAAAATCTCGCGATTAATATCCGCGGCACCGCCGCCGGCGTTCGGACTCGGAATGGGAGGAAATTCGAATTTGCGAGTGAAAACTGCGATTATCATGACAAACAATACGATCGCGGTAGAATAAAAATGGGAAAATCTCTCTTTTTTAGAACTTTAGCTTTGAAAAAATAAGATGTTTTGTGGCATAGCGTTTCACTTTGGAAAACATCTTTTTTATTTTAGGTTTTTGCGCGTTGTTGTTTAATAATCTTAATGAAGACAACTGTAAATGTTAATTGATAATTAATAAATAAAGATTGGCTTGCAAACAGCGCGCGTTGTCGTCGGACGTGGTCGTCCGAATTAACAGCGAGCTGCTTGGTCTCAGCGGTTCCTCGTCGGCACTTTGCGCTAATTTTCATTGATAAATTAGTGTCACGAGTTAAAGCGCTTTTCAACTGAAACGGCATATGTGTATACCCACATCCCAATCAGGCACGAAACTACAAAAGGCGGTGAAAACGGTGTCGTAAAATTTACGTCGCGGCCACTCAAGTGATTTGAAACGTCCTCTCGACGGATCTATCATGAGCTATTAACCCGAACGATAACGAGAAAACAGCCCGTTCATCTAAATGAGAAGATTCGTGTTAAAAGAAGATGTACAAATCGTAATTAATTGTTAGACTGTCACGACGACAAAAGTGATCTCGCTCTCTTTCGTTTAAAATTAATAGAAATGGTGACCGTCATTTTGGTCCCCGGAAAAAATTTCCCCGGAAATGAGCTCCCGGAAAGAATCTCACTGTCCAAAAATTTCCCTGAAAAAAATTCCCCCGGAAAAAAACCCCCGGAAAAAATCTCCCCATCCAAAAATTCACACAATTGAGTTGGGTTAGGTTAGTTTTTTTGGAAGTGGAGCCCCCCGCAGGGGGGCGGAACCTACTGCATCCACGCATGTACTTTGCAATGTATATATTTGATTCTTGAAAATACAGTAATTCTATTTAAATGCTTAAAATGTTGCAGCTTCCTACCAGAGAAAAAATTCACAATAGAGTAGCAAAAGAAACAAAGTACAAATAAATTAATAAAGCCATCATAATAACATATACAAATAATGACACACACAATTTCAAATACAGTAGACATCACTGGAGAAAATATCCTGGCTGGTGAATTTTTCCAAAGATTTTTGGATGAGGAGATTTTTTCCGGGGGAATTTTTCCGGGAGGATTTTTGGATGGGGAGATTTTTTCCAGGGGGATTTTTTCGGGGAGATTTTTTCCGGGGGACATTTTTCCCGGGGGATTCCTTCCTAGAGCCATAGAAATAATATACCTATACATATAAAATGAGGCACATGGATTGCGGAAACCTAATTAAAAAGTTTACGGCGTATTTGATAACACAAATAGAGATATTATACTAGTCTGTTTAAACACTGCACTATTTTCGGAAAGCTCTTCTGTAACAGCAAGCAGCGTATTTCCATTTGAATAGTTTTTATTTTATTTTTCAAACTGTTTTACGTAGACATACAAAATTGAAAAAGAATATTTTTCCACATTACCTCCGCTCCATTAACTTTCGCAGACTTCTAAATTTTCCAACATTTTTCCTGCCATAAATAAAACCACGTTTTTAATCCCCTTCGCAAAATGTATGCTGGTAAAGATTTTAAAAGCCATTGTCGGTATTAGAAAATATAATTTCAGCGGGAAAAAGAGCGGGATATTTATGCAGAATGTTTCTGTTCCTACATACACGTGATACTTATGAATGTACGCTGTCTAGATAATCAAGCGTAAAGCTAATGGATGTTCCGATAAATCGAACACTCGGTTAATGGCTGTTCGAATAATCGAGATTCTATCGTGCACCACGTTAAAGTACTCTATATCCCGTTCTACGCTGATTTACTTAAGCCATTGACTTTGCCTACTCTCTATGACGACCTACATACTGAAACGCAATAATTTCAAATACACGCCGGCATTAATAATAGAATAATGATAGCAAGGATCGAGCGAGGCCTTTATCTCAAGTCATGCGAGACACTTCCTTGATACTTTACATATTAGAAGTGACATATTAGAAGTATGAATAAATATTCAAGGTTTTTGCAAGAATATAAACAGATACTATATGAGACATGTTTTCAATTTAATATAAATTTAATCGTAAATATAGGTATACTCAGAATGTTATACAAGGTGATTTGCGGTTATACATGAAATATCAAAGCTTTTTTATTTAAATTCAAGCCTTTTTTTATCTCGAAATATGTTGAAATATTTAAATTTATTTTAAGAAGATTGTGTTACATAAAATGATTCGCGCGCAGTATTATGCATTATATACCTAATACTCTCCATTTTCCAAAAATACGAATTTTAAAGAGGATATCTAAAAATAAATTCTTTGATTATTATAGAGCATTATACATATATCACTTGTCGTCTCGAACAACAGCAACTTGCTAAACATATCTGACACTTCGAAATTACATCATTTTTGATTTTACCATCGCTGCATCGCGGCTTTTCGGCTATTATGAAGTCTTCGCTTCGCGCACAGCACAGCGGAATTAAATTTCCTTCGAGTGCTGACTTTTACGCATCGTGAAATCGCAAATGTATTCGGGAGTCTCTCGGACCGCCCGCGCCGCAGGGACGCAACGCGCGGTTAAGGTCGGCTTAATTGCGTCCTCGGAGATTTATCGCGAAAGTAGCATCTTCCGTCCGTATGGTCCACGGGCTTTTTGGACTCCCCCTTCTCACCGGAACGTGGTATGACTGCGAATTTCGCGTCTGGAAACGACGGAAAGTCGAGAGGCCGACCCTTAACATCGTCAAGCGGCTGAGAGACGCTTTGTTCCCATCCCATCTACTTTCTTACCGTTCAAACAAAAATATCAGATTTTCGGTAATGCTTATAGGAGAATCCCTCTCCAACACGAGCGGTTTAATATCGTTTTTATCTTATACGTGTACTTATGAAATTGAACTGCACAAATAATTCAGAGACTCAATTGTTCCGTTTTAAAAACATCCAAATACCCGAAAGAGTGATCCTCGGTATTATTATAGTAGAACGGATACTGATCCTCCCACGAACGTTTCGTCAACGGGAAATACGAGGAACAGTTAATTTCATCGGAAGACGTAGGCGAGTTTTATCGGGACAAGGTGAATTTCGTGGACGCAATGAGACACGCTTCTTTCAACTCGCGTTACTCGCGATACAGGCTGATTGATTATTCTCTCTATTACGAAGAATATAAGTGGGCGTCATATCGCGTCCCGACATCTACATTATTAGAAACACGCCGTTGTCATTCCGGATCACGTTGGCGAAGAGAAGAGGCGATTATTACCAGCGAGAGATTGCTATGTCGGATCGAAACCGTTTGCACGAGCTCGCAACGATGTTTCCTCATTCCTCGCGAGCGAAGGTTGCACGAGAAAATTAAACTGTTCTCGTACGCTTATATTTATGCAGAATGTCCCAAAATCATCGTAATCAATAGATATGTTCTCTATAGCTGAACTGGCTGCACTATAAGTTCAGAGTTTATTTTTTTTACTCCATATTGGAAGGAGTAAAAAAGATATATAGTACAGCCTGAACTATAGTACAGCCAGTTCAGCTACAGAGAATAAACCTAATGTAATGCGTAAGTTTAACTTATCTCGAATCGCTCTGCGTATTCGGAGCTCGTCAAAATCGCGGAGATAGCGGCCGTTTGTTTAAAGCAAGTAAAGGTCACCGGAATTCTCGGGCGCGTATACAACACTGGGATACGTCGAATAATTTGCGCGTCACGCATAATTCGTCGACGGTGAATACATAATACAACGACGGAGGCATATCTCTCTCTTTTTCTCTCTCGCTCTCGACGAAAGAAGAGGAGGAAGCAGAAGTAGTAGCGGGCAACTTCTCAGGGGTGGCTGACACTCGAGAGATGCTCCATTTCTTGGCTCGGTTTTCTACGTCGACGAGCCTCGTTAAACTCCCATTGGGCCCGTTCCAGCTTCCGGCGTGGCGCAAAAGTGACGCGATTCACGTGTAGCGTACGAGGTCTTCCTCTTTCCATCTCTCTTCTTCTCCCTCCCCCTTCTCTCTCTCTCTCTCTCTTTCTTCCCCTTTCTCCTCCTCCCTCTCTTCCCTCATCTCTTTTGCTCTTCTATTCGGCGACACACATCACATCCATACGTAAGCATACGCCTTTCAGTAGTTACGACCCGTCTCGGACATAGCACGCGGCGAAGTTGCAGCCGCGCGGCTCGTATAAGGACATTTCTCCGTTTCTCTCTCGCGCACGAAAGAGCGTCGACTACCTACCCATATTTTGCATTCGCCGCCAAGGCTGTTTTACCGCGTGAAAGTTGACGCATTACTCAGAAGCATTTGGACGCCTGGGCAATTACTTTGCGATATGATACATTAGCCCGGAGCCTCAGACGCTCCGGGAAATTACTCACGTGACGTAATTTTGTGCAATTAAAGTTACCTTCTCTTCCAACCGTTAACTTGTCTAGCGCGATCTATCCTGCGCGATAATAATTTCGGCGATCCCTCAACGCGAAACGTTTTCGACTGAGGCCTGAGGTTTGAAACAGTATCTCGAAGTTAGAAACACTGCTGTGCAAAATTTACTATGAGATATCAAATGTTAATATCGTGTTCTATTCACTTATATATGCTCTGATTTGAAATTACTTGATTAACCACTCAATGAAGAGTAATCGCGAAAACGATCGAAAAACGGGAAGTGAATACTCACATTAGAACTTGCACATTGCCGCCGTAATTGAATATCGCGCGATGTATTTCCTTGTATTGATTAAAACTTCGCGATAACGGCCGCGGCGTCATCGATACCCATTCACTGCGTGACGCAGCGCCGATACTCGTTGAAGTTTCGATACGTAATAACGCTGACGTAATACTACGCACGGTGTATCAAACCATGTCCATTTCTCTCCGTTCGACGTTCGTTTAATCCTACAAACGGATTTAGATCGTGCAATTTCGCGCGCACGCACAATCCGCACATGCCGTCGCACGTGAATACTCTGAAATTATTTCGCCAAGGCGGGATATTACGCGAGTAAAATGTCGCCGTTTCGCGTTTATACAATCGACATGATTTTCATTCTGATCGAACTCGACACGCGGGCGCGGGCGTGTCCGCGCGCGCGTGTCGGAAAAATGGGATAACACGAGCGGGAGAGAAAATACGAGTACATTTCGACCCGCATAAAGCTCATGGCTGGAAATTGTGCTTTATATCAATATTATGCCAGTACGCGTCGTATAATATGTATCCCTGTGAGCTGTGTAACGAATATTGGAATTTCCGCAAATGTATCGGCAGTCTCTCGGCCACGCGATCGACGCTGCACGTGTTTTGCCTTTTCCCCGCGTATTACAAGAACATTATTTTGCTCCCGCCTCCCCTTCACCGTGAAATTTTCCCGTCCGATATACATTCTTACAATTTTCCGCGCACGTAACAGCGAACTCTATACCGTTGTTATCGGAAAACAAAGCTTCGTACGGCAACACAGCATCACAAATGTTTCATTCATGGAAAAATAAAAGTAAAACCGGACGGCCGATTGTTACGAACCGCAACAATTAGGATAGTTATGCGTTGTAATCAACGTGACGTAAACATGTTTTACTTCTTGCATCTATGTACGGTTATACTTTGAATGAAACGTCCCCGGATTACACCGGAGTACAGGTGCACCGATACGAGGCCTAGGTACAATCTTTGGTTGCGTCTGACAAGGGAACGGTACAAAAGTGTCAATTTAGTCCCAAAGGCGAAACAAGACTATTCGATAGTAAGGAATAATTATTTTTAGAATAGTACACTGAGAGAAAAAAATCATAGTGATGGCAAGTATATGTATAGGTGACAGGAACTATTTTATAGTTATTGCAACTAAATTGATGGTTAAAAGAACTAATAAATATAGTTGCACAAACTTCAATTATTATATTTATTAGTTATCTTAACCATCAATTTAGTTGCAATAACTATAAAATAGTTTGTTTAACTATGTACAATAATTCTATGAATACAACTTGTATAATATAGTTGTCACCTATATAGTTGCCATCAATATGATTTTTTTTCTCTCAGTGTAGGTGCGTAGATTAAATGGTTGCCGAGATACACGGCTCAAAATAAAAGGTAAAAGATTCTTAATTAATGCAAACTTATTAATTATGTCTTTTTTGTTATGCACACTATGAAAGGTGTTTTTGCATAAACCACACTCTAATTCAGAAATTGCACATAAATTGTATCAAATAGAAATAAGTCTGCGTTAAAGTTGTGACTTCAAGAATTTATACCTTAATTCCATTTTGAGCCGTGTATCTCAGTAACCGTTTAATCTCCGCATCTATTATACTATTCTGGAAATAATTATTTCTTACTATCCCCTATCGAGTGATCTTGGGACTAAATTGACTTTCGTACCGTTTCCTTGTGAGACGAGTGCCTCGTGCAGAGATCAGTTCAGGACGCACAGATCGTTCGTCGCAAATAAATGCGCACAACACGCGGTTTGAGAAAAAGTGTCCGGTTATGACACTCGTGTGCACATCAGATCGTGACGTTTCCGCGCGGTGTGGGAAAACGTCAAGTGCGTCTACAAAATCGCGTGCGACGCGGGGGTTGCGAGATACATACGACACCCGGGCGCGTTACTCATTGGCCAACCGGCGCAAATTGGTATCGACGCGCCCCGGTAATTTCCCAGGGGCGTTAACCTGTGACTTACGAGGTGGTAATACTACGTGGAAATCCTGACGCGGAAGATCCCCGCCGCTCTTCCGTCACGTACGATAATTTACATCCTCCACGTGGCATCGTTGAGATAATACAAGAAGTGACGAAGGTAAAGGGGGAGAGAGCAAGGCGCACAGCCGTAAGAAAGGAATCAAGGAATGTATATTAACTTCTAGAAGATGCACCGAGTATTTTTTTACTTGTTCGACACCAGAACGTATATTTAAATCTGCGACTCTCTGAAAAATCCTGTTTTTCTCTTTTTATTTTCCGTAAATCTGCGAAATAAAAGTCTGAAGCTTGTTCGCGTTTATACGTCTTGTTTGTGCAGCAAAATAAAATGCTTTGATATTCGTAATCGTTGTTAAAAATATTCATGACTAACAATAAGTATTATAGAGAAAAAAGATATAAAGAATGATACGAGATATTTGAAAACAATAATAAAAAAAGGGATGAACCAAGTTTGTATATCGCAATATCCTAAACCGATTATCGATAGTCCTAAATACACTTTAGGACTATCGATAACTTAGGACTATCGATAATTGTATTTTGTTGTTTTTTTTTGTTACGCCTTTTGGATCCTTGTATAATCTATCTTATAAAATTTGTCTTCGATTATTGTACGTTCCATGAAAGGTTCATGCCGGGCAATACGCCTGAGAGCTGAAACGTTCTCGACTCATCGTTGGAAACGATTGTTTAATGCATGCTACCGAAATTAATTTCTCGTGTCGTGCCGCACCGACGAAATATTCGCGGTGCAACGGTGACATATGCGCTATGAAACCGCATAAACGTCGCTCCCTGAGAAGGGCCCTTCTGCCTCTAACCCGCTCTCGGCGGTCGTGTTCTGCTTACTCACAGATTTACCATCCATTTCCGAGATGGCATATCCATGTACTTACTTATCAGATTGTCTACCTTGTAACGGCGCGGCAATATCATCGCTCAAAGGCGCCGGTGCGCGCGATTGTGTGTCACGCTCGAGTCTTCTAATATCCACCTACGGAGCCTTCCTGAACATTTCCCATCGGGCTCCTCTGTCCCTCTCAAATCGATAACCACTGCGCCAACGACGCAGTAAAGAAGTGCTCCTTTGAGATTCATCTCGGGCGGCCCGTGACAAAAATCTTCGGCTCAGATCGCACGTGTTTCGCGCTTCTTGCGCTTCCTTCTTTGATCATTATTCCAAGTGCTTTCCCGGTGTCGAAAGTCGCTTTCTCATCGAAAAAATTAGAAAATTAGTATCTACCTTAACGTGCACGAATTGGTACTTTAACGTCGCCTGATTCGACTGACTCTACATAAACTTAGAACTCTGTAAACTTTCGATTGTATAATATTCTGCAGTGTATAATATAATGCACAGGAGAAGAATTGAGAAATTAAATGTGCCAACTTCACCGACGAATTTCTTATTGCTACCTCGTTATACTATTGTGTTTATTCGCGAAAGATTTTGTAAAAGCGTTGACAGTCCCTTCGTATTCGCGGGGCGTGACGGAATCGAATAAAACAAAATTTCGAAACGGAAAATGCCATTTCCGTCGAAACGTCAATCTCGAGCGCGGCACGTGGAAGTTCGAGCGATTACATCACGCTGGATTCGTATATACGATGGCATTTGTGCGTATAAACGTTAGGAAAATTTTGAGCGATACGCGGGGGTGAAAGGGCAAAAACCGTCGGTTGGACGAGCGCGGGAGAGGAGGAGGGTTAACGGTGAAATTCGTCGGTCGTATTCCACCTCGTTGAACGGAACGTTTTGTATAATATTTGCAACGGCCCACGTTCGATAATTTCACCGCGGAATGGAAAGGGAGGTCGTATTACGGCCACTTGGTGTAATACACGAGCGGCTGCATCGCTTTTCGAAAGCGTTTTATTAAAATCGTTTCAATAAGAGACCGTTGTTAAAAACGCGTGAAGTTTCTATTAAAAACACCAGTACTTTTCAACTCTCTATTTAACAATCGTTAAACTAATTTCGATCAATTTTAGCGAAATCCGATTGCGGTAATGGTCGAATTACAAAATTTCAGTAATCTCGGGGTTTAAATTTACACTTCAACTCGCATGTATTCTTCCGATTCTATAGGCATTTGATATTATCGCAGAGCAGAGGTCTGATGCGATTGACGTAATTCATAATTCTCAGTGACATCATCGTCTATTCAACTCGCTAAATGACACGATCCAACCAATCACGACGCGGCGCGGCGTCAGTATAATTTAGTATTTACAATTAGTTGGAAAAGAGATTCCACGAATCTCTACTTATCTCCTAGCGATTATCCGCGCATTAGTTACCTCGCGTTCAAGAACACAGCCATTCGCGGAGCAGCTGAGGCGTAAAAGTGTTTGCGTAAGCATTGATGGTAATGAGTTTTAAGTGAGTTTCGCCTTGCTCGCGCGATCGTGATCGACGCCACTGACCCTGACGTTTCTCCGGTGTCAAGGCACTGCTCGTCCGTCATCGGCGAGTCCGAGTAGATTCATCGTCAGTCATTTGAAAGCCGTTGAAAATTTCAATTACACAATAGAAGCTCCGTGTTTTTATTTTACTCCGTCCGCATTTTTTATTCGTAATATACTTTATATTTGTTATATCTAAGCCTGAAATTTCTTTTGTAGAGAGACATTTATCTAATTGCAGTCTATTTACTATCTTATCGACAATTGTTGTATCTAGACATCGGATTTTTTTATGCAGATTGGTGGAAAAGAGCAATTAATAACTAAGATTTATGTTATTTATAATATCCAACATATTTATACTGCAACATATGTTACAGTATAAATATGTTGGATATTATAAATATCATATAAATCTTAGTTATTAATTGCTCTTTTCCACCAACCTGCATAAAAAATCCGATGTCTAGTTATATCTATGTTATATAAGAAGACCAATGGTTGTCAGTCTCCTAAAGTCCTAAAGGATAGTAGGACGTTGTTTTTACGCTCGGCGTGAAAAGAAGACTTCTTTCACATTTGGCAGCACAGCACAGGGCAGAATTTTTTTTCACATCGGCTACAATTGCCTCTTTCCCAAGATGTCCGCCCCTGCAATTTTTTCATCGTAGCGTGTCCGGGCGAGAGATCTCTTTCCCTCTTTCGATCGCGAGGGATTCTAAGAGTCAGCCACAGCAAAAAAGGTCTCATCTCGGGCGGTGTCTTCGTTCTTGGTCTCACGGGCAGACAAATCACCAGACCGAGGGATGAATCAACGCTCGGCAATAATTTATGCCCAACGCTCGTCTTTCGGTGTAGATACGTGCACTCCTGCTTTCTCCGTCGCGCGAGAGTATAAGAAGGTATTTACGTGCCGTCGGTATTTTATGGACTATGGTGTTGTTGGTACACCGTGTATATATGTACTGTGGCGAGCGATATCGGGAAAGAGGGATAGCCGACGCGCCGGCCATTTCGTTCGACTTGCCGGGGAAATTGCGACGCGCGACATCCACGAGAAAATATATCGCGCCGCCAGGATACTACCCGCTACCGGAAACGCGCCGTAATATCCATGCGGGCGTCGCTTCGCCTAAGTAACGGCCCTACGTGACGACGTTAGCTCTCGTTCGTCGAGCGGTGAAACGCTCGTGTCGGACCGTCGGACGAGTGCCACCTTTACATCCAAACAATGCACGCGAACATCAAAAAGATAAGAAAAGAACACATAAAAAATCGGCACGCCTTTTATATGATACTTTTTAATGGACACTCAAAGACAAATTCCAAAAAATTCTGCGACTTTCAGGTTTCAGATTAATGGACTTTCGGAAAAGAAGATGAAGAAGAACATTATTGAGAATTTCGATAAAACCGAGTAGACTTTTAGATTAAAACTTAAGACTCTCGCTATTATTTCGTGACATCGCTATTTTGCGCTCGTTGATACGGAATTGTCTTACTTTCTTCGTTGTTAAGTAAAGGCCTGAGCAGAATGGCTGACTTATAATTTTAAGACAATATTTTATGCTTTAAATCTTTTTGTCTTTAGTTAACGCGACATACTGTCTTGTGTCTCAGGTCTTACAAACGTTGGCATTTCGAACACACATTTAAGACTTGAGACGCAAGACAGTATTGTGCGTTACTAAAAACAAAGATTTAAAGCATAAAACATTGTCTTAAAAAAATTATAAGTATCATTCTGCTCAGGCCCTAACATAGCGCTGCGCATTTGTACAACGAATATCTCACATGGAGTCGCTAATTTGATAGATTAGGACGGCGCTTAAGCTATTCGGGCGAGCTGCTAAATCCTGCAGCAGCGGGGCAAGCAACGGTACGTGTTCCATTGTGCAAACGATCGCGCTTGCTAATTGTAACGGGCGGGTTAGTTGAATTGGCACGGACGCGGATGGCGGTCCGCTGCGGCGCGGCGGTCCGCTGCGCCCCGCGTGAATTTGTCGAGGATGCGGGGCCCGGCCCGGCCCGCCCGCGCTTGCTTCAGGGCAGCAACACATGGCGAATCGGATTATGACATGAAAGCGGCGCGGCGAAGCACGGTGACAGTAACGTGTAACCGGGACGCGGCGCGCGAATCCGGCCACGTCCGCTGGACCATTAGCATTTATATGGCCGTCGAGAGCCCGGGTGCGTCACGCGTGCGTCGAAAACGCAGTGATGCAAATCGCGCCGATTAAAATCGCGTCACGCGCTCTGAAGCACATTGCTGTCGTTGTGCCGCTGGCGCCGGTCGTCCACGTGTCGCCGCACGTTCCCGCATTATGTGATGATAGGCTTGCGGCACATTGCGGAAGTTCAATGACTGACAACGACAACAACAACAACGGAACGAGCTCTCGTGACTTTTCTCGTGTCAAACTTCGTCCCTGAAAGTTTCGTTAAATCTCCCGAAAAGTTCGGCATCGTAGCTCTCGGTATAATTACCTGAACTATTTAAAATATTTAACGTCAAAATTGTTGTATATATCTTCAATACCATTTTTTTCGTCAAACAGATATCTTTATTATTTTTTGTGTATAAGGTATTCGCAAGTTTTAGATAGATTCACTCGAAAGAGAAATAGAGAAGGCGTCTTTCGTCTGTATCTCTCATTTCTATTCTGATCTGATACAGTACAACCGTTTGCACGAAATTTCGTTGTTTTCGCGAGCTAAAAGCTCGCATTGCACTCGCGCCGTTTATTCCGAACGTGAACGACCGCGTATGGGCGTACGCTTGCATAGTCTCTCGCCTCGCGGATGGGTAGGTGAGCAGGATGCTTGTTAAAATCCAATTTCGGCCGGATTTGAACGTCAGTCGCTCGCTTTTGTTGAATCAGGAGTGCGCGTGCGAAGTTGGGCTTGGCTGGTTGCGTACGCGGTCCGTATGGAATAGCATAAGCCAGCATCCTCATGCGCGAGGACGCCGCGAGAGAACGTCGCGAAGACGTTCTCAAGGATCCTGTTCTCAGCCTCCCATCCACCTCGGCATTCTCCTCCTCCTCCTTCTCTTCCCTCCCCCCCCCCTCTCTCTCTCTCTCTCTCTCTCTCTCGTCGGGATATCCAAGGCGCCAGGTTCTCGGAATATCACGACTGCTTGTCACGTCTGTCCTAAGCGCGCAGCGCGAACGAAAGCCGACTGTTACCATCGCGAAATCGCGATCGCTGTTGACAGTCGTCAAAATGACACTTGACTGGCTCGGGTTATGTAGACTTGCCGCCCTCGCCCCGCAGCTTTTGCACACTTTCCTCCTCCTCTTGCTTGCTGCCTGTTCGTATTCCCCGTGCGAGTGAATTTTCAGCGAACGGCTTCCTTGCCGGGGGGGGATCCTTGCGATTTCGACGGGGAGTCGGGAGAACGTAAGCTCCGGGGCTTATCCCGTCGATTCTTCCGCCGTATGCCGCATTCACGAGAGAATATAAACGATCTCCCGATCTCGTTGACCTGATTGCATTAATGCTGCTATCGTTACGTTCACGTGGCTCTCCGCGCTCTACGACGAGGCGAAGGTGCCAGATCGTATATAAATCGGTATTCCTACGAGCGTTATAAATCAAACTTTAAAAACCGATTTACTCAGTTGTTAGCTAAGTATTGGTGGTTGCAAATTAAAACACGAAACGATAAGTAAATATGACCGCTATGATGATTGATGATATACAATCGCAATTAGGGAGGAACGCCGTTTTCACTCAGGACTGGATCTTGGAAGTCTTAATAAGATGTTACTAATGTGTATAATATATTATTAAGGCTTCCAAGATCCGGTCCTGATCGAAGATGGCGTTCTTCCCTAATTGATTGTAAAACACGAAATCTAAACAGCCTAGACTATAACATTCACGATAAATCGCACAATGAATATTCTTCTTGCAATTTTCTTGTAACGTTTCATACACAGTTCTCTCGATTACTCCTTTGCTAGAACAAGTTTTGAAAATGTGCAAAAGTTTTGAAAGTGTGCAAAAACATGATCATAAGATATACACATGTAAGAGAAAAAAGAACACATTTCTCGAGGATATTCCAAGAAACTAGAATGTCCAGTCATCCTGACTACTCCACGAACGGAAGAATCATTAATGCATGAAGCGCGACGAGAGGAAAAAATATAATTCCGGTGAAAATACATTTTTAAGATAATCGGTGATTTTAAAGCCGCCGATCCGAAAAAGGGACACGCAGCTCTCTCAATTACTCATCCCCCGCGAGAATCGACGGGATGGCTGCCATTCTCTTTAGGATCTCTCCACTCTATCTTCTTCCTCTCTCTCTCTCTCTCTCCCTCTCTTTTATTTTCGACGCTGCCGCGTTGCTCGATTCGTGAAATTAGTCTGCGTCAATAATTGTCCTCTCTCGTCCCGGATTTCGATCAGAACGCCACTTCCATCGGAGTACTCCGCATTCCGACGTTCCGGAAATTATTTTATCCTCTCTGCAGAGCCTGCTCGTCCTCTCATCCCTCCCGCCTTCCGTCGCCATCCCGCTAGACCGAACTTTCATTTTCCCCCGGTTTTCCTATCGGTAGCTTCTACGGGGTGGCCCACCGTTACCGGAAGATATTTTAATGACAAATACTTGGACAAATTTGCGATTGGTTTTACTCGACAAAAACTTGGATGATCGGTCTAGTTACGAAGATACTTAAAGTTAAACGATTACTTAGGTACCGTTAAAATTAAACATCATTGAGATCGTGCTTAAAAAAGACTGTTCAAATCGCTCATTAAATTATATTAATTATTACATGAAAAATATATGAAATTAATTCAAATTGATAAAAATAAATAATATATCGTTGTCTTGTAAAATCGCAGGCTGTCTGTCAAAACAACAATTCTGTGAGATGCAAATATATTCATTATGGGAAATATTTTAACAGTGCAGGTCCATAGAGATGAATTGTAATCGAGAATGAAAAGATCTAGGTAAAAGTTCGTGACATATAAATAGATCGTGAAAGATATCTTAATTTTCGATTGATTTCGATCTGTTATCGAAAACGTTTGGCAATAACGGTAGAACACCCTGTGTATCCAGTGCTCGCGCTTTTTGATCTCTCTTTTTACGTACGTATCGGCTCGCAGACAATAGATCATTGTTTCCGCGGCTATGGGAAAAGCCTTTCACGCAGATATGCGAAAGGGATCCTTTATTGGTGCGCGCATCGTGCCGACATTTCAGGTGCTAATAAAAAAGCCCAATGAGGATTGATTGCTTAACGATCGCGAGCGAAAAACCGAAATGCGAAAAGTTAATCAAGGGAGATCAGTCAGCGTTACGTACAGTGCGTACCTACAATCGCTCGGATAAACTTCGCGGGGGTGACGGTTAAGTTCCGATTAGGAATTCTTCCAACAATTTAGAGTTATATTATGGATATAAAAAGAGAAAGATTACATTTTTAAATCAATTTTTCTAATTAATAGCTAAATAAATTTTTAATTTCAAAAGACACATTCACGTCTTCTCCGCTTTTCTTTACCGCCCGTTGTTCGGCTTTAAGCGTATCGGACAATCGCGTATTTCTCCCCGTCGGCGGACGATTATTATTTTACCCGCCATCGCCGTAATTGCACGCTTTTACTCTCACTTCCATCAATTTCCTCCTTCGCGTCTGCGGTTATTAAGCGCGAAAGGGGGGGAAAGGGGGGAGAGCAGCGCATAAATCCTTCGCAGTTTTCTAGCAACGCGGCACTAATTAGAAGACGCGCGAAACCGGTCGGGTACAATTATCGGGGGAAACAATTGCACTGAAAAACCAGTATGGTTGCACAACCCATAAAATAGTAACATTTGGGACAACCATATTTTGTGGTTGTCACACCCGCAAGTATGTTTACTGTATCAAACGCATATGGTTGCCTCCACTACTTCTTCCGGAGAAAATGTTACTATTTTATGGATTGTGCAACCATACTAGTTTTTCAGTTTGCAGGCAACTATTAGAAATAGTTTGTAATAAGTATTGCCAAATATCTTAAGATATAATAATTATTATATAATATTATGTCTTTTTTCACTTCTCGCTGATTAGTCTGCTATTGTGAGCGCGTCTTCTCTTCAAGCAATTTAATACTTTTGATATTGTATCTTCTATCTTGTCGTAACAAGATGCTTGGAGATCAATGAACGTGTTAATACAACGAGTTAAACTGGGCTATCACGAACGAGATTCTAGTATGTAAAGCGTTTGATAACTTTGGTAGAAAGAGGAAGGGGCAAGAAAGAGAAAGAGAGAGAGACGGAGAGGGAGGGGGGGGAGAGTTTAGCATCTTAGATATCATATGTGCAATTATTACACCGGAAATTAATATAGGAAAACTGTATCGAAATAATGATTAGCGTGCTTGCAAAACTCCTTGATGATGATATTGTATCATCTTCTCATTTGACATGGCCGCGTTGTTTACTATAAAGTAGAATGAGAAAAAGACTGAATACCAAAATAAGGTCACGTAGATCTCATAGTAACCGAAAGCTTAACGAGATTTGTGGTACGAGCGTAGGATTAAGCGTTCTAAAAGTGACATTTCTGAAAGCTCTTTTGCAAAATATATTACTGTGTATTTTTCATTTCTATCTCGGTCACTTCGTCCGGCGTTCTGATCCCGTGCGACGTTCGCCGCCACCGCAGGTCGTTTTCCACTTCCCGAAGGGGCCTGCGACGCGGAAGAACGAGAAAATCCCGGGAGATATTCCGCTTGTCCCGGGTTCCGGCGCGGAGGTTGCCTGCAGCCAACCGTTTTCTCTCGCGAGCCGCTAATTACAAGAGCACGCGTAAAAGGCCTTTGAGAGGGTGACACGGGACGCTTCGGCAACCGGATTACAGAAGAGCTATAACCCCTATTGTCTTTCAAGCTCGTTAGAGAAATAACTCGACGAGCGTTCCTGCTGACGCCACGGCGAAGTCTTTTTGCCGCTCTTTTCCGCGCTGAATTCCCGCGAACACGCGCGGCCCGCGTTCTTACGTCGCGGTCGTTCCGACGACGACGCTTTTTTTCGCCCGGAACGGACAGGAATCTTAATTGGAAATTTAAGCGGGGTTGCGGAGAGTTCGTTCTTCCGCCATCGGCAGCGTCGAAGAGCAAAAAAACCGTGCTTTAAATACCGATAGCCGTTCTTATTTCAGTTCGAGAATGAAATCCACCTCAGAATATCCACTATCCAATTTTGTAAATTATTAAAAAAAAAAGTGAAGTACGTTAGTTACGATTTACACACAAAAATTACAATAACTTATTGGAAAAATGCAAGATAAGACTACGGAATCGCACAGACGTTCTCTTATTGCCACCTCACTTTCGATTCTAATTTACATGACTCATTACCTTTAGCGCGTGTGTTCCCTGCAAACAACGCGGGCGTACACTTTTGCAAGCGTGCATGCAAAATTGCGCTACCCGGCGGCGTGCAAGAAAAAGAAAAGTTCTCTTCACGGCATCCGTAAGCGGCCGCCTTTACCGGAGTGTCATCTTTTTTGCGCGCACATGTATATATACACATACACACACACACATGTACTTATATACACATATACACTCTCAAAAATTAGTCCGGCTGCTCCTTTTATCAACGCGGTGACGCGACGAAACTTACAATTAGTGCGGCGCGGATGGCCGGACGTCGCGTCCAGCCGCGTCGCGATGAACCGCGATATCATTGCGTCTCGTTGCACACAATGGGTACCTACGTGCAACGTATCTGTGGAGTAGGAGGGGTGCTGGCTCGGCAATTAATTTTCAACGTGGAATTAATCGCGTCCCCTTATCAAGCCGCGTTGATACTTCGCCATCCCCTTCGATTCCCTGCGAATCTATCGTCGCCCCTGTGGCCGCTCGCTCGCTCACGGTTTCGATTCTCTCGCCCGACTCCAATTCCTCACCCGGTGTAAAATATGCACGGGTACAGGAACATACACCTATATGTGTATACCTATCTAACTGCCGTCCCGCCGCCGCGCCGCCGGCCGCTGAAATCGGGTTAAGCCTCGCGCGACCTCCAGACTCGTCGACGCAGGTTTCCAATTTAATTGTTCGCTCAATATGACGGTGTATCAAAGGCTGACCCATATCGCCGATTTCGCCGGAGCTCGGAGCAGCGAACCGACCTGCACCCATCCCTCTCATCGCCAATTCCTTCGCCCCTCCCCCCCCCCCCCCCCCCGCTGCCGCTGCCGCTGCACACCTTCGCGTCTCCGTTTCTCGATGCGCTTTGCCAAGTTTGGACTTACGTCATTAGCGATTCGAGGCACATATCTTGTTATCTTGCTGTTGCCAGCCAGTTGCTGCATTCGAACGGGATTGCAGTCGGTATGACGACATCGCGATAATAACATCGCGCTCTCTGGCTTGTGTATATATTGTTACGTTGTACAATATAATGACGTTGCACATTGTCGTTCTGCCATTATTTCGCATGAAACTATTTTCGTTCTAATTTAAATTACCAGCCGGACAATGTAGATATCCTACACGGGAGAAAGGTTCTCTGGAATAACGTAATATTCTATCTGTAATAGAAAACTTCGTCAATCATTAAATCCAACAGCAAAAAAAGCACTTTTATTTACCGAAAATTTTTCTGTAGAATCGCTAAAATAACAAACTTATATTTATTAACGAAGCAATGACAGTTTCGCTGTAACAAAAAAATACGAGTGCATTTGTTGAAAAAACACCGTTTTCATTTGGCAGCAAATTCATTTACGAGCAAATTTACCCAGCGAGATTTTTCTCTTCTATTATCAAAATAGGTTTCAAGCCAAATGTTTATCGAATAATTGGCTATACGAAAGCGAGAGTCGATCGCTCTTGCATCAAATATATATGGCGAGTTTTTCCGCGACGGTAAATTTCCTTTCGCAGTCGTCCACCCCGGACGGGAGTCACCGACTCTCGTAATTCTCTCGCATGCGGCGCACAGGGTGTTGCCGTTGTAAACGCAAGGAACACACAGCGCGATCAATCTCGTGCGGTTCGCCGGCGATCAATCCGCGGTTCGTTTCACCGGCACGAAAACCGACAGCGCGACACGGCTAGCCCGGTCTCTTCCGTGTGTGTTTTCGTTTGACCCTTCGTTCAACCCGGCCGCGGCGGTACTTCACGACCGTCCATCAGTCAGACCGGCACCCCCAGGTTCCTTTTACGAGCACGAAAGCGGAGATTACACTGCGAATTTTATTTTTTCAACGCGCACCTTTCTAGCCGCGCAAGCACCGGAATCGCGGGGCTGCCGAAGGTAATAGTTCTTTAAACATCTAAGGTCAGACTCCACTGAGTACTTCTAGGATTAATATTGGACTTGAGGAGAGTTGGAAGGTGATGGCACGATATTTCATTATCGTAAAATTACACGATTCTGCTTAGTTAAAAATCTTGAACCTTTGAAAAAAGTTAATGTTGTAAATAGATAAGAAAATCTAGCATTTATCGAAATTAAGATGGGATTCTTCTAAAAATTGAAAAACTTGGAAGAAAATTTTTAAAAACGCGATATAGGTGTGATAAAAGTGATAAATAAAGTGACAAAAGTGATAAATAAATGATCTATTTCTCTAATTGTCGATCTGCGTCAGAAAAATGTTAAATACTGCAGTTAATTATTACATGTCTACCGCATACAACCGGTTTTGCGAACGTTTACTTTCTACGTCTGGAGCACGAGCCGGAGCGTTTGTTACTATCTCGTTCCTCGACTCTTGTAGCGCAAGCGTGGCTTTTAATAAGAGGATTTGCTCGTGACACAAAGGGCTATTGTTCCCAGGGCTATTATCAACTTACAGGACTTCCGGGCGCGCGCTGCACGGCAATTTGCGCTACGTATTAAAAATTATCTGTTAACATTTTGCTCTAGCCGTCACGTCCGCAAAAACCGTACAATTAATTTTTATCAACGCGCAATTTTTACGCTGCTCTTCAATATACATACCTCCGTATAGCATAGCGTATGATGAAGAATCGATATCTTTTGTGCAAGGTTATTAATGCATATCTGGCTTAAACTAGTTTTTCGCGACAAATCTGAATAATATTATTTAAAGAAAGATACATTAAAAAATGAATTTAATAAAGAAAATAATATTATTTGATTAACATTAAAAATATAAATTTGTGCCAACCGTAGGTACGTATAAGTAGTTTATGTAGTAGGTACCTACGTTTATTTCTCATAAAACCATTTTCAAATATGATTTAATGCAATACGGAAAATGGACTAGAGACAAGAGGGTGAGGATGATAGCGGCTCGATGCAGCGCAATTAGGTTCACTTCATTAGAACTAATTAACATCGCGGCATTCCCGCGAGAGTATGCTGCTGCGAGCGGGAATTAAAAAGCATTCGCGTAAACGGCTTATATTTTAATATGCGAATCTATTTCGGCCCGTAATCTGCGCGCGGCAGCCCCGTGCTTTTTTAATTAAGTCGTCTCATCGGGTCGTCCCTCGACTTTCTCGCCCTGCTTATGAAGTTATTAGGTACATGAAAAAAGCACCGAGTGAGCTGAGAGAACGAAAGGGGAAAATGTGGGAGCGGTGGCATGGCGGTAGCGGTAACGGCGGCTATCTTTCCGCGGCCTTTTAAAATCCACGGTAAATGTTTAATCGGTTAATATCGGAAAAAGATGGGTAAAAAGCGCTGTGGCATCTGCGGTATATCGATGTCGGTACCCGGTTGCCTCTTCCGCCTCGTTTTTTCACGGGCTCGATCAAGAAAAACGAGAAAGAGCAACGACAAACGAGGGAAAAGAGAGAGAGAGAGAAAATGGGAGAGGGGAGGGAGGGAGAGAGAGAAAAGGGGGAGGAAACAGCGAGAAATTGTCAGGGAGGAAATATTTGCAGAACCACGAAGAATACTCCGCAGCTTCCGCTGGCCGTATTTTATCGCTATCTAGTTTCTCTTGCATTACGCTGATACTCCACTCTCGTTATTGTGCGGTCGTTACTGTAACTATATCGCAAATAGTGGCCTACTTGGAGGAGGGCGAACCGATTCATTGCATACTTCTGTGTATATTCAAATTATGCCGCGCATTCCGATAATTAAATATATTAAACGAGAGCAAAGTTTGATAAATAATTCTCATAGACGAAGAATGTAATAAAAAACGGTCTATTTGCGATGATAATAATCGCGGTAAAAATACGCTGACGGTATTTGCGACGAAAAAGTACTTAAAAGTTCATGTGTTAGCACATGATTGCTACCACATTCTGTTCCATTTTTATTAAAGCGGATACGCTCGTCCAGGCTTTTTCCCCTCACGTCAAAGCGACGAGATACCACCGCGAGGTTAATTTTGCAATGAAATATGCCACGGTAACCGCTTAATGCGCATTGCGATTCCCGCAGGACGGTTTTCTTTTGTGACGATGGTAAATAGTTATTATACCATGCGCCCCGGTAGCGAGTTACTTTCGACAATTGTTAGTCTCTTCTCCAGAATGGGAATCGTTTATATTCCGCGAAGCAAAGCGCGGAATTATCCAAAGTGTAGGCAAATATACAAAGAGGTATCACAAAGCATATTGTGCAAGTGAAGAAAACAGAGCGAGCATTCGAGTTCAGATAAAGATACATGAAAGATATGAGAATAAAATATAATATGATAATGCAAACTAATAAAATGTAATAAATATACAACACATATTTCGCATGAGTACATTTTTTATATAAATTAAATAAAAAATAATTACGAATAAACGTCATGTTGAATAATTTAATATTAAAATGGTTGTTATTGAGAGACAAAATATTAATTATTTTAAAAGCAAAATATACATTAGATTTAGCGGTTCTCTAGCTTCATCGATTTCAGTATAAACATTTTCATTTTTCTGAAGCACTAATTGTAAGTATCCATTTTCGAGAGAATGAATGAACTTTAATCAAAACCGCTTTATGCTTAACCGCAGCGTTCTTTTCTTTGCGTGAGATTTTTCTAAAATCCAGTTTTCCTGGAACAATTGTGCAACTTCTTCTATTCTTCGGATGACATTGCGGTCTGTTCGCGCACGCATATACGAAAGTTTTATATGAGGAGTAAAAAGTAAATAAAAACAGCCGGAAAGTGCAGTTTTCCGGATTGCGAGATGTGCTTCTCGAAGCACTCCCGCTCTATTGCGACGATCGCAAAAAGCGAACTCGTGCAATGCGACATAAGAATAACTGACCTGAAAATCCTCCAAAGAATATTAAATCCCTCCTCTGGCTCGCTTTCCGATATTTGTTACCAGGAATATATATATTACATATTCACAGATATGATCCTCATCCAATGAAAGTGAAAATTATGTCTGTTATGTCTCTCAAAAGTAAAAGTATGTAACCCAAGAACTTTATCTTTTTGTTTAGGAAAAAGCTTGCAAGATTCAAAGACGTGGATAATTTTCAAGATAAATTTCGTTTATTTGATAGAGATCATTGAAATGTAGATATAATTGTCAGGTGTTGTTCAACTTGTAAAGTTTCAGGTTGAGATTCGTGTAGCATTGAAGTTTGAAAATAACGAAGAGTTGCGCAATCGATCGCCCGCCGTATTCCTCTTCGCGCTCCTTGCGCCTGTTTTACCTGGCGGCAAAACAAAAATATCCGGTGCGCATTTGCGCGGAAACGTGCGATTTTACGGGTCGCGGCTCACCCCGTGTGTGTGTCGCGACTCGGAGTCGGGCCACGGAACCCTCTCTCGCGAAACCAAGCGGGGGCGCGAACCAGGATATCGACCGCGTTTTTTCTCCCCTCATGGACCACATTCCGAACGAAGTGTCTCGGAATTGCTTTGATAGCTTTTCGTAGATCTTTCGAGTCCCGCGCAATGCTCCGTCGCGCTCGCACGTACGTTTGAATTATAACCCACGCGTGCGGCGAGTTCGCAATAATCGCCGACGTTTTATCGCCGCTGTACGGGTCACCCAGTGTACAACAGGATGTATCCCAGAGGGGCGCAACAAATCTCGCGTGCGGCAGAGCTTCGTGAATCGGAAGAGCCATGAATTTATATATCTGAAAACAGCTCCGTTATTCCCGATAGTTTTATGGGGTTGTTAGTCGGGGAACAAACTACTGTTGCCCAATATCTCTGTGTACGTTACTTGAGTATCTCAGGATATAGTGCATGATACGCGAAGTATATACCTATACATATACCTATTATTCAGTTACCTGATTTATCTAAATTCGTGTATTATTCGTATTAAATTATTCGAATATCCGAATTTTAAACCTGGATTGTGTAGCGACTGGCCGAGCCTGCCAATATATATGCGAAATTCAGATTCGTGTCGCAGCCCTAGAGTTTATACCGTGTAGTTGCGATCTACATCCGAGATCGAAGGTCCGAGTCGTAAAGTTCCGGCGGATGCTCTGCGAACGCCTTAGTACGTCACCCCTGTGGGCGATACTTAAAAGTTTACTCCGTAGGAAGCCTGCAAGCCCGCCGGCCAAGTACTCGGACACTCGTCCGCCAAACTTCAAGCGTAAGAAGACGCGTTTCCGAGCACATTCGAGCCCCTTTTACGGCACACTTCGTCCCGGGGCGTAGTGTGTCAATCGCCCGCTATTCAAGTTTCACGCTAGACCGGCCGGTAGTTTACGGCGGAGGCGCCCGGCGCTTTCAAGTATTAAAATTTCCAGTGGGAATTGCCGGCGTTCTCGCGTCGTCTCTCTTTCCCTTTCCTTTTCCGGGCATCGACGCGCAAAGTGTCTCCCCCGCGGCTCTCTGCTGAAATATTGCACCGCACCGCGCGACTCGAGGAATCTCGCGCGTTAAGACCTAATCGGACGTTACGGGCAGAGCGCGATAAAGCCAGCTCGCGGGAAACGAGAACCTAGGAGGCGGCATAATTACGTAAATACGATAACGGCGGCATTACTTATGCGTCGGGTGTAAAGGAGATTAATAGCGCACCGATATGACTCCGCGCTGCGTGTGATCAAATTAAAAGTTCATCGTTTAAGTACCGCTTGATTCAATTAAAAATGACGCATTACACCGTATTTATTATACAGAGGCTCCTACGTCGATATAGGTGAAATATTTCTCTTCCAATTAAAATCTGCTGAAAAAAGATGATCGCTGCTTTTACCTTATTCGCCGAAAATACAGCTATTAGGTACGGTAGACCGTGTATACTCAAGCACGTTTTTTTTTATTTAATGCCTTATAAATTAAGACCGACGCGGATCTCTCATTTCTCTTTTCGTCGGTGGTGAGAATTTTGCTCTTCCTTCTGGCGAATTCATGGAACGCGCGGAAAGTAAGGGCTTTTTCGTGATATGTTTCTTAAGCACCGACGAACGAAATCATAAAAAAGACCACAGCGCTTATCAAAGCAAAATTTTCATTGCGAAAAAAAGGGGATTGGCTCGCCGTAATTTCTCTTTTTCGACGCATTTTTCTCTCCTACAATTTTTCCATTCGGAATTAAATTATACGTTTTCCAGCCTTTGTACAAACAATGTTAATATTACAACTCTGATCGTAAATGCTTTTTCAATAAATTTGCTGCAGATAAATATTAAATATTATTTGCAATAAAGAGATATACATATAGGTATGCGAATTGCGCAATATTCAACCTCGTTCTTTTACAGTTATAATTAACGGAGCTTCATTAATGAGCTTTAACCCTCATTTAGTTTCAACTTAAATAATATTAATATATAATTTATTGAAATATTAGCAGCAAATTGGCAAAGGAGGTTTCACGTTTGCTGTATTATTTTTTAATGATGGGTTCTCCGACGAGTTTGGATAAGGAGTTTAAATAAAAATATCTATAATTAAATCGTCTACTACGTCCTTGCTGTTTTCCATATCATTTATCCTTTTCGATTTTAAAAGAAATATGCTTAAAGGACTAGGAAGAATTTAGATCAATCATGCGACTTCGTGTATATATGTATGTATGTACAAGCACAATATTACAAGTCGTTCCGCGTGAAAGTCGTCCATTTCCTCGCTCCTATCCCTGCTATAACCAGCTGGTAAAACAATACAGTTACGTGGACGCACCGTATCCCGCAACCTTCGGATTGCCTGGACCATGACTTGTACGAGATAGGGAGAAGGAATCGTAACTTGAGCGTCACAAAGCGTCGCGGTCGGATGTCGCGCATCTCACTGCAGTCACTGCCCGTGAATTATTGCGACTGTGCACAGGTCACAAAACTTAAATCGTCGAGAGACGCGCGCTGGCTCCACCGAGATCGACGGGTTTTACTAGCCGGAATATACTGTACCAGTATATAGTATATATTATAGTATAATGTTTCGCTGCGTAACCACGAAGAAGGCGACCTGGCTGATTAAATTAGGCGAGGGTGAATGGCGAGATGCGCGCGTGCAATGCGGAAAGGAATGCTACGAATGCAAGAATGCATTCGTGGACGAGCATGAGGCTTGACGCGGTCCACAGGCCATTTACATGCATTTCTACGAATAAATACGTGTAAAGATCGTAGATGATACAACAAAATACGTGTAAAATCGTAAAATCTAGTTGTATTAAATATCTATTTATCGACCAATTACACTGAGAGAAAAGTATTTGGTATTTGCGACTATAAAAATTGCATAGTAAAATAATTATTGTTGAGAGGTTCTTATTTTTTTATAGTTATTATTACTATAATATTAGTAAAAATAATCTTATATGCATAGATTTTTTTAATTATGGTCATTTTCACCATATTTATACTACGACTTACTATATATAAATCACAGATTCTAGTTTATAAAACCATATTATGGGTTAATAAATGCATGTTAAAGCTATGACAACAATAATGTAGTATTGAGTCAGCTATAATTCGCATTGTTAAAATAACTATAAAAATGTAGTTGGAACCGAAAATAACCAAAAATTATCGTGAAATTGTGGTAACTGCAACTATTTTTTTTCTTTCAGTGTAGATCGCGCAAAGACAATCGTAATGATGACGAATGTAAGATTAAAACGTTGCAAGGCTATTTTCTCTTTAAAATACTTCTGCAAATAGCCGTTGTTATCAAGAACATAAATATTTATCTTGGTTTCAAAATTAGGGAAATACAAGTATATAGAAATGTCAATGATCTCCGCGAATTTGCATCGGTGTATACACATATATCTAACATTTAACGACGCGCAACAAAATTGTACATCTCTAAAAACGGATTTAAATTATATTTGGGAGCCACTTGTGGAACATATATTTGAGAAAGATATTTTAGGATAAACTGACGACCTCAGACTAACAAAAAAAAATTTGCATAAATATAGGTATATATCGCAATCTAGGTATGTCGAAATCGCCTCGCTCTCTCAATCTTCTCCATTTATGCCGAAAACGGTCGCCTTTTCATAATTGAGAAATTTCATACAGATTATTTAAGTGGGCGTAACAAAGATTAAATTATATAATACAGTTTAAGAATATGTACCCTCATGTGGTATATATATACATCTTGACGTGCTTGCGAGACGAATAAACCTGGCCGAGCGCGTCGCACACGTTTCATGAAAGATGCACGAGCGCATATTGTATTAGGGTACACACATGCGCTTAAAATAACGCCCTACGTCGTCGAGGGCTTTCGCGCGGCGAGAGGGTGCGACTTCGGAGTGGCGTCTGAGCATGCAAATCCGCGCGCGAGAACCGCCCCGTGAAAAGTACGCTGAGAGAGAGAGAGAGTCGGGTTCGTGCGCGAAAAACATCATCGGTCGCCGCCTTTTACCGCGTCAAATCGTTCAAACTGCGAGCACACTTATGCCCGTCCGTTTCACTTCTTATCGTGGCGCAGCTATACCTAATAAGGATTTGACGCACACGTCGTCGCGAATCGTTCTCTTTCCCCATCTGCATCTGCATGGGATAGGGACACGCAACCCTCTACGCCGGAAGTTTACGAGCCATTTCCCATCCATGTGTTTAGAAGATTATTATACGAATCACGTAATGAACCGATTATTACGTATAGCGATAAAGGTTAAAATTCTTCTTTGAAAAATTGTCGTGTCAATCATAAAAGATTCGAATGGCTTTGAATATTTAAAAAATCTTGGAAATTCTTATTGACATTATGAAATGTTGGAATTAATTCATACGCTGTCCCCTACATGTAGTCATTTCTTCATCCATAGAAGTTTAATGCAATCTCTCATAAATACATTCAGAATAAAAATATTATTTTATGGATATTATTATAATATTATAACGCAATAAATATTCGAAAGTTTCAAATGTTTCAAAACTTTTAAAAGTCGTGGATGTTTACAAAACCAATATCGGCTAGCGTAACATTGGCCATATAGTGCAACCGATTTCACTAGTTAGCCTTAAAAACTTTTAAACATTCAAGACTTTTAATACATTCTTCCGAAGAAAAAAATTCAAAAATATTTTAGTTTTGAATAATATTTGAATAATAAACGAACTGAAATTTTCGTCATATTCGATGTATCATATTAGTTAAGTCAATTAAATATCTCCTTGTCATAAGGTAGCTTGATATAGTAAAGAAAAATAGAAGGAAACTAACAGTTCCGCATCTCACTACATCTAATAGTGTTCTTAAACATCCTGCCGTTTCTCAAAATTAAAAAGAAAAGAGAGAAATTCCCGAAAAATTTAAGGACAACTCGGTGAATTAATGAGACCGTCGTGCGTCGAGACCGACCATATTATTTCGTCCTGTGATGCGATACACGAGCGCGATGTCGGCGTCGTAAATTCTCGTTTAAGTTGCGATGGCGTGGCAGGATACAGGTGCCAATGTCGCATATACATGCGTGGGTGCATGCGTGCGTACGTGCATGCGTGCACATATGTTAAGTTCATGCGAACGCCGGGAACTTTAACGTACTCTCTCGCATCGATATTAAAGTTGTAACCGGCCGCAGCGAGAAAAGAGCCGGAAAGGCCGGAAGGGAAAGAGAGTTGATGACGCGATGCGGGATGCAGAATGCGGTGAGGATGGGCGAAAAAGAGAGAGAGGGGGGGGAGGAAGGCTGGTGCACCAGCCACAACCTGGCTGGTTGGCAGCCAGGAGTAACTGTCGGAGCTATGTTTATTGCAACCCAGTTTGTAAAGCCCACTTTAAATGGAAATAACGTACCTCTCTCTGCTTCCCTTCTATCTCTGTCTCGACTCTCCTCCCTCTTCCTCTATCTCTTTCTCTCCCTTTGTTACGGAAACAGAAATTTTCACGTTGGGAGCGGCCGCGTCGACGCGACGCCCCATATATGCACCCTACATCTGCAGCTGCATCTAAGTTCGGCCGTTTGGGGACCCTTGGCGGCGCAGCGGCTGCTTTTCGCGCGGATCTGCTCTGTGTTCTCGCGATAAGTTGAAGGGACTAATTGGGTGAAAAAGCGAGAGCGTATATTACAGCGAGGCATGTTCTGATGTTTATGAGTTACCTATATTTTGTAGTTAAGTGCAAAACGCACCTACATTTCATTACGGATTTTGTTTCCGAAAAGAAATATAGCATCTGTTAATCAATTATGTATATATACAGTACATTATATATATTCCATTTAATTTAATTTATTTAGTTTTATAAAAACAAAACGCGTGCCTCTTATTTCCAATTTTTCCTCTCCTGTCTGCTATATGGTTATTCCGGTTAGATTGAAAACTACGGAGAAACCGGTGTCTCTTTATGCGTGGCAGTTTCCGTTATCGCTTGACGCAATTTTACGTAAGTATTTTGTGTATTGTAAGTTGCACGTCGTTGCGCCGGTATTACGGTGAATTTCGCGGGAAATGTAATATCGCGGTCGGATGCCGCGACGAGCTTGTCAGGTAGCGGTAATCCAACAGCAGGCAGGCTCGGTGCTCCCCGGTCTCTTTCTCGCATCAAAGGACGTCTGCGTGTCTGTTTGCGAAAAGTAAATTGGAGAGCGGATATAGCTGATAAGAAATTCTGCTGAAAACGTCGTGAATAATCAGGGAGACTTTACCGTCGCGATTTGAATTTCTTCATCCTCTGATGTGGTCTTCAATTCTGTTCGATATTTTCAGCTTTCGTATTACAAGAGTATTTATACAACAGTGCACCTAAAACCTTTAGCTACTCTCAAGTTTTGCAGAGTGTTAATATCCGTACAATTTCTAGGCCAGGTCAAATATTGCGTACCTATAATTAATACGCGCAGCTCTATAGCCATCGTGACGCTAACACGATTTCCAGATGCGAAATAATGCCGACCATGACGACTATAACCGTCAGTGCCGCGCGATGTGTTAATACGGTTCGCGTTCGCGCACTGCCGTAATTACTTTAACAATTTTATGACACGCTAGTCGTTGCATGGGTATACCATACCGGTTGTTAGAAAATTGCGTGCTTTTAATTATTGCGGTTGCGCTAAACCGTTTCGTTACCGCAATATTTGCCTCGCGAGGCGAAGGTTCTTTTCTGGAGCACGATCAAGCGAGCATCTTGCGAGCCTACGACGAATGAACATAAAAATACATGGACTACAAAAGGACTCGCTACCTTTCTACACGGAGAAAGAATATTTTTGAATCGCGCAAATCATGTTGTTATTGTCGCGTGTATGGTTGACAAAATATAGGTACACAAATATCTCCAGATGTGCATTTTGTAATGTCTAAGGGTCTTTCTAGAAATGTTTAACATATATAATATATATGTGTATGTATGTTTAGGTATGTATGTAAACGTATATAAACGTAAATTTACTTCTTGTGTTTATATATATAATATTTTAATCATATACGTAATGCAGTCTCTCTTGTAACTTTGCAAGTCGATAACGCCGATAAACGTTTTTTTTAGGACTGTATTTAAAGAACAAGTTAAAGAGAGAACAATGGTAAAATTTGCATAATTTTCGGGGAAGTCGCGCGGAACTTCTCTCTGCGATGAAGTAAAGCAATTAAAATAAATAAGCTTGACAAAGTTTTGCTTCATAATTAGACCAGCGCGATGATTAAAGAGTTACATTTGTGCTAAAATATTTCTTTGTTCGCATATTTAATTTCGGTCTTACTACGAGAATTTTTATATTCAATTTGAATCGTATCCAACATTGTGTTGAATAGATTGTTAGTCGAAGGATGATTCATCGTTCACAATAAAACGAATAGTAGCTTGAAAAGTGCTGTCTTCTCCCTTACGGCCCTCTGATTCTCTTTCGTATACGACCAGTAGATGGTCACGCAAAAATTAATCTCAAGCTGACTGTCAAGCGACAGAAAAGTGTAATCCGGGTACAAAGGGTTAACATGTCACAGCGCGAGACGTTTCCGACAAAAAAAAAATATAAGCTAACCGGTCGCATACGTATTAACCGCGTACATTGCAGGTGCTCGTGAAAATTTCACGGCATTAATAAAAATACAGTGCGACTGCTGTAATACGGACAGTTTCTCAAGTCCATTTACATTGAGAATTACGAAATATTGCGTTTTGTCGCAATCTGCGTTCAAATTCACCCTATTCAACGTAACAGAAAAATTGATAAAAATGCGCTGTATCCCAGATCTGTCCTTTATCTTTTTTATCTGAAAATCGTTACATTATCTAAAAGTTGATTTTTCCTTTAAAAATGTTAAAATTATGAGATATTGAAAATAAATAGCTGTTTCCAAAAATTATAAATTTTGAAGGTATAGTAAATCATTATTCTTTTTTTCTAATAGATTTTACTTTTTTTCAAAATTACTTAAATTTACTTAATTTTCAAAAATTAATATATAAACCGCGATATTATGCAAGATAAGTCATCATATGTATATCTATACTTATCTATTATTTTTGTTTCTTTTTTCAGGTATGTTTGCATATATTAACAATCACACACGTTGCCCTACTTATATGGTAAGTGATTTTGATTTGCAACAAGATACAAGGAACTAATAGTTTTGGAATAGTAATTGACATGTTATTAATTATATTTATTTTAATGCGATTTTCATAGAAGATTAAGGGGTAACACCTATGTAGCGGGTCCAAAAAATCGAAAATTTTTTTTTTTGGCTTCAATGAAAGTTTAGGGTATCAAAAATGATGTACCTTCGGCATTTGGCTCCTTACAATGTCTCCTTACCTAGTCATAAGCCCCGAACGTAAGTCCTCCGCGGCGCGCCTTGATCTGGAAGAAAAACCCAAAATTTTTCTTAATTTACATACCAAAAGCTAGAGAAAAGCGTAGGGATTTTACGAAATATTGAAAACTTAATTTTATAAACAATTTTCGATGAATTTTTTTGGCAAAAAATGACTTTTTCTTCAAATGCATGCCATTTTCACAAAAATCAATATTTATAAAATTCCCTACGCTTTTCTCTAGCTTTTGGTATGTAAATTAAGAAAAATTTTGGGTTTTTCTGCCAGATCAAGATTTGCGGTCTTTATTTATCCGGCCGCGGAACGCTCTTCAAAGAAAGGCCCTGCGTTCTCGAGTCGCTACAGCCGCCATTTTGTGTATTAAAAATATGAAAAAATTAATTTGTATTTCTCAAGACACGTGTAATAAACCCACGTAAATAAATTTTTGATTAATTCTTTTCTCTTCCAAAAAAAAATTCTCAAAATTAGGTGTTGAAAACAGGCCGCTACATAGGTGTTACCCCTTAATTCATGCAGGATGCTTATAGGTTTATTGAGCAATCCTTTATACACATATTTTTTAATGATCTCGTTTTATATTTATACCCTTTTGTCTCATTTTTATTAGTGACATTTCATATTTTTCTCTCTTTATATATCGAAATTATATACCTATATTAAATATTATAATTAAATAAATGTATTAAATATATTGAAAATATTACGGGACCAATATCTTAAATAATTGGACATGGAAAGCTTCTCAAAAGTCTCAGAGACGCAACAGATAGTAAAACTTTTACCCTCTTTTAACTTCAAATAGCCTTTAACGCGTATTTGTAATTTAAGAGACAGTTTACAAAGATACTTGATATTAAAAATTAATAACTTGCGGTGGAGAGAAGATAATTTCCCTCGACATTTTCGCTGAGAAAACGTTTGATTTCAAATTGATTTCAAAGAATACATATAAATGTAAAGTTAGCTTGGCCAGATCCTACATACAGGAATTTTTGTCGGTTATAAAAAGCACCGGGGGCTAATCTAGACCTCCGCGACTTCGATTAGGGCTTAACGAGTAAACTTTCGCTTTGATATGAGACGCCGGTGAATCGTTATACGATAACCGTCCCAAGACAGAAAGGAGAGGCCGCGCCGGGAACACCGGGAAAAAGGATGAATTCACCCTATCGTTTCTCGTACTTTTTCCCTCCCGCTTCCCTCACATCCCTGTTTATTGCCAAGCGCACGCGCGCGAATTCTCGGAGGTACGGCGCGGCGCGCGGTTGGCTATTCAGGGCTTTAAGAAGATTCTCATAATCCAAATCACGCAGGTGAGCCGTCTACTCGGCCGCGAATTGGATATTCAACCTAATTCCCGCGCGCGGCGAGGGTCGTAATGTAACTCCACTTAATTCCCAATCGGCTTAGCCTACCATAGAACGCGTTCGGCGCCGCGCCGTATTCCGAGGAGCCGTTTGGAGCCGGCCCGCGAAATACAACCAATATACCGTACGGAACTCGTACTCTCACGTTTTGTTTTAGAATCGAGAATCACGGACACCTCCGTATTATCTCGCGCCGACACCGTTGACAGAGAGATATAAGGCCCGCCCTCGAAATTCTGTTCGCGTCTGCCTCGTTTTCTTCTCCGCCCGAAGTTCGCCCCTTTATTTCAGGGATTCCAGGTGTTCCGGGAGCGTTGTGCGCGCGGGGATAACCGAGTTTACGGAGCAAATTCCGGCAATAATTCACATCCGACAGTCGAACAGATATTTGCAATCCGCCGCTCCATTATTTATTTATCGGGTGGGAATATGAAGAAAAAAAGTGCACCGAGAGCTCCCGCGCCGGGCTCGTGAATAACGAAGCGCGGATTGAAGGTACCGCACCCGGAGACGGCGGGGGATGAGGGTTGGCGCGAAGGGGGCCGGATGAATAGAGCGGAAACGCGGGGCGCGGTTATAGCGTTGCGGTGTGCAACCGTTGTTTCGATGGAAATGGAATTAACGTCTCTTCTCTCGTCGAAAAAGAAAAAGGGATTTTCTCGAGTCTCGCGGGACGAGCAGCCGGTAATTAAATTCGCGATAGTCCGCTAGCTGCCGGCTGCTTTCGGGATATCTGATTACGGTGGACTGCTACTGCCGCATCTCGTCAGCGGTGGTGCGAGGCAAAATGCCCAAGACGGAGCGACGATAAAGCGCAAGCGGGGCCAACAAGGTACTCGCCGTCCATCGAACTTCATTTATCGAGCTTCGCTCCTTGTCGCGGCTTGCGGAACGCCGTTTATCGGACGAATCGCTCGGAGGCGCTGGCGCGCCGGTGATCCTTGCGGCAGATTTCGCGTGACGGTTTCAAGTTATCCTTCGATAAGGATCTTATCCGTTACAAGCGATTTCGAGCTATGAATATCCCTTAAAGGCTACACCTCAAGTTAGGGCTGCATGGTTTATATATGGACCTCGCAACTTTGATCGCGTATAACTCTGGATCTAATCAACCAAATTTTAAAGAATTATATATGAAATAGGGGTAGAAGAGACTGAAGAATATAATAGAATTATAAAAATTCCCAATAATTAAATAAATCAAAAACGGCCAATTTTCGAACAAATAAAGGATGTTGAAAATAAATTTAATAACTTTAGTAATAATATACAATCATGTTGACGTTTCGGGCCTTACTTGGCCTTCTTCAGAACCATAAATAACGATGATTAACACATTAAAAATATCTCGCATCAATTTACAATTAAAGTCGGAGTAGATCTCATCACGCATGAAATATGGACAGATAGTCAAAGTGAAGTCGGAGAGTACATCGTCGAATATGCTAATAATTAATATTAAATTGTCCAAAAACATCAATTTTTGAAGTGGTTTTAGTAACGTGAATGAGCGTTAAAATAAATTCTAGGTCCGTATATGGACCAAAACCAAGTATCCTTTAAGGGACATACATCCCGGTGCTCGCGCACTTGATCGTCAACAACGCAGTTCAATTTCAGGACTTCGCACACTCACAAACGATCCTTCAATTAATGACGGCAATTCGGAACTATAGACAGATAAAGTTTGCTCGGCGATGGTCGTTAAAATGAGATGTAGCGGAAACAATCTGGCGTATAGGGAGACTCGGGTGCATGATTCTCGGCAATTGAATTCGACACCGACGTGCACGTGCCTAATCACGTTAGGCTCGCGTGGAAAATCAAGTTGGCAGTTTCCGCACGTGGACATGTGCGCCGTATAAGTTGGGCGTAGGCGGTACGTCAAAGGCCGCCAATGTGGGATTTCCATTAAGAGCGGTGCCGTTACTGTTATACTGCAGTGTAACAACGTCCGCTATCGGTAACGTGGCGCGTTGTTACGCGATTCCTCTCACGCGGAAACTTTGCACGACGATCCGCAAGAGTTTATCGTCGGTCCTGCCCGCGGCCAGGGCCAGGAGCGTGGCCGGCAATTAACTTCACGAAAGTTCCCTCCTGTCGATGTGATCGATAAAAAGACAACCGCCGCGGCCGCCGCCGCCGCGCGCGTCGGTTGAAGTTGCATTCTCTTCACGTTCAAGTTCTATCCTCTCGTAACTCTAAATCCTTTTTAGATCGCGGCGGAAGAGTTCTTCTCCGACCGTGTCCGTTGGTGTTGCCACGTGATTGTATTTATAGGAAAAATTTTCGAGAACATACGGACGCGTTCGTAGGAACATCCCAAAATTCGTTCCGCCGGCTTCCCAGCCGCCGCCGTGTATGTATGTACCAACGTCGTATTTTCCAGTAGGTAACAGCTGGAACTCGGCGACGATCTTCCGGCAAAGTTCGCGGGTAGACGGGGTTAGCTGGCGCAAAGTTGCCCGCTCCCTTCTTATCGCACGGCAACGATAAGTTTCAGTTAGGTCAGCGGAGGATAATCCATGCGACGCGACGCGGCGCGCGGGGATATATGTATGTATATGTATGTACATATATAATATAATATACGTACATATGTATAATGTGTACGTATGTACATGTAACGCGACGCGGCGCGGTCGTATAACATAAGATTCGGAATGGCGGGCGACGTTGCATGCGCGACATAAATCATTAAGTTAGTGGTTCCTCGCATATCTGCAGCCGCTTTACGAGGGCGCGGCGACGTCGTTGCTCCTTTTGCGAAAGCTTTCCGCCGGACTTGCAGTTCGTTTCTATTTTTACGTCGTTAGCCGCGAGCCCGATATCGCGACTTACTGCGCCGTTCCATTATGCTTCGCGCGAAATTTATTATGCCCGCGTGGCTATCTCGTCGCTGCGTGCCGGAAGGCCGGAAGGGCTCGACGGCAAGATGACCTGGGGAAATCGGTGGCCAAAGGTACACGGTTGTACATGCAAAGTATGCGGCTACATTTTTCTGTAGTCCGTCGAGGAGATCGAATGAATAAAAAAGTTCGGATATATATATTCGTCCTCGCTGTAAAGTATAAACGTTCCGCGGCATGTCTCATGAGTACAATGCATTTATAAAGAATCGTTTTAATCGACCCGTTTTTACGAGATTATCTGCAGCAAATTATACTTTACATTATTCTCTGCTAATTAAATTGGTAAAAGTATAATTGGAAACGACTTTGATGAAAAGTGCATTAGCTTTAAATTTCTTTACTTTATGCTAAATGTAATGAATGTATCGATAACTATATATAGTGACACGATAAAATAAAATCAGAAAGAAAATTTCGTCTAGCTCTTTTAAAATGTCTCTAAACTTAACAAAGGCTAACAATGTGTTATCTCCTATTTGTATACATATAGGTATAAGTAATTCTGCAAACAATACGTAATAATTATTGTCCCAAATCCATGGTTAAAAATATATATGTATACAATTCAATGCTCAATACGATATGTGACCATATTAAGAAATTATCAAATAGATTCTCTCTCTGATATCGGGCGAAGCCGATATTTTCAAAATTGGATCAGACATTTTGAACGTAATTTATTTCGGCGTAACTACATTTTCCGAAATTGCATTCTCGATAATTCAACTTCTGTTCATGAAGATTTCCGGTACATCGATTCTCGAACCCATCAAACCGAATGTAACACGACTGGCAGTTCCGAGATTGAATTAGCAGTGCCAATTAGGAATCTATTTTTATCGACAAGAGCTAGTTGCTATCTACGCTATCCTACCTGCGCTACGCTATGCTATAGTGAGGCGCGGTAACGTGAATTTTACACCGCGTCCTCGTGTCGTACAGATCGAGTGGGCGTAACAGCTATGTCGTGTTAATTAGGAGCCGGTACGTTCTCGCACCCAAACACCGCTAGCAAGCGGTAATTTCACTTTGGTCGTTTGCCGAGTCGCTATCTTCGCCGTTATAAACGTATATCAAACGCTATACCGTGGCAATTATTGATGATAATTTAAACTACGCTCTACCTCATTATGCTGATTAAGAGTAACTGGTCAGTGGTTTTTAACACATTTCTACAAAAAAATAAAAATTATAACCTTAGATTACGAAATTATTTCTAATAATTGTCCATGTGATCTAATCTATGACTAATCTTCAGAAACTGCTACAGTAAAACAAGGAAATTCAAAAGTACATCGGAGTAAATTAAGCGACATGTATTTTAGTTTTCATAAAATATAACAAGAAAAAAAATATTTGTTCTTTCAGTCTAGTCCGAACAAATATATATAATTCTACAAATACGTTTCGATCGTTTATATGTATAATTGCATGTGCATAACTTTAGAGATTTATTTAAAATTAATTCACTCCCAGAGTTGTTTTGTTTAATCTACAAGTAACTCCGAGAAACATGCGATAGTGACCGTTGCTACAGATCGATATGCGGAAAATTTACATCAACGCGACGTGTGCCACGGCTAGTTAGATACCGGTTACGTTACGTTGGTTACATATGCATTTTATGGGGTTAACAAGTTACACAAGTGAATTGTTCGCCAGTACGGCGTTGCGTTAAATTATTCCGCAGCGTCCTGCTGCCATTATTCCTAAGCCAGTTAATCCAGCGTCTGTTTCGTCAGGACCATTGCGTTCACTGAATTTTTCACCCCCCGCCAAACTGAAGTAAATTCCTGCTTTTAGTGCAGGTTTTAAAAAAATAAAACACGATTTTTTTTTATGAGATTTCCTCGTTATCGAAATGGTGCAATTGTTATCATGACGTAAACAGCATGGGAGAGAGAATTAAAAGTGGCATTTAATAAATCAGATAAAACATGGCTTGATTTACAAAAAAAAGGAAGATATTTCTTTGACAGAGCGATAACGAAAAATGAGGAATAAAATTATCTAATTATTATATAATAATTAACATGCGAAATGTTCCTAAAATACTTGAACGAATTTTGTGCTCTTCGACAAACCGGTCGTTCTATTAATCGAATTGCTGAACAATACGCGGTAATTGCAAACTGCGATCCAACTCGCGCGTCATACACGTCGACTAGAAAATTGCATTAGGCAAGATTGTGTGTCTCGCCGTTAATACAACTGCATTATTCACGTCGGCCGCGATGCATGACGCTCGCGTCGATCACGTCGAAATTCACGTCGAGGTTTGCAGGCTTGACCGAACTTTTCAGAACGTTTCCGTTCGGCACGTAAACGCGTCGAACGCGAAATGAAAACAAACGGGATGCGATAGCGCCGCGCATCGAAACGATTCTCCGTGTCCTTCCGGTCGGTTGCTCGTTCGATTATAGCGAAATGCCACATGTATTGTAACGCGCACGTTGCATTGTAACAGGCGATATACCGTGCATATACGCGTACTCGTGTATTGAGGGACATTTATGCGTAGCGCAAGGTCGCCGTGGTGCACAGTATGGGAGTTAGGTGAATCGCGTGCGCCGGCGACGATGTCGTGTTAATTACTCTACAGCCCGCTTCGTCGCCTTCCAACACGAGGAGGAGCCACAACGGTCTCCGCTTCGAAACCCGTTAATCCGCCCGCCCATTGTTCCCGACGGCGCGCGTTCACCGGTATTCGAGCACCCTGCTAATCCGCGGCGAAAGTCGCGAACAAGGACGCCGCGCCGGCCCGGGGACCGACAACGACGGGAGAATGGGGAGATTCAAGGAGGAGCGACTGCGAAATGCTCGCACCTCGGTCGACATTAACCCTCGACTACTCACGACCAGCCTGGTTAACCATGCTCGAATTGGGGCGGCTTTCGCAAGGGATGATAGCGCCTAGAAGCAACGGCCCTTAGACTAATACCTCTATGCAATTTCGATTAATTTCTTTTTGAAGGACATCATTTTTACTGTGAATTATTCAAACGATTTGAAGTCAACTTCTTCTCAGTGAAAATATTAAATATGAATATAATAATATATTTAATAGGATTAAAATAATATATGATGTAATACTAAATTAAAACTGACCACGTAAAAAATGGCACGACATAAAATGGTTTTTTATACGTGCAGTCAAGCAATCTGAATCATCTAATCATCTTTTAAGAATTTGGCAAAACCGAGTAAATTATTTTTACTGACAGTGAGTAAATAAAAATCCGAGCAAATAAATAAGTCACGCAATTTATCGATAATAATTCATTAAAATTGAATACATAACTAACTGAATATTCTCCATTCAGAATTAATTTTCTCAAGTTTTCAAGGGATTAGGCCGCTGTTGCGTTGAAGCTTCTCAAATTGTTAAAGATTAATGACGCGTATGTCTTCATGCGAGAAGGACGAAGGACGAAGGGCAGGAAGAGAGGGAAATCGTTAAACGCAGTGTTACAAGATAAGCTCGACAGGCACGGATGTACCAAACTCGGCTATAAATTCAACGAACCATTAATTTTCGGTGCCTTCACGCTCGAATATGCCTCGAATCTGGAATGTAAATCTCGACAATTTCTGTCTTCGCGGATCTCCCACGGACTTTTTGTCCGTGCACGCGTGTGTGTAACTGTCTGTCCGCGAAAAGTGCGGCGTATATACTTTCCGGGCACGTACCTGCGGTACGGCGACGCGACGCGCGGAATGGTAATATGGCTTGCATATAATGTTTCGATCTCGCCTGAGGGAAATAACGTGAAATATTTCCGATTACCGGTGTCGCCGTGTCGCCCTTTACAGCACTTTATCGCGCTATATCGACTTTTAATCCCCGAAAGCGCCGGAATTGTACGTCGCGAATACGACGTTATACTCGCGTCGTCCGTGTCGAATTCGTAATTGGAAATGGAATTTCGAAGCCGTCAAAATTACCCAGCATCGGAAATAACAAGCAGGCGAAATTTTGTTTCAAAATACGAACGTGTATATAAATTATAACTATAGCTATCGCTTCATTGTTTAATTACGTTTAACGCCGGCGTCAATCGAACTTCCACTTCATAATTTTAACAAGGATTCCGAGTATCATAAATAAGGAACAATCATGAACTTGCAAGAAACTATTTTATCGACGATAATTTTAACGTTCTTCCGATGCACAACTGCGGCGCATCGCGATCGAAAATTTCCGGAGCACGACGCGAGACTTTGGTCAGAACTTAAGGTAGGAAGTCCACAGAAGGCGGAAGCGGAGTTTCCAGCGAAAGAAATCTTTTTCCGACAAAGATGGTCCGCGGGAAATTATTTACTATTTTCATTTATCGGCTAATGACACTCGCCGTCTTCCCGGCCGTCTTCCCGGAACTTTCACCATTCGCGCAATACAGCCTTCACGATGACAAAAGGAAGCGATACTTTTCCCGATACACGACCGATAAATCATTCCGTATCCGGTTAAGGCCTGGAAAACGTTGACATAAAACGATCACCCTTTCCGGGGAGGATGTAGCGATTAGCAAAGTCCCCGTAGATTGCGGTATAGTTTTATCGGTTTACTTATCATTCGCATCGCTATTCAACAATCCATTCCTATTATCGGTGCCGCGATATTTTCTTAGAATGTAATTATTATTCTATCATCTATCTCTTCTCTTATTTATATAAAACTAAATCTATAGAAAAGAAATCTTTTTGTTGTTGTTAAACATAGAAATATCTCGACCGTTTTGATATTGACTAAACGGTATGATGGAAGAGTCTGTTGAGCGATCGAGGTTCTCCGGTTATAAAGAATATTCATACGTCGCTCGCGTATCGCGTTCTTCTTCCCGGGAGGTTTTCCCAGATTTAAAAACATCGAGCAGCAGAGGCCGACTGGTAAACGACGAAAGGTATATCCGCTGCACCTGCAGCATAACGGTTCCGCAGAGTTCGCAGATTTAATAAAACGTCGACAAAAGTTCCATGCTGGTACGAGTATTGATACACCAAGTATGACTCGTCCCCGTCGTAACCGTGTACGCCATGTGGCTCGTAAATTTTAGGCGAGCATCTTTGATCGTACCAGTATCGCGTGCTCTTCCGCTTAACCCGTCCATTCCGATATTGGTTTAACAACAAAAGCGATAAAGATTTATCGGCATTCGGGGAGAAAAATTTCCTAGATAAATACACAATAAAATATAACTGTGGTTAAGAGATATCAAGAAAAAAAATAAAGGTTGAGCGAATAAAAGCTTGTATGCCCTAGATTAGAATAACAGATATAAAATGAATAATATATAAAAAAGTTAGCAGGATAAAGTTGTCTAATATATCCGTCGTTTGTCTTGGGGATGATATAACGAAAATTTTAGAAGTAAATTGGGATAAAAATGCGGATTTACGTCGCATATCCACTTTAACGAGATTTTCAAAACCTGCGCCTCCGACAAAATAAATGGTTCATGTATATATATACGCGCGAACTTCATTTTTCCGTTCTACTCGTCTTTTGTATCTCGAGAATAATAACTTCATGGAACTTCAATTAACGTCGGTTCTCTACGTGTGCGTGTCCGTGAACCGAAGACCGACAACCGAATTACCGCTTTTCGTCTGCGGACAAGCGTCGACAACTGAATTATTTCTATCCGCTCGCGTCGACCGAAAGCCGACGACTAAATCGACGTCAGCGACACGACGGAGGGAGCGACGGATTCGCCGGGACGATGTTAAAGGATCTAGGGCTAAAAAAGAAAGGCTTTCGCACTTCAGCAAAAGAATTACCTTCCGCTTGTAAATATATACCGGGTGGAAGTTCGCGCGCAGATTTATCGCCGCGATCCCCGAGGCCAAGTGTTATATTCAAATTACAATCAGGACGTGCAAGTGGCACCGATTTAACGTACCGAACAATTTAAATGGATTATTCGCGCTATTCGTCGATTTATTTTGCACCGAGAACTCGCATTATCAAATCGCAATGTTCGAAGCGTTTTCATATACAATAGTATCATTTTTTATACGAATGTCTTGTTTATGAAAAGAAGCTTAACCTGGAATGGCACACATGGGTCGTTTTCGTCCTCGGAATTTTGACTATTTACGGTGCGTTGCCTCAATTGCTTTTTATCAAAGATTAAATTAACAATTTCAAAATTAAGATTATAATGTTTTTATTGTTTTAATTTATAGTTAAGACCTCAGAGAACATCTATGAATTTTTTCAGAATTTTGTGTAAGTTTTAGATTGTTTAATATGTCGCGAACGAAAACGACCCATGTGTGCCGTTAGAAGGTGCCGAAAAACAATGTGCCATTCCAGGGTTAAGAGAAGAAATTCGTCATGTTTCTAAGAAGATTGACGCCTCGACTTTCGATCTCGTTGAAGACCAGGAAACGCAGATCTAACCAAACGATCCGGTTCACGACGGCGCGAAATATCGTTCCCATTTCCGGGCCCGTACGTTTTGGCGCGGCCGTAACTGGGCAGTATTAAATATGCGAGTACACAGCGGTGCGCGCCACAAAGGCGAATCATATTTCACGACTTAATTCGAGGGAACTTATCTCGCGACGGCGAGAGATTAGCTTTAATGGAATCGAATAAATTCTCGCTTTTCTCTCGCGCGCCACGCGGCCGGCGCGGAGCGTTTCGCGCGCGCGGAATGCGGAAGAGCTGCCCGCGTCATTCCGCTCGGCGTCTCCTTAATGCCGCGCGCCAGTTTCTGAAATATCGTGACCATTAAAACGCGCGGTACCCGAAGCAGCCGGCCGTTCTTATTTTGCGAAGGAAATTCTCGCTGTCGTCAGAAGAACGCAGGGTGGCCAGACAATTATTATAATTCGCGCGAATAACGATCGGTCTTGCTCAAAAGATTTTATGCGCAGGTTGTATTACTTGCTACTTTTTGAAGCATATACGAGGCTTTGCTAATTATGTTTAAATATTACCGTCAACGAACAATAATTCACCTTATATTAAGCATTAATACAAACTATGATTGATCATGACGGATCCGAGTGGCGAAGGCAGTTTGAATGGCTTTCAATTTCGGACAAATAAAAATTTCATCATAGAATTGTGACGATGAGATGCCACTCATGACATTGATATTGACGTGACGTTGACACGACGCGCATAGCGTGAATCGACTTTAATATACTTCGATGTGAACTGCCAACGCCATGAAATCCATGATAGCCATAGCTTTCTCTTGGAAACTTCAATGTACAGAAAACGAAAAAAAAATACGTATAAATTAAGATTCGATCTCGAATTAATTTTATTTTCTTCAAGCTGTGTCTATTAATTCAGATAGCCTCTTTTATCCAAGACCTGCTTTTGTGTTTTTGTTCTTTCCAAGATGTTATATATTAATTAAATCTGATATCTAAATAAATGTAAATAGATGTATCGTGATAATAAAGTTCGGTTATTTGAAATCCAATATTCAATCTCGCTGGCTATTTCTTCTCGACCCAATTTCCGCTCAACTGCATTGCATATCATTTACTCTGTATTATCGCTCGAATCCGCAACATCGACAAATTTGACGTCCTACGTAATTTGCTGGAATTGATCTTGGCGGGCTCATCGCACCCGAAAACGATCCTTCGGAAGTTTCGCGAGGTGTTCTATGCCGGGACGCGTATATTGCACGAGATATTTCCTACGGATGTCTGCTACGTCTTGATTAATGCTCGCGCCTTAACCCTTTATTACAAGCCTGTCAGCTGAAACCGGCGAAGAGAGAGAGAGAGGAGAGAAAGAGTGAGAGAAGGGGGGTGAGGGGAAGAGAGAAAGAGAAGGAGAGCGAAAGCGGCAACGGGATCAAAACTACTCTCGACTCCCGACCGTCGGAAGCAACGATGACGAATGCTTTTCCTGGCGCGGACTCCCGAGAACAGAAGGTGCCGCGGTTCTTTCTCGTTGCGCTATCAAGGGCCGCCCGGTATCTATACGTGACGACGGAGCTTCGACATTCTCGGAATGACCCTTGGGAAATTAACGAGTCGCGAATTCAATGTCAATTTGCGCCGGGAATGTGTTTCCGCGCGCGATGAGAGAATTCTTCCGCGAATCGAATCATTTCTGGAGGAGAAGTGGAGACCTATTCCGAGAAATTCTCTCTCTGAGACTTGTTCTGGAAAAGAAAAAAAATTCTTATCCAATTTCGACAATGCTACGTCAATTATTGGTTTCGATGTATCTTTGGAAATAGCAAATTTTGATACACACTTCCATGTAGAATAAATAGACGGTTTCATTCATGAATAATTAAGAGATTAATGCTTTAGGAAGAGAATGCATGTAGGTAAAAGATTAAAAACTCTCCCAACTTTCTTCCTTATAGATTACACACGCGTACGCATACGCACGCACACGCAAGAAAGGATTAAAAGTTGCGGGACGGTATGAGAAGAGCGGGATTTCCAGTAGGAGTAGTGTTTTGCCCCCGCATGTATATCGTGTATTCACGCGAGCGAAGATACTTACGGCTCTTTTTCCCTCTTAATCACTCGCGAGATACACAAGTGAGACGATCAAGGGCATAACAAACGAAAAATTTAAGAGACGAATGGAAAAAAGGGGAGGAAAAAGGAGACTCATTCGATCGTCATTACGCGTCACTCGTCAACTGTTCAACGTAAAAATTCTGGAACGGAAACAGCAAGAAAAAACGGTAATTAGCGCACGTCACTTACGTGAACAGTATACGTCCGCGCGTGAGAGCGGTACCTTTATTTTCCCGTTTCGGCCTTGGAAGCGTAGCTTCGTGTCAGAAGGTAGAATTAATGTTGGAAAATGAGGTATTACCTTGGTAATAAGGCCGGGTACCCGGCCCAGTCGTAAATCGATTCCGCGATAGCGTGCGATAACCCGCGCGCGCCCGCAATTTTAGCCCCCCTCCCCCCCTTCCCCCTCTACGCCCCGAGGAATTTATCCTCCTCTGGGATAATATCGGGGCGCATCGTTTTAATGAAGAGCCACGAGCACTGCCGCCTCGAACTCCATTTTTTTTGCCGACCGAGAAACCGATGCTGAATAGCCGCGGCTATTCCACGCGGCCGCGGCCCGGCCGCCCGAACGAAGCGCGGACTCCCGCGAGCTAATTAGTGGCCGACTTCGGAAGCCCCGATGAAATTTTCCGAACGACGATCTTCTTCAGAGGCGGATAACGTTACTCGTTTAGACTCGGAGAGAATAGGTTGCAAATGATAAAAACGGCGTTTCTATTAGTGTCGCGGTTTCCACCCGCCCGCGAGACATTTTTTCCTCGAATGAAAAAAGAATCGTTGCAAAGGAAATTCATAATAAACCGGGCGCAGCATTTTCTCTCTCTTTCGCCGATCGATAAGGCACTACCACCACGCCGAAATTTAATCCCAACGATCTCTCTCTCTCGTTCTCTTTCTTTCTCCTTCTCTCTCGCGCACCATCGCGACGAAAAGGCGAATCGCCTTCCTCGCAGCAGACTTTTATGAAGACACGTCTTGCGGGTTTCCTATACCTCGCCTTCCTCGCACCAGCATTTTTCACGCGGGTCGGGCCGCTTCGTACCAAAGGTCGGATACGACGTACACGTCACGGGAAATTTTCACCCATGCAATTCCTGCAGCTCGTAAATTCCCCGTCCGCTTCACTTTGCTCCGCGGAGACGCGGTTAAGGTGGATGCACGTGTGAGTGCACAAAAGTATTAAGCCGTAACGAACCTGGCACTTGCCTCTCCATCGAGTGGAGACCGTCGGAAACCGCCGACCGCCTATTCTCGCCGTGCTTTTCGCATTAAACGTGGTTAGACGAAATTTCGCTGGAAACAATAATTACGTTGTGTTGCCGTTTTAAGCACGAAAATGAGTTGAATAAGACGCCGAGAGTGTACAAGAGCTTGGTGAACATTTTGAAAAATATTTCGTCGCTAACAACTAACAACCGTGGTAAATGTTTCAATTTAAAGTTTTAAACTTCATTTCGCTCTAATATATTTTCGGTAAAAGCATCGTTAATCTGATTTTTATCCTCAAATAGACTCGAATCATGTAGCAAGATTGGTGGCACAAAACAACTTTGCTCCTATCTTTTGCCAAAAGCGTTTGCTTTACTTTTAAACCATATTATGCAGAACATTGCTGAATCGAGTTACAAAACTCAGACCCGATACAAATTAAATTCGACGTATATAACGAAGCGAATTTCACCGACAAGGATTTGTGCAGCGATACAATGCGACGATTCCGAGAGCGAACTGTACTATTTCCACATCATTGAGCCCCGCGATTGTCTCTAGCTCGCTACAACGATATTTCAAGACAGCTGAAATTGTTCTTGCCGAGGCAGCTGCCGTTGTACCGTGGCATGCGAACAGCAGTTCGGAGCCGAGATTCCCGAAACTCTCCTGTTGGCATTTCGGCCTCATAAGCGAAATACTTTGCCATGCGTTTGAACTTCTCGCGTTCGTCTCGGTCTCGCTGAACGCGGCATGTCGATGCGACACCCGTAAGGAAGACATTTCTGGCTAAATAGATAGCTGGGGAATTATGGAAGACTGTCAAGATTGTCGCCGAATAAACGCAACGATAAAAGTCAGTCGCGCCGGCTTCGATCGTTCCTGCGTCTCGATTTAGCGCGCGCGACCGGGCCACGGCGATTAATTTGCCGTCAGATCTTGTGAAATGCAATATTTAGATCGAATACGCCTGTATTTCCGATGTAGCGTTGCCGGAAAGCGAGATTACTTTATCAAGCTTGGCTGATATGTCGATATTCTTGCAAAACGTATACCATCCTCCCTCTCATCTCGCCTCGCCTATAATATTCGAATGAGAATCTACGTACGATATCGGAGATGAGCAGCTTCATGCAAAATATCGAAACGAGAGAAGAAATCTTCGTGAAAATTGGCAGTCGATTTCCATCCTCGCTAATTGACGTTGGATAATGAGAGATTCTCTAACGTCCAACCGCAAAATGCTGCTCGTGATTTCTCTCGTGCATTCCGGCAAACAGAGTGGAACTCCTTCGCAAATCGGTCTGAGCGTATAAATCTTTATCCAGACACGACGTTTCCGTGTTGTTCGATCGCGCAGCTTCGGTTCCACGGTTCTGCTTACAACGTACGTAGCAGATGTTTGCCGGCGCCGAGACAGCCAATATACGGCGCTTTCGTGTGCTCTTCGTACACTCGTAAGGTAGTTACGTTCATAAACGAAATACCGCCTTCTTGTGTGAGCGGGTCCCGTGTTTAATCTCCAAATACGTACGCGCGCGTCGTTTAATCCCCGAAAGCCCGGAGTCAGAAAGAGACTTCAATTTCTGTAATATCGCGCGGAGGACTGGTGGCACAAAACCCACATAAAATGAAAGAATAAGGTCCACTTGAATAAAACAGACGAGTTAGAGAGAAAGAGAGAGAAAAAAAGAGACGATTCATTGTTGGTTACGCGACAGTGGAGACAATAACGTTCTCAAAGCAGACGAGAATTCTACGTGATTCGAGAACGTGGATTTATTCGAAAATTCATGAACACTCCTGCGCGACGCATTCGACGAACCGGGCGCATCGTGGATCCTAATAGTAAACTCGCCCCGTCTACTCGTCTCTTCAAAGACTGGTAATCGATTTTCTCGAGCGGCATTCGACTCGAACTACCACGAAACATCGCATTGGCGAGGAGAGAGGAGAGGGAGAGAGAGGAAGGGAGCAACAAAGAGAACAGAAAGAAGAGAAGGACCGAGGCGGACGAAGGACGAAGGACGAAGGGATAATCGAAGGCGGGTAAAAGGGGACGCAGCCTCCATTTGTCATTCCGCTGATGGCATGTCTGGAGAAAATCGCGAAATAGGTCCGAACCGATCGTGTTCGAATTCCCCGCGGGACTCTCGTCCCGAAAAGCTCAGCGCTTTCGAGCGCCTACCCTCTCCTTGCTGCCCCTCTCACTCTCTCCCTCGTTGCAAAAGTTGGCCTGCCATTTTTTTTTCCAGGTGCGTTCGCCTCTCAAGAGTACGAGTATTCACCCTCGATGGCCTAAACGATACTTCTTTCCATTTCGTTCCCTCCCTACTGCAGCAGAATAGCTTTTCGTCCGTCGAGGGACAACGTCCGATCTTTGAGACTAAACTCTAAGATCGAAACGTAGTAGACCGTGAAAGAAATATATATGAGAGATAAAGCAATTATCGCGATACAATAATAATTACCAAAAAATAAAATATTGGATTGATATATCATATATTACGTGTACAAATTTCATCGTCATGGCTAGTCCGAATTAAAGCAATTACATGATTGACACGATAAGAAACTCATTCAATTTTCTCTGTGCCAACTATTTCCAATGTAACGTAACCGAATGGGAAAGCAGAAATCCGTAGCAAACGATTGTGTTCTTTAAAGAGTTGATTGCGTTTCTCGCGATGCCCAGCGGCAGTTTCCGACGTTGCTCGTACGTGTCTTCCGCAGTCTTTCGCTTCGGTTTCTATCTCTAGTTCTTCTGCTCCTGCCCCCCCCCCCCCCCCCCCCCACTAAAATCGCACGTTACGTAATTCTACTATTTTTTCTTTTTTTTCTTAGGAACGTAGTCCACATCTCGATCGATGAACGAAAAATGTATATCAATAATTAGATAGTAATGCATTGCACATCAAAACAACACTACAAATCCAAGTGTTATTTTAGCTGAAGCTATTCTTACACATTTCTCGTTATCACATCCTTTTACACGATTGAACGTATTAGCTTTTAATTTAATATGATTAAACGTGTGTTAAATGACGTAATTTAACACATGAAGAAACATGTATAAAGAGCTTCAGTCAAATGTGTTATTTTTAGACGTTTATGTGTGTAAGAATAACACACCCTTGGATTTACAGTGAAGATATTTTTTAAAAAGTAACGAAATTCAAGTGTCAAAGTGGGCAAAAGCAAATTCCATTGACATCATTCTTCATATCGAGAAAATAGTAAAACAGTTCATTCACCGGTTCATTCTAAACTATCTGAATTCGACACCTTAGCTCCCGATTTCAGTTTGTCTGTAACCGTGTACCGGCAAAATCGATTAATATCATCAACATTGAGAAATCAGGCTTCGCAAGTTCGATTAGCCGCAAGCTGTTAATGTAACTGTAACTCTGATTAAGCGTGCACGCGAGATGTATCACGCGCCGTTATGAAACGATGAATTAATTCGCGTGCGTCCTCGTGAAAAATCGATAGCGGCCCCAATCAGAAGCATTTTCTCTCCAATCAATAAAAGGACGCAGAGATTCGCGTTCTACTCGATGCCGCTTGCCATTCACCCTCCATAAACTCTGCCCGGTAGATTTCTCTCTCTCCTGGCGTCTGATCCGCCAGTTAAGTTTTATGGTAACGCACGTAGGAGGGGGAGAAGCGGAGTCCGCGGCCGGCGCGTCGCGTCGCGCCGGAGCGGGCCCACCTCAGTCAAATCGATGAGGAAAATAAAATGAGCAAATGTTCCAAGTGCATTCCCTTTATTGCACCTTCTATCGGCACTTTCGTAAATCCTTAACCCACCCCCGGCCCCGTCGGCATGCTAAAGTCGCTGTCGCCGCCTTTACGGGCTCGCGGACGGACTTTACCCAAGGTGCCAGAAGAGTAATGCTTCCGTGCTCAACCTGGGAAATACATTCGATAGAGAAGAGGACGGAGAAAGGAGCGAAACGGTCGTAAGTCGTAAGCCCGTGCCTGAGATTGATGCTACCGTTAATGCTATTATTTATCGTACAACTCGCTAAAACTGCGAGCTCACAGCTCACATCATAACGGTGCGCGCGGCGTCTTCCTCAACTTCGTGCTGTTGCTATGGAGCTCTCTCCGTGCAAATCCATCCCCGGTAGCGTAACCGCATAACGCCGATAATTAAATCCGAAAATTGACGAGTGTCAATTGCGAAAAGTGGAAAAGTTACATGGACGTGCCCGGTCGCCGGGTAACTACGTTGCTCCGCTCTCATTAGGGAATGACAGCCGCGGCAGAGTTTCTGATCCGATCTAAAATAAAAAAAAAAAAAAGGAAAAAGCGCGGATCGCGCTTTTCTCGCTCGGAAACAACCGCGCAGCTGTCGTATAATGAAAGGACTCCATGGAAACTAGGCCAGATTTTCCGGGCATGCGTGTCGTTCAAAACGCGGCGAAAATTAAGCGAGTTCGTCGTACCGCCGCAAGCATTTCTACGGCATTGTCGCGCTCTCACAATCGAATCATGCTCGCGATGCCGTAATTGTTTATCGCATTTGCGAAGCCGGCAAATCGGGATCGCCCGATAATGTCGTTGCGTCAAAAACGAATAAACATTGTTATAAATTACAAGTTATAAAAACAGAGGCTATGTAAATCCACGAATAATCAACGCTGAAAAATCACGTTAGGACTTCAGTGTATACCGATCGCTCGAATAAGAACTGATCGCGTCGGCAAACGTTTATAATTTACAAGAATCACCCATAGAGAATGTAAATTAAAATTAACGGACACGGCATTAAATGGGAACGATATCTTTGTCGCGATTCAGAGCGGCTTCGTGCCGAGTTTATATTCGATATCCGTGACATTAAGGATAAGTTAGTAACGCGCGCAAACTTTATTCCAACGAGAGGTTTGTTACATTTTCGAAGGCGCTCGCTTAATCACAACGGAATTACGTAAAGAGGATGAAACTCTTAGGGTAAGAACTGCGACAGCTGCGCGAATAACTTCCGTCAGCCTGTTGCACGCCTCGCACCCTTGCCGAGATGGCAGAAAAAAGGATCGATATTCCTCTGTCAACAAGGTGATAGAAATTTCAGAGGCGCTCGACCGTAACTCAATATTTCTTATCATGGTTGCAAACTTCATCTTAAATAATCTATCGCGTTGATAAAGTAGGATTGTACTGCCAGAGCCAGAATGGTCATCTATAAAACTATACCTATAGAAGTCAGTCGTGTACACACACGTAGTAATGGCAATTATACCTATTATCAAATTTTGCATATGAGAGTGACACAGTAATAATTACTAAAATGCTCTAATACATATACATTTACCACAACAGAAGTGTTATATTAATGTTGTTTCAAATGTGTAACTATTATATAATTGTATAGAGGAAGGGGTGGTATCGTGGCCGCCCAGTTTGTTTTTTCTTCATAAAATCTGAACTGTTACTTTAACTGCTCTAAACTTTTGCTTAAAATGGAGGTAAACTATTCAGTTTGTGTGTGTGTGTCTGCTAAAACGTAGAACCAAAGAAAAAACAATTGAATTATATAGAACATATATTTCTGAAGCATATGTCATTTTATGACGTTTGGAAAAAGTGAGGGTAATATGGCTCCATCGAAAATTACAATTTTTTTGACAACAGTGTTTAGAAACTAATGCATAAACATTACAGAATAAATAAAACAATTTATAATCTTCTCAGTTTTATCATTTACAAACAAAAATCGCACACATATTCATCTTTTTCGCACGATGTGCCCATAAGCGATAAATAAGATATTGAATCCAAATTTCACCATGTTGGTCCATGGAATAACGTTCCTGGCAAAAATCTGCGTTATCGGGAGCCCTACCAGGAGTTTCAATGTCGGATATATCCAAAACAGGACTTTGGGGCCTACATCCATCATGGGGGCCATTATATCAACATACATTGCTTCGGAAATTTTTTATTTGTAATTAAAAATATTGAATACTGAGCGAACTTACTTGGAAATATCGATTTCACGAACCTTTTGGCGAAGATATATCACCATAAAAGTCTGAATCCTATAAACTTCTGAGAAATTATTTTTTTTTAACGGGACAATAAACTTTCGTTCTACGCGTTGTGACAGAAACGCCCGAATCGAGGGCGGAGGGCCATCAGTGCTTCACTCAGTGTACCCTTGTTTCCCTGGTCACATGGTACATAGGAGAAGCAGATATGACGATGCGGCGCATATAGCGTTATCAGAAATATGAAAATTATGGGGAGGCCAACTTACAAGCAGGGGGCCGCGATACCACCTTTTCCTCTATTTATTATATAATTTTATAAACGTAACATTTACCTATATAATTACTATATTATATATTAATAAAAAATATAACTACCATAACTTCGAGATTATATTCGATATATATATTATATCCTAATTATCCTGGTGCCCGATTATATGTATGTACAGGTTTTCTAAGGTAAGGTGCTAAAGAATCTCGTATTGATCGGCGTACAGTACAGGGTTCGTCTCGCGCTTTTCTCTATCTCTCTCCCGTAATTACCTCATATATAAACCGCGTGCTCTATAAAACATGTATCCACCGGCCGCATCCCAATTTTTTATTCAAAGCACTTTGCGACTTTGCTGCTCCTGAAAACTTCCCGGCTGCACGTACCACGTTCCACGTTCACGGCGGCGCGGCGGAAGTTAGCCTTCCGTTTGGGCTCTCACTTAAAACTTATAAATGCAATCCAGTCATGATGTTTGCCCGTCGATGACTTTTCCACTGGCGCTCCTCTTCGGTACCTGAAGATTATTGACCCGACCGCGCGCGGTGGGATGTATTCCAAGTCTTCCCAACTTTTCCTCTGGAAATTCTATTTCCTCCAAAAATGATTTCACTTCACCCCTCGTCTCTCGTCTCGGTCGAATCGCGGAGAGCGATGGCGAACGGGGAAAACGCTTTAAACCACCCAGAGATTTCTTCCGGTGAAAAATCTCCGGATTTTTAATTCAACCTACGACCCAGAGAGTTGCATCGGTAAAGCTATGCACGTGACTCTTCTAGCTAGCGGAAGCTAGTTTTTCAAAACGCCATTCCAGGTTTCTTTCCTATTTATATATTTTACATCAGTAAAATACAATTACTGTTTATTTCATGAAAAAGAGTTTTTTTCAGAATTATTCTTCAAAAAAAGTACATAATATAATATTTCATGCGTTTGCAATTTAGGTACTTTAAAATATTTTAATTTACTTTAAAATATTTTAATGCGGCCGCATTTTATGTGATGCGCTTCTGAGAGAACTTTGTATCACTAAAAACCTGCATTAAAAATTTTAAACTAATTTTCTCATAGAGGTAAGTGATTCACGTTATTCCAATTTTTGCGCGTGATGGAGAGAGACACATTTTCACCGTCATTTGTATAATTGTGTATTATTTCGAGTACGAGTGGACGGTATTAATCGACCTCTTTCCAACGTTTGCCCGAAACTAACTGCAACAGCGTCTCACGGCGACTGCGGTGTTTGTTTATTAGCAGTTCGCGAAATTCATCGGGCTTTTGGGTCGCGTTTACACACGAAAACTGGGCACAAAGTTCAGTAACGGGCACGTGCGAAGGAATCGATGTCGCTGCATTCGTATGCATGCACCGTTAGCGAACTGCATCCCGGAGTATGCTAGGGTGATGTGTGTTTACACGCTGTTATAAAGCACGACTGGCGAGATACCTGACGGGGCGCACTCATTCGAATTCGCGAGAATTGCATCGTAGAGTAATTTAATATTGGAGGTTTGCACAAGAATGTTCGGGTGTTTTTCGGAATGCTTCGATTTTTTACATAATATTCTCTTTCGATTTCCTGTAACTATGAAAATAGAATAAAACCGTTACGAAATTGTCTAGCTTACACAAAAAACAGCTATTTTTTAATAAACCGGCAATTAATTTCTTTACTATATTCCTACAAAATACTATAAAGATAGGCGCACAATAAAATACGACAATCACTCTGATATATACATAAATGACGACGTGATTTGATTATCTTGTAAGTGACTCCTCTCGTTTCATCAAATTCGGTTTCATTCAGCGCTCAGGCGCAGATATGGAAGTTTATACGCGAGGGAAACGAATATCTTCAATTTTCTTACAGCTGGAAAACATTCGCTTCTCGGCGCTGCAGCGATAAAATAAAAATCGGCTTAGCGCGGGAGTAACGACGGACTTCCGTGTAGCTATCGCCGGTCGCATTTATCAGTCGGCTATTTCATTTCGGTAAACGTGCGCGCCGCATTCGTAATCCTTTAAAGTAATATCGGTACATCCGCGTTACATCGGATTTTCTGAAATTGATTTACAACGCCCCGGATGCACGTACGTCGCGTCGGTGAGGATTCGTCGCGGTCAGCGCAACCGTTTGCGCCGAGTCGCTAAATAGTAAAAGTTGATACACACACAAGTAAAAGAATTCCGACAACGATATTATTCAATGTGGAAACGAATCGTTACACATCACGTGGCAAGATACATAAGATATTTGCGAAATATCTGCCGAAAAGTTAATATTCACATAAAGACAAAAAAGACAAATAAGAATATAGACTTTACACGGGCATATTTCTTTAATTATGAGTTGTAAAATTTAAAAGCGACACATTTAGATATTATACATATATATATTGTGTTTTTTTAATATCATTTTTCGCGTATGTATGTAACACGCGACTGGCCAGGAAAATTTATTCCACAATGAACAATTCGATCGCCGCGCGATATTATGCGTGACGAATATTTCCGCTATGATTTTTATCACACAGAAAGAGTCCGACGTGTTGTACATTGTCGCATTTTTTTTATATGTGTAATTCGCCGGAATATATTTTCGTCCCGGATGCTCTTCATCATGCGGTTCGCTTCTTCAATGAGAGAGAAAGGAGATGGGAATAAAAAAAGAGAAATATTGACAGAAAAAGAGAGAGAGATACACCAGTATAAAAAAATGGAAATTCATTGAAACGGTTATCCAAAGCGGCGGTTTCGCTCACTCGTCGACGACTCGTATGCTTTTCGGCGTACGTAAAATTGAATTCACCGGGAAATTTTACACCGACCGTGCTATTGCATTTCCGATGCTTTCCAGTTTCTAAACTACGCGAGAGAGAGAGAGAGAGAGAGAGAGAGAGAGGGGGGGGGGGGAAAGAAAAGGGAAGAGAAGGGAAGAAAGAGAAAGAAAGAGAAGGAGAGAGAGGAAGGGAGAGTGAGAGAAGGGAGAGAAAAAGAGAGAGATTTACTCTCTTTCTCTTTTTCTCTGCGTATAGCGCGAATAATTTTCTTGGCTCTTTTTTTTACCATCCGCCTTTGATCGACTTCCATCTTACGAAGATGATATTCCGAAGGATCCGTCGGTTTATGATGATCTGATAGCGGCTGAGGGACCCTCTCGTATGATGATACGAGCTTCGAGCTTCGTTCCCCGATCTCATCCGCGAACCTGTCGCATTTCCGAGCCGACGACGCGACAAGAATTTGACAGTCACATCGAGCATATTGCACGTTTCCGGGTCGCACGCATTATTAGAATATCGATTAGATTATATCTGACATATGTAACACGCTTGTGAATATCGAGCAGACAGCGCGAAAATTCTGAGCGAGGACAAAATTCTATAACGAAAATAGCGAAATGAATCTAAAAACTATTAATCTCAATATATCAGCGCTACAATAAAAAATTGTTGCTACAAACTACAAATATTGATATTTGTGTCTCTTATACATACATATATGTATACAATATATATACAATATACATATATTTACACATATATGTAATGATTACTTCCACATTAATACACGTACATTAATAATGTGTTGCACCAATTTATATACAATATACATATATACAGGGTGTCCCATTTTAACTTTTGCACCGTAATATCTCGAAAAATATGGAAGATATGGAAAAATGTTTCAGACAAAAGTGGTATGGCTTCAAGGGGGATATAAGATATGGTGGCAATGATTTAACCTTAGATGGTCGTTTGAAGCTCACGTAAACGTCACTTTCAATTTCTTACAGAAAATCTATATTGTAATATATCGTTTGAAAGGGCATAAAGTAAGAAAAATTTTCGCGCAAACCAGAGGTCGATACGTTAACCCGGGAGTTATTTGGGGTCAAAAATTGGCTTCTTCCAACTGTGACACTAAATAACTCCCGAACGGATCAACGTATCGACCTTTTGTTTGCGCTAAAATTTTAATTTTTTTATGCCCTCTTAAACGATATACTACAATATGAAGGGTTTTATTTAAAATTTTTGAGAAAGCCCCCCTGGGACACTGAAAATTTTAAGTAAAACCCCCATATTGTAGTACATCGTTTGAAAGGACATAAAATAAGAAAAATTTTGGCGCAAACCAGAGGTCGATACATTGATCCGTCCGGGAGTTATTCAGTGTCAAAGTTGGAAAAAGCCAATTTTTTGACCTTAAATAATTCCCGAACGGGTCAACGTATCAACCTCTGGTTTGCGCCAAAATTTTTCTTATTTTATACCCTTTTAAACGATATATTACAATATAGGGGATTTTATGTAAAAAATTGATGGTTACGTTCCCGTGAGCTTCAAATGACCATCCAAGGTCAAACCATTGCCATCATCTTATGTCCCCCTTAAAACCATACGACTTTTGTCTGAAACGTTTTTCCGTATCTTCCATATTTTTCAAGATATTACGGTGCAAAAGTTAAAATGGGACACCCTGTATATTAATATAAGTTAATAATATATTCAATTAATTATATCATGCTAAATTACATAAATCTAATAACAAATAATATACTGTTTATCAAGTTCCATATATTTCTTTATAAGTTCATGAGATTATCGCATAGACATAGAAAATTAGTAAATAACACCGATATATATATTTATATATGTGCATATATGTTAGGTCAAAAACTAATTAAAAAATTATATGTATATTATACAAATAGATTCTCGTAAAGAGAAACTATTATAGTAATTAATACTATTATAGTAATTAATTACATACAAGCAATTATGGCGTATACGATTCTCGAAAGTCTGCATTTGCATGTCAATTTTGTCATATGCTGTACTGTACCTCGTTAGCATATTCGGTTATACGTACAATGTACCTACATTGTTATTTCGACAATTTTGTAGAGGCCACTAGTAAAGCTCGAATGCATTTGCAACGAATACGTTTCCAAGAGTCAAAAATATTCGGAGATCGTGTGACAATTACTTGATTAATATTTGCGACAGAAATTTACGTAGTAATTTACGTAACACTGGCGGTACTGGCGATATAAATTTTTAACAGAACATTGGCGGAAATATTGGCTTTAACGCAATAATAAAAACTCTACCCTTGATAATTCATGTTCTATTAAAATGGTCGTTGCTGTAATTAGCCTTGTTTCGAGAAAATTCTTGTTATTGCGCTGCGATTTTCCGCATTAAATGCCAGCGACACGATCGGTTAATCGGCTAATAATAATTCGGCAAAATTATCCAACCACGCGACCCACATTCCGACGTTCCGAGGTACTCCAATGCATTTTGATAAACTCAGTTACTGCTTCTGATTGACAATCAAATTTGATGTAATAAATAAAATAAACTATGATGGCACAGCTCCCGTACAGCTAATCTCGGTTAAATAAATTATCCTACTCTGTTTATATCGGTCACCAGCGCCAAAAATAATGTTACCAAAAATAATGTTACCAATTTGCAATGGATAATAACGATTGATAATTCAACGATTGCGAATCGATTTTACACGGTGCCGTTCCAAATTCGCGCGGGCGTAAACGCGCCCACGGGACATCTAACAAAGGACGAACGGCGCAAAGCTTCCCCCGATAAGCCCGATTGCATCCGGAGAATGTCGCGGAGACGCGGTACATGATTAATCACTTTCCGGCATCTCTTTTGCGCGTTCCCGACCGCGCTCGCACCCATTGACAGACGCCGCATTCGGCATTTCGGGAAAATTTATTCGGAATTTCGGCCCGTCGCATCGCTGGAAGTTCTGATCGACGAACCTGCACGCAAGTACGGTTGGAAGCGAGTGCGTCGAATAGATTGAAATGCTTAAACGTGGTTGGGCGGAACATCAAAGCTTTACAGCTTTGTTTCCGCGGCTACCTCCCTGCCGCGGTAGCAAAAGAGAGACAGAAAAAGGCGGTGAAGGGGTGAGGAAATATAGAGGAAATATAGAGGACGTATATCTAACCGTACGCGCGAGGAAGAAGATAGAGCGATATTGCACCGTCGGAGGAAGTGCGACAGGATATACGATCGAGAGAAAGAGAGAATGAAAGGAAGAGGAAGATAGGAGGTGCATCGCCGAATACGAATCGATTTGAATCGTCGAGCCAGCTTCTACAGACGTCCGTTTTGCCCTGTCTATATTGCGTTCGCAAGAACAACAGGAACATCCCGAAGAAATTCTCACACCGAATGCACTACGATACCTATTGTTAGTCGTAAGCCCACACAGTTTCGAGAGAATGCGAGCAATCTCTTGAAATTGATTAAAAGTTCTTGCGTTTTTTCGCCTTTAACACCATTATATATTTTACCATATTTTTGTTAATTTGAAAGACAGAGTTTCAAGATTTGAAAATTACTAAAAAACTTAGATATCTGTGATAAATCTTCTTATTTTTTGCAATTCTTAAATTGCGGTTATAAACCACGTGATTAAACAACGCATGCAGCTATTAGAATTAATTATAACTAAACTGCACAACGCGACGGGTAGTTGAATGTATAGGTATACCTATAGTTGAAGTTTGGAGCGCTCTTGGAGCAAAAATTAAAAACTGGCGTAATATAAACAAAATTATAAAAAGAAATACATTTATATATATTAAAAATAAAATTTAACAAAAAAACGGCTTAAAATTACCTAATAAACAACAAAAAATAAAAGAAGTTACAGAATAAAATTTTCATAAAAATGGCGATTTCTGTGTTTTATGATAAAATATATAAATGCGAGGACAATCTTCAAGATTCCTGTCTGTAAGAATAAAATAATTTAGCAATTGAGGCCCGGAAATGCTCCGTTTAATACGAAGTATCCGCGCGTACTTGCATATAAAAATTTCTAATGATTGCTCCTGCGTTTTGTGCCAAAATGTACAAGTGCAAGGACAATCTTCAAGATCCATTACGTTAAAAAAACAAAACCTGTTAACAGTCAAAGCCGAGAAGTGATCCGTTTAGTCCAAAGAGCATACTTTAAATCTCGACTGTTAACAAATTATTTTTTCTTGTTATCTTAGATCTTAGAGATATTGTTCTTGCGCTTGTACATTTTGGCACAGAATACAGAAACGATCGTTAGGGATTTTTCATCTTACATATGCAAGTACGTGCAAATATTACGGACTAAACACTTCCGGTCCTCGACTGTTAACTATTTTATTCTTAAGCTGGAATCACACGATGCACGTTTTTCATGCCTGCATCCTTGCACGCTGATTGACGTAGACCAATGCATTGAACGTTGCTCGGTTTTGCTGTTTAAAACGTCACATAAAGTTATCATACGAAGCTTGCAACGATGGAAAGTTAACGTTTTAAACAGCAAACCGGGCAACGTTTAATACATTGGTCAGCGTCAGTCAGCGTGCAAGGATGCAGGCCTGAAAATCGTACATTGTGTGATTCCAGCTTTACAGTCAAGAATCTTAGAGATTGCCCTTGCATTTATATATTTTATCATAAAACACAGAAATTACCATTTTTATGAAAATTTTGTTCTGTAACTTCTTTTATTTTTTGTTGGTTATTAATTTTAAGTTTGCTCTTTGTTATAATATATATTATTTTGTATATAGGGTAAGTCGGGGAAAGATGCCAGTAGGTCGAAGATGCCACTTTGTTAATATTTCGTCCATTAGCCGATATATGGTAATGTTTTCAAGTTGTTAACGTGAGATTGTTCATACAACAAGTAACACATGCAAGCTTCTTCAATTTTATCGTGTTAAATCCCAAGAATCTGGGAAAATCTGTTCAAACAAAGTGATGAGTAGGCTTTTTATAATATTGTGCTCTTCTTTGTTAGGATCTTTCATAATTTCTTTTCATTAAAAATGGATTTATTTAATATATTTTAAAACTACATGAAATGGCTGTCTCATAACCCGAATAGTCATTTTTTCTATGACGTTAGTGTGTAAAGAGTCACAGGTAGCATCTTCTCCTCGTTATTGAGGTAAGATGCCACTTTAGGAAAAACGCCATTAACTTGATGGACTATTTTATTTACACGAATACTGACGTACAATTTTTGTATTCTTATGTTAGATTTGAGTTTTTTAAATGTCGTGAATGCTATAATATTTGATAAGTGTATATCTGAAACAAAAATATTAATTTTAATTTTAAAAATTAATTTAATTTTAATTTTTTAAAAATTTTATTTACTAATTGTTAATAGTTAAAGTTTATTGTTAAAAATAAATCTATGTTTTTGTATACGTATTGAACTTCGTTTATTAAGTGCTGCATATTTCTCATAATACTTTGCATCCTTTCTCCATTACAGGTGGCATCTTACCCAGGCATTGCACATTGGGGTAAAATGTTAGTTTTGCAGGTATAAATATATAATCAAATTACAACATTTTAACGATATCTTTTAGGGTGACTCTTTTCAGCAGTGCTATGTGTAAAGCTTAAGTATCATTTTGCAAAAATTCCGAAGCCGTTATGACTATTGGTTTGTTCATATTTCCATAATATTTCCTAACTATGGCATCTTCCCCTGACTTACCCTACATATATATATTTATTTTTACAATCCTTTTTAATTAGAGCATATTTTTAATTTTGGCTCCAAACTTCAAGTACATAGGTAATTTTAATTATAATCCGCGTGTTATAATCTCACGCGCGCGACAAGCGTTCTTTTTTTTCTTATTTTAATGCAACGGCGACTCATCGTGTTGACTGCTAACGTGTAGGTACGTCAAAATCCATGTAACACGTCTCGTAACTTAAAACATTCTATTTTTGTTTCTACTGCACCAAGAGAAAAATGTGAAACTCGTAGCTACAATTACGATACGCCGCGCGTTCGCGCAGGCATCAAATTTTTCAACAAATTTCAGGTCGCCAAATGTTACAGAGGATTAATCGCGAAACTCGCGAAAAATTCCCAAACTCAAAGGCACGCGCACGTTGAAATGTCGAGCTCAGCAACCTTTATCGTTTTTTATTTTATTTAGTTAGATGTTTGGAGCGCGCATTCAGAAACGCCGGAGATACAAGGAAGACAAAACTTCGCGCAAAAAAAAGATTTCTTCTGGCGTATATTAATTCATTTAGCGCGGAAAGCGCGAATTCACGGTGGTGTAAACTTATGCGAATAAATGAAAAGGTAATGCACCTCCTTGTTGGGTGCGCGAAAGCTGAATTTTGCACGGGCGCGGGCGACGAAATGCGGCGAAGGAGTGAGTAATTATACAGTAGCCACTGGTCCGCTCCGGAATTTATAGTACACATGCACTGCACGAGTGTGTTTCGCAAAAACAGTTTAAAGTGATAGAAACGACGAATGTGAGAATATCAACAAAGCGAGAAAAGCCAACGATATTTTATCATTAATAATAAAATTACGCACGTACATTGTTAAACGTGAATCAGATTTAATGTCCTGTCGTCGGATTCGGGCTGTTTTTCCCTGAAAATGTGTGCAATGCGCATTATCGTCAGCCGCGTACATTCATAAGTTCCATTACAACACCGATATAAACATTGTCAGTGAATCGGCTCGAAGCGGAGCGACGATAAAGGAGATGAGAGAACAGATCCATTTCGCGCTAACGGCTAACTGTTTAATCCGCGAACGCTGCAGGGAAATTCTCACGTCGGGCGAGCATCAGTCGGAAAATGGTATAATCGGCGAGCGAGTTGGAGCACACTCGCCGTCATAATGACACGCTAGCTTCTATCCCGCTTCGCTCTGTCCTTTCCCCCGCCCTCCCCCGGGCTTTTCGCTTTGTTTTTATCGAGGAATTGGCACCGAACGAACCGTGCAGACAACTGAGAGGACACTCCAACCGTCCGTCCGTTCTCATTGCCGCGAGGCGTCTCCAAGTTTGTTCGAGTTTAATTGAGCTTGAAAGTTTCCGACTTGTCCGGATCCACCTTCTCGATACCTCCGCGTTTTGCCACCCCTCGTCTTACCCCGTATTACAAACCTCATCTCGGCGCCCGCGCCGTCCTGAAAACCGGTCGCCATGTCCTCGCGAACGCAAAAAATCGCTCGAATTTCTCGACTCACGGTGAAATACCAGTGTCGAAATATTTGATATTTTAGTTGATACATCCAGATAAACAAATAAATCTATCGATCTTGGTGTCGTATTTAAGTAAAAACAACTCGCGCTGCGCGGCCAAAGCTCGTCCGTAAATTCACCATGTAGCGATGTGGGCAATTTAGATTAGCAACTGTGGTTGATCTGCGGTTTAAATGTCAGGGCCAACGTTAACGATACATTGCCGCGTCCATTAATGACGGGGTGTCTGTGGGGAGTGGTGAGCGCGATAAATCAATCGCTCTCGCGGCCAAGTTTGACAGGTGCATTACCCGTTGTTAAACATGTTTTCTTAGGTACCGCGTAGCGCGTGGCGATCCGACATATGCCCATTATCGAATCGCGCCGATCGCGGAAATTGGATCGCGATCGTAAAACATGTTAGCCGGTGAATAACTAATAGCCATTTAGCGTCTTGAAAGAAGAGAAGAGAAGAGAGAGAGAATCAGAATCAGAATCGTTATTCATTAAACGCTCTGGGACTGCGTCCCCTAAAGCGTCGGTACAAAATTACACGGAAGAAATTCGCGTTCGCGATTCGAAGCGACAGTGCTTTGCGAAATGACCAAAAGCAAGGCATTTAAAGCACTGGAGAACCCTTACGTAGTCGGAGATTCCACAGGCAAAGTATCCAATATAGATAAATTTATTTCTTAGTAAGAACGCGCGAATCTCAGGAGTGACTTTAATAACGCAGTTTGTAGTGCGCCGATCGTTTCTTTGGGGGAACAAGTAGACAACTTTGACAGAATTTGCATCGAAATTTTTGAGATTCAGAGTGATCAAATCCGATTTTATCTCATCTCTATACATGCTGCAGGGTACGCCTTGTATCAGTAGCCTGGGATTAATTTTACCCTCCTGTTCCAGCCTGAGCCCCGCCTTTTCAAGTTCAGGGGAATTCCTGATTTTAGGCAGATCAACAGGCAAGGCCTCAATACGCACTCCATTATTCTTGACGGACGAAATCCTGTATACTCTGAGACCAAATTCAGATGGTTTAATGACTTTTTGAAGTGCATCTTTTGTCTCCTTAGACGTTTTGTACTTCGCAGAAAATTCTTCCCTAGGGGTGACAATTAAATTGGTGGTTTTTGGCACCTCAATCGAGGAGTCGTGAGCTACCCGGACTTTAGACTGCCCAGAGGCAGTTACTGCCGCATAGGAGGACGCAGAAGAGGCGCCAGTCCCCCCACTCTCGCAAGCCACGGGACTCATGCCCGACATACTTGACGCTAGTTTGACGCAGGCGTCAGACACAGCACAACCGACAATGCCTCTAAGCGTCTCCGCAATATCCTCTTCTGTCAAGAATCATTATCTATCACACTGAGATAGGCAGCAGACAATTCGACAAATGCCTCTTTGCAAGCGCGAAAGGCCGACTCAATGTGCATTCTTTTCTCGAGAGTCTCCTTACTAGTAAGAAGAAGCTTAGAGATACCGTCGCTGTGCCTATCAAGAGAGAGAGAGAGAGAGAGAGAGAGAGAGAGAGAGAGAGGAGGTAGAGAGGGAAGAGAGTGATCATTCCCGAACTCGGCGAGAGAGATAGCATTAATTAAAACAGTGAGAACGAAAATAAAACGCAGTCGATCGACCGATGCGAAAACGCTTGAATAATTCAGCACCGAAATGTCACGGACGGATAAGCTTCATCGCCTCGCGCGCACTGGAATAAATTAATTCGGGATCAATTAAAGTCGCGCTGAATTGCGACGTGCCGGGTTGGCCGGTACAATCTTTAATGCGAGTTCTGTTTTTCTCGCGTACCCGCTGCGATCCCCAACCGGCCATAAATTTTCGGCCAACCAAACGGTCAGTTTCTTTTTCTCCTTATTTCCATAAAATGCGTAAAACTCTACGCTATTTTCGTATAAAAATTTTCCAGTTTTTCAGATTCCTAATTTGATTTTGTCCACGTAGTATCGCAAACTTCGTTTCCCGAGGCTCCGCGACGAGCTTTTTCGAACTTGTTACACGCAATTGCAACTATTGAATTCCGCTGGTTCACCAAGTCAATTGTTCGAGCACACTTTCAAATTCAGACAATGGGACCGAGCCCAGCGAGAAACTCATTAAACGAACCCATTTATATAAGCAATTTGAGCGCGGGGGAAAATGCATTCGCGAGCCCGGAATCAAACCGCGCGGATAAAGCGTATAAATATTATTCACTGTCGACGATAATTACGCTCTATTCACGGCACGCCGTCGAAATTACCGTAACTACGCGATTGTCATGTAAACTTTGTGATTGCGCACTTCGGCGCGTAAAGCAAGCGAGCGCGCGCGCGCGCGGACGGTGTTTAATTTACCGCTTGTCTTACAATATACATATATACCGTGCATTCTCCGTACGCGCGATTATTATTTTACGTCGATGTTTACTCATAACGACCAGATGTTGTCGATCCGGACATTGTCAAAGGCCTCGCAGTCGATTCTCTTACCCACAATTCGCGAATTTCCATATTTTCATTGCCGCTTGCACCACGTACACTCGTCAGCCGCAACGCGGCAGCGGCCGTTATGAAAAAAAGAGAGAGGAAAAAAAGGGACATTAAATTCACCCGCCGCTGCCAAACGTCGACAAAACGCACTTTACCGTTAATATCGCTCTATACGTGACATGTGCGTACGTTATGTACCGCGAGCTCGTTTCGACTTTCAGTCGAAAGCAGGTGCGCGTAAATTTATTTATGGCATGGGCATCGCCATTAAATCGACCGCGAGATATCTCTTTCCGACTATACTCTGCACTTTGGAGGCGCAACGCCTATCAAACCCACCGATCGCTTTTCCGACACGAGACACGTGCAGCTTTCCAGCGGCTTTAAAAACTGAACGAACGAACGCGCGCAGGTGTCACCGTCTCAATTATTTGCGCGCTTTTCCCATGTCGAGCGATTTACTCTCGTAGAGCGTATCACCGGATCGCCGAGGCCGTCTCGCTTCTCTTCGCGCGATTCCCGCTGAGATAAAAATATTCAATATACGATAAAACAGAAAATGACTTCTTCACTGCTGAAATCGGATTATTTTGACATCGATATCGACCAACAAACAACGTCATTTAGAATTGCTTTTGACTGTCATTTCAGCGAATTCAGCATATCATTAAAAGTAGGTATAATATATGCCTCCCCTCCCTTCTCTCTAATTACTGTGGATTTATTAATTCACGTGGACTCGCCGCGAAAACGTGATGCGAATACCGTTTAAATCCGGAATTCAGCGAATATTTAAAATACTCGACGAGAGTACGCGCTCTTTACGAACGGTAAACGTGATCATCAGTTTTAATCGCTATCAGGGTAACACGTTAAAACGTGTCAGTGCCTGCTGGTCGCGTCCCACGTTCCCAATTTTTCGTTGCGAGATGCAATGAAGTGGATATTTATCGATAACGAAGGGATGATTGAACGATCAAAATATTTCATCAAAGTCATGCGGATCGCAGTTATACTCGTATAATATTCACAATTTGATTTATACTATATATATATATATATATATAAATATTAATATATATTCATTCTCTCAAATCAGATCTATGTGTGTGTTTGTGTCAAGCTCATAAAGTTCATTCCCGGCTGTTTACGACGCTGTAACTCGTTCCAATAATACAACCAACCGACCGTTGCGTATTACAATATATGCATGTAACTTTTCCTTTTGGCAATAGAGAGAGAAAGTCATTTGCGCGAGAAATAACTTGAATATACCTGTTATAGAATCTTGTTTATTTATTTTTTTACCTGAGGACATCATAACGCACGCCATTGACATTTTTGTTAAAAAAGTTAGAAATAAACGAATGGATCTCGCGTATAAACTTCATTCCAAAAGGACATAAATTTGTAAGAGAAGAAGAAAGAAGAGAAAGATTTGCTTTACAGATCAGCACAATTTGAACGTGCCAAAATTGGTAATGTTGATCTTACACCCTTCTGTTGCTGGAGTATCGAAATATCAATTTCGCCTCTCAGGGTTTTAATTGCAAAGTAGCTAGAACACCGTCTGTTAATGTCTGTTATAATATTAATCACGTAAAACTTTCGAAAGGGGTAGTCCGATTACACTCACAGCATAACCACCGTGGCCCGTGACATCGAACGACCATGGCTCAGCCCTCGTTACCGTCAAGACATAACAGAATTACCATCGATTCTCCGTAGTTGCTTTTAATTAATTCAATTAATGAACTCAGGGCTAACCATCGAATGCGCTCGGACTATCCGGCCAGTCCGCGTCACGCTAGACCGGTGCAGTGTCATCGCGCGAGTTTGATTGTTCAACGGGAAATTGCGAATTCCATATTTATGACGCGCTTGGCCGAGAGCTTCGTTCGGGAACTTTTAAATAATGCAGACGGCTATTTCTATTTCGTGCAACGGCCAAGTCTTCCTTGGCGAGTTCAGGCTTCGTCTACTCCGGCGAGAGATTTCTTTTTTTCCTTTTAGAAGCGTCGCAATCACACGACTTTCCGAAAACCGACGACGATGACATATGAAAGTTTTAGCGTTCTGAACCGATGGCGTATCGTGATATATGTAGCTCGGACTCGAAATATATTTTACGACAGATTCTTTAAATGGCATACGAGGGTCGAGACATGATGTAGAACGACGATCAAGGTCATCACCGCGGCACCAAAACGAATAGACTTAATAACTTTAATACTTAATATTAGGCTATTAAGATCCTAGCTTGGACCGTTGTGGCGATTATTCTAATTTAATATGGTTTAATATGTACGGTCGAATAAATTTCTTTAATATTATTAATAACTTTATTTAAGCCTCGCATGTTTATCATCGTTGCTGAAATTCCTCGCTCGGCTCCACGATCGCCCACCCCCATCGTCTGTCGCTTCGCTTTGTCTCGGCTTTCTCGTCCGACCTTTTATTTGCGCGAATTCAAATTACGTCGAGCGGCTTTCCGCAGTTTCCGCCCAGACGAGGATGCTATTGCCCTTGGAAGATGAGATAAACGCCAGGCCGATGAATTCCACTTTATCCTCTTCTTTATCCTCCCCCGTCCTTCTCCCGGTTTCGCGACCCCGAAACACTCTGCTGTCGTTCCACGCGCCTCTGCCCTTCCATCTTCGCCGGATGATACTACTTGATTATACGATAACAGCAAACCGGCTGTGTTTAACTTTCGGGTCGGCAAGAGAAAATGAGATTCCCGATTGCCGACGTCGTTGTCGGATTTATGTTACGTCCGCGACGATATCTCGCTGCCTCGCTCTGTCTTACCGTGAATCCGGTTGCCGATAATTACGAGCGTTCCCCTCGTTAGTCGAACATTTTCGGAATTTTCCTGGTTGCGCTCACAGATTTTCATTCAGCAAAAGCGTCCTCCAAGACCGAGCTCGAAAATGAGATACGCAACCATTAAAAGTAGTTTCTACTAAATGTAGAAACAGACCATATAGATGCTTGAAAAAATAATTGAGCTTACAAGCAAAGCTGCACTTAGTTGCTCCAGTGACAGCCATGAGAAAACTTAAAAAAATTAGTGATTATTTTACATTCTTATATACAGCATTTCTAGAGTATTAGTATCACAGACTTCTTATTAATTATACGAGATTAATAAGTGTTTTAAGCATGCATATTCGACAAGATCTTTAATGATAGCTTTTAATACATAAGAGAGCATAAAAATTAAATTATTTCAACGTAGACGATAGCTTTAAGATAGCTTTAATATAAGAAGAGACACAAGAGAGTAATAAGAATATATGTAAATCTTGCAGATTTGAGCGGTACTGACAACAAATTGTGAGTTATCAACAACTTTATCAAGAAATAACAATGCTCGCAATGTGCGCGCGAAATTGGTTAATCGCTCATACAATTCGTGTATACTTATTTTTAATTCTAAAAAAAATCGCGTCTCGCTAGAGTCGTTTAAAAAAAAATTAATATCGTAAAAGCGAGCACTTTTTTCCTGGCGCTATTCAGAGCGGAATATATACCGCGCGGATTTCGACCGCGTTCCTGCGAAAACACTCCACTCCGGATAAAGAGCCGTTGGGAAAATATTAACTCTGCACAATAAACATTTTATTTACTCGTTGCTCGGCTGCGCCAACACGAGCGCATGCGTTCAAAGGAAAAGTTTCATTGGGACTGTATTGCCGATCGTGTTATTTTTTCCGAAACTTGTTTTCCAGTTGCACGTTACTGTCCGTCGTTGCTTTCCATCGTTGAAACCATGGTGGAAAGAAAGTAAGGTGTACTAATACGCATACATTTCTGCTGAACAGCCAAATTTTGTTCCAGCGACCGTCATTTTGTGTTGACAAATTAAACTGACATGCATTCACTGCCAATACTGAAAATCTATAGTGTATACGTGACGTAAACCATAGATTTTCAATACTGACAGTAAATATCGGAACATTATAGCTATAAACACAGGAATTTAAAAATTGAGACGACTGGTACAATGCGCAGAACAATACGAAAACGCGTGCTCGGTATGAGCACACCTCTTACTTTCTTTCCACCATGGTTTAAACAGTTATGATAAATTGGATAAATAACAAAAGACTTTCAATAATTAAATTAACAAGTGACAAGTAAAAAGGAGACTTTGAAAATTCAACGCGGTTAACGATGCATAAGTTAACGTTATATCGATTTTTAATAACTATATTAGGATACACACACACACACACATAATTATAAATCGAACGTTTCGGCTTCACTTTGAATCATCTTCAGCAATGCAGTAACAAATCAAAATAATCTCACGTTTTCCGGCGAAAAATAAGTGAGTAACTTCAAAAATTGATGGTTTAAAAATAGCGTGATTTTCCGCGAGAAAAACCAAGTAAAACTTGGTTAATGATCATAGTTTATTGTATGATCGAAATAAAAATGACAGTCATAACTTGAGCAAAAAGAGAAGTAAAATCACTTATCCACCAGCTCAGAGAACGCGAAAATAAACATTGAAGCCGCGGTAAAAAACATCGAGAAGCAATATACAATTTAGTAAGTAGAAGACGCCACTACAATTGAGACAATATCGCACTTAAGGGGATCCTGCACTGACAGGCGAATTCCAACGATGTCGATAATGTCGATCGAAATGTGATTTTTGCACAACTGTCATTTTTTATTGGATTTATAGAATTAAAAATCCTTTTCCAGGATTAAAGTATACACGCAAACGGACACGGGACTTGACAACTTTACGTTGAGAAAGAAAAAAAAATTTATATATAAAAATTTTTATTCTTCTGTGTTTTCCTGACTGGCGCGTGTCCCATTTTCTTGACAGTGCTTACAACCAATTTTAATCGTGGTCTGTTTTAGAGCGACAAATTAAAATTTATAGAATAGTGCTCAACATGACGCTACAGAACCAACATTTATTCAAGCTATACATTGCGAGCGCAATTATTGCGAGAATGTCGTAAACAATAAATAATTTGAATAAGTAGACATAAAATGTACAGTCAATCTTTAGCAGGTTGTTGTTGGAAGTTTTGCTATATGTTCGATACTAAAAAAATGATTTGTTTGATGATGCGAAGACGCGAGAGACGTTTTTACGATGGAAAAATACGCGAACAACGGAATAAAACATCGAGTCCGTTATAATCGCGAAAAGAGTCTAAATGTATACGGTACGTATATCGATTAACCGTTTAAAAAAAAATGCGAAAATTATAAATGCATCGATAAAACACGAACACGCATGTACGCGTTTCTTCCTACACTGAGAAAAAATATTTGGATAAAAAAAAAATATTAGGTAGCTCCTATCAGCTTATTTACTTAATATGATACAATATTTATTTAGAATTAGATAAAATATCTTAGAATTAGATATTTCATCTAATTCTAAATAAATATGTGTATTACAATAAGTAAATTAAGCTGTTAGGAGACCTAATGAATATTTTTTTTAATCCAAATATTTTGTTTCAGTATAGTTTTGTTTCGCGATATGATCATGCGAATGTTCCAAAAAGTAGCAGCGTCGCAAAATTAATTCGAAATTTAAAATATTTCAAAATAAGTCAAATCTAATTGTAATTTTATTAATAATTTCTAATTTAATAATTTAATTTGTATGGCGGGATTGCGTTAATTTTCGTTTTTTTTCCACGCACAAGTTTGTAAATTGTATTTTTATCTCGGTGTAACGAGCGGAAAAAAGAGGACGTGCGTCACTCGTGTCATCAGCGTCACTCACGTTACCTTCGCACCTCAACGTCACGAGCGTGATCGCGCGAGGGGCCGTTCGATCATGAATTATGCGCCGTTGAGAAATTGTTTGCGGCCACCGGGGTTGACACGCGACGCCCCGGCCGTGTTCATGACACGTATTCGAAGATGACGCGAAGGGACACAAAATTTGTTATCGCGTCACAGGACTCACAGGGGAGGGCATTCGCGAAGCCGAACGGCCACCGTTTTTCGTTTCTCTCCTTTTCTCCCTAGCGGTCTTCTGGTCTTCTCTCTCGTGCAATTGCATCGACCGCACAGGAGGCGAGAGAGCAAAATACTGTCTCGAACGACGATTTTTATGAACGGGTAGTTGTGTTGGCGCAAATAAAACACCGTGCGATGAACATCCGCAGTAAAACAGAAAAAATTATTTATATACGTCTTCCCAAAAATAAAAAGAGAAATTGTGAGCGCAGGATTCGACGAAAGACCGTTTGACTCGTGGTATTCTCTTCTATCTTTTATTTTATTTGTCGATAGGTCGATACACATCGATCGACCAATAAGTGATGCGTCCGACGAGAATTCCGGTTTTTTATTAATGCCTAGGATATAGATATATGTATTTATGAATGTAAATAGCAGCATAAATATAACAATAGTTGAGTAAAAGGAAGACACGGCATACACTATCGTGTAGACCTACAAAATAAAGTAGTCATGATCATTCATCAGTAATTTCGCAGTTCTAAAAATGGGCACAATTGGTAGCTGCCAATAATAAAAACACGCAAACGCACTGCGTTTTTGTATTCATAGTCACGGGGAGCCGCGTATTTGTTCGCGCGCGCGTGTACATTTCAACTTCGAGATGATTTACCGCGAATGGCTTTCAAACAATTCGAACGCGTTCGACGATTCTTCTCGCTCGCTTCCCCTTTTCAGCTTCCGTCAAATTGGTCGCGATAGAAAAAAAAACCATAAAAAAAAGGAGGCCGCCCGCGTTCGCTCGTAAGATATTATCGCACGTGGCAGGAACGTGTACGGGTCGTTTAACTTTTGAAACCTGCGATAAATAATTTTTTTTATGAATATCAGCATTCGCCGTCGGTGATAAGCACGCGTGGATCCGTGCGCGAAATTTTTGTAAAACTGCAGGATGATTGCTGGCTGCAAATTAAGTCGAGAGCAAGATATCGATCTCTATCGTGTTAAAACGGTTCAGAATAGAACAACCTGGTTTACGACGATACGTAATTATAGCACGTATATCATTAGACACGCAGACTGATTTTACGTGATAATCTTATAACAATTTGTGGAATACAGTAGCCGCCTTTTAATTCACCGCGTTACGAGGCCGTGACCCATTTGTCCCACGCGGCGCATGTGAAAATTATCGAACGTAAAGCAAACGCAGAGAATATTATAGTTATGTAGGTGCTGTCACATAAACTGCTCCTCGTCCCTCCCTGTCGTCCCTCGGAGAGATTAGAACCGATTACTCCACGAAATGCATATACGCGTTATCAGGCGCAGCCTCAGGTGTTGCAGCTACTTCGCGTTAAGTCGCTCTTGTCACGCGACATGCTCTACGTGTGTCATCGGTAATTGCGTGGATTTAATGTCAGTAAATGCACGGCGCCGAATATCAATCTCACCGCAAGTGCGGTTACCATGTCGGTCAGGCTAATATTAAAGCTGCATTGTGATTAACGCTCTTGCTGATGAACGGTGTTGAATCGTGCGTTTTGTATCCTCGTTGCGCGAATTTAGAAACGAGCTCAAGTCGTTTCTCCCAATCTAAATCATTCATGAAAACGGATTGAAATTGGGATAAAAATCGTCAAAATTTGAATTATTAAATAAAACGAAAGAAAATATCTCACGAGCGATTAAAAATCCGGCCGAAAAGACGAGATTTTCAAATTCGATTGGTACATCAGCGACGGAGGGAATTCGTCGACGATCGATCTCGGTGGACGTTCGAGAAAGCTCGGTCTATCAAAATCACGATCTCAAAGCTTTGCGGCCGGTCTTAAAAACGCGAGAGAAAAGAATCGTTGACAAAGCGGCCCATCAGAGGAGTGCTCGGCAAACGTTTGTCGTTTGCGAACTATTCGAGACGTAACTACGCGTATACGGGCGAAAGAGTCTCCACGAGACCGTTAACGGTCGAAAGCTTAGACCCTACTCTCGATTTTCTCTCTTCTTTCGCTCTTTCCCCCTGGTGCTTTTCTCATTATCCGCGGGTAATCGTATCCGCGGCGCAATCGCACGCGACCGGGTCCGTATAATCGAGACCCAGACTCGCAGTTTCACCGAGTGGCTGTTTCGCCAGAAGTCCACAAACCGTGAGTGAACATGCGCGTTAACTTTTTGCAACCCGCAAGCAATTACATATATATGTGTACGTTGATCCAATGATTAAAAGCGTTCCGTTCTAATAATCCTTTTTTCTTAACCTCTTAATGTATACGGTAAAAATGTTAAAAGTTAACAGCAATAATCTTGATTGACAAAAATAATCCATAATTTTTTCTCATGGAATTACATTCGATTTTACGTTTTCAGTTTTATTTGGTAAACACGACAAATCGCATTTGAGCATCAATCTAACGCGTTACTTACGCTGGAATTTATATGTATATCTCTCTCTATACTGGAATTTATATCTCTCACGTCAGGATAATCGAAAAACTCCGTTCGCAAATACGGCAGACGGCGCGAAAACAGTTCGGCGGAAGTTTCCGGTTAGCTGAAACTTACCGCCGATATTCGTCTTCACTTAAGCCAATCTCTAACTCTCACCCCCCTTTCTCTCTCTTTTTTTCGCAGTGGCTCGGTCTGGGCATCATGGCAGTGGGCGTCTGGGCATGGACCGAAAAGGACACCTTCAACAACCTGTCCCGTCTCACGAACGTCGCACTCGATCCAGCATTTATCCTCATTCTAGTCGGTGAGTACCAGTCTTTTTTTCTCTTTTTCTTCCTTTCTCTCTTCTGCTCATTCCGCGACTCTCAGAGACGCACGGAGAGTTATAATGGCTCTCTTCGAGTGGTACTGACAATGAGCTAAACTTTAATTTTAGGATTTTCTAAGAATATTTTCAGATCCTAATTATAAATACGTACGATACAAAAATGCTTTACTTTAATAGAGAGTAACAGAGATTTTAACTCATTTCGTGAAATTATTCTTGTAACATATTGGCGCTTAAAAATATCGAATATTTGGAGAAATTATCATCGAGACTATTAATTAAATTAACGTGTGAATAATAGATATTCAACTAAAAGTGCTAACTTTAAAAAATTATTTTTTTAAATCCTCACGTATAAATTCTGAATATTTTTTGGGCGACTCACGACTTACGACACCCATTGTAGACCCCGGCTAAGAGATATATTCGTAATATCCAATTTTTCAATTTAGGAAAATGTGAAACAATATTAGCAGCACATAGTAATTTTCGTGGAAGAGAATGAAAATGAACTGTAATAAAGAAGGAGAACTACCCCCATAATGCGCCAGCTGATAGTAAGAATCGCAGCTTTCCGACATTCGGTGCCTTCCCTTGGCGGGGAGACGGCGATCGCAATTTTTCCTCGAGACTGCCTGCGAAGGGGCTATCGTTTCTGTCGGCGGAAACATTTCGCACGACCGCACGGCCATAACTTGATTTCTGTATTAACGCCACTCGGGTGGTCTCGTAATGGTTGCCCGAGGACGACATTCGTTCTAATTCGTCCGCGATATTTCGCGCGCTTCCTTCACGCGGAAGTCGCGTAATGCGCCGACCGACAATAGCGCGGATTTGTAATTTGGATAAGGTCGGGGAACTGTATATAGCTTACCTCTCCGAGAAGCGAAGCACGGCGCGAGCCGGAAATTAAGGTGTCTGCATAGTCGTAAATTTTCCGAATAGTTTAAGTTCTCTGAGAAAAACAAATTTGTTAAAAACCGCATACTTTCTAACTTTTTCTCTCTCTGTTCTTTTGCTCTTCGGACTTAGCAAAAAGAATCCGTCGTCAAAGTCGCGAATTCCGGGACGTCCTGTAGACGCCTTTCGGAATGGAGGGATTTAAGAAAGCGACGTAACGTTGTGTAGAAACAGACTATTCACCATTTCCACTTCTTATAATCATTCAACCGAGACTCACAGCAGACAGAGATATAGCCATCGCGGTGCTTTGAAGTTCAGCCTCTGTCTGAAGTTGAAATTCAATATCTTATCGTTTTATATTATTCGGGCACGCGCTCTGCGCTTCGCCTTTCAGAGAATAACTTCTGTACAATTGCGCGTTAGTGATTTGAAAAATTCTCTCATCTCGCTAGTCTGATTTATGGAACGCTTCTTTATACTAATGCGTTAGAGAGCTAATAGCAGAAAATTAATGTGGTATGAGTAATGGGAAATTTATTCGCTATAATGTAATTATTTTGGAAAAGAGGATGGCAAGAGAGATGGCGCGCTGTCATTATATCAAGAAAGAACCTTCAATTATTTTTTTATCGTTCTACGACGGACGCGCTTATTATGATACCGTAATAGCCTTTTATGTTCGCGGGTGGTGGTAATTTTATTCATTCACAACTGACAATTAACAATTACATACCAATTTTTTTTTTCTTTCCACGCGCGGATATATTCGTTTACCAAGTAAACATTTATCAAAGCGTTTCACAGAGCGTGTTTGCAACATAATAACCCCATTTCAATTAACAGAGCGAGCGCATCGAACGGAGCGAGAATGAGGGAGAAAGAGAGAAAGAGAAAGGAAGAGAGGAAGAGAGAAGAGAAGTAATCGGTAGTTTCCCGGGTGAATCGCTCTTGTAAACCATGGAGTAAATTAAGTGGAATGATAGAATGAAAAATAATGTCGGAGCCGTAATAATCATAATGAGCCGTATATCATAATGTATAAATGATACCACGTGTGTCCTCGCCGAATATGAGGTCTTATGAATCGGAGTCCCAAAGGTAACGGACACAATTCCCTCGCCAGCGAGGGTGGAAGATAAGCTACGTGCACGCGACATTACCGGCCATTACAGGGTGCGTTTTGCCAACGCGCGAGAGGAAGAGCTTTTTTGTCGGCCGCGATTCTGACAAGCTATTTTCACATGATGCACGCGGTCATTAGGATATACGAAGTACGTTCCAGTATTGGTGCAAAGTGAAAACAGAGATTTCTCGCGTGAATAAGTTTGAATCGAATTTTATGACGACGCGACGTTGAAAAAGTAGGATTGTTTTAAACGTCGAGGCAGAAGCAATTTTTACGTATCTCCGAACCTATATTATCAGATTCCGGATTTTCGTCAAAAAACACACACAATATCCAATTTTCGTCGAAGAACCATATAAATACTCCAAGCACAGAAACTTGCAGGGATTCTGGAGAGCCAGCGGAACACTAATTAAAATGGATACGGCGGGTACGGAAGGGTTAAGGGCGCACTGACAGAAAGCGCGTTCGCCGCGTCCCCTTCGATACGTTTCCATTAACCACCACAGACTCTCTCTCCGTTTCGCGACGCGAATGTAATATTCCGTCGGCTAATACACGTGCTCTACCCGGCAAATAGACGCAGATTGCGCGCTGCGGCTCTTCCGTTCTCTCTCCCCCCCCCCCCCCCCTCTCTCTCTCTCTCTCTCTCTCTCTCTCTCTCTCTCTCTCTTCCTCTATCAGGGTGCCAAAGTTTTAATTGGATACGAGCTGGCAGCGAGGCGACGGACATAAAATTAGGACGAGGTCTGTGTCCGATTTATTTCGCCGGTCCTCCGGGTTGCATTCTCCCCCCCCCCCCCCCCCCCCGTTACGGACATCACGTTTCCGGACGTAGAGGATGACATTCCGAGACTCCGCTGCTGCGGGACGTGACGCCAAGAATCGAATTACACGCCGGGTGTGTACACGTGAATTCCAGGAGATTCCGCGCTCCGGAAAGCCGCTCGCGCGCTTTCGAAGCGGTTACCCGCGCGCGGTTTCGCCGAGCCGTAATAGCGAGAATGCTTCCGGGAATGCCCGGCAACCGAATTCAAGCCGTTACGATGGGCTGGCCAGTGGGTACGGCGACGTTCTCTGCGGGACGTCGCGTCGCGCGGCCCAAATCGAATTTGCACGTGATCCGGTACGCCGGAAGAACAACGGAGCGGTACGCGGGAGACCGCTCGAGTACGAAAGTGTACGACCGATTTGCGGGGGCTCATCCATTTGTTTGCACCGTGTCCGTGGAAACAATCCCCTCGAAGTTCGAAGGGGACGGCGACACAAGAGGCGCGCTCGTTCCATCGTCGTCTTAGTCGAATTCACTAGTAGTAGTACAAGTAGTACTTACTTCAATTGTTCGTTTGACAGTATTGAAAGATATTCGCGCTAAATTTTTATTGGAAATTATACCACATTGAAGATAAAGCGAGAGGAAGGAAGGATAATAATATATCAGATGTATAGCATAGAACTTGTTCGCTGCTTTACGCGCTGCTCCTGTTTCGTGAAGATAAATGTACTCGGTTAATTTTGTTATTCATCGCACCACACACATTGTAATGCAAGCTAAGCGTTATTAGTTTAATATTTACCGTTCGAAACGATATTTGCGCTAATATTTAATTCAGTAGAGCCGAAGTGAGCGGCAAACTATTCCCTTGTTTAACTTTGAGTCATTAAACGTTTGTTCAGCATGGTAGTATTTGAGATTACGAATTTTCGCTGCAGCTGATCAAACGTCAATAGAGCGCCTCTGGCTGAAAATCTTAAATATAACTGTAGGTAATGTAAAAGAAAATTTGTTGAAAAAATGCTAGGGGGTATCGGCCGTCATTCAAGCGGCATTTTCATCGTAATCGACGTCTCCTCATTATTATGTGTACCTTGTGTACTTAGGAAAGCGACGCGCTTGTTAATTATTTCGTACTCGCGTAGCATACTCCATCGACTTGAGCCTGGCTTTTCGATTATCCCATGCTCCAATTACTTCCATTTACTTTGACGAGTAACTCTACCTCTTCCGGCTGGCGCTTAATTTAGCGTAACGGTAACCAGATAACAACGATTTAGACTTAGTTATACACTATTTGAAAGTTATAACGACGACCAAAAGCAAATTACATGTTTATTCAAGGCTTTAACACTTACGAGAACAAAAATTCCTGTATCGCAGACACTATAAACTATTGTTTTATCCGTCGCAACACATCTCTGCCATTTAGCAAAATTAATCTAAGTTTGACAATTATTCTTCAAAAAATTATCTACAATATAAGTCTATATATAAATATTATATATAATATACTTTTGCAAAATTAATCCGTGTTTTTCAAAGTTTATCAATCCCAATGCAAAGCTCGTTTGGAAAATACGCTTTCGGAAATCCGCCTAAAATTATTAGCACTGCCGCCTGCCAAAATCGTGCAGCATTCCAAATAAATCGCAACTTGTGCAAAGAGAAACACTAAATCCCAGATTACGTTTATTTTCCGCGCTTAAATAAATGCGATCGCAATTGAGTGCTGCGTTTTGATTTCCACCCGTGTGTATGCCTGTCCTGATCGAACATCATCGCGAATTCAAATGCTCTCAATGAAACATCCGTAATTTTGCGTGCCACGAATTAAACCTAAATTAATTGAAAGAAACCGGATCTAATTAAAATCACGCTACAAAAGAATCAACTTCAAACCACTCACAAAATACGAAGAAAAGCACGAAAAACCTGCTCTGTATACAGCCTCTGTTTTTAGTCAACGAAAACCTAAAATCGAAACAGATATTATCGGTTCACACTCTCTCGCCGTTATATTCGCGTGTCGAGAGGCGAGATCAAACGTATGCGTTCCTCTATCATGCAATTTTATTACCATATGACATAAAGCAACGTTACGATATTGCAAGTGAGGCAAAGCTCTTTCGTCTACCATTGGCCCATACCTGCCATTGCCTCCTTTACGAAACATTGATTGCGTGCCAAATATTATTAATCCAAATGCGAGCTGAGATGCAGCATGAATAAAACGTCTTTATAGTAAACACCTATATATGTATTTTTTTAATAGCAACAATTGCAATAATGGCTAAAAAATTTATGTAATTTAAAATAAATTTTGTACTTTCATGTGCTTAACGTACTTAACGTACAAAAGTGCCTCGTAATAGCCTCATCCTGTATAAGAATTTTCCAACTGCACTTTCAAGTATATACATTGCACGTTTCTACATTCGCACTTTTCGTTTTTCTTCATCGAGTTTTTCGTCCGAGCGCAAAGCGTTTCATCGTTGCCATTTTCTTCTAGTTCGTGGCAAGGCTTAACAAAAGTTCCGAAAGTAAGTCTGGACTAATTATTCAGTTACTTGAAAGCGCTTATTCGTTCTACGTTGCCCGTCGCTGCTTTACCATCGGATTAAAAGTTACCCCCTCATTTCCGGAGCACGTTCTAAAATCTTATAACTTTCGATGATAGATAAAAATTAAGTCCGATAGAGACGAGTTTGACTTATAATCGTTTTCTCGATGCAGTTGTAAAATTTTTAATGCACCGAGTCATCGCCATCTCGTCGCTACGTGTAATTATACGTATAATTACATCTGCTCTCTGCATTGTTTTGAATACATTTAATTCATAAAAATTGTAAATATAGAAATATTACTTAATATCTGACTATAGGATTCATCGCTAAATCTTTGCCAAAAAATGACTGTTACACTCTACATTATTCTCTTCAATATAAATGAATAAAATTCAATTTTCTAATTTTTATTTACAAACATTTTTATTACGAATTTATGTGTATACGCACAAAAGCTCTCTTAACAGTTTTAATGCAAACGTATCGTTTTATACTATATAAAAATTAATGTTATTTGCATATTAAATATAAAAAGCAAAAAAGAGTTGCTTGAATGCACACACCGATTAATCGTGATAGCAGCGAATTTCGAGCGTGTGTGCTCGCGAACTTTTTGTACGCACAGAATTGATTTAGCGCTCATTACGCGGCACGCTCGTCCGCGGGTAACAGATAATTTCATAAATATTCCGCATTACCATCGGTGCAACGCGGTACTGTTGATGACGCACTCTCACGAAATTCAACTGGAACGCACAGGAATTTTAATATAATTACTTGTGTAACTCTGCAAGCATTCGCGAACCTACGTGTAACTAATACGTGGCGTATGTTCGTAAATCAGAGTTGTTACGCAGGTGAAATTCCAGAACTCTCCGAATTTCCTGATGGTTTTACTGGCTAATAAAATCTTCTCGACTTCGAGAACCAAAAATTAAAAGGAAGAATGAGAACCAGACAAGTGTATAATATATAGGATATATATATACAATATACATGTATGTAATAGTGTCAAAATTATATACCTATATATGTACTTTTTGTGTGAACATATCTCTAAATTTCGATTTACAGTCTATCGATTTAGAGAGCTCAATTAGTGGTACCAAATAAACAACTCTTTTTTCCCAATCTCCTTCGATATTACCGGACCGTTTCAATCCTTCTGACGCAGCGTTCAGATGTGATTAAGTTTCCAGTTTCATGGTTTTTTTCATACACCTCGTTGCGAACCTATAAATGTATCTGGGAATTCACGCCGGGATGTCGATGTGGGAATGAATTCACCGGTGGGACGCGCGTACCCAACCCACGTTCATAACTCACGATTATACGATACATTGACGAATGCATTCGTGTTCTTCGCGTTACATTTCGCGCGATGACGAAGTACCCGATACTATTTATTCTGTTGCAGGTACAGTGACATTTATCATCGGTTTCACGGGATGCGTCGGCGCGCTACGGGAAAACACATGCCTCCTCGCCGCGGTGAGCGTCCTACGGAATTCAATTAAGCTCTTTCTGGATTACTTTAATTGCCCAACATCTTTCGGAACTTCGAACTTTGATCGAGCTTCCGGTTCGTTACGTGATATCTATGGTCTATCATTGGCTGGCCGCCGCACCGTGCCGCGCGCGATTGAACGAAAGTTCGCCCTTTGAGAAATGTAACATTTAAAAGTACTTAAAACCGAAAAGCTCCGCTTTCTTTGGTGGTAAACTCTTGAAATTTAGAGTTCCTCGAAAGGGAACGAGTCGTTGAAAAGATGGTTCAAACGGGTAGTAAATAGGGCAATAATGGGTTCTACATATAATTAATTTCTCGTGGGATCTTGATAGAATTAATCTTACGTGTTGCAGTACGCGATATTTTTAGCGCTACTGTTGCTGATGGAAATGACTGCTGGTGTTCTGGGATTCATCTTCAAAGATTGGGTAAATATTATGTAGCTTCATATAATTTATAAAGTCATTATATAATATACAATAATAATTATCTACAGCAAAAATTTTAAAATATGAATATGTATATATACACATCATATTTAAAGATACTTGTAACACAATACTATGTGTAAATATCTCTAGTAAATATTAAAATAAGATATTATAGATTATTTTACAGCTATATAATTTAATATCGTTTGGTGCATACCCTGTGCGCATTTAATTATTCGCGCAAATGATATTTCGCGGAGTATATAGCTTTACTAAAATTTATCCTGCAGAATTATACACAACATTTCCAAGACAAGTGTTCCTCGAGATAGTTTTGCTGCGTTCATTCGTAATCGTTTCTGCTTACCGTGTTTATTAATTCAGTAGCTACGAGAAACGTGGCTGAATTATCAAAACGAATATGCCGAATGCATTGTATAATATTTCCCTCTCTCTCTCTCTCTTTCTCCGCCCCCTCTCTCTCTCTCGTCGGTGCATATTTCACAATCTCATTCGCTCTGGATATATACACCCGTGCGCGAAGAAGACGTACATGTAGAGTATAGTCTAGGCGCCGACGAAGTTTGCGTATAATTATGCAGCAAGAGAGTTCCTGGATTACTAATTAATTCCATTAACCGTATCCTTTAAACATGACGAGAATTTTCTCCCGGTGGAAAATTTCGGACAACCAACAAACGTGCCATCATATCCCCGTATTCGCACGCAGCTCGCGTTTTAATGCGCGCCATTCTACTTTACGACCGGCGGAAAGTTTAACTCGTCCTTGAGCAATTGCACCTGCAACACCTGTGACGCTCGTCAATTGTCCGGAGAGAATATCCCGGACTAGAAATCACCGACCATAATAAGACTTCGTAGAGATTACAAAGCTTTGGTATACGGTTTTATGTCAAACACTTTTCTTCATTTCGGGCGAAAAAAATTGAGATAGATTAAAAAATTTTAGGATAGATCCTAGAACAATAATTAATAAATAAAAGACAGATTGGTTGACATTAATTAATATGATATTTTGTTCACTGTGCAGATAAAGTCACAAGCTACGGGAGGCTTCCAAGCGTTCATCATCCACTACAGAGAGGATCCCGATCAGCAGAACCTCATCGATTGGATTCAAGAAGATTGGGCAAGTTGATTATATCAGAATTATTCATTATATTAATATAACTATGGAATAATTCAGCATATATGCTTCCCTCGCGCTCGTTATCCCGTCGAAGTATCGAATAACCGAAGCCGAACGTACACCGGCGCGGGCGGCCTTAATAAGCGCGCGTGCTCGCATTTCTAAGTAGTGCAGGAAATCGTGCGGTCAGGCGGTTTCCGAAACGCAAGCCCGCGCAAACTTTATCGAGTCGCCGCAGCACGAAAATCTGGCCAGATCGCATGATATTCCGAATGCCACGCGGCAGTGCCCAAATGGTGCGTAATATAGTAGCATTCGACCATCGATATCCGGTCGTCCAATTGTGGTTTATGAGATTTCAATAGAACCGCCCGGGTACACTGCCGCAATTTCGGTAATCCTATCAGTAGGAGCTAGTCGATGGTAAACCGCGCACACACGCTCTCGCACATTGCACCACACACGTTACTGCCGAACTAGATCTATACCGAAAATTTCATTCGATCCCGCCATACTTTACGAACGCGCGGAAGGACAGGGGGGGGGGGGGGGGGGGCGCGACAGTGATTTACGTTCGGCCAAGTATCCAGCGGAACCGCGAGAATTAATTTAACCGACGAATCCGTCGCGCGGTTAGCGGGATTCAGTTTGAGTAAAAAGCGAACGTCTGCCACCGAGGATGGATGAAGTCGGTATATCGAAACATAGATATATGCCGCGAGAGGTTTGCGCTGTTCATAGCTATATAATATATGGACGTAGATTGTCGGATCCATCGATCAATATGTATGTACACACATAAATTATTGCGCGACGCGGGGGCACATACGGAAACATTTGCGAACTGATTCGGTTAATGTTTGAATGCGCGGGGCGGCGGGCTCCGCGGTACCGCTGATGAATCCGCAAGCGTTGAATTACCACACCACAATTCCATCATCGACAAACCATCGCGTCCAACTATCGCCGTGTTGCGATAGTTAATGCAACGCTTCACATTTTAACAAATTGAATAATATGAGATTGATAAAAAGTACAGGTAGTATAATACTATCTTCAGTTTAATTAACAGTTATCAGAAACTGCATTAATTGAATGTTTTTATGAGAACTGTATATCGATACTTGAGTTCCAAGGCACTGTAAACTCTGTAGAATTAGACGCTGCGAAGCGAAAGACGATTGTGGCACGCGCGCGCGCGCAGATAAAGAATGTAAAACACCATAGTACACTCCGGATTCAACGTCGCGGTTGTTTCAGAGGATTAAAGATGATTCCGTTTGATCTGAAGATATGACAGTCGATTTCGGCCGAGAGCGCGGTATCGTCGAACTCGTTAATCGATGGTCGGCCGACCAATTGTGGTTTACGAGATTTCAATAGAGGGACGCTCGGTATGCCGGCGCGCAATTCCGGCAATCCTATCAGCCCCCTGCGAAACCGAGGCACCACCGAGTTGCCATATACCGCATTGTCTGACCCCGTCGGGATTCACTCGGTACCATTTATAGGCGGTTAATGAAATGCTTAGTACTTCGACTTGATGCGGTGGCGCGGAGCGTATTTACCGTCGCCATCCCACTTATCAATTGGCTCAACTCGGCCGATTCGGACCGGCGCGATCGATGTACAGGATGTATCAAGAGAGATGTGTACGTCGGCTGCACAAACGAGAGAAATTCTATCCCCGGAGGAATCTCGAGTCGATTCTTCCGGGGCGAATATTTCATTCTGTAATACCGCTTTGTGCATGCCGTTCCTCAATGCTGAACGCCTTGAGTCCAAAAAGTCCAAGTTTTCTTTGTTGTCGTTGGGAGATCGTTCAATAACGATAACGAACTGAAATATACGAAGAGATTCCGTTATATTCGCGTGAATTCCAATTGTTATCTGCGTGTTTCACTGTTACACGTTCCCTATCAGTTTAAGCTTTATCAGTTACGGCGAAATTCTCGCCCGAAGAGAAATCGATGGCGATTGGCGAATCGCGCGGCGAGCCTGCATTTGTCGATCTCTCTTGATACTGCCTGTACAGCCGTCGAGCGAATAATAATTAAATCCAGCTACAATCGGAAACTCGTATCTCGTATCTCAATACTCGACTCGCATTCGCATCTCGTATGAATATTCCGCGCGCCCATGTTTCGTATTATGAATATTTGATTGGAACGAATTGAAACGTTACCGCACGAATAATTGAAATAAAATAAAACGAGCACGCTGAAAACAAATCAACTAAATTACGTAGTTGCCAGGGGGGAGGGGAATCCGCTTGATATTATCTTTCGGTGCTCAACGCTTGTCCTTTCCCTTTCTCCCTTTCTCTCGATATATATTGGCTTCGCGTGACAGTCGCTTCTTATATCGCGATAACGAATCGCCTGATTAATTAAATTCGTACGAAGTACGTGCGAAACGACAAACGAGGCGTTCTCACATGCAACCCTGTTATTAATAATTGAATTCGTGATATTCCCCGTATCGATTCTCTATTTTTAACCCCGGCGAGAATCTAATACACTTCGGGTAATTCATTTTTATGCCTTTTAATTAAACGTGAAATATCCCCCGTCCGCGGCGAATGTCGTACCGAGAAATACGAATATTCCCATGGTTAATTAATTATGCGATAGTATCGCGAGATATACGCGCGCGTGTGCGCGCTCGCGCCGGCTGATTAATCAAATGCATATAGCGCAATATTAACTGGCGGTGCAACGTATGTTACCTATACTTATTGGCAAGAGATTTTCCCAAATAAATTAGTACTGGTAAGACCGACGAATTAATTACCCGTATACAATCGACGCAAATGACGCTACTGCTCCCAACGGCACAGTTATACGCAGAATTAATGTCGCATTTAGGAGAAATTTTATCGGGTATCCTTTATATAAAGAGCACATTTCATTGCTGGCTGTCCTTACATTTGGCGGCCGGCGGGATTAGCGTGAAAAAATTACTGAACCAATGAAGACACATAGTCGAGGAAAAAGAATAAAACACCTCGGACTCGTATAGAAGAAACATATACTGGGGTTTTTTTAATGAAGGTCTCGGGACTTCGATCGTTGGCCAAGCCAAGCCTCGTAGTGAACCGAATTCCCCCCAACTCACATCATCCCACAGCCTTTTTCTCCTTATTCCCTTAATACCTACCCGATTCCCTTGCAGCGAGATAATTTCTTTCTCTTACGCTTATTATATTCCGGTGCTTCTCCGAACCGGGGACGCGGCGCGCGCGCGCGCGCGTTCTCTCTTCCTCTCTTATCGAACGATCCTTTAAATCGCATATTTAATATTGCCTCGTCTGAATTTCCAGCGTCATCGGAATTATTTATGACAACGTTTGAAATTCATACTCGCTCGTGATATTCATCGCAAATTCGACCGCGATTGATCATATCGGCGCTGACTTCGGCCTCGCGTGGATAATATTCTCGTCTGTGCGAACGAATGGCGGCGAGTTTCCTGCCCAACTACTACATAGAAAACGACGAAATTCTGTAGATGTGTAGATCAGAGAATCTGTGTAGGAATCCATAAACAATTAAAAATTTAGTGGTTTCTCTTAACGTATAGAAGCGAACACATTATATCGTAAATATTATAAAATTTGTTGTCTTATTTTTCAGTTGCAGTGTTGCGGCATCGAGGGCCCGAAGGATTGGGACCGCAACAATTATTTCAATTGTTCGTCGAGCGACATAGGCTCGAGGGAAGCGTGCGGCGTGCCTTTTAGCTGTTGCAAGCGAAAACCTAATGTAATTTTCTCCATACTGATTATAGTACTCGCGATTGCTACCGCTTTATGAAACCATTTCCCATCGGATTCTAATTCTACCGTTGAAAGTCAAATCTTCCTCTTATTTGTTTCAGGAAATCATTAAAAATAAACAATGCGGTTATGATGTAAGAAAGCCCAGTTACGTAAGTATAACATCTTCATTCTATCGCTAATATCAATTTAGTATTTTTTAATTTAAATATTTACTTTTGTCGTATGACAAATAACGTTTAGAAAACTAGATTTGAAAAATTAACGATTATTAATTAAGTAAGATGCGAAAACAACTTTCCCTCCAAACATATTATTTTCGGTCAAATATACTTTCGTCTCTTATGTTTCTCGTTTTTCGTGTGGGTTTTTAAATTTATCCTGTCAAAATCCTTTTATTGTAATCATATCTGTTAAATTCCATTACCTATTTCGTTAACTATCGTAACTTACATACTCTACATCCACATATTACGAATGACACCGTAGCATTCCGACCGTAGTATTCTAGTTTCGCCTTGTTTCCGATTCGAAACTTGCGTCATTTTGTGCTGCCGTTACGAAAGTACGGTAAACCAAGTGGAACGTGCCTCGGAGGGGCCGAATAATTTGTCTTTGGAATCGCGCTCTATCGCACGAGGCCAGATTCGAGATAGCGGTAGTTCTCCGGGGTAGTTTCGCGCGGGTCGCGCGCGCACGATTACACAATGTCTACAAGCGCGGGCAAAAACGATCCGGGTCAAGAAACTGTGGAACTTAATTAGAGAGAAAATAGTCGAGTCCATAGGACGAAGGGGTAGAAAGGGGTGGTAGAGCGAAGGGAGAGGGAGGAGGGATAAGAACTTCTGTGCAGGCTTTATTTTAAGAGCAGGTATATCATTCCCGATGTAATGGCTCGAAGCCCGCCCCTTCGCTAATTACGCTTTCATCGAGAGAAGCTCTCGTCGCTTAATTATATTTTTTGTCGGGAGACCATTAATGTGCGCCGCGACGCGTTACGGACCGATAAAACGCGAGACTAAATAAATAACGATAAAGAGCTCTTTCCGTGCCGGTGTATTAAACGTCACCGATATTATTCGCGCATTATGAGTGCGTCGTGTATAAATTAATAAAAATTACATTCGAGACGGTTATCATATTTGATCGATCTTATTTTGCAGATAAAAATAAAAATTTCAAACACAGTCGAATTCCCGCGGGCGGGTTTCTAAAAAATCTGCTACACGTGGAGGAGAATCGACGTTACGTGTATACCATCGCGAATACCGTCTCCCCAACGTTACACCCCACACCCCCGGATCGCTTCACGCAACGGCGAGCATCACGAACACCTTATTACATTTCTCTTACTTTCCCCCTGTGGTTTAAACCGCTAAGTTATGCCCGCGCGTCAGTCGATAAACCCTCTTAAGTTTTTCTCTCCCCCGGGGCGTGCTTTGTGGGTATACTCGCGCAGTGCAGCGGCATAAAAATATATCTATATGTCGTGAGTCGCGCGATTAAGAGGAAAACGGGAGTCGTTTCCTCATTCACGCCCAAAGAGCACACCCTCGTTGCCGTTAGGGGAGAAAGCGAGAATGTGGCATCGATGTTTGCTCTCGCGTTATCGGTGGACCGCAGCCACAACCGACGCGACGCGGCGTAATTTCGAGTCTCTGCGAGCTCGAGCAAGCACCCTTGTGTGTTACCGGCTTTTTAAACCATTTCTATTTACTCTCTCGCGGGCCAATGCAGACGGGAGAGAGGAGTATATTCGAGCGGGGTTGCCTAAGAGCGGGTGAGGAGTGGCTAGAATTGAACCTCGTACCCGTCGCTGGTACCGTGGTCAGCACCATGGTTCTGCAGGTACTTTTATCCTAAAAACTGTCGTCCGTTAAGCTGGGAAGCCCCAACTTTCTCCACTCATTGATCAGCTTGTCGATTCGCGTCGATCGATCGATCGCTCTTGCCACAAAATATTCCGCTTAGAAAAATCCGTAAATTAGAATACCATATTTGTACGTTAATGAGTTTGCTAAAGATCGATCCAAGATATTAAACAGAGTATTAAACGAAGTTCTCAAGAAGGTAGATATATGTCTGAACGCTGGTTCAATAATATATTTTTCCAGATATAGTTGTCTACGTAAACAGCAATCTGCGAGTGATATTTCTATTTCCGCGAGTATTCCTATTTTATTCGGGCGGAATTGCGCGGCGACGAAGAATCTCGCGAGAAATATACGAGGCAACGAGGATTTTCAGAGGAACCGCCGCGCGCGTATGAATTTCGCGGCGGGAGAAATACCGTCTACCCAATATAACGCTCGCAAGCAGCGCGGAGATTGATAACGCGACCGCCGGCGCCGTCACGGAAAGGAAAGGAAAGGAAAGGAAAGTACGGGCTATCGTTCGTTGCACTCGGCGTGACATCCGCGCGAGCGTGTACTTCTACAGTCTAATACGTAAACGCGCGCTATTATACGCCTCAATGGCGTTGCCTTACTTACTTTTCTAAAGGCGTACGTGTGTGATGAATATTCCAGACGCGCCGATCGATCCATTTTTACGCCGACGCGCGGTGCAAAGACCGGAAAAGGTAAACTTGGGCAAGTACCGGCGGGCAGGCGGAGCGATCGACCGTGCGATGCAAAGTGGTTTACTGTTAAAGCTTTAATTCCATTAAACGCGATATGCTTTCCGCGGGGCATGTCTCGACTGAGACGCGACCGGTTACTGGGCACACGCGCGAGAAAGTTGCAATTTCCTAGCTTCTCGGTTACTTCAGTAAAGATGATTCGATGTTTACGAACATGATCGCATGTATGTTAGATGTAGACGTGACGAAATTCTGCACGGGACGTCTCGGAAATCACCGCCGAATGCTCTTTTAACCGCAAAGCTCGATATTTTTTCATTGCGATATTTTTTCAATTCGATTTCGAATCGATCCGCAAAGAGTCTGTGCAATAAAAAAGACATCCGGTGATTCGTGATAATGTCCCACAACATTCTGTACAAACTAAAAACTTGATATATCGTGTTTATTTCTCGTTTTTAATTTTTCTGCTTACGTTTTGTTCGATAGCGTATGCTTGTCACATTGTCAAATTTAGAAATGTTACTATTGTTATACATACGCTTAGACATATCTCTCCATTATATGGGTCAGATAGTAAGTAAGTATCAGAACAATGACGTGTATATCGTATTCTCGGCGATGCATTTTGTATCGATATGCGATAGCTGAGGGAAAATCGATACGGTAAGTACTATGTATATCCCGCTTCTAAAGCGGAGTCTCCAATGAAAATTTATGGCGTAAAATTTAAGCTTTAAGCCATAAACCGTAAGAAATTGACAAATCACAGTCAAATATTCTTCTCACATTCACTGTGATTTGTTAATTTAAAGCTTAAATTTTACGTCTTATATTGTAGACTCCGCTTAAACAAAAGCATCATACGAAATAAGTGGTATATGGTACAATCATCGAAGCGTACCCGTCCAAGAGAATTTTATTCTTTATGACACAAAACACGGTTCATATACTTCATATTATTTACGATTGATTCATTTTCGCGAGTTTGTGCAACAAATACCTCTATTGAAATATGTATACTCTACATGTAAATTCGATTTTGTAAAAATTGAGTGTACCGAGTAGCCAATTCATCTGCCGATACTTGTGGCGAATATTTAATTGTCTCATCGATACATTCCCATATTATATTATTTTACACACATCGGTACTCTTACAAAATACCTCGTAAATATCACGACTGTCGCGTATCTCTTAAAATTTTCAATAATTATTGTTAATTTGTCGTCGCATGATTTCGTTCGATAGCCGCCTCGTTCGTTCTCTTCCCTCTCGGAAACGCCACTTTCCGCATAGTTAAGCACATTATATATCTTTAATGAAGATAGGAATATAAGTCATAAGCGCGTGCACCGTGCAACTGTTCTATATAAAAGCGTTTATACGAAGCTGGCACGCGATGCAATAATACGAGTTTTTCCTGTCTCGTAATCAGTATGGTAAATTACTGCCAACTCGCTGCATAATCTTGACGGCTAGACCGATTATGCTACCTCACTTCGATGCGCAACAAACGTCCGAAGAACCAGTTTACGCGTCATAAACATATGAATGAGCGTTTCTCTCTCTTAGCGCGACTATATTAATTCCATGCTAATTATTCAAATTTCAATTTCGCGGCCGACGAGTTTTATTGTTTTATTGTTATTTCGACGGTGTTCGCGTCCAATTACATCGCAACAAGATTGCATATTGACATATCGGCTGGTAAACTGGCGCGCATTGATATTACATTAATTGACACGTTTAATCGAAAATTATCGAGAAATTCATAATTAAATTTGCTATTAAAATGCGATTAACCTAACCGTCGGTTTGTCAATATGTAGCTACGAAATTGATAAACGATTCAATGAGGTGGTAAATTGATTTGGGAAAAGTACCTATGTCGTATCGCGCGGTCAGAAAGTGCACCTAAAATTGCATTTGGCGATTTTCCACATACCTGAACGTCTAAGATTTATGTTGATTCTTTGCGTTGATTGCGGAAGATTATCGCATAGTATATCGCAGCTATAAGGTATCGCTCGGGCAATTATACGTCAGAATTACGTACAAGGCCGGGCCGGGCCGACCGGGCGAGGCACAGAATCATATTACGTTAAAATCACCGGATTATACTACTACGCTAGAGCCCGCGGGATTATGCTACGCTATAATCGCGCGCTTATCTATACGCTAGCGCGCGCGATTGTACCGCGCCAGAATTGCGATGTTATCTATGCTAATACGGGAGATTATAGTACGCTAAAATAGGGAGGCTGCCATCACAGCCGCGCTATCCCGCGGCGCCCGAAAAACGTCCGGGAAAGGATCTCGTCGTGGGAGTGAGAAATGTTGGCAAGTAGCTGAACGAACAGTGGAGATGAATAGAAACGAGTGGCACGTTGGCTCGGGGAAGGCTTTTTCCACCGTCAAATTAATCTTCTCTCGCGCGCCGCTGAAAAATTTTCGCCACTCGTAGCTTACGCCCTGTCAGAGCCTCAATTAACTGCGCTTAACCAAAGTCACGTTGGGTACACACCAGACCCTCGTCGTCTATTTTCTGCCTTCGGTCTTCCCCAATCTCGCCGCTGTCATCGTGCGCATCGTCGGCCGCTTTGACACGCGCGCACGACGTTGAAGAGCCAGAATAAATTAGCAGTTTCTACGCGAAGAGTCCTTCGGAGCTACGGGAGAAGAGTGGCGGCGGAGGACGGGGCGAAAACTCTTAAGTAATTAGGGCATCTAACGTCCCGCTAATGAGGGAGTCGCACAATATCGTCCGCGTATCGAGGAGGAGACGGAGAGGACGACGTTGAGGAAAAGTCGGGTAGGCAGAAAGGGATAGAAGGTGTAAATGAAGTAGCAGGTTGAAAGCCTCGCGTAGTTACTCCCTGGCTCCTTGAGGGTAAACGCGCGAGGCACGGCGTAACAGAATGGGCTTGTTACTTAGGCTCCCTCTTTCCTCCCCTATCACCGTACCCCGACCCCGTAAATGCCCCATACGTGCTTCCTCTCTGTCCGCCTTCCGCGCGCCGCCGCTGTAACGTGTATATATATTTTCTCGAGTACGTATATGTACGTGCCCTCCGTTCCCTCCGCTCGAAATCCTCCTTCCGTTTTCTTTCTCCTCCTCTTCCTCCTCTTTCTCCTCTTCCTCCTTTGGATCCACTTTACGATCCCGGCTCGATTTGCGCCCCTCCGGCGCAGCCCCCATTCCTAATAAATCAAGTTGCTACCTTTATATGACTGGAAATTGAAGTTACCGGCCGGAGACTTTGCTAGAAAATTTAAGCGGCGAAATTCATTGTTCGAGCCACGACCGAGGGGGATATCGCTCCTTTAAGAACGTCATTCTCGTATATAACGTACGTTACCGTTCTTTCGCTCGTCCTGATGTGGACGAGAGCTTCCGTCCGAGTGATATAGTTCTCGCGACGCGGAATCGTGAAAAACGCAGAGAGGAAACGCGTCGACTGGACCGAGTACCTTATTGAGTTTTCACTTAACGGAACGAAGAAAGAGATCAAGCGGGATGTAAAACCGAGAACAGTCTAACCTTTTCAGCGTTCTCGCGAGTTCTCGTCCTGGGCGACCGAGAGTTATCATCATGGATATTATCTTGGCTCTCGTTTGCAAGCAGTTTTTGTGTTCCGCACGCGGTTATTCGAGCGCATCGTAATCTTTCGAGACACCGACGCGTCAACATTATAATTTGTTCGCGATAAATGTCTCGTCGGAAGGACAGAATAAGATTGCTGTGATATAACTTGAAATATATTAAACATGAAGTTTTAATTAAAGAATCACGCTCACGTCGTAGCTTAGATTATTAGCTATCGTTAAATCCAGCCTCGATTATTGCCGCAATTCGCGTAAATGGCGAAACGCGCGTCGCGACGAACGTTTAAAGGGATTGCGACACGCGCGCATTAAAATAGCAACCGATTGACGCGATCGACGGTAAACCGGAGTTACATAAACAACGGTGCAGCTATCCTTTCACTTTCTCTACGGAAACCTTCACGGAACTAATACCACCGCCATCGAGAAATTGTCCTGGACTAACAACTATAATAGTAGTGTAACCCCGGGGAAGGGGGGACAACTGACGGTAAGCAAAGTAGCCGTTTCCTTTTCTTTTTTTACAGAACTTTGAGGTCGCCAAAGTGATTTATGAAAAAGGTTGCATACAGGCCGGCGAGGAGTGGATGGAACGAAATCTCCTCGCGATTGCCAGCGGTGCAGTTGGCACAGCATTCACTCAGGTACATGCTGGTAAAATGCATTAGCATAAGTGCCATAAGTACAAGCTCCGATCTTCGGCACGCATCGATAAACTTTCGACGAGTACGTGGAATTACCTCGACTTAACTCGCGAGTAATTAACATTTTGAATCCGTACGTTCATCACTTGACCTGACTAAGTTAAATGATGAAGCGTCAATTGCGAGGCACCAAGGTGGAAATCTTGGTCGAGAGTTTTCGAAAAACGTTATTTTGGAGTGAGCGTGTGGACGTTTTACGGTAGTTGAGATTCTTTTAAAATTCAGCTCTCGTAATGGAAAACTCAAACTCTTGGTGCAACTCTCGCTTAATTTTCAATTTGCGATTCAGATATATTCTATGTAGCTCAAGATTGCCATCATTGATTCAAAGTGTTAAAACGAGATTTTAGCACGTTTCTCGCGATGTATTCGTCGATGCGGACCGCTGCATTATAGAGCCGTATGCATGCCCTAAAGGAAATAAGGTGAGACTTTATCCGTGCTTGCAACTTGCAACGTTGACTGTTACCTGTTTCGTTCGCAGTGTTACACGCGGGAAGACATAAAGTAGATGCGAGATATACATAATAACAGGTAGCTAGGCGGTGCAAGTGCGTTTATCAACGTAATATATTGAGCCTCTCTTGAATTTTATCAAAGGATTTTAAATTCATGTTTACTTTGAGTAATGAATTTTCTCTTTACTTCGTACATGTCAAGTAGATGTTGATATTGTTCACATAGCATGTTGATATTGCTCGTTGTATTGGAACTTATCGATTGCATCTCGATGTAATGTATGATTTAATTACTCAAACTAGTTGTACGTATATACGTGTATCCAATTATCCAAAATTATAGATGTATGTAATTCACCACGAGCACGAATACTATTAAGTTATAGTAGCGAAATAAATAAATTTAATTTCAGTAGTTTTCTTCCAACTGAAAAATTTATTGATTATTCCGATAAATTTCATGTATCCTGTATAAATGTATTTTATATATTTAATTTTTTGTAGTTATAAATATACTTTTAGCATTTTCATAAACCTGATTATACAGACTATAATTTACTTATATATCAGTTATTCTAAATATAAAAATAATACGTGGTTTCACACGAATATGATAAACTATTAAAGCAGATGTTTTAATTATTCTGCTAAATTAAGAGAATACTTTATGAAATATTCTTCAGAACCGTCTTCTTCAGAACAAGAGAAATATTACTTCTACTTTTAGAAGATTATATCGAATCAATTAAAACGTATCAGACATTCGCGAATATTCTATAAAAATGCTAAGAGGGCGTTTCTCTTTTTAATTCTTGCGGATATTTCACGGCAAAATAATGAACGGAGTGTTCTCGCTGTTTTCAGATTCTGGGAATCTGCTTCGCGCAGAATCTGCGCGCGGATATATTCGCGCAAAAGGCGAAGTGGCATTGACAATCGCGTGCCCCCACGGCAGTCTAGCATCTTGTCTTTATAGATGCTAACCGGCTACGTTGATCGAATTACAAGGTCTCGACGCGGACTCGGAGCTCCGGCGTGCGGATCGATTGGATCTTTTCCTGGACGAAGAGAAGACGGATATCTCGAAGGATTTTCACGATCGAGCCAACACCGATGACCGGATGCCGATTGCGATTCTCCGACGATAATCAGATCCGCCCGATAGCGCTGCGTTTCGCACCGCTCGAATCCTTCGACTTGTAAATATCCGAGAAACTTCGCAAACGCGCGCGACGACCCCGTCCTGCTCCTTCCGTACCGTCCAATCGATTAATCGTCTGAATTGTCGAATAATGAGAGAAATTGATTGTTTTCGAAGTTTATTCTTATATCTATCGCGCGCTGATTAACGTCGCTCTTGAGTAAATTTCTTATCGCAGATACAGATGGAGCAATCTCCAAAAGTAATGAAGAACTTCTTAAAGATATCTATACATCTATCAATTATTTATGGCATTGTAATTTAATTGTATTTTATACAAGGATAAACAAAGACAAACTTTACTAATACATATAATATATATTAATGAGAATCAACACAGTTTACACAGAAAGGAAAATTGGCATTTTATTGACTGTAAATTTAGATTAATGATATATTTAATTCCAATTGGATCGCAATTTTTGGCAAATTATAATCTGATATTAGAATAGAAAATTTTTCTTGCCATGTACACTTCTTTGAATTAAGATCAATTTCTCTCGCTATCAAACGACGTCGACGAGAAGACGCTGGTTGTCGCGACGTTCAGCAGGAAGGTTTTTCGACGAGTGCATCGCAGTATATCGTCACGAAATATCCGATGTAACGTTTGTCTTCATCACCGAAGCAGAACGTCTCGGTGTTTCATCTCGACGTTACTACCTGCGAAACGTATTTACTTTCTTGCGAGGAATGGTGCGCCAAAATATTTTTCTTAAGAATTGCGACATCTCCAGGCATCCGCTTTGCGATGATTGCTTCAAAAATTTCACCCAAATCTAATATAATCGAAATTGAATCGTTCGAAAATCATGGAAGGGCTTATTTTTTCAATAAGCCACTCAAATCTGTGAAATATTCCTCGAACAAACAAACAAATTTCCGATATAGATTCTTGTACAATAATAATATATTTTTATGCTAGTCTTTCTTTCAAATAATTAAATTCGCTCGAATATACATGATTTGACCTACAAGTGTCTTAAGCAACCGAAGTACCTATAGCTAGCTTGACTATAAATCATTTGATTAGGTATACAAAATGGATATTTTCGAATCGGATATATTCGTTCCGGTATATCCAGGCTTCTCAAACCGACGAGTCAACAAGCGATCACAAGTGACACTCAAAGCAGCGGACTCGATTCCACGGAAAATCGATACTCCTAGGGCAAACAATGGAATCTCATCCGTGGTGTCTGGTGCTCGCAATTCGATCTCTCTCGAGGCGCCTTAGGGCTGATTGCATCAATATCGATTATCGTCGCTAATCGCGGTTAACTGCATTTTTGTTTTCTATGCCTATATAAGTCGGGGCCATAATTTAAAGAAGGAGTTATCAATCAGAATTAATTAATCAAACCTGTCAATGCAGTTAATTCTTAGGCTTGATCGTCAATTATCACAAACTATTGTTAATCGAATATTTTCTATTAAAGCTCAATCGTACGAAACAAAAGATGAACTACGCATTAGCGGAGTTAAACGACAGATGCAACCAGCTCCTTCCGGACTCGCGCGGAACCGCTCGACCGTTGCAGGACACGGTCGACTGCGAAATCCCGTCCTCCTCTCTGGAGGCGAAAAAAGTCGATACGTTTCGCGCATTTAGGATAGGAAAAGACAGACGAACGCCTTCGCATAGGATTCGCGAGCTACAATGTGTCGAGCCATTATAAGATCGGTCAACGTAACGTCGTCGTGGGGGCGCGGTGAACGAGAAAAGTCGACTTCACCGCACAATAATCAGCAACAACTCTTCGCCGTGATAAGAGAACGGTAGCCATACAACATACATAAGTATACAATAACTTTCCCTTGTTCCCAATCGGTCGTCAAAACGACACAGTAATGGATCCCACTGTGCCACCTCGGGCATATCGATTCCTCCTGATTGCATACATTCCATCCCTCCATCGATGGGCCAGGTTTCCGTCATACACCGTGTCTACCGCACATATCGTATATCGAGAAGCATGTCGAAAGCCCCTTTCGACTTTATCGCGACTGTTTATCGTTATGGTAACTGCGAGCGCAAACAACAATAAGTTCATCGAGTTTCGAATCTCGACGTAACAAGTGTAATTTTTTATATATTTCATTATATATTTTTTAAAAATATATAATTTAGTTTAAAAACAATTTAATCTTTAAATTTTCTGTTGAAATTTACATGCGACATTTAACGCTTCAGGCTGGAAAAAATTATGATAGCTTGCGCAAACAAATACAGTCATAAATTACAATAATCGTTTGAGTGTTTATCAATTTGGAATACTCACGAAAAAGATAATATCGAGAGACTTCGACATGTGCTGCTGAAGGGTCGATGGTAAATACGAGCGGTAAATATACCGCATTTTATATCGTGTAGTAAATTACATGGGGTACGTGTATTACATGATTTACGTGTATTATACTGTGCGAGTAGACGCGGGTGGCATAACGTGCTAACTTGGGCTGTTAATATTTATAAATCTTGTGTGCTGGGAAACGTGACGGTTCTATGTATTTATTTATGCTCGAACTTAACAACAACGGAAACAAAAGTTTGCGGGAATAGCTGAGGAAATGTTTCGCGAGGCTTTCCCGAATCTTCGAAAATTTATTTCTTTGTTGCAAACAAAAAAGACACTTTTCCGAAAACTTGGTAATGAGGTAATAAGGAATTTTTAACGCGGCTGGCCCGCGGACAAAACTGACTTGCACTACGCGTAAACTGCCGATTTTTGTGACTATACGCGATACAAGTTGTAGTACGATGTCTCATTTGAAGCGCAATTCTTAGTTAATAACGCAGTTGTTTTAAGTAACGCTCACATATGAAAAAAGACAGTTACAAACAAGCGTGATTTTTAGTTAAGTTTATGTCTTAAGCGTTTTGTGTTAGAAAGCTCTCTTAAGCGCCGCAAACCGCAAATGCATTTTCTTTGATCGATCTACGTGCCAATCGATTAAACGATGTAACCTGTTGCTAAGCGGTTCGAGCATGAATGTGAAATATGTCATTCCAATATCTTTCTCCTAAGACGCTTCTATTCCCTGTAAATCTCGTCGCGTCACGATAGTAGATATAGCCGAATATATTAATATAATTAACGAGACACTCGTTGGAGGAATGTTGTTGTTATTTCACAAAATTTGCCGTACGAGTTTACTGTTGACTCACCCGAGGATAACTTCTCTGTCGTGAATTCACGATGCTGTGATCCGTGACGTTAATTAGTCACTCGTTTCGCCGTATAAAGAAGTTAAGTTAACCGACGATTGTAATTTTTTACGAGCCATCGACGCGAATGCGGAAGCGGGTTTAGCAAAGGCTGTGCTATTTAAGACGAATACTCTCGAAATAATACTCTTATATATAATTGTTTTTAATGTCGTCCCTCTTTCTCTTTCTCTCTTTTTCTCTGTCTCTCATGTGTTTAATGACGACGGCATGAGCGGCGGATGCGTACATATACAGACCTGCAATAATCTATTTTGCCAAGATTAAAATGTAGAAAAAAAAGAGTCATTCCCTAGGAAAATAAGATTTACTCTTTTAGAGAAAATATATATATTTCGATATACGTAATGATGTGTGGCGCATATGCGAAGTGTATCGCGGTTTCTATATTTCATTCGCAAGCACGCGCGGCAAGCGGATATACGTACATACGCTAGTATAAAATCGTCGAAACAATTTGCTAAACCCGACATTCCCGGCCCGTGCATCGTCCCATTAACTTGAGTTGTTAACCTGATCCGATATCCTCGTTCGAGATAACCGCAACAAGCAATCTTGCCAAAGAATATACGGATCACGTGACACGAATTAAACCAGTTTCGATTTGAAGATATACTGTAGTGCGTCGAGCGTTAAGTTAGTGAGCGATTTAACTGTTATTATATATCTCCGCAAGATTGCCTTATCAATCTTTTCCCCCTTAAATTTACCCAAGCCGCGGATCAAGCACGTCGATCATCGCGCTTTTCCGTTTCGCATCGCGTCGTTAAATATCAGTTACTTAGGTTTATAAGATATCTAATCGTTGCCACAAGATCGAGCCAGTGTAATCTGGTTTATAACAATTTATAATTTTAGTTATTCGGAATAGATCTACGCTACAGCCGTCCTTCGAAAATTACAATCCGAGATCAGTCTTACTTTGAAAACTAACTTAGGTACTTCTAAAATGGCATTATAGTTTCTCATACTTCTCGCATTGTATTCAAACGAACTGGCAAGTTTTTAGTCTCTCTATAATGCACGATTTGTCATCGCATCTTTGTAATATCTCATAAACGTTTGCACATTTCAGTGTGTGATGACGATTGCGTATAATTTCTTTTTTATTAACATTTTATTGTAATAAAGATATGATTTGCATTTCTGCTTTCGTTGTTTTTTCCTTCTTTCGCCAATTTTATTTAATTTTATCTATGTACACTTATATAGCTTTAATCCATGTTGATATGTCAATCATCATTTGTCGTTTATATTTTTTTCATATTCCATATAATTATTTGCAATGAATTCACTTTTATACAAATTCACAATCTTTGAGTGTATCGAATATTAAGAACAGAAAAGCTCTTGACGATTTTATTAATAATATCTAATAAGGTATTTCTTACAATATCAATGGCAATTCACGAAGTAAAACTTAAATGTTATTGATGACTGTTCGCAATTGCCTCCATAAAGTAAGTCGACAATGACCCAACAACTTAACACACGAGATAACTGATAATTTAAATCTTACTATTCGATTCGTCTACTACGTCTCATAGCGGGCGATTACAACGTTACATTCCTTCTTTCGAATTCGTGTAAATACTGTACATGTACTTGTAAAAAAAGAAAAAGGAACTAAGGGATAGTTTAATTAATCGCTTGACCAACACCGTTACGGTGAACAAAGATGATGTAATATAATGTTCTTTCCGTGTAGAATATAAAAAACGGGGTTTATTAGCTGATCGGCAGTATCCGAATCTTGTAAATATGTAACCGCGTATATACGATCGTATCGTGATAACTGAGCTAAATCACTTATGGTGCCAAAAACGTGCAGACAAATTCGACACCTCTTCAGTGAATTTGAGAAGGTGATCGTAAAAAAATATATGATCGAATAGCCTATCTCTAAATCGCGTTACATCTCCATTTTTAAGAATCATTTTACATCTTGTTTCTCTGTAGCTTTTTAATGCATATTCCACGTTTTTTAATGTGGATTTAAAGCGGTTTGGAGCTCTTCAATTTAATCGATGTACGCGATATTATTCGAAGCATCAAAATAACGTAATTAACAGCAGAAAAATTTGCGACGCCCGGCCATCCACAATTACGCTGCACGATTATATTTATCTGTATTTTATACGACTCGTGTATGTACAGTACACGCGCCAATGTACACCCAATGTAAATAAGAGAGCGAAACACGTCCGAGTAGACTAACTGATCAGACAAAACCGACGTTCTTACTGTTTCGATCAATACTGATCCTCGCTTCGTTAAATTGTAGCGAAAAATTCTGAGAGAAGCGAAACGAGAGCTTCGTTATTTCGAAAGCCGACCGCGAAATCATAATGAAGCTTACCCCTCATGCCACGAATGCGTTCAATAATCCTCGAAAAGGGTTACAAAATTCAGGTTCGTTAATTGCATTAAAAAGGAATACGCCACAGGGAAAGTTCGTGTAAGTTGATTACGGTTTATGTACTGCCTTATTTTTAATATAGCCTCGATTTAATGAAATATATACTCACGATTGTCAATCGCGCTTCGAACCGTCTTTGAAATAATTGCGACGACCACTGCCATTGTGGTGTTTGACCTTTTGATAATTTGCGATTTATTGTATCGGTGCGACTATATACATATGTAATATAGGTAAATAGCACGTACTCCTAAGTGTAATCATTGTAATTGAACTAATGTAAATACAGTCACATACTTTTCTTGTAACGGCTAAGAGATTACTGTAATGTTTTTATGGGCAACAAATGGACATTTATACCCGTCGACGTGTGAGTCAATAAAAATTACGATACTTGATATTTTTTGCACAATTTCGTTAGAGATGTTTATGTTTTTGCGTAATACATGAATTGTTATCATGAAACGCATACGCGTTGAAAAAAATACGGAAAAGTTTAGAAATATCAATAAACATAAAATAATATAGAATTTATATCCTCCACATATTAATTACGTTTATTGTATAGTTTGTTTAGCAATTTTATATAAACATATTATAAAATTTTATTTATGTCTTATTATATTCTAAAACGTATCTTTTACTTTTTTTATATAAAGTATATTAAACCGTATATCAATATTACGCGTGTGTTGACTATAATACGTTAAAATGAAATCGTTTTTTTTTTATTTATCAATCGAGAAATGAACAGGAAATAAAACACGGTTTCATCGGCTATAGCATCGAACGGTAACCGGACAAACGCAAAGTTAACCAGTCATACCGGCTATTTCCGCAACTTTCCAGGTAAGCTTACGCACACGTGCCACTAGATGACTATACATATTTTTTTTATTATAGAAAAAAAAAGAATAATTATATATAAAATATATTAATTATCAAACAAATTCCTCCTACGTCGAAAACGGCAATGCCCCCACGCGATAAATTTATCAATTATGAGTATTTTATTGTACCTAAAGGAAAATATACCGTATCAGATTTATAAAGGTTTACGACCGTTCATTGAAATATCTGAATCTTTTGTTTATCCAGACGTACTTCCTCCCGGGAAATCCTGCGCCGTGCCAAGACTTGCTTCGCAGCACCAAATCCTCGGCGCTCGATGTCGCGTTCACCGTCAGAGGATTATTCGCATCATCATATCGCATGGCTCTTCATTGTCAAAACACGATAGCTTCCCCTGGCGCGCGACCCAGTTTCTGACGGAATTGCTCGAAAGTCACGGCGTATACGTGCGGCGTGAAATTCGTTCGATCTAGGACGAGAGTACTCCGACTGCAGGCTGCATGCAAATACAGGCGTGACGTTTAACTACCCGCATTAATTACACGATTATTATGCTGTTATCATTACGCGGTTCGCGCATACGCGGCATACGGGAAAGCCAGTCGTTTTCCCGAGAGATATCCTCAAGCACCGCACGCAATATATATCGTTATACGTGAACGAAAGGGTCTACGTGAAAGTTGCAACGTAGACCACGGTGAACCAGGACGGTCATTATGCAGCAATCACCGTGATTATTGTCCTCCCAGTCGAACAGGGAAAGAAGGAGGAGATTTACTCAGGGTTATCGTTCGTTTTCTTTGCGTTTCTTTACGTATAGTCCACCCGATGCCGCTTCGATATTTCTCTCGACGTTTTTCGTGCCGAACTCAATTATGGATCGATCCTTCAAAGTATGGACCCGTTTTCGACGAACAGAAACGAACAAGTTTAATTTTTAAACATTTTCTAGAAGCGTCAGTCTTCGTGCTGGTCAGCGTTTTGTTGGCTACGAAAAGGTAGTAGGATACTCCAATCGATAAGATACGTGAAAGCCACGATTGATGTTGAAAATGTCAAACTTATACATATATGCGATGGATATCTACATATGTAGATATTTCCGATCTCCAGGTAACGATCACTGCACATGAGAAGATTAAATAATAAATTTAACCCGATTTCCTTATCCCCTCGCGAAACTCGAATGACAGAATGACGACCCGACAACAGCGTGAATATCAGACGAATATCAGATGACCTCACATAAAGTAAATCAACTCACATCAGACAGATATGCGACCGCGGTATCGCAAAATCCTTTCGGCCTACTTTCGCGTTTTCCTATATCTAGGACGTAGCGACCTATAAAGAGGAAGAGGATTCGCGCCGACTTCTTCGCCCGTGCGATATCACGGTTATAGATTTCTATACGGCTAGCTTTATCTAATCTATACGTCAGGTTCAATACCCTGTCGTTTTTTATCTTAAATTTTTTATTGCAAATTGTAGATATTTGAAATACTAATATTGATTAAATCACTGATAAGATGATTTGATATAAAATACAATTACAATAAGTAGTATAATGACCACGTGATAATAATCCTATCGAATTATAAATCCAGAAGCATTATGTATAACATATGTATAATATACAATATGTATAATCATATATAAACAGATGTCCAGAGTTCGATATGCCACAGTTGATAACGCTCAGCGAGAGATGAGATGAGGTAGGTATGAGATCCGAAATGTACGACTTTCCACAATCATCGTTACTATCACTACATGAATTTTTCATGTTCTCTGAATACATATTTATGAATTTTTATTTAAATATAAATCTCATTATTATATCGCTATTAGAATAATTTTCCATAAAATACATTCTCGAAATTATGTACTTTAATAATAAATATTTTAATGCAATCAATACATCATTGAGAATAATTGTAAAATAATAATCTGTACAAAAGATTTTTCTATTCTGCGACGAAATATTTATCGGATCTCACATCATTCTACTTTCCTTTCAGTGGCATAAAGTCCAACTGGAAGTTATCTAGCTTGTCCATTTTACAATGGATCTATGAAATTTGATATATTTATGTGTAATAATCTCAAATAATCTCTAATACAATTTTCATACATCCAGCATTATCTTAGATTATTACAAAACAATTTAAGGAGGCTTTAAGGCTGAAGTGGGCAGTGAGGGGGTAGCGCTGTCACTGCACAATGGAAATATGGAGTGCTGCCAATCTAAAATAATTATATTTAACTTATATTTTTTAGTATTGCAAATAAACTATGTGGTGAAATGGTTCGAACTTTAGCGTACCTTCAATATAGTATACTTCACATATTACACATAAATTTATTTGCTTCTTAATATTTTAAGTATATGTTTTTATTGAAAATTGATATGGAGACTCAGGTTTCTCATAAGAGTCCCTTATAAAATGTGAACGTACATATACCTATATCCTGCGTAACACATTTATTGAAAAAAATTATTAATGTCGCTAAATGTTAGAAACGAAATACGAATCGTCTTTTTAGAAATAATTCAGAGAGAAATAATTCAATAATGATACAGGGCGGCTTGCGTGTCTGCCTGCCGATTCGAATCTCGTCGAGTGTAAAAAATAAGATGAACTTCTTTGCACTAAACTAAAGTACAGCACGCCAATGTACGTCGAGCGCCCGCGCCATGTACGACGGATCGCGTTGTATACGACGCGGACGTCGTAGCCACGATTTTAATGTATTAGAAAATGTATGCCGAATACTTTATTGCTCGCATTTGAAACTGATTACTACGAAATTATCGATATATCATGGTTTTCGCGGTTACTAAAATCACTTCATCCGGCAACGTGTGCATTATTCTGCGTTCTCAATTCGAGACAGACGAAAAAGTAGCATTCGGTGAAAAACTCGAAACGCACGAAACGAATATATATTCGATCCGCGAGGAGTAAAAATCGTTAATTATATGTATAATTATCGCCCGTAGATACGAAACAGTGACACAACTCGCTCTTTTGCTCTGATTCTATCTACTACCTACTTCAATCGGATAAATTCAAGCGATATATCTGCTTGGATAAATTGATCGTTTGCTTCTATGATGTCTCGAAATAAGTCAGTAATCGGGTAGATTAGTACATCGCATAAGCTGATATCGCTGATTGCAGTTAACGCAAAGAATGATCGTATTTGAAAGGATGATAAGACGAAATACGGAGCCGGGAGCGGCACGCGCTTCTGCCTACCGGCTCGACTCTCGAGTTTCAACGACGGAATACGGAAACGGAATGGCGAAGGAGCGCGACCGCGCGCGTAAACAACGACGAACGTTGAGCGCCGAGCACTGAGTGCGTCAACACACATCCTATACGAAATATTTAACGTATCAAAATAAATGTACGACGGGTGTTTTGTGTGTGCGTATAATATGTATGTTCCGTATATCCCAAATCATTTTCGATAAATTGTCCGCTATGTGGCCTAATATGTTATAATTTCGCGATTTATTTTATAAACTCGTTAGCACTATCTAATTGTAAGATAATTATTAATTTTGTATATTTGTCAATTAAGATCGTATTGAATGCATAATGAAAATATTGTTACTTGAATTGTAACTTAATGAGAATATGCTGTATGTCTGATTGATATAGTATAGGGAAATTGTGCCCAAAACGACATAATTTTTTTAAAAACATTGTTATTTTATTCTGTGATACTTAAAAATTATGTAACTTGTCTAGAAACACTAGGATAAACATAGTTTAGTATTATAATATTTAAAAATTTTTATAAATTTGCATTAGTTATGTAACAACATATAAACAAAACACTACAATTGTTCATTTTGCCCTGATATATCGGGAAAAATAACATAGTGCTAGTTTAGGTGCTTAATATCGCTGTTCAGAAGAGCGACAACATTAAATGTCGAAATCCATCGTGTCTTTAGTACCTGTTGCAAGTTGGTAGTGAGTGCACGCTTGTGAATGGAAATTTTGCCATCTAATCGAAAATGTAAGTTTAAAAAATTATTTTGGCACATTTCTTTAGCTCATTACCTTATTTCTTTGTTTGGTATTTGTTTGTTATGTTTCATCATTGAGCCATGCTGTTGCACTTTTTATATTTGCAGATATCAGAGCAATATTGCATACGGTTGTCAGCTTGAAATGATATACGATAGTATGTCATTGTTATTCGTTTATTATTTTACGGATTTCGCCACTTTTTCAAGAGCGAGTTAATTCGCCCATAACATGATACTCGTTACTCGTACAATACCGTTCGAGGTACGTTTAACTCCGGCGTAATTTCGCCAGAGTTCGATCTCTGGCATATGCGAGAAGAGATATTACGTCGCGAACGTCGCGTCTCTCTTATTCGCACGGTCGTAATATTACTTGCACGATTTTTCGCGGATTAATTTTCGAACAAATTAATGCGGAAATATGCAGCCGCTTGCGGTGCCGCGGCCGAGATCGTTTCTTCCTATGCAATCGTTTCTTCCTCTACAGATTGGTCTGTTTTTATTAAATTAAACCTTCATTGAATTCTTAAATTAAAAATATATATTAGTTTGTATAAGAAAATTATACACTTAATATATCTTAATTATATATGGAATATATAAAGAATATTTTCAATTTTAAACGTTGACCTCGACATTGCTTTAGAGTTAATTCTGTTAATGTCAATATACAAAACAGTAAACAGTAAAGAAATTACATGGCAGTAATATCGAGATTCGTAACGAAACACTACTTTCGGTAACTTCCGCGTCGAAGTGTAAGAGAAAACCAGAAAGTGACGATTAATCCATCCTTTTTCGCAAAGCCGGTGGAGCAAGCAAGGTAATAAAACGCAGCATAATGCGCAACAGATTCTCTTTCTTCTTTTAATTATAATCTATCAGATTTAAGAGACAAAATTTGGATGTAATATTTTCTGACAGTTTCTATAGTCCTTGTATCCAATTCTGCTTCCAATTATGCTTTCAATTATGAAGAAATAATTAAATAAACGTTTTTTCAGATTAATCACATAAAAACGAGAGAATTCATGAATTCACGAAACGTTCATTTCTTAATAATGACAAAATTACAATAAAATTTATTGCGACCTCGTCATTGCGATAACAATAAATATATAAATCATCCAGCGCTATTTGCTTTAAGAGTTTTCTAAATCCGGATAGCTTTCTTCCACGCCAGAATCAAAGATGTTTAATAAAATAAGGAAACGTTTGCGAAAAATCTTTAGTCGGAAAATAGTTTTATCCTCTCTTACCTTCGATGATCCTACAAAATGGAACAAGCTAAAATGCGTGAACTTATCAAACTATGAAATCGCCGTTTTGCCAAGGGAGTTGGGCGCCTTACCCGACCTTGAAAAACTTGTTCTGTCGAACAATGGCTTTGGAGCGTCCGACAAATTTGAGTGGCATTGGCTGCAACAAACTGCAATTCAGAAAAATCTGCGTTTTCTAGACTTGAGCAAGAATTCAGTAAGAATTATATCTATAATATTATCTTTACACGGGAATTATGGATCACGGATTCTGACGTCCGAGAAATGAATTTAATTGACAATTGTTATTAGTAATCACAATTTGTCATTGTTTATAGATAACTGAACTACCGGTGTGCATTGGAATGTTAAGTGCTTTGACAGAACTGATAGTTTGCCACAACTCACTAACATGCTTTCCGCAGAGTATCGGAAATCTACGAAACTTGCAAATTTTGAGATCGTCGAATAACAACCTTGGAGCGTCCGACAAATTTAAATGGCATTGGCTGAGATCAACTGCAATTCGGAATAATCTGCGTTTTCTAGACTTGAGCAAGAATTCAGTAAGTTATATCTATATTATCTTTACACGGGAATTATGAATCGCGGATTTTGTCGTCCGAGAAAGGAATTTAATTGACCATTGTCATTAGTAATAACAATTTGTTATTGATTATAGTTAACTGTACTACCGGCGTGCATCGGAAATTTAAGTGCTTTGACAGAACTGATAGTTTGCCACAACTCACTGACATGCTTGCCGCAGACCATCGGAGATCTAAAAAATTTGCAAGTTTTGAGATCGTCGAACAATAAATTATTATATTTACCGGGAAATATAACTAAGATACGGCTGAAAATTTTGGACGTTTCGACGAATGCTTTTTTTACATTTGAAGCTACTGTTGTTCACGCGTCGCTATTGACGCTTCGTAGCTTAGCAGCTAAAGTGTTGTTGGAGAACAGGTTTGTTTAACTTCAAATGCTTCCTTCTTATTTCTGACCACGTCGTGGGCACATGCATGTAGCCGTGGTCGCTTGAAATAAAATACACAAGCCGAAATAATAGTTCTGACTTTAATTTCTGTAGATTAACATTCTGCGACAGAGACATAACACATGCGTGTCTCGAGCATCTTGAGAATGCGGTGTATTGCCCTTGTTGCGATACACCCCTCTTCGAATCTCATATAAGGGATTTGCCGCAGCTTAATCCGCTCTGGTTTACTGATACGACGATATGGGACAGAGAAAAAAACGATTTCTTGCCTTTTGAATATTTCTTCTGTCGGCCCCCTTGCGATAAATATGTGACGGTGTTTATGAGCTGGATATTTGAGTCGGAGTAGAAAAACTTTTGAACTTGTAGTGTTATATTCAAGTTTAAAAGAAATTTTCAGCACTTGATTTGTTATAAAATGTCTGAAATTATTAAAATTGGTATAGCATCTAAGATACGTCTTCTAATCTCGTATTACCACAACACGTCTGACGATTTATAATAGTTTATAATAATATTTATATAATATTAATTTATGATAATCTTTATTTTCCGCCACAATGTATACTTGCATGTAATAATTATGTAACTTATAAATTAATAAGAAAATGGACGCATGCCGACAATTTCGTTATGAAAGACTGAACATAATCCAAATGACAGTTGATTAAAAATTGATCATATTTGCATATCTTTTTATTTTGATTGACCATTGTCATTAGTAATAACAATTTGTTATTGATTATAGTTAACTGAACTACCGGCGTGCATTGGAATGTTAAGTGCTTTGACAGAACTGATTGTTTGCCACAACTCACTGACATACTTGCCGCAGAGCATCGGAAATCTACGAAATTTACAAGTTTTGAGATCGTCAAATAATAAATTATTATATTTACCGGGAAGTATAATAAAGAGCATGAAAATGTATGGTAAACAACTGAAAATTTTGGACGTTTCGACGAATGATTTTTTTACATTTAATGTTACGAGCTAATGACACTTCGTAGCTTGGCAGCTAAAGTGATCTTGAAGAACAGGTGTGTTGACTTTTAAATCCTTTTCTTATTTATGACCACTTCGTGGGCACATGCATATCGCCGCTCGAAATAAAATACACAGCCGAAATAATAGTTCTGACGTTTCTGTAGATTAACATACCGCGACAGAGACATACCGCTTGAGTTACTCGAGTATCTTGAGAAAGCGGTATACTGCCTTCGCTGCGAGAATCCCATCTTCGAATCTCATATAAGAGAGTTCTTGCTGATTAACCCGCTCCGTGTTGCCGATACGACGATATTGGACAGAGAAAAGAACGTCTTCTTGTCTTTTGAATGTTACTTATGTTGGCCCGTATGCAGTGAATGTTTGAAGATTTTTAATCAATGGATGTAGTAGAAGATAAACTTTTGAACTTTAAGAGTTACGTTCAAGTTTAAGAGAAATATTGGACATTTGATTCGTTATAAAATGTCTGATATTATTAAAATTGGTAGCATCTAAGGTACGTCTTCTAATCTCGTAATACCGCATCGTCCGACGATTTATAATGGTTCATAATGATTTTTATATAATATTAATTTATAATAATCTTTATTTGTCATGCGCCGTCACAATGTATACTTATATTTAATTAATAAAAAATGGACGCATGCCGACAATCTCGTTATGAAAGACTGAACATAATCAAAATGACAATTGATTGCACAAATTGATCATATATAATATTTGCATTTATTTTATTTTGAGTACCTATACTTTTTATAGTTATTAGTAAGAAAAATGCTGACAGTTTTCCAGTAGATTCAAACAAAATATTGTGGCAAAGTGGCAATATATTTGGCTCGAGCAAAACTGGGGCTGCATAATTGGCCGGTTGGCAACTGCGTATATGTATTAAGCGCATATTCCACCACAGCAGAACCTATCGAGATAACCTCATAATACATTTCTAGCAGAAACTAAGTAGACTCCATCATTTTGTAACAGTTTAAATCGAATATTTCATTTAAATGATAATAAAAATGCAGCGTCTCGATTTTTGCAGGCAATTATATATGTTCCGTTAACTGCTATAGTTTAAACTAGCAAAAAAAAAATGTCAACGGCACATGGTGTTCCCAAGCGGTCACCCATCCAAGTACTAACCATGCCCAACGCTGCTTAACTTCAGTGATCGGACGAGAACTGGTGTTTTCAGCGGGGTCTGACTGTTGACGGTGAAGATGGCCCTTGTTCTTGCAGATATACTTTTTATTAATATTACTCGGAATACTTTTTATAATCGAGCCTGATTATCCTATTCATTGATTTTGCAAAAATAATAATTAATTACTAATTGTAAGTATGAATGTAAGTTTAATTTGGGTTGAGTAAAGTCTTTCAATTTATAACTGTATAACATACGGTTTGTACAATACTTTACTTCACGGTCAATTGAACTTTTTAACAATACCTCGAAAAAAAATTAATTTTAACAGCTATAGTTTAAACTAGCGAAAAAAAAATGTCAACGGCACATGGTGTTCCCAAGCGGTCACCCATCCAAGTACTAACCATGCCCAACGCTGCTTAACTTCAGTGATCGGACGAGAACTGGTGTTTTCAGCGGGGTCTGACTGTTGACAGCGAAAATCACCCTTGTTCGTGCAGATATACTTTTTATAACGTTTAATAATAATGTTTAATAATAATTTTTAATAATAATGTTTAATAATAAATAATGTTTAATGTTAAAAAATTTAAATTACATCACAATATATATATTATGTTCATTATCAGATCCTCTTTAGATTACACTATTCATGACCTTATATATTTCCCTTATGAGGACCTAATATAATTTTACAAGGGCCTGATTGTGATAACTTATAAGGACCTTATAGGAAAACTGCGTTACACGATTACTCAGGTACCGATAAGGCAATAGTATCAGTTCCTGACAACTAAATCAGGCAAATATTATATGGTCCTTATTTGGACCCTACCTTAATTTCCAGTCGGGATGGATCACGGATTCTGACGTCCGAGAAAAGAATTTAATTGACCATTGTTATTAGTAATAACAATTTGTCATTGTTTATAGATAACTGAATTACCGGTGTGCATCAAAATGTTAAATGTTTTGACAGAACTGATAGTTTGCCACAACTCGCTAACATGCTTGCCGCAGAGCATCGGAAATCTACGAAACTTACAAATTTTGAGATCGTCGAATAACAACTTTGGGTCGTCCGACAAATTTAAATGGCATTGGCTGAAATCAACTGCAATTCAGAATAATCTGCGTTTTCTAGACTTGAGCAAGAATTCAGTAAGTTATATCTATATTATCTTTACACGGGAATTATGGATCGCGGATTCTGTCATCCGAGAAAGGAATTTAATTGACCATTGTCATTAGTTATAAAATTTGACATTGTTTATAGATAACTGAACTACCGGCGTGAAAGTTAAATGCTTTGACAGAACTGACAGTTTGCCACAACTCACTCACATGCTTGCCGCAGAGCATTGGAAATCTACAAAACCTGCAAATTTTGAAATCGTCGAATAATAAATTGTTATATTTACCGTTATGTATAAGGAACATACGGCTGAAAATTTTGGACATTTCGACGAATAATTTTTCTATATTTGACGCTATTGTTATTGACGCGCCGCTATTAACGCTTCGTACCTTAACAGCTGAAGTGATCTTGAAGAACAGGTTTGTTGACTTCAAATCCTTTCTTCGTATTTCTGACCACGTCGTGGGCACATGCATGTCGCCGCTTGAAATAAAATACACTAGGCGAACTAATAGTTCTTACCTTTAATTTCTGTAGATTAACATACCGCGACGGAGACATACCGCTTGTATGTATCGAGTATCTTGAGAAAGCGATATATTGTGCTTTGTGCGATAATACCATCTTCAAATCTTATACAAGGGATTTCGCGCGGGTTAACCCCGCGGTTAACCCGTTTTGGTTTACCGATACGACGATATGGGACAGAGATATCTTGTCTTTTGAATATTATTCCTGTTGGCCCGCTTGCTGATGTGAATACTTGAGGATTTTTAATAGCTGGATATTTGAGGATTTTTAATTGCAGTGGAGAAACTTTTGTACTTGAAGAGTTATATTCAAGTTTAAAAGAAATGTTCAACATTTGATTCATTATAAAATGTCTGATATTATTAATATTTGTAGCATCTAAGGTACGTCTTCTAATCTCGTAATACTACAACGTGCGACGTTTTATAATAGTTTATAGTGACTTTTATATAATTAATATAAATTTATAATAATCTTTATTTATATATACGCCGTTAAAATGTATACCTACATAAAATATAGTACAATCTCGCTATATATAATCTACTAATACTAATTATCTAAAATACTAATTTCAAATTTGGCGCTATCACGGGCTTCTGCGACCCCTTGGCAAGAGGCACGAAAACGCTCATGTGTATTAATCATTTATTAATTAGTGATCGTTAGACCGTCGCTGACGTAACATTTGTGTTTTTACGAGAATATACATCCATCGCCGCTTTTTTATATTTTATTTTGTTTGTTATATTCAGAAAGTTTTAAATCAGTTATTTTATTTATCTCCTATATTTTTTACATTTCAATAGTCCGGCAAAACCATTAATCCGGCACAATATTTTTAGTAGTACCGGATTAGCGAGATTGTACTGTATTTATGTAATTTGCATATTAATAATAAAGAATAGACGCACGTATCTATGCTGACTCGTTATGCAAGACTAAACATTTTATAAAAAAAATGACAATTAATCGCACAAATTGATCATATTTGCAAATTTTTTTTGGGGGGGGATTTTTGGGAATTACTTTATGTACCAAGTATGAAAAATACTAACAATTTGCCATCAGATTCGAACAAAATATTGTTGCAAAGGCACACGAAATATTGTGGCTGCATAATTGGCCGATTGGCAACTGCATCTGCATTAAGCTCGTATTCTACCGCAACAGAACCTATCGAGATAATCTCGTAATAGATTTCTAGTAGAAACTGAGTATAGAATTTATCACTTTGTAACAATTTAAATAGAGAAATATTTTATTTAAATGATTACAAAGTCGCATATCTAGATTTTTGGTGGCAATTATGTAATGTTCTGTTAATAGATTCTGTTGCACTTATGCTGGCATTTTCCTGATAAAATTTATAGCAGACATTTCGTGAAATCTATTTTATTTTCGTATATTTTAGCTAATTACGCTATTTTATTGTACTTACCATACACAATATAATTAAATTTTATATAAATTTATATAAGTTAATTTTAAGTAGGATACAAATCGACTATTATACCGACATAACATTTTTATAAACTGATAATTGATGTACAATTTTTTACTTTTGAGAGAAAATATTGTTATCAAAGAAATAATATTTTCTCTCAATTTCATTGTATATTAATGTATTTTAATTACATTGTATTTTAATTTTACTGTACTTTATTATATTTATGTAATAAAAATACACATAAAACGTAGCCTAAAATTAGTAGTCAAAAATGAATACTATTAATAACAAGTTAAAAAAATAAAAATAAAATAAAAATAAATTAAGAAAGAAAAAATAAATTAGGTAAATATATATTATGTACATTATACGTAGTGCAGATAAAAAGTAGCCTGAAGTAAGTAATCTAAAATAAATGCTCAATAATAATTTATAAAATTTTTATTTTTTTAGATGAATAATAAACTATATAAATAAAACTTGTTGCAGTACATCAATTGCGGCAGTAGACCACAAGTCAAATTATTTGCATCCAAATTTAATTGTCGTAAAATGTATGTATTATATCTTTTTATTTATAACATCGAAGAATCTAAGATTATCGCTGATTAAAACTCTTGATCATTAATGATGATTTCCGTGACTTTCCACATATCTTTATTGCGCGTTGTGCTGTATAATATACTTTATGGCATGGTATCGAGAGTATTTTTTCACTTTATAGTCTCTGGTCCAAACTAACGTGATATGTCCGCGGATACACGCTCATAAATGGCTGCGATGTAACGTGTTGATGTGCGCTATGTAAAACAAGCATTATATTCTCCATCGCGCAGCGACACGATATGATCAATGTGCATAAAAGGAAAATTTGCGTCGACGGCAGATGCACACGAGAGTGTGGCGATCTGACGCAAATACGATAACTCCGTTGGATAATTCAATTATTTTCCAATCAGTGCCGAGTAATCTCGAGAATCGCAGATTACTCGTCTATCGAATAAGCCGATAAATTGATGCTAACTTCTAAGGTGTCGTTTCTGTGACGCGGATGTTCACGGAACGTGGGATAATTATTCCACGTATTATTTTTATTATTCTTCGGCGTTAAGTGATTAGTATATTCTACGATCAATGGATCGTAGTTGCGTCACGACGTGCGAAAAGTCACGAAACAAAAACATTGCGTTAACTCTTTGCAAGATGTGCGGGTTTAAACTTTGCCTTCTAACTCTTGTTTGTACAAAAAATAAATTATTAAATATGCTAAACTCTTCATCGCAAAAACTTTTTTTATTATTTTTCTTAAATATCTTAGATTTAGATAAATAACAGAACGAATAAATTAATAAAAGTAATTATATCCCGAAGAAATGGTCAAAAAATTTAAAAAAGACATAAGTGATTTGAGAGATTTCACTATTTAAAAATTAATAACTATCAAAAACATATAATTTTTACATTTTATTCGGATATTATAGCAAATCGTTATCGTCTGTCTACTTCCATAGATGTGGCTTATCGCCCAAGCGGCGCTAGGCAAAGATAAAAATAGAAAGTACATGTTGCGGCAAACGTATCGCTAGACCCAAACAACTGCTAGGTCTGCTAGATATTATTCAACCGAAGATTCACTGCAGATTCAAGGCTGTTGTAACGCCAGCTTGAGACCATTACATTTGGCACGATGATCACAGCTGAATACTCACATCATAATATCAATATTGAAGTATCGACCGGCAACTATAAATATTTAAATTGCGCCAATTTATCATCGTACAAGTGATGAAAGCAAATATATACACAATCGTGTAATTTTGCAGACAGGTATCCCGAACGACACAAAAAACTTCCCCGAACGCAGAGCATTCAAGCATATTGTTATATATCGCGATAGAATAAACAATCAATTAAAAAAAGAAACACATTATCGCACTAAGCGATAAAACAACATGTGTTAGATACGTACAGAATACCAGCGATAAATAAATAAATAAATAAAGAGTCAACCATAGGTTCGTATTTAATTAAAAATATTTTCGAGACGTGATACGTGGAAATCCTTTGCTGATTTTATAATTCTTCTTGTAAAAAAACGCTGCGTTCGTTGGTAAGGTAATAGCAGTGATATTGTAAAGTCTTTACAGTATCGTGAATATATTAGAATACGAAAAAAAAACAATTGTTGATACATGAAAAGTCTTATCGCGAGTCTCGTTTTCGCTCGGAGTTTCCGGATTAACCGGTTCCTGTTTGCGATACTATCTTTATCGTATTGAATACTAAAAAAAGATAAAGAAACGGCACGCGTGATGTATAGGAAGGAATGCTTTTTTTAATTCTTAATTACGAGTTTGATTGAAGAATTCTTTGATATCTTTCTGCTTTCCGCATATTATTAAGTTAATGATATAAAGGACCTCATACGTGAGCTTTAATTCTCTGTGGAGATCATGGTATTGCTCCCAGAGAGTTATGCTCTTAAGACTTTTGATCAGTCATCCGACAACTAAAACGTATCAAAAATTCAGCCAATTTCACCGAAAGCCAATTTCCATAAAGTATACGTGCGAGGTATTTTAATTAAATTTAAAATATCCGAGAATTAAATTCTCAAAGGAAAAAAATCATCTTTTTTTTATCACTCACTGTAATTAGTTACTATATATTTTGGTCATTTTAAAAGCATCTTGTCCTTTGTTTTAAAATCCTACTTTGCAAACCTATAATAACATTGTTACTGTTGTCTACAAAATTTATGTTATATGAATTGTTTGTAGATATAAAAATATTATAAAAATTTATTAACATTTTTTTTTAAACATTAAATAAAATCTAACGGGACAAAAAATTTTTATTAAAAAGTAACTAATTTAATAATTAGTTTATAAATTGGAGATATAATCGCATGTCGCGAGTGTTTATGTTAGATAAAGTCTTAATGGGAATGTCTTAAATAAACATATTAAGCCGATATTTTCACTGATATTTTGACAATATGCGAACAGTCACTTATTCTATCACAATAAATCCGTTGTTTGAATTTGGCGAGTGTAAATGCATTATTTATGTTTTTCGTCCATTTCTCGTTAAACATGCGCCAGATAAGTCATTTTTATCGTGCTGATGCAAAGTGTTCTGTGTAGGTATCACGAATTTAAAACGTCTCGCTGATAAATCGAACGAGAAACATAAATGCGATATCGCGAAGTATATTTTGAGATCCAATTATATTTAGGCTGGGTGTGTGTGTTTCAGTGCTGTTCGAGCGCGATGAAATGATTTATATAAGTGTTCTCCTTCACTTACTTTCTATTATTAATTTGAATGGTTATTTGAATCCTTTCTATAGTCTTTCTATACTTGATTCACCGTTGACGTAATCTAATTTGAAGTGATGATAGCAAATTGACATTTCCGATAATTCCAACATATTTGCTAAAATAAAATAAGACTCTAAATCGAATGTTAAATAATTGAAAATGACGTTATCTTACTATTATTTAAAATTACACCATTTTAATTTTGTTAGTTATTATATAATATTTAATATATTAAACCGATAAATAATCATCGTTATAACACAATACAGAATGCTGTTACAGTTTAACACTGAATTACACGACTAATGAGTCCCCTAATGAAGCGGATTCGGTATCGCCCGAATATTTTGACGTGCATTTTGTTCGTCCGTCACATCAATCGAGGATCGTGATCTCCGACGCATGAGGAAATCCAGTAACGAATTTTGTAATTGCGCTTGCCGTGAGATACGCGGCCAATTATCTTTTTCTGCCGCAAGATAACGTCTAACGCGTAGCACGCGTAATTTCGCGAGAATTAATGAGATTCTTACAGACAACGCCAGCGAGAAAAAATACCGAACGCTTATTTTGAAGAGCCGTGGCGCCAGAGAATACGTTAATACGCGCGTCTTCGTAATTAAAAAGCGGTAGTCCTCGTTGCGACGTCAGCTCATATCGATTCCGTAAACAACTCGCTCGGCGATAGAACTGCAAATATTACACCGCGAAGAAAAAAAATATGTGCGTATCATTTTATCGTGCAGCATATAAGACTTGCGACATTTCGCCTTTGAGATAGGAGCGATTGAACGATATGGGAGTATCGTTATTGCAAATATGCCGCGCGATATCGGTAAAGATCGAACAAGTAAAGTAACATACTCAAAATCTTAAAACTTACGTATACTCTGTATCTCGGATACACAGAAATAATGACATTTTCTACATCTAAGGGCCGGTTGTTTTAACCTGTTGGTAAACTAACCAATAGTTAAATCATAATATGTCTATCTTTGTCTAATTCGAAGAAAAAACAAGGACATATTATATGATTTAACTATTATGTTAGTTTTTACCAACGGGTTGGAACAACCGGCCCTAAATCTCGAAAAGCGAAATCAGAGTTATATATAATTGCATATGGCATATTTAACAGGCGCATATTTGACAGGCGCGTATCTGATGATCGGGTGACGACGGGATAATATACGGTACATCGCGCGCGCGAGAGAGAGAATTTAGATATCGTGCGCGAGCATTGCGTAATGCGAAAATGTCAGGTGTTCAGATTAGCATAAGACAACACTGGATGCAGAGCTGAAACGCCGCGGTCCAACGAGCGTAAGTCCAATGCGTGACAAGGAAGCCGCGAAACTAAGCCTGACGAGAGGCTTCGCGAAATATTCACGTTAAATTTTCCTCTACGTGTTTGAAATTTAGTCAAGAAAATCGGCCATGCAGACGAGCGATACGTTACGTTGCAAAACTCAAACTCCTCTCTCGTCAACACTCACATCATCTCCGTGAAAAAAAAAGAAAAAAAAAGCGAATATAATAGTGTCAGCAATAAAAAAAAAGAATATTTTTCTAATCGCACTTGTGTGATTAGGACTGATTACCGAACATTCCGTATAACGCGCGCGAGACGTACGACAATAAATTCCGATCAGCAGGCGTCGAACGTCAGTTACCATTATATCTCGCGCTTCTTCTCGTTTATGTACACACATTTCCGTTTTGCATTTGTGAATCAACAGGATACAAAATGCAAAAGGAAGAAACAAGAGATTAATTGCACTTCGACGTTCGTTTGCCTATTAATTCTTACGTAATCCATATATACATATATCGTTAGTCCGATGATATGCCAGTGCGTCAGTACGTTCTCTTCTTTTTTACATTACACTGCAAATTATACCTGACAAGTTGTGAAATCTTTCACGCTGCCGAAATTCCCCGTTATCGCAGCGGACGGTCCTGAAAAACCGTGATGAGTCATCGCGGACGTATCGCTCATCACTATAACGTTAATACCACGAGATACATTGTAGAAATGTGAGATGCTTGTTAGTCTCGTTCCAGGTAGGGCTCGTTACCGCCAGTAGCTCTTATAGTCTATTTCAAGTATCGCGTGATAAGTTAGTCTTGACGCGTGACACTCGCGTAATGCCGCGTGAAATCGAGGGAAGAATTATGAAAGGATGAAGAAGAAAAAGGAAGTGGTTAACAGAGAGAGAATTAGAGATACGTCGATTGCGAGCCGTTATACGATTCTGAGGTATTTTCCCATATTGGTCTCTTGGACAGTTAGAAATTTAATGAAGTTTTAAATCTCTCCTTTTTAATATAGTAACATGATAAAAAAATATTCCATTATTCAGTCATTCACTTTTAGAGTGGAATTCATTAATTTATTCTACGAATACTAAAAATGTACTTCCGTTATCGAGAAGAGGATATTGTTTCTTGACAATTTCATTTAATTCATTATACACGTGCGGTTGCAAGTTTAGCGCAGACTCTTCTCGTCAACAAGTCGATAAAACTCAGAAGAATCAATTTAGTGATGCATGCCTCGTGCTGTATGAATGAGCAATAATATATATGTCAATCCATTCGTCGCCTGCTGGGAATAGCAACAAGTAGCTGCGTGCCATAAACTGAAAATACTGATGCGCGTGGAACTGCATAGACAATGCGTTTGCTTGACGCACATGTTTGTGCACGCAATTCCATGAATTATTATTACATACAAGAATATGTTGTTTACTGTGTATTATGCGCAGTGGTTTATATTAGCCGGATAATTGCGTTTCTGGTATTACGATAAGGTGTACGAAACGTTAAGTCCCGGCTTTACTTGTACGAAAATACTTGGCTAGGAATTAGCGCGTACAGGCGCGACTGTACACACGCGCAAACGAGAAGATTATGTTAATTCAGTGACAGTGATTAGCCGGCGTGCGGTGACGCTTGGATTTGCGGACGACTAAACACGACTCGGAGAAACGAAAATTCAAGTGACTCCCGTCGAATCAAAGTTCCGTACGTCGCGATAAATAACGCAACGTATAGTCGATTATTTCGTTCGATGACTTAATTTTCGTCCATCGCTTATTGGAGGACAAAAATATAATCCTCTTCTATATAGGTATAGAATCTGTCTTGTGGCAAAGTTTCAATGCAAAGTTGACTATCTAGTTTCGGATTTATGTTGATATTCAAATTAATGATATTATAAATGATAATTGATTAATTCGAGAATCGACTTTTGGAATTATAGGAGAACAATAGCATTTTTTCTCAAACATGCTTATGTGACTTACTTTGAAGTACTTTACTCAATGAAAAATTTTGCAAGTAATCTGCAACTTTATTTTTTATATACAATAGAACATTAGAGTTAGAACATTACAAGCGTATGCTACGGGCGTGCTTTTACTTTCTGATATCATATATTTCTTAATAAATTGCAGTTGAAAATATGATTTTATATTTTATTTTTTGCGTGCATATGCACAGATATCAAATTCAGAATTTAAAATTCTAAAGATATGTTAATATTTTCTTCTATTTTTTTAAATTTTATAAAAATAATCAAATAATATAAATAATTAATAAGTAATAATTTTTTACATTTATTTACACCTATTGATAGCCACTTAACATCTAATTGTCAAAACACACGATGATGAAAGCAACGAAATTGATTAAATATGTGAATTTCACTTTTTCTTAATAACTGCCATAAACATCGCCATACATAATTTAACAACAGAGTCATTGAAAGTCACAGAATAGAACTGCAGGTCATTTTTTATCCATGAGAAGTATCCAACGTACAATATATTCATTGACAAAACAACCTGGGACCTGGTCCCTTAAGAGTTAGAACACAAAGCTAAGAATATTCCCAAAATTTCTTAAATTCTACGGAGATTAACAATAAATGGTAAATAGTATTAAGCTTCAAAAAACACCAAAAGCAGCAACGCAAGGAGCTGATATCAAAGTCACTTTTACTCATACTGAAATTTTCATTATTCGTACTTTGAAATTATTTTTTATGACGTTATTTTATATCACAATAAGAGATCTTTTTAACAATACTAACAATAAGTAGAATATATGATATACAATCAAATAAAGGGAAACGTCGTTAAACGGTCAGGACTGAATTGGTTGCTTAATAATATTATTCGCGTGAGTTATGTACAGTTCGTCGCCTTAGCAAACCACGCGTCGTTACTTTTGTACTTAAAACGTAGTCTTAACTAAGGTTGGAACAGTACCATCGCGTAATTGATAATCAATTTAATTATACTAACACAAATCATTAGCATATTAGAAAAGTACGGGATACATGTAAAATAGGATACAGGATATATAGGAAATATTGTGAAAAAAAAAAACATTCCAGCCAGGATTCGAAGAAATATTTTCTTCTTACTGATGTATCGAATATTGCCTGGTAGAGACATTGAAACTTTCTTTGCAGTCATTTGTTTTGTTACAGTGGTGGATACCTATGCATTGCCTTCTCATGGGTCAAAAATGACCTGCAGTTCTATTCTGTGATTTTCAATGACTCTGTTGTTAGGAGTTCCATAAATAAAGAATAAACCTACAGGTATCGGTCGGACGAGGATTTATGAGATAAAATGCTTGTTTTTGTAGCCTTTTTTTGCTTTTTTTTCTCGTGTTCGTTTCTTTGACAATAAATAAAGATAAATCTACTGTCTGTCATTAACTGAAAAGCGTGTAATGACTGTAATGTCTGTGTTCTTTTCGTTTGCTCGATGTTCTCTAATATCCGTGGAAATGGAGTCTAGATTTCGAATCTCCTATTCTTCCGATCCCAAAACGCGAACGTTCTATCAATTCTTTTTGCAGCTCGTTCTCAACAGATCTTGGCCGTGGCATTAGATCAGCGATGACATCACAACAAGTAACATAACAATGACATAAGAGCCGGAACAATAAAGATGTGCATTTATCGTCAAGGTCTACTTGGTGGAAAATGTGAGATCGACATTTTCGATCGACGCGGCGACCGCGACGTGCCGCTAAAAATATCAGAGCATCGAAATTATAATCGGTCTTTTAAAAAACACGCGAACAAGTAAGACACAAAATAAGATGTAAAAATAAAATAACGAAACCCTAAGAGTGAAAAAAGAGAAAGATATAAAAAATATATTAATATCAAAATTGTAGAATTAGTTTGATTCCTGTGTATCTCCCGTTACATGCTTCTCACGTCTTGTTGTGTCTCTGATGTTGTCTCGGATCCGGACGATGACCTCAACGATGAATTCTGATAGATTAATTCTAGATAAGATCATATTACAGATATCGCATATCAAGGTCCATTATTTCGATTTTAAGGTCACTGCGGCAGAAAAAAATTATTTACGGAGCATTATCGCGTGGATGGACAATGACACGGAAGAATGCTGCACGTATCAATATCACAATGATATTTTTAGTCGATTGTCACGATCGTTTGTGGTCGGATTAGCATGACTACTTGCGGAAGAGATTTCAAAAGTAGGAAGAGTATCCGATCGCAAATCAATTTTACATTTTCCTCATTATAGTATATTCCACTGCATCCGCATGGATAAACGCGGCAACGTAAGGTAATATACGCAAAACGTCATTATTGCGGTGATTTCTTCCGAGAAAAACTGACGCAACGGAATTTTCATTGAGTTTTCTCGCTCTTTTCCGCAACATTTATCGTTTCGTAAAAGATAAAGCCTTTTCATCATCGTGACTAAATGATTTCCTTATCTGAAGCACATCATATGATTCTCATTAATCATTACCTCTCGAATGCATTGCGTCGTATCGGTAAGACATATGCCAAATCTTATCGAAAAAACTATATGTCAAATTTACGCAAGACTTTGTTGTACATTTCCACAAAAAGCAAAAATGCGCATCTCCGTTTTTGTGAGATATCGATGATTTCGCTTTAGTGAAAATTTGTAGTGTTTAATTTTTTTGTACTGGAGCAGCATACACGAAATTTTCGTTGAAGTTATTATAATTACCGCGGAAGTTTCTGAATATCTTTCCACTATTTCTGCACGGAATGTCACAAGAGAGAAAAAAAGTTAAATATTCATAATTTCGGTAACTTTATAGAATTATAAATATCTGTTGTCTCTCCGTACCACTTCGTGTGTGAATTACACGTAAAGATACAGCCGTAAGCTGAAAAGGCGACACGTAAATTATTTCCGATGATTTTTTTCAATCGTACGGCGACACACTGTAAAGAAATATGACGATACCTGCCGTACAATTCTAAGAGCAGGCGTATCTGGCGTATGTATGAATGGAGGAGAGAAGGCTTATAGAAACGTCGGTAAGCTCGGAGAAAGAGGATTTCAGATGACATTCGCACGTTCGACGACTTAAAAGATCGAATCGCGTCTCCGGATTTCCCAAAAAATCCGACGCGCAGTTTCGGCGGGATCAGCAAGCACAGAAGCAAGCATAATGGCAATCGTATTGTGTGCAATGACGAGAGGACTTCGATCCGTCTCACTGATTGACTATTAAAGTGACCTTTTAACACTTTGAGATCGACAGTGTTAATATTTTCACAGCATGACTGAGAGAAACTGTGCGACTTTTTATGATACAATCGAACATTATCGAGCTAGTCTTTTTTTTCCACCATTTGACGATAAACTTGCCAATTATCACTTGCCAACTAGGTATCAACCTAGAGACCTGCTAAGTGAACATCTCTACGCCATTGCTATATCTGAAGTTACGTGACCTTCAACAGACCGCTCCTTCCTTTGCACATTAAAACATTTCAAAAAAAGAAAAAAACCGCTATACACTTAAGAATCCAGATATACGAAAGATATATCAATCAGATTGATGATTGTGGGAACTGATTAAGGCCGAGAACACATAACATCATTAATTGTATATAATACTTAAAATTACGTTGAAATTATCTATTTGGATAAATGCCGCGCAGACTATCGTTAATTGGAGCGCATTAATCAAGGAGGGGGTGAGGAACGCTAATTGTAATCACAGTGAAGAATTACACGCTGCACAGTGAAGAATTACAAGCGTCGTGACGCCTATCGTCCCACAGCAGAGGAGGGGGCGGGGAGGGGGGGGGGGGGGGACAGGAGAGACGAGCGGGAACCACGCTGTGCTTCACGTCGAGAGAGGCGAGGATTTCAAGCTCTCTTTAGCGGCGCGCACCAGAGAGCGAGCAGAAACGAGGGCCGTCCCACGACGCCGACGAGGCGCGTCCGTGTGGTGGGGTGTCAGCCGTGGCTTATCTGGCGACTTTATGTATATTACGATACCCGAGGTAGGAACACGAGCAGTTCACTGCTGGCTAACCGGTCGGAGCGTCGGAGAGAAGTCGGCGAAGCCGAGTCGTCCGCGCGGCGCGCATCGCCGAGAGTACATGAGAGGAAAGAGTGGAAAAGCGTGTGTTCGTTCACTTTTCGAACGAAAAACCGTGCCCCCTTTCTTTCTTTTCTTTCTTTTTTATTCTTTTTTTTTTCTTCTTCTTCTTCTTCCGCGTTTGTCGCGTGTGTGCAATAAATAATAACGTCGCGCGAGTTTCGCTCACGACCGCAAGCAACGCGATCGCGTACACGCGTGAACGTAAACGTGCATGGTGCACGAGCCGGGCAGTTCGATTGAACGGAGCATATCGGTGCCGCTCAGAGATCACCTCGATCCAGGATGATCGTTCTCGCGTGGTGCCTCTTCGTCATCGTCTCGTTCCTCGTAGCGAGCAACCAGGCCTTCCTCAACGCTCCCATACCAGGTACGCGTTTTTTGGAGTTTTACAGCGCGTTTATCTCTCGTGACGGCGTATCTCGGAAATCACGGAATCGACGACACGAATGGAGATCTCGTGATTCATTGTAGGCATGGAATAAGTTTTAGTTTTTCCTCCTGAAGGCTATATGTCACTTTCAGTGAATTTACACGTTAATGATAAGAATTGTGACGGAATGGTGAACAGATCGCGTTTCTGCCTTTCTAATATACCCATCAAAGGCACGGATCTATTTTGCAAGATCCTTGGTCGCTTTTGGTGATGGCCTGTTTCAAGGTGTCGACACCAGTACGTATGTACGTGAATCGCCTATCGATCGCGTGATCGCATTTAAATGGCTGAAACCGGTAAATGACTTCGCGCGGCGCGGGCGCCACGTATTTTGCTCGAAATTAACCGTAAACACTATTTAAGTGTTTTGCTTATCTTCAAGAACAAATATCGTGAGAAATTATGATGTTTTCACACGGTTGTATTGGCCAAAGAAACGGCTGTCCCAAAAAAGACAAAAAATAATAAAAGTACTTTTTTATAGAAAAATATTGTATTTCTATCCAATTTTCAGAATTAATAGGATTATACAATAAATAAATAATAATACACACACATATACATATATAATTTAAAAGAAAAAGAATTAATGTAAAATATCTATATAGCTTTACGAAAAATATTAATAGTGTCAAATATATTTCATAGAATCCAATACTCATAGGTCATAGGTCATGGACTTGTTTAAACCTTTATTTAGAGTTAAATTTAGCGTCGTTTCCGTGTTGAAACGCTTCAAATATTGTACTCGAATCTTGGAGTACTATATTACCGGGACACAAAGAAATGACCTCTATAACCCGTGTGCACCAAACACTATATGGAAGATAATAAAAAAAAAAGAGAAGACATCGTAGAAGGTTTTATCAACACGCTTGAAGAGGTCTGGTTCGTTGGACCGCGTTTCGATCGATCCATGCTCCGAAATAGATAACGTTATATTATTCAAAATACGACGTAATCAATACAATTATGAGATTTCGGTAATTCGATTAAATCCTTCAGTTTGCAGCGTAACACTATTAATTAACCTAAGTCTAATCCGTCTCGTGTCAGACCTTAATTTTTCATAGTCAATTAGCTCATATCTTAGCAAGCATTAACGCATATATTAGCCAAGTTCTATCAAGGAAGATGAGTAATTTTCCAAGAATTATGTCAATCGTAATATCACTCTTGATATTACGCATACTGACGTAAAGTATACAATAATCTAAGAATAAGAACTTAAGAAGAACCTGTGTTATTGATATTAAAATCGTATTAAGACTCAAATACATATATATAAATATCTTATTAAGATTTAAAAGAATTATAAAAATATTTGAATTCAATTACATAAAAATATTTAGACTATACATATACGAGTACATTATGATGACAATAAACATATAAACGATATTTTCTTTCAATTTGTGAAACTTCGTGCACTGCAATCAAAACGATATTTTATTTGATTTTAGTTTTCAAGATCTCTCTTTAAAATCATTACATTTCTCAATACGGCTCTAAACACGATCTGACAGAGAAATCTCTGAAGAAAAGAGAATGTAAGAAAATGTGGTTCTTCCGTAAATCTCAATAAGCGCAATTCGATTAATGCATCTTTTATTTCTCTTGCATGTCCTTATCGAAGCAGCTTGCATCGAATTCGCATTCGAAGGTCGCGCAAACGCGGCAGGAAAAGTATTAATCGCACAGGCGGTTCTGAAAGAAGAAAGTTCTCGAAAGAAGAAGAGTTCTCGAAAGAACTCTTATCGTGACGCTCGCGGTTAAATCTGTGATTGCACCGTGTGTGCTCTGTCGCGCATTGCATAGATTTTGCATACTGCCGTTGTGTGAATGACAGATTTATCTCGCGTGCGCTCTCGTAGTCAACAAAATTTCGCTTGAACTGTTGCCTGCCGGAGTCAGACTTGATCCGTTCCAGCACGAAAGTTCGATCTGCACCTGCAAAGTTTCGATCGTTCTCCCGCAACTTGTGCCCTCCTTCTTTCTCCCCTCTTTCCCTTCGGCGCATTCTTAAACGAGAAATATCTCGGATAATCAATAACCGTGCTATAAAGCGGTTGGACCAGACACTTGACCCTGTGCTGACTCGCTCAACGTCGTTTTTATCTGTCCAATACACTGGCAATCAACGATGCCACGTAACTAAAAATGTCACACTTGATAATTGCTTAATAATTGGAATATAAGTATTATTAGACTGAAACAGATCTTGTCTAAATAGAATAATTTTCCAGAGTAATACTCTGGAAAACGAAAACATTCATTTAATAATCACATCATGATCTTATTCGGTGGTCAAAATTCCCTCCATGGAAATTTAGATTTCGAGTAGGGGGTCGAGAAATTACGCCCGGCGTTTGTAATAGAACGTTACTTTATTAATGAGAATACGTCGTAATAATTTAGTAGTGTCTGAGCAATGTCGATGTGATGACTTTTTCGATACCCAGTTCTTGAATAATCCATACTCCGAATACTTATCCGGAGAATGCAACCGTTTCTGCCGCGACACAATTTTTATAAAAAGATTGATCGTAACAAAATTTTTCAAACGTTTTTAATATTATATGCAGTTTTATATTATTATTGACGCTAATTATTATCAAAAGAATTAGCATACTCTTTTAATACGCGATAATTGCATGAATATAAATAATCGTAATAAGTCCAGTTAAAAATATTGAATGTTGCCATTAATTATGTCATATGCAATTGCCACGTGTGTGTAGTAAAAGGCTAACTCGAAACTTTCTAATATAGATCGTAAACATATCTAAACCATGCTGAATGTCTTTCAAATCTTTATCCAACCAGTCGGATAACCCGTTTAGACGCCAGTTAACGGATGTACGAACGTACGTACAATCGCACACATAACGTTCACGTTACTAAATATAGAAGTACAAAAGCGACTGGGAAACCGTTACATCTATCTCTAGCCTCGAATACATCCTGTGGATCCTTAGCATACAATTACGATGAAACTTCCTACATTCAGGTAGACTTTAAGACCACGAATTTTCCCGCTATTTTATCCCGAAGGAAAAATTAGTCCTGACTTAACAAGAAATTTATTATTAAAGTTAGCATCGCGGTAATATGCTCGTGGATTAAAAACGGTAAGAATGGGCTATGCCATACAGAATTCTTGCGTAATACTTTGTTGGTCCAACTGTAACCGGATATTTTTATCATTTTGACATTGATACGCAATTAGTGTAAATGGCGGCATTTATCTCGACGTATGCATTACAGACGTCGCGCTGCTTGGAGAACCTAGGTTTCGATATTGCGATTTATACTTTATACAATATCCGCTGAAGTTATATGCGTCGTTCGTATGACATCATACGAAGTCTCTTATACACACTCTTGACTTTTAAATACTTCAGCAAAGGACTCCACTTAAACTATACCTAAATTAAATAGAAAGAGAGAGAGAGAGAGAGAGGAGGAAGGGAGAAGAAGGGGAAGAGAGAGAGAGAAGAAAGGGGAGAGACAAAGTCCGATAGTCAGCTCTCTTGAGAGAATGAAACTCGCCAGTACGTGTTCGCTGACAATGCTCTCGGTACCCTCTTAAACCTACCTAACAATACTTCCGATAATAATACACAGTGATCACGGAGCTTGAAGCGATGCCAAGAAAACTCGTGGGGGACTTGGTCACAAAAGTACAGTTACGGAGTACGAAAACTTCCTGGGCGGATAAAGTTCCGGATAATTTCACGATTCTTTGGATACAATTGTGCTCTTCAATTACAATTAAGCGCGCTTCTACGTCTATTTCGGAAAACTACCGCAATCGAGTCATTAAGTAGAATCACGAAGCAGCACTCAGCGTAACATTTTATTGGCTATACTGTGAAAACTTTTCTGCCTGTGAATGTAATGAAGGTCCGTCCTCGCAAAAGCTTAACTTTATTCCTATCAGTGGCAAACGTGAAATATAAAATAAAACATCAAAATTTTTCTATACCTAAATATAGAAATAATATACTTTTGTGTGCTTCAGTTTAATTTATCTAACGTAAAAATACAAGATAACAATATCACCGAAAAGGAAATTCCGTTTATGAGTATCGATATAATATCGAGGCAACATCACATGACTGACACATCTACTTTACTGATTGTATGTATCATAAGAGGCACTAAATTTGGAACAACGACGTTAACAATTAGGTACTCGATACCAATCGACCTATATGCATATGCGTCATCTTGTCGAGTCTCAGTTTTAGCCAGACTCAGCCTCTTAACGAGACAAAGACGTGGAGTATTCAGAAATGGGGCAGGCCGGTAAGAGCGTGAGTTAATGCGAGCGAGACGAGCAAGCATGAGAAGCTGAGACTGGTACTTACAAAACGCGAACTTGAACGCGAGCTATACTCTCGAAGGCCGCAAGACCGAGTCGAGCGGTTCCCGATATCGAAGGTTGTTGTAGAGGAATAAAAAAAAAACCCAAATTTCATTCCGTACGTCTCGCCGCGTCGTACGATTCGTGAGTATACGATCGGCCTGTTTTCCAACCGACATATCTCGTTGATTACGTCACTTGTTTACACCATCACCGACTGATTTGATTACCTATTAGAGAACAATTATGCACAGCACCTGCACACGCGACCCTATTTCTACTTGTTTTTCCTTTTCTTTTTCTACCCTTCTCGCGCGAGCAAGTGTATTATCGATATATCGCATTTCAACCCAATACACGCAGAGATGGCCGATTGTCAATGCGCCGATTCCAATTATTCAGTGGTTACGTAAAAGCAACGGTTATAATTGTTCATAGAGCAAACATTGTTATCACGACGGTGCCATCGAAACTAAAGTATAGCTTCGAGAAACGCACAGAACGATTCCACGTTCGTAGTTAATTGGATCAATACCTATTATTTATTTATCGTTTAATAAAATAATTACTTGCAATCGAGGTTTCTAGGAATTTGTTCAATTTCTATTTGTTCAATCCTATTAATATAAGAGTCGTTATTAATAAATTCTGATAACACGATTAATTAGTATTTTTAATTTGTAACGTCACCAAATATTTAATTCGGAATTTTATATTGCGCTTTGCGAGCCATCTTCAATCGTTACAAATAGAAACCTCTTGCGTGTCTTTAATACTTTTTGAAATAAGAATATAAATCTTAAGCGATAGTTTTACGTCGTTTGTAATGAACAAACAATTTGTGACAGAAATATAACAAACAATTTGACTTACCCAGTAACACGCTCATACTGTTTTATTCGTTTTGTTTTATCGACGATAACCTCTGACTGATAACTTTCCACTTTTGCCTAAACACACGCGCGTGCAAATTGATCGAAACAATTAACTGTAATTATAGACATTCTAATTAACGTGATCAATAACGTGACAAACACTCGCCCAATACTTGAAAATAGCGCACTTCCGAAAATTTTTTTACATATTCGTTTTTAAATGCGCGATTTTGACAATATTCTATGACAATTGCACGATATTTGAATCGGCACTCCCGATACTCACTCGCGCTCGATTAATTCTATGAAAAACGCGGGAGATCCGGATGCGATAACAATGGAGTCATTTACAAGAAAAAATAAAAATGCCTTATTATTTTTTTCTATTAAAATTTTGGTAATAAAAATGCCATATGTGCAAAAGAATGTAGCACAAAGTATTTCTGTATCAAATAATAATTAATTAAAAGTCATAAAAATTCAAAAGCTTTTGAAACGCGCCAGATTGCCCGCCATTAGTCTATGACGTCACGATATAGGAAAACTATATACAGTTCACTGCTCTGTATTACCGACATTACCGACATAACCTGTATTGTCGTGCTTTTGCATTCTGGCACAAAACAATATTTATTAATGCTTTTCCGCTTAATAATTGCAGATTCCTCCATTATAACTGGCTGAATCACGAATTGTATCCACGGTGGCACGGTCCGTGGTTGTATCATATATCGTGACGTCATAGACTAATGGCGGGCAATCTGGCGCGTTTCAAAAGCTTACTATTTTTAAATTGTTTATATACTGTTGTAACAAGTTTTTTTTCAAGTACATATAATTTCTTTAGTACTTTCAATTGTTGTATTTTCATTTAGTTAATTAAGAAAAAAATGGTAAATGACTCCATTTTCGCCAACGACCGAAATCGTGGCGCCGCGCCGTCGCGAACGTTACGTTACGGCACGAGTCGCCACGTGTGGCAACCACGTGTATCACCTGCAATTATTTTACATTGCTTATGTAAGGTCGCGGTCATAATAGTTGCAACACTTTTTTTTAAAAGTAAGTTTAGGAAAATAAGTTATAGTTATAGTTTTTTAAAAATAAGTTCAGTTTTTTAAGTGTTGCAACTACTCTGACTGCGACTGTACCGTTAAAATACATGAGATGCGTGTGTAAGTCTTCGTACACGTTAAATCACCGCGTTTATCCGATAGTTGCTATATAAATATAGAAATCTTATCGCTTCTAGGAAACTTATAGTACAAACGTTATCTGCACAATGTAAAAAGAACGAGGTATTAGTAATTCCTATTGTCGTTCGAACATTCAAAACATACCGCATAAGCATACGAAATATGTCCTTTAAAATGCGACTAAGATAAGATAGTGCTTACCTTATGAATTTTTTCTTCGCCATAGCACGATAAACGAAGCAAAAGACGTATACGGCACCTTACACCTAGTGAAAGTACTATAAGCGTTTGCATTTGTAATCGATGATTTGCAAAATTTTATGCTGCAGATACAAGCATTGACGACAATATCCGACAAAAATGTAAAAAAAAATGAGTTACTGCATAGTGCATAAATAACGGTGGCAATACAATATGATTTTGGATACAAGATATTTTAACTTGACGCATTCCCACCAGCAGATAGAATTTACACAGCAAGCTATATATCATTAATAAACGAGACAAGCTGTATATCATTAATAAACGTTTATTTTCAGAAGAGGTGTGAAATTCGCAGCTTCGAATTTCTTGTTGAAGTCGACGCTAGGATCAATTTATATTCGCGTTTCATTAAACTTGTGATATTCTGAAGCTGAATTTTTGCATTGTTTTGAAAAAGAACAATTACAGTATGATAAACACTGATGGCGAATTGTATTGTGATCGATGAACAAATGCGTGCGTCCAACGACAGTTTCATGAATTAACAAATCGTCATCAGTGAGTCAGATTTATACAATCATTAAAATATATCATATATCAAACCCCGCGTAAGCTATATTTACACGCATGTATCTTTCCACGTTACGATAACGCACGCACGTATGTGCATAAGGAATATTTCATCACACGATATACATATATATTTTACGAGAGATGAAAGGAAGATATGATACCCGACCGCGCTGCGATAATCGAGTCTTACAATATTTATCACCCTCATACCCTCTAAACCTTTTAATCAAAAGACCGATTTTACAACAAAAAATCAAAAGAAAAAAAAATGTAATCTCGAAAAATTTAATTCAAATATTGCAGAAAGACAGCTTATAATTAACCTGATCTAAGAAAAGAAAAAATTGATTGAATTGATATAAGAATATCGTAAAACAAATTAATTTCTGGATACCGCAAGATGTAATTTACGATTAAGTTAATAAAACCGCAGTGCAAAACATTCTTTTCTCTTATCGTGCTTTATTCCTATAATCTTCACGAGACTTATCCGGAAGATATCATGAAATATTAAGTACTCGTCGCTACCGTCGGCGATTTATCTCGATTTCGTTGCTGGCTAGAGTTTCGCAAATATTTCGATCAACCCCGATGTCTCCGTAACCACGATGTACTACGGTAATACTTGCGACAGGTAAAACTTTACAAACATCCGCGCGACAGAAGGAGTCGTTTTCACGAGGAGATGCTTGAACGCGAAGACTTTAAGCAGACTTCCGTTGCAAGTTCAAAAGTTTGTGCGAGGAGTTATCAGTGCGAAGCGACGTGAAGTGTACATACATATATATATATATACGATGCTTCTTAACAATGATACAATAAATATGCTGCGGCAATGTCAACATCATGTGACACACACACACATTTCTAGTGATTATTTTCTTTCTCTCTATTTTATATGAAATAAAATCCAGTATATCGTACCAAAAATAAAATCTTTTATACATATTTAGTGACGGATATCTTCAAGGATAAATACAAATAAGTGCGAAACCGGTCTTGAACTCCATTTAGAGTATACATGCCAAGAATAAAACAAGAAGCATACAGAAGTGGAGTTAACGAGCTTTATAAGCACTTTGTCAGATATAAGTAACAATGTCGTAGTGTCTCATTTCAATTACGTCTCTTTCTCGGGACGCGCTGCATTTCGTATCATCACAAATTAGCGGATAAGGATATCATATGATTGTCGTTCCAGTAGACAAAGACTATCGACGATACTATCAACAAATACCGACAGACAGATCGAGTTCCAGCACGATGATGCGATCGAAATAAACGTGTGTGCCCAGAATATAACTTCACGTCATAAATATACGGAACGCGTAACCTTGCGAGCTTCATCGGTCATTGGTCAATGGTCATAGGCGAAAGATTTACATTTTGGGCGTAGCTGGCCACGCTGCGTTCGAACATTTAAACATCGATCGCTTGGAACGTGACTCGCGATCATGGCTAAAGGTAAGAAAAAGAGCGAGAGAGAGAGAGAAAGAGCCGTTACATAAACGCGACGCTCGTCGCATATCATAACGACGCTAATGATACCGTTTGCCATATGCGCCTGCGACGTCCCGACGCGACGCGACGATTGAAAATCATGAGCAGAAACAGAGTATGTATTGGTATGTACATAAGTATTCGGGATCTCTCACATGTTTAGCTGTTTTATTGCTAGCGGTTACGTCAGCCGCACGCGTCCTATAAAAATCGCGAGATTTTCATATCTGTCGCGACTTAAGTAAATTGCCCCCTGTGTCTCGCTGTATCTCTACCGATAAAAATAATTGTTTCTCTTTAACGGAAAATAGCGTACGTGATCTATGAAACGTAGGCTCTGCAACTCGGATTCCGACAAGCTTGTGAGAAATAATGAATGTCGCTTATAAACACATGTACAATGTCACAATGCGTCCTTCTCTCTTTCTCGTGGCTTCGTCTTTAATTACGCGCGGCCTTCGATGACGACCTACACCTACACGGATCAACAGACGGAAAACGATCGTGTTTACAGAGAATCATTTCCGCCAGCATCGTAAATCGAGCATTTCTTTCGTGCGTCTTTGAAAACATGTCAAATTTTATATAAACGCAAAAATGAAATTTATCTGAGAAACATCAACTTCTCCTCATAAAATGGCCATTTAATGCGTTATCTCTTAATATACTCAGTATCTTATTAATAAAAAGAAATATTTAATTCATAAAAAGAATTATTTATTGAAATGATATTTTTCATCATGAATATTTAATGAACTCAATATATTAGTTTTTTTAATGAGGTTTTAATGTCTGTATAACAATGAAATTAACACATATATATCCTAATCTACTAAAATATATTCATAGAGAATTATAATGAATTAGCGTATTAGATTAGATTTGAGCTTAACGCGAAAGTAACGTTAAGCGTGGTTCGTTACACGCGGTTCTTACACGTAAGTAACTTTGTCCATAAAGCCGAAGCGAAATCTGGTCGGGCAACGATGTTGCTAAGTAGCGGATAATCGTGTCAGGGTAGAGACGTGAGATTCTGGAAGAACTGAAAAGCATCAGCCACGCCTCGCTTTAAGAAATTGTAGTAACAATATCGGCATTCTTTCTCTCTCCTCTCTTTCTCTCTCTCTCTTTCACTTTGAAAAGGAAGACCCGAGCTTCGATCGATTTCACGCTTCACCACTTTGCAACGCCTAACAATAAGCTAAAAATAGCACAGAGCGGCGATAAAATGTTCGTCATATGTACATTCAATAAAAAACCGGGAAAACTGTTTTATTTATTTATTAGGAAATAACAACAACAGAAATATTTGTGACTATCAATATAGACATAAATCAAGTTACCAAAATTATTAAGGCTTTATTAAACCAGTTTTTTATTCATGATTACCTTCTTATATATTATATCAAAGCGGGTGCTATTAAGATACACAGAAAAAAAAGGAGTGTCAAATCACAACACTGATATACTTATTACTTGTATATAAGCAAGAATATATAATCTTGAAATTAAATTATATTGCGTTAAACGAAGAAAACTTGCTTGAATGAAGTCATTTATATAGTTAATCAAAATTTTATATAGTTCAACCAAGAAAAAAAAGTTAAAATGAAAAGTTGAACTTGATTATATGTATATTCTTACGTATATGCAAGTATATTAGTGTTGATTTGCCACTTCTTTTTTTTTCTGTATACAAATAAGGCAAAAATTTAAGGATATAATGCATGATCGTCTATTATGAACTCGCAAAACTTCTTCCGAGCTGTTCATAATCCGGTATTATACCGTTTTCCAAAGATATATTTTTGGTAAAGTTCATACCCTATTTAGTTATCAAAGTTTTTGTCGTTTGCTTCAAAACGTCCAATTTGTATTACTTTTTAATTATTGAAAATATCATATTTTCAAATGCTACGAAAACGCGCCGGATATTTTCAATAATTAAAAAGTTAAACAAATTGGACGTTTTAGAGCAAACGACAAAAACTTTGATAACTAAATAGGGTACGAACTTTAAAAAAAAAATATTTTAAAATATTTTAGAAAAATTTTATAATACCCTATTGAAACTACCTCACGATATAGTTAATACTAACATGACTCCTCAAGAACGGATTTAAGTTGCCGAGCGAAGTTTATTGTTAATACGGCGAATATAGGTAGAAATAGCTCTCGGACATGTTAATAGCCGTACGTACTAATCTCGTTACTTAAGAGGAGCGACCATTTGGAAGATTGCCTGGAGATTGAAGAACTTTATTATGTCAATCGGATTTGTTCGATCATCAGACCGTATACGCGTTTCTCGACTGACATTTAAGAAAATGAGAATATTCTCGTCTACAAAATCGCCAACGTAATGTTCGTCACTCCAAGACAACTTTTCAAACAATGTAGGCAGCTGCATCGGTGACCTGTTATTAATTATTACGTACACCTGTGTTTCCGCGAGTCAGTTCTCTCACTATTATTCATGTCCAATAAAGATACGCATTCCCTAACCAGACGGAGCAAGACTGGCGCCGGCGGCGCAATCGAAGCCGCCGACGGCGTCGTCTTCAACGTGCATCGACTTCACCCGCCTATGCCTTGTAACAAACGGCACGTGAAGTACCTCGATGCAGGTTAACGAGCGACAGGCGGAGTTGTTTATTCGGTGTTAACATCTTTAGCCCTGAGATTTTGCACAATATATATCGAAAGATTGCAGTTGCATCTTCGAGAATATGACGTGCCAAACCAGATACCGCGGCAAATACTGCATTTCGACACTACCCGTAAATTCTTTTAGAAAAAAAGAAGAAAAACAAACTAAGAGAGAAAGAAATAGAAAAAAGAGAGATTATTAATAGATACGTAACTTAAATAAATTATAAATATTACTATTTTAATATCGGATTGTAATAATAATATTTTAATTAGATTCGACGTTTAGAAATAATTATTAAATATCGGAAATATATATAGTGATGTGATTATACATATAACTTATAGATTTATTACGTTTATAAATATTTATTTGTAATAAGCGCAAACGAGTTCTCAGAGAGAATAACATATGCATTCACGCGCATTAAATTAAGTGCAATTAATTAAGTGATCGCAATTTGTCGTAGCTCACGCGGTGTCGAGTTACAGCATCGGTGCTGAGAGACGAATGGAGAGCAATAAAGCGACTCTCGGCGCAAACGACAATCGTCACTCGGTCGACTCGAAATCCAACGACGACGACGACGTCGACGGCGGCGGGACGGTCTACGTGATTGCATTCGAGGGGAAGGAGGAGAGCGCGGAGAAAGAAAGAGACACGGAAGAGAGCGGTAAGAACATGAATCATGTTTACTAGTGCACGAGAGTGACTTCATATAGCAATAAGCAATATCATCGCGCACTATCCTCATGTCATCACGGATCATCGCGTGTTTCCTGTTGCAATTCGAGATCACGTTTTCGCGCGTCTCTTCTTCGAACACAATATTTCGGTACATATTTCGATGCCAAACGCGTCAAAAAACATACTGATTTATCCATTTTATATTCGTTCTGTGTTTTGCATCAATATCAAGGTTTGAAGGTCAAAAATTACCAAAATAGCATAATTATTCATTAATCAAATCGTGACCTTCAGCGTTTCGTTGAATATGTATTATACATATGTATAAATCGGTGATAACGAAACTTATCAATGCGAAATGTTACTTTGCTCCATCAGTATCGTGCTACATTCTTGACCTTTGTAATATTTTCCTGTGACAAATTGTCAAATTCCAATTTATCTGTTATTGTGAGGCGCGACCGCGCGATATAACATTTCGTTTTTATGACTCGGTGTTATAATCTAATCCTCCGTACGAACGATCTCGAGAGATATAACTTCGTTAATCGAAACTATAAAATACCAGTAGAATAGAACTTTTAATAGTAGAAACCGATGTGATGTAATGATAATAGAAGATGCAATGTAAAGGATAACAGAAAATGTGATGTAATTTTTGAACATCTAGCTACATTAAAAGTTAAATAACTATTGATTGATTAAGATGATAGTAAAGTGACTGTGAATCACAGCACAATAATATTAAAAGTGTAACTCATAAATGAAAACAATGTATTGCACGTTGTATATATTTGATACATTGAAGTTGTATTATACTTATATAAAGAATCGAGCTTAGCGCTTATTGTAGTTGAATAAGATGATTCGAAACTGAGCTCTCAAGTTCGCGCGCATCCTGTTAAAATCACACCTGCAGAGAACAATTCGCGCCGCACGCGCCAAGGACTTATGCAAATGTGTAGTAGTTCCATCCTCATTTGCATCGCCTTTCTGAGTTCGCATTGTACACATCACGCATTAATAGCAATCGAGAATGTCTGTTCCGCACATACACGTCATTGATCGGGAAAAAGAGTCTAATTTCCGAAACTTTCCACGCCACGGTCCTATCGCAAGAGAGCCAAGAGTGTCAAGAATTGCAAAATATGCATCTAACCCTATCGCACGAATGTGAAATCAGTTTTTTATATTATCACTTGTCGGTTTCTTCGACACATATAGAGTAACAAAAACACGCTATGCTATGATGACAAACAATACTTTCTAATCTAATATGTAAATTTGAATAATAGATAATAATGTTCTTGACATTCCATTAATATACTTATAATACTTTAGCAACAAAGCACCAAGCTAATTTGAAAACAATTTTTTATTATTACCACCTACCGGTTTCTTCGATAGAGTAGTAAAAACACTCTACGTAGTACGTATGATGACAAACAATATTTGCAAATCTAATATGTAAATTTGAAAAATAGATAATGATGTTCTTGGTATTTCATTAATACTAATTAGCAGCGAAGCGTCAAGCTAATTTTAGATTCGACGCTCATCGTCTTCCATTTCTATGGCATCCTAAAGCAGACAAAAGATTAACGTGGATCGCAAGTGAAAACGCGGCTCTTTACTTTTCTCAACTCAGGATACTTCTTACCGCATTGATTTCGCACACAATATGTCAAACATATCTCGTAATTCGTTTCCGTTGCAAAATTTCCGGTCCACCAAACTTTCCAATAATTCTTAAATCTTACAATATTCAATGATATTCCATTCACACATACGAACGTTAGAGAGTACACAGTACAATCTCGCTAATCCAGCACTATTAAAAACCAGGTTGTGCCGGATTAATGGATTATAAATTCAGAAGTTTCAAAATGTGCTCAATTATTTATCTCCTATATTTCTTACATTCCAATAGTCCGGCAAATCCATTAACCCGGCGCAACCTGGTTTTTAATAGTACCGGTTTAGCGAGATTATACTGTATACCTTTCTTAATTTTTTAAATATTTCTTACATGAGTATATACCATTCTGTTGGGATACTCATTACATAAATGCCATTGTGATCCCCGTGATTCCATCTATTTCCATCGCATGAGCGTAGTTTGCAAAATCAAGACATTTCTGATTATTAACGAGCTCCTCGCTCACAGGTCCCCATTTTGTTGTAGTCAACGGCGACCTGCAGAACCCCTTGGATCCGTGGTCGATAGTCTGGTACATCGGCTCGTTTGGCGGCCTGGTGGCGTTCTTCCTCATCGTAAGCTGCTCCGAATGGTGTTGTCGACGAGGTAGTCGACCACTGACGGTGCCCTATGCACAACGTGCCGAGACAATAAACACCGGAGTTACGGAGACCCCGCCGCCGCCCTATCACTTGTTCGCTCCGCCTTCTTACGATTCCGTCAACTACGGCGAGATCGTCGACAAGACGTCCGGCGAGAAGCTGGACATCTACGTGATCTCGGTGCCGATCCACAGGCCGGTGGTGCAGGCGCCAGCGTAGGAGACCTTGAAAAGGCTCGTCCTCTTGACGAGGATCACAGTGCCCGATTCAACACTAATGACAGTCGATGGTCGATCGCGGAGAAGCAGTCTCGCGATCCCTTCATCAAAATCGCCGGCAAGTTCGACGTTGAAGAGGACTGCTCGAGGAGAGAGAAGCGCAGCTGTTTCGAACACCGTCATTGCAATCGTTCAAGTATAGTGACAGAAGTGACTACGTGTGTGTTTCCATTATAGTTGAAAAATTAACTCACTTGATGCCATTGACAAGGACGACGAGCATTCGTCAAGAGGCATTCATGTCATTCCGAGTCAAATGAATTTCCTGTATTTCTATTGAAAAATGCTTTTCTGAGAAGGAATTCTGAGAAAAAATTGTACGAGAAATCGTCATCATACTCGTTGGTCTCAAGAAAGGTTATGACAATAGAGAAGATTATACTTTGATCGAAGCTTTAATATAATTCTAGATAGAATTTAATTTTGTGTTATTCTGGGAAAATCAATCAATTTTTCGCGCTTTTACATAAGACCAGATTGTAGAAATTATTATCAACATTTTCCTGGAATCAACGAAAAGAAAAAACGGCGACTAACGATATTAAAAAGATCTAAGTCAATACTTGTGCGGAAGAACTTATTGCAGCGGTAATGTATTGAGATGACACTTAGATGATATATTTAGGTATATGATCAAAGTCGAAGAAGGCTCGAACATTCTCCGAGACAAGTTATAAAAAGTTAATGAGAAGATGGAACAGGTCTTACGAGAAAAGGCACGTTCCTTGAATTCCTTGAACTGATGAACAATATGGACTTCCAAATATGTTATTTAATTGCAGAGCAATAATTAATTTAGTCGGCCTGCGGAAAGTGGCGAATCAAATCGTGCGGTGGAAATGTAATCGTCAATGCGTTTGTGAGAGCGTTGATCGTCTCGCATGCACGGTGTTAAGGGATGTAGTTTTATAGGCAAAATTAAGGCAGAACGCGCGACATATTTCAGGATATATGCGTATAAATAGAATAAAAACGATTCAGGGCCAGTTTTTCAATAGTCGCTTAACTTTAATCTCAGCTTAACTCACTCTTCATCTATTTCTAACTAATCTAACTATTCCTTTTGGAAAAAGACGAATAGTGAGTTTAGCTAAACTTCAGGTTAAACAACTATTGAAAAACTGGCCCTCAGTCAGTCACTGCCATTCCGAGATGGAATAACCACGGTTTAGTTTTTAAATCCAGATTTAATATTATCGAGGTTTCTTTTTTTATGTACTTTAGAAATAACTGCGTCTTTAAAAATAAATGTCAATAAATCCGCACGCATACACGCGCGCGCGCACACACACAACACACGTACACATATACGACGACTTTGAGGAATTTCCGTTTTATTTCTCGACACAATCGATGATTCGTCATAGATTCGTCGACTATCGTTGGCGAATCCATGCGAGATACAGCATTATATACGAATTAAGAGAACTTTACACGATATCATCACACGCGATTGGCCCCAATCGCCTATCGACTCCGTCAATTAGGGACGATTAGTGTAGATTACAAATCGACTGCCATGAGAAGTATCTCCCCGCGAATGAGGCCGCGAAAATAATTTTAGATAATAAAAGCGAGCGCGAGTGTTTGCCGCGGAGCAGCTACGCGCGAGTGCGGTTAAGCGATATAAGGACGAAGGAGGACAGAAGGAGGACATCCTCGCGGATAGCTCCTCGCGTGAGCAGCGAACCGCGGGCGATCAATTACACGTTAATTAACGTCGCATTCACGACGGAGTTTCCGCGCGCAGCTTCCTTGACGCAAAATCAGATTCCGTATACACGCAAAACGTCGGCAAATATCGGCGGTGAGGACGTTATAACGAATCCTCAGCGAAACGAAACCCGATCGAATGTGCCATGTAACTCTCTGAACTAGAAGATATTCAAGTCAAATTGATCGGCGTCGTTTACGCCAATACACCGAAATATAAACGCGACTAAGCGTGTAACGAAATCTCGACCCGACGCCGGAATTCGTTGTAGACAAGATAATATTTCATTATATGCTTATAATAAAAAGAAAAAAAGCGAAAAAATCAGAGAGGAATTTTCTCAGAATCTATAGAGAGCGATTGTTGTAGAGTTTTGCGTTTATAAAACTGCAATAATATATATAAAGATCGAGCCGTTTATATCACGTACATTTTGCATTCGTGGAAACAGAATGAGGCCTAATTAACAGAGGATAAACGGTGAATTCTAAAATATGCAATATCTGCTGCAGATACTCTTCCAATTTAGTCTTTCGAACTCTCGTGGGATATATATATATATAGTTAAAAGATAAAAAAAATTATTATTTATACAAGAAAATTGATTTCTATAAATTTAGTTTCCTTAAGGAAACTAAATTCATTGAAATCAATTTTCTTGCAAATAATTTTTCTTTTTCAGTGTAGGTATTCATAGGTATGTATGAGAGAGGCATGCGTGTTAGAATGCTGTAATTAATTAATAGCGAATCAATATAACTTTAATGCAACGTCAATTACGATTAGCGAAATAACAATCACGGATTATCGGCTATTTGCGATTGAACCCGACCACTTTGAAGAGGGTGTGCTGTGTCCTGTCCCAAAAAATCGAAGTAATATCTCGCAATAATGTACAATCTCCATTTGCGATCTGCGATAATAAAATCCAAGGAAATCGCGTTTCCTACATTTCGCGTTTTCAATAACGTCGGAAGGTTGTAAACAAGCAAGAAGTTTATAAATACTGTGATTCACGTAAGAACAGCTGAATAGATGATATATAAATAGATCGTAAAAGCGGTCTCAGCGTGTTATCTTTTTCAAAGTGAAACAATTTGCCTGTTTTCCCTGTCGCTACTGTTAAAATATTCTTACTGTTAGGGCCGTGGCACATAGAAAAACTTAAGCACTAAGCAAATTGACCAATAGCTATATTAAGTTTTCGAGAATATTTTTTTTTTTACTGTAATTGATCAATTTGCTTACTGATTAAGTCTTACTGCTTAAGTCTTTCTATGTGCCATGGCCCTTACTATCGTAGCTATACTCTTGACTGTGCTCACGAGGCACTCCCGATCGCGTGTTCGAGAGTGCGTCGCGACCCCGACTCGTTAATTATCCATAAGACTCATGAAATGACGGCGCGTGCGTGCGCTGTTGATATTTATTTTTTATACTTTTATACACGCTGTTTATATATTTTTGGACGTCCCTACGTTACCAATAAAATTTCTTTCCTCACGTCAAAGGCAATTGCGTTATTCACGTCTATCACCATGCAATATGAAAAAACGAAATTCTTTTTCAATTGATATTAAAAATCGAATTTCTAGCGAAATTCTAATTAATTAATTAATTTTGCGGAAATCCTTACTATGACTTTGTATATAACTCAAAGATTCTTTTACTGGTATGTGTAATTAAACGTATAGATATTTAAAAATTAAAATTGGCAACTACGTCAAAATTATATTAATTATATCTGATCATGTTGCAAAACAATTTTATTCAGCCCTAAAATTGCATTTTCGTTTCGAATATTGTAAAAATTATTATCATATATGTATTGTATACCTATTGTATTGCTGCACTTTATTTACAGCAAAACCTTTAATTCCCCCCAAAGATGAAGAATATATTGGCCATTAATATTTAGCACCTACCTTTCCTCGCTCGCCGAAGGCAAACAGGATTTCCGGCATCCCAGTCGTGCACGATATTCGATAGCGCGCCTACCGGATCCTCGGCCTTCCGTCGTGGATTCTGCGTCCGGTGTCCACGAGAACCTCTCTCCTTCCTCGTCCCGAATCGTCACCACGCGAATATCCCGAAACGCGCGACCGGCGAAACACAGTTTTTCGCACTGAACGAGGACGATCGCGATTGCCGCGGAAACTTTCGACTCTCCACGCTCTCGCGACAACTCCTCGCTGACCCCGCACGCGTTCAGCGTTCTCGCGTCGCGAAACTCGACGAAATTGCGGCAAAACTCACGCGATCACCCCGGTGGCCATTATGCACCCGCGAGACTCGAATCACAGCAATGTCAGCAATTTAATGATGGCGATGGCGGCGGCGGCGGCGACGCGCGAGGGATGCAAAACCTCTGAAAATTCAAAACAATTGTTACTGTCATAAATACTTTTCCGGAGCATTGTGCGTGCGCAATATTTGTTGCGCAGCGTATGGTGCATGCATAATAAATTACAAAACGCAACAATGGAGCGAAAGTATTAAATGGCGGTTACAGCAATAAGCGTATATTCGTGCACTGAACGGTGATACAAATAAAACCGCGAATAAAAGCACAAATAATAAATGCAAATAAATGCTCATAAATAACTCGTCTCGCTCACGTGTCCTTAGCGTTGCATATTATTTTATTATCGTACGGTGATATTAGCTCGACTCTTTTAGTTTATCTCTATTTAATCTATTTGACGGCGAACGTGTATGTACCTTTGCGCCCGTAGTTCGCACCGATACACTGTGAAATTGTCGATTGTTGAGTGATCGAACTTTGATTAGAGAAAAAAAAAAAAACTAATAAGAAACAAGCTCTCCAGATACACAATCAAAGATAAATTTTAAATCTTTCGTGTATTTTCCAAGTACACGAATTTCCAACATACTAAACCGCGCGCCGACTTTTGGCTGAAGGTAATATTTTTCGCAATAAATTCTTTATATTAATTTAGATGCTTAAATTAGCATCAAATGATTCGTTAGGGGGGAGGGGGGATAAGGGATTTTAATGCTCCAACGAAAAACTGTGTTTTTAGTCCGACAAAAAATCGGCGCGTGGTTTAGTATGTTGGAAATTCGTGTACTTGAAAATACACGAAAGATTTAAAATTTATTATTAAACAAATTTTAAATCTCTCGCTTTAATATCAGCGCATAACTCTCACTGAAAAAAAAATCTGGTTGCGTTAATAGGAATTCTGGTAGATTCAACCAGTAGTCTGGTGGAAAATGAACGAATCAGAATTTCCGATTAATGTAACCAAAATTCCAATTAATGCAACTAGAATTCTAATTAATTTAACCAGATTTTGGTAGATTCAACCAGAATATCTGGTGGAAAATGAACCAACCAGAAATTTTTCTCAGTGCTCATTTGCCTTATATCGTGTCTTTGATTTTGATTAGAGATTTTTTGGAGATTTGAGAATTTTTCCCCGAACCCCAACAGCCAATCAGTACATTCGAAAAATCGTCATATAAATAAAATTTAATTGATCATGCATTGTCAGTTGTCAGCATTGTTTTGTTCATTGGATGGATTGTTTTTTAATAAAATCCAACATATATGAAAATTATATGAAAATAAAGATTAAATTAGGAATGACGAATTATACCTATAGAATTTTGTACAATTCCGCCGGTTGAATTAATCGGCAAGATTTAAGCTAATCGGAGTTTAGTCGAAGTCGCCCTACTGATAATTTTACATACGATTGTGATACTCGAAGTTCGCGGTTCTAGCAAACGAATATACATATATATATCATCCAATTCCTGTGTCGAGACTCGGAAAATAGAATTAATGCCGAAAAGAGTTACCTACTTTTTCTTCCGTCAGCGAGTATTAAGAATCTCGTTACCAATTGTCCCGCGAGAGAGAAATCGTGCAAAAAACACCGACATTCGTACAGAGAGAAAGAGAGAGAGAGAGAGAGAGAGAGAGAGAGAGAGAGAGAGAGAAGCATCAGAATGATATCGTTAAAATAATTAACAGTGCGGCAATCGGCTAAAGAGGCTCTTTCTATAAATTTGTAATTCCGCCGCCTCAGCCGCGAAAGGATCTCGCCAACATGAATTAATTCAGAACGATCGAGTGCAAGTGACCTTTCGCGCGGGAACGCGAATTACTTGTCACAGATTTCACCAATACGGAAATAACATTTGGATCATAACCTGCATCTCTCTCTCTCTCTCTCTCTCTTTCTCTCTCGCGCGCGCGCGCGCGCATTTTTCCCTGCTTAAAATGGCACAAGTGTGGAGTTTCGTGTATTTCGAAGAAAGAGAGAGAGAGACAGAGAAAGAGAGAGAGAGAGAGAAAGAGAGAGAGAACACGGGAAATATCGCAGCTGTGCGACATTGAAAAAAACATCTATTATAGATTTATTCCTCGTCATTATACATACTTATAGCAGGGAGAAACCTCAGAGCGGCCATCCCTTTGTTCTTGCGGTGGACGCATTTTTCGACGCGCCGCCTGAAGAAGTGGATCCAAACTACACTCATCACGGTCGGTAACGGTACATGGGTGCGTGTCCGTGCTATGGTTGGTGTCCAAACTACTGAAAATCGATAAGGTGAATGAGTCAGACAAGGACCGACAACAATCGCTCCGTCCTTGTCTCACGTATCACGTTACGGTAGGCGAGCTAGCAGCGGCGAAGCCGAAATTTCCTTTTAACTTCAAAAATTAATATCTCTGGTTATATTTGTCGTAGAGAAATCTTTAAAAAAGCATTTTAAAGCTAAAGAGACAATCTTTTTGAAAAAAATAGTTTAAGTTACAAGAAATTGCAAATTCCAACTGTTATAAGCAATTGAAATGTTTAATTAATTTTTTTACTAAAAAGTGCATTTTTAAAAATTTTTCAAATAATGCTGTCTTATTCTCTACTTTATTCTGAAAGTACACATATTTTCTATTTTATGAAGAATGTAATACATTTTAAAAATTGTGCATTGTTTCTGATGATTTCCGCATTTAAAAGTAACTTTATTGATAAACTAAATTCGGATGAATTAAACTCATCCCATTAATTTATCAAGCAATATCTGCATCATTTTGTTAACACAGATAGAATTAATAATCTTTTGTTGCCTAACAAGATTAGGGAATTGTATAGATAGTTAAAAATTTTGCTTTTGAGTATAAATTCTGTGCAGCTACACCTGAACCGGACGGAGTTAAATGCCTGAATGCCCTGAATGAAATCCAGATAGGTTTGACAGCCCCGGTTTAGTCTCGTCCCGCTCCTCGCCCTCCGTCACCCAACGTAGGGAGCAACCAGCAGGCTGCGCTCGTGATTGTGCACATTTTGAGGTTTGTCAGCGGTGACTCCGAGGGAGGAATGTTCGCTTGGTCTGTCACGACGACGAGGAAATTCACTTGCTGAGGACGAATAACCGTAACAACTCGTACCTAATCATTATAAGTGTCGCGCGACACTTTTGCTTCGCGGATCGCCAAGAAATAACCCGAAATTCATGTAGCGTTCTTTTCCTAACCTCTAAACGTCCGCTTGTATGTACATACGAGGACGACCAGAATCTCTGACTGCTTCATTATAATTGTTTCTCGAATATTTGCAGAGAACTCGAGTAACACAGTCAGGATGGACAGGCTCTTACGACTAGGCGGTGGGATGCCAGGCCTAAATCAGGGGCCACCACCCTCCGACGCACCAGTTGTAGACACAGCTGAACAGGTATCTGTCAAACTCCCTCGTACTTTTCATCTCCTTAGGCCTGTTCTTTTCAGCTGAACTGCTGCACTAGTTCAGAGTTTACTTTTTTACTCCACATTGGAAGGAAAAAGATAAACTCTGAACTAGTGCAGCAGTTCAGCTTAAAAGAACAGGCCTTTTATCTCTTTCGTGTTGCCTTATTTTTCCCTCGTTCTTATAGGTGTACATATCATCCTTAGCTCTCTTGAAAATGCTTAAACATGGCCGTGCCGGAGTACCGATGGAAGTGATGGGTTTGATGCTGGGTGAATTTGTTGACGATTACACCGTTCGCGTTATCGACGTCTTCGCTATGCCCCAAACAGGAACGGTAAATGTTAAAATACAAACGAGAAGATTAATAAAGTACATGTATACAATGACGTTTGTTTTCTTAGGGTGTCAGTGTAGAAGCGGTGGATCCAGTGTTCCAGGCAAAGATGTTGGACATGCTAAAGCAGACTGGTCGACCGGAAATGGTGGTCGGCTGGTACCATTCTCATCCTGGATTCGGCTGCTGGCTGTCCGGGGTGGATATCAACACTCAACAGTCCTTTGAGGCTCTTAGCGAAAGAGCGGTAGCTGTTGTCATTGATCCTATACAATCAGTGAAAGGAAAAGTTGTTATCGATGCATTTAGACTAATCAATCCGAACATGATGGTGAGTACTTACATGTCTCTAGCAGCTAGCTGTTGTGCCCGCCGATTGTGACCTCATTGTACCGATTGCAGGTTTTGGGACAAGAACCGAGACAAACAACGTCAAATTTAGGCCACCTACAGAAACCATCTGTTCAAGCGTTGATACATGGATTAAATCGGCATTATTACAGTATTAGTATTAATTATCGCAAGAACGAACTGGAGCAGAAGATGCTGCTGAACCTACATAAGAAAACATGGATGGACGGTCTTACCCTTGCCGAATATTCGGAGCACAGTCGGCTCAATGAGAATATCGTTTCCGAGATGCTGGAACTCGCGAAGAATTATAACAAGGTAAAACATTTTGCGACAGTTGAAAAACTTGACATGTACCATTTGTATGGTACATGCACACTGGATATCTTGAATATTATAATAATGATAGAGTTTTGTTTTTGTAGGCCTTGGAGGAGGAGGAAAAAATGACACCCGAACAATTAGCGATAAAGAATGTGGGCAAGCAAGATCCAAAACGGCATCTGGAAGAGAAGGTCGATACACTAATGGCTACAAATATTGTTCAGTGCTTGGGAGCTATGCTCGATACAGTTGTATTCAAATAACTGTTTTCTGATACGTCACTCGCAATATGGTATTTAAAAGAAATATACATCTTTTTAAAATAGAAGTATGAGATTTTGTATCCCCGATGTGCACGTTGAAAATGCTTTCAACCAAGCATAACACGAATTAATATGTGCGCGCTAGTCGTATCACGTTTTCCTTGGAAAAAAATGTTATCTTTACGAATTTGGTATAATTATCAAACTGAATATTAAACATTGTTGTAAATTATGGATGCGCGTGGATGTTTAACGTGTAAAAGATGAGGTTCACAATAGATATTGCTGATACCTGGAATGAATATAATATAGTAATAAAGATTGCACGAGAAACCGGGTTCGAGTCCACTTATAACAGAAATTTTAATATTTTAAACTGCACTCCTCGTATGAGACGTAAAGAGGGGGACTCATGCGGAGAAACTGGTCTTTCTAAAGAGAGGCTGTTGGCCCACATAAACACATGATAACTGCTGTGTATCCCCCTATAAAGTGATTACTGGTCCTCCAAGCTGGAAGTTAGGCGCTAGGCGAACTCAATAATATTGATGATGATGATAAAGAGTTAAGACACAGAATAGACACTTATAATCAATTTTTATTTCACTACATCCGTACTCGCGTCTTCCTTTTCTTACCAATAATGGTTACGCCTCACCATTCTTTTCTGTCTACATTTATTGAAAATATAATAAATATGTATTATTATTTGGATACTGAGACATCTGTGATTACGATCTATAATCTATATCATTATATTCATGATTTATACAGATTCATATATTGCGGAGAAAACATAAAAAATGCATATAAATATACATGATTCTTGTCTTCATGATAAAAAATATATATGTACAATAAATTCTTGAAAAATCAGAATACACAAGTTAGAATACTAGTTTAGAATGTTACATTTGCATCTGAGAAGAAAAGATTATATGAAGGACAACGTAAGAGAAACATCAGGAACTGTAAAAGAAAGAATCTCGCAGATATTTTGCATTTGTTTATATTCTCGGAATAAGAGTTCTTATTGTAAAATTTCTTATTGTATAATATATAAAATTGTCGTAATATAATCTAAAAATAATACATAATTCAATAAAAGTTTTTATTAAACTAACTCGACGTAGGTTCTTGATCTTTGTCCTTCTTCTTCTTCTTCTTCTTCTTTTTCTCTTCTTTACCTGCGGATTCCTATAACACGTAAGTACGTGCAATAATATAATAACCAAATTTTCCGATTGTACATCTAAATTATTAGGCAATTTTTGGCGATCGTTTGGTATATATACCAAAGTGTACCAAACTGCACCAGACCGTTTTGGCGTGTTTGGTACTTTGTGGTCAATCGTTTTGGTATCTCTCTGGTTGGTAACACGCTATACCCTGCTATAAAGCAGGGTAGTTTTTCCAAGTCTGGTACATATACCAGAATAAGCTCCGCCCCTACCAATATCAACCTTGGTACATGTACCAAACGCTCGCCAAAAAACGCCTATTAGGACCAGTTAAATTACCCCACTGGCAGCTTCTTCCATTGCAATGGTAGCTTCTTCGCCTTCCGTGTCATGTTTCTCCTTCTTTTTCTTTTTCTCTTTTTTCTTCTTTTTATCTTTCGGCGATGTTTCTAAATTATCCGCCGTTTTTTGTTCTACAACCATACTCGCGTCTTCTTCTCTTTTCCTTTTTTTGCCAATGGTTACTTCACCATTCTTTTCCGTCTGCATATATTGAAAATATAAATATAATCTTTTACGATTATCTATATATGATTATAAAAAAATAAAATATTAGAAATAGCATTAGAATAATCTACTTGCCGTTGTTGATGCTGTTGTTGATGTCGTTGTTGATGCCGTTGTCGTTGACATTGCGGCATAGTCTTTGTAACCATGTAACCATTCAGCAGGTGTGTTTTCATTAGGTTTTCCATGTTTATCTAACATCCCTTCAACTATCATACGTTTCCTTTGCGATGCTTTGGGTCCCAAGCCCCACTTCCTTGGGTACGAATCTCTCTCCATGATAACTCTTTTGAGTTTTGCAACTACTCCATGATCACAGGTAGCCATGGTTGGGGAAGACATCAAAGCTACGGCTGATATATATAAGATAAGTATTGTTTGAAGACTATGAGATAAAGACAAGTATGTTAAAGATAAATATAAAAATGATATTTTGGGCATTAAGTTAAATATCTTTGAGTAGATAATGCGTGAAAAGCTAACAATTGCGATATGTCTCGCTGTTATTTCGAAAATATACTTACCAAGTGCTACAGCTTCGCCCTTACTAGTCACGATTACAATTTCCTCATTCAACTCTATCCCTTGGTCGTACATCAAGACGCCTGGCAGCATCATTTTAGCTCCGTAACAAATTGCATTCACCTAATAAATTCGCGTAATATAATTCCCTTAGGCAACAGTATTCAATTTCCTTTATTATCAGCGCAAGAAGTAATAAGTCAAATACATACGGCGCTGTCCTTTATGATGATTCTTTTGTGATTCACTAGCAGCGATTCTAGTGGCTTTATAACTCTTCTTAGATACGATTCGTCCCCGTGATTTTCGTACATCCACTGGGCGTCAAGAATATCGTGCATGGTAACCATACCATCCTTTTCGTCCTGAACGCCAGAACGATTTCTTCGAAGTTCTTGCATGTGACAACCAGTACCTAAGAAGAGCCCGAGATGGACACACATAGTTCTGATATAGGAGCCAGCTTCACAGCTAACGCGGAATACTCCCATATTGCGTTCCTGGTCGTAATCAAGGAACCAACTGTCGTAAACTGTCCTAACGCGGAGTTGTCGTTTGACCGCCGATATCAGCGGCGGCCTTTGAAACAGAGCACCGCGCAATTTCTCCAGCGCTTGTTTCACCTAAATCATCGTATTAGTGTGACATCAATATATGATATACTGTATAGAATTGACACACACAACGACGACACCTTTCGGTTAACAAAGAATAAATAAATATTAACATTTTCGCCAAGAGAATCTTATGCTTAACAAAGAATTTTGAGCATATTTACTTCTGGGCGTAAGATAACTCAATGATAGAGTGATCACCTATCAAGTGAGAGACTCGGATTCAATTTCTGGTTCTATCACTCAAATATATTATAAATGTAATTATTATTATATATTACATTTATTTATATAAATAGTTTATTCTGTTACAATTTATTTAAATAAATATTTATTTATTCTGTGTTACCCACAATTACGTATGTTTACCTTCTGGGTACTTTCCGGGGCGGAATGAAGCTTAAACACAGCAACGTATTCCTTCCCGGCGGACTGCTGCGATTTGGCCAGTCTCGTCGCCCTGTCTATGCAGACTATCAGGACCCCTGACACCTTCGGATCCAAAGTGCCGGAGTGACCGGTCTTCTCCACCTTCAGAATCTTCTTTATCCAAGCTACTACCTCGTGCGACGAGGGATTGCATGGCTTGTCTAAACTGATGCAACCTGACTTTACATGCTCAGACAAGCTACGATGTAGCGGTGTAGAGCCGCTTGTCAACGGAGTATAATGCTTCGTGCGGGTATTCATCTTGCCAATATTCTGCAATAGACACAGTAAGAAATGTATCTCTCAATTTTATCAATTATCGCATCAATTGTCGCAACCGCGTAGTGCGCAAAGATTTAAAGTACTACCTTAAGCAGCAATGGCCAGTATTCATGCTCGAGCTTCACCACCAATTGGGATGGTTCGATCTCGCATTTCGCTGCCAACTGCATTTCGCCAAGCGACTTCTTCTTGTCCTTCTTCTTACTCCTCTCTGCAAGAAATTTAGGAGGTATAACCTGATCTACCATAACCCCTATTTAATAAATAAAACAAGATAATTTTCGCGGATTATATTTATCGAGGCGAACGTAGCGAGTAACGTTCCTTGATTTATTAGCTTGTGCCTATAATTTAAACAGTACTATCATCGTAGGCGACCGACGCTGCACCAGACACGTGTTCGTCATGAGGTGTTGCAAGGCGGAAGTCATAACAGAAACGACGCGATCCGGAGTAACGCTGAGGATTCGTAGCGATCTCTGAAAGAACAATCGTACGACAGTGATTTGCTCACCTTGCTCCATTTTGAAGTTTGTTAAAACAAGTCTAATTCAAACGCCGAATGTCGCCGAGTGCCACGAAGAGTACAAGAACTCCGTGACAACGTGGTAAAATGGTTAAGCGATAATGCGGGTCATGGGGCGGGATACGGGAATGCCAGCGCCAGCGCCGCCAGCTACGACGCAGCATAAACTGTTGTTCCCACACGCATGCGTTTACGTCACTTACGACCAATCGTAAAGTATAATCTTTCTTGTGAATGGCCACAGCACTCGAGTGTGATTGGCTCTTACTTTTAGATCCAAGCGATCATTGATGGATTTGTTCCTTGCTCGTATCGAAATGTATCGAGAAGAATCGCTCAGGCTTCTCGAATCTCGACTAATATCGCGAGAAGAATATGTAAATCGAAGAATGTTCAAATTATTTCGATATATACGCATTTTGAGGTTGATACTGAAATAATTCAAATAATTATGATTTATTTTTTTTATCGCATCCGTTATACTTTGATAAATATAACGTTGTTCGCTGTTTATTGCAATAAAAAGAGGGTAACGATTACCCGTTTTGTGACGTCTTCAATCAGCTGAATATCAAGGTTAGTATGTCACTGATCGTGCGCACGACGTATGCAGAAGATTGACATTTGACAGAAAGGGGATGCCATAAATAAGCGTAAACAAGAGACTGACGGAAACAAAGGATAACGCGGAATAAGATGCATCCCTACTGGATTTTCTGCCGCAGGCGAGACACGAGAAAGTATATATACTCCCACACTATACAGTCGAGTTCGTTTCGTTTGTCTAACACGCGTCAGATGAATTAATTAAGATACCTAACATTGTTAATCCACAGTCCCCGACTAACAGTGACTAACAGTACAATCCGTCATGGGTGAGCAAAACGTCAGAATGTTAATTCGCCCTCTTTCCAGCACGGCGGTCGTGAGTCCTCGTAAAAGCTTTTGCACGACTCCACCATCGCGATAGTTTATTAATACAGATGTAGCAGGCCGAGTTATTTTGGGCCTGCGTCCGCTGCCTGACTTCAGCTATGAGGCACCGATTCCCAACAATCTCGATGTTGACAGTCACCTTCTGGCTCTGGCGCGTCCCGGAGTTGTTCTAACTAACTTTTGTGTTTTAAACATGGACCCAGACCCCATAGAGATGGCGAACGAGGTCAAGAGCAAGGTCATTCTGCACTGGAACTACCGGGGTCTCACAGAGCTCCCAGAGGTGATAAGACTGCACGGCAGTCACGTCCAGGAGATATATCTGAAGAGGAACAAGCTTACCACTCTGCCGCCCTGGATCGCGGAGCTGCTTAATGTGACTAACTTGTACCTGTCCGATAATTGGATTGAACAGCTGCCAGTGGAACTCGGTAGGATGAGCCAGTTAACGGTGTTGGACTTAAGTACCAACAGATTGCAGCTGATACCTGCCTGCATCGGCAATCTGAGGAATCTGAAATCCTTATTCTTGGAAAACAATCTCATAGAGAGATTACCGGTTGGTAAGTTCATCGAGATCACCAGACTCTTGTGAAAGAAAAAAAAAAAGGATTTATCGACTCACGTAAGCAAAACGAAAAACAGAATTAAGTCAACTGAATAATCTGGAAGTACTGTCGGTCTACAATAATCAGATTGTCGCACTACCAGAATGGATCGGCTCTCTCCCAAGACTTAGCGAGCTACATTTGGGTAATAATCGATTGAGGGAATTACCCAACAGATTAACTGTAGCTCCTAAGCTTACCCTGATCTCCGTGTGTGAAAACAGGTTGTTATTTGCATTAACATTTTGCGAAATATAAGTATTCTGTTTATTAGATCGAGTTGTAAATGTAAACTTCGCACAAATTAATTAAGCTATATTTCTGAGTTCTGTACCCCAATAAATGCTTTTCTAGGTTAACATATTTGCCATTGAATGGATTTCTATCAGCTCCCTGTATTCGATTCGATGAAAACGAATTCTTAAATTATATATCGTATCCGCTTCTGCAACAATTAGCTTCACAACTACTCTTCAACTTTGGAAGCTTTCTTTACAACTTCAGAAGTCAGGCATTCAGGTAAGCTCGTTAGAGATGTCGGATCTAACAATAAGAATAAATTATGCGCGAATAAAAAATAAATCCTGAACAACTATTACTTTACTTTCGATGTGTGTGTATATATATATATTTTAAGTAAATTTACAATTTATGTATATATATATATATAATCACAGATATTTTTATTTATTAGAGATGCATGTGATTGCGATTATGACACAAATGGGTTAACCACAAAATTGCACATAAAAACGAACGATTCGTTTCCACTAAGCATTGATACTATAATCGAATTACCACGGCAGCTACTAAAGGTTCACAAGATTCACGAGAACGTGACTTGCTCCTTGTGGGAATTAGCGCTGAGAAAAGTTTATACCGAGAGGTAATTGAGGAACCTTATAAACAGGAATCTCATCATTGTCTTTATACAAAAATATAAGTATCTCACAAGTTTAACGCAAGTACATTTCAGGTATAAGCACACGCTCAACATTCCCGTTTTTCCCGAAAAAGGGGAAGTAACGGTACACTACGAACCGCTTCTTAAAAATGCTAAACTAGACTTTACATCATCTACGAATTATACTTTGTATAATTTATTAACGAACGGACCCACTAGTATCTGCGTAAATTCTCAATGTCAGCAACCGATATTCACAGAGGCATGGATCATTATCGATATCTATGATCCCTCCCTATGGTGCACAATAATGATAGTTCTATGTTGTAGCAGAAGGTATAATATGCAAAATAATCGTGTAGTACTTGAATATATCAGTTCATAAATTTTCTTTTTAAATTTGCAGTTGCGCCATTGCGTTCGCACACTCGAATGCGATTAATAATGCTGATTGGTACTGCATCAATTGATGAACCCTCCTTGCTACGTATCTAATTAATCCACTTTTGTATATAAAGAGTATTAGGAGAATAAAGAATTCTTGCTCGTTCAACTGAAATCTTGTGAAAGTAGTTTGTAAATTAAAACTCTAGCTTGTTGTAATTGTAATTTATTTCGCAGCGTCGCGGCTACCAATAGCGACTGTTCAATAATGCCCAGTAGGAATTCAACGAACAAACTCCATGACATAATGGCGTATTATCAAGTTAAATTATTATAATATTATCCTCGATGTAGCTTCTTTCAGGTATCATTATATTCAGGACTAGTCTCACTAATAACATTATCTTTTTTTTTGTTTTATTAAAATATACGTTTATGATTATGACTCGATGTACCTTCCATGCAATATATAAAAATTCCAATTCTCTATTTTGCTATGTTTTCGCATTAAAATTGAGTCACAAAAAGAAAATGCTCTGCGGTCTCTCACTTTGTGGATGGCGACTCAATCGTCCACTCAAGCAATCAAAAGATCTAACGCTTTGTCACGATCGAAATTACACTTCACTAATGCCGCGAAAGCTTCGTGCTCGGGAAATCCTAGATCCTTCAACGTGCACAAATTTTCGCAGTAGGTCCTCGCCTTGGACTGATCGTGCTGCGCGAGCGTTAACGCTGTCTCGACATAATTACTCGGAATGCCAGTCTCTTCCAGGGATTGAACGGCCAACAGATATTCCACGATCTTCTTCTCGTTCGTTCGACCTAGCTCCAACACCGCACGTGCCGCCCTGCATTTGGGAAATCCCATGTCGCCCAATTGCATGATTAATTTTAGATCGTTCTCCGTCATGCCCGATAACAAATCCGCCGGCGGTGTCGCATGATTCGACGACGTCGAGTCGTCATGCCTCGTGGTTGCGTGAGCGTCGTTGTCCGGACTCTCCAAATCGGGCCACGGCTTCCAATTCTATCGCAAGAAAATATTTATATAATCATGTTGTACAACAAAGAAAAAAAGAATTTTGTTACCTCCATAACGGGCCGTTCTAATTCCTTTTGAAGTTCCTGCATTATCGCCGAAACGCTCCGGTGATTCTCGATGCTATGCGCGTCCGTGTCGGCTTCGTCGTCCGCTTGACTCTCCGTATCGGCTTCCTCCTCCTTATAGACCTCGGACGTGTTATCGATAGCTAGTTCATTTATAATGTTCTCCAGTTTTCCCGCGGGTACCCATTGCAATCTAGGTTGTAAAACCTGCGTTCAAAAAGTATCAAGTAAGACAAGTTTGATCATCTGCCGAGCAGTCGTTTGCAGTACTCATTCAGGAAATCTGGAGTGCGAGAAGCATTTCATCAACCTGTGCCAATTCCTCCATGTCGTTAATGGTTTTCAATTCCATATTGTCGAAGGGGCTACTCGTGTCGTTGTCAAAGTCGGCGAAGTCCAGACCCCCGTTCGTCTTGGCGTGAAGATCCTGAAGGTCGTTCGCCGGAGGTGACAGCGGCTGCGGCATGAGTATTGTCGTTTCTGGAGCGGGTGGCGCATTGATAGGTAGCCGCTTCGCGCAATCCGGTGACGGAGGAGTTTCCTCTTCCTCCTTCTTTCTCTTCTCCTTCAGCCGAGCCTGACGCGCCTTGCTGCAGGCCTGTCTAGCCTTGCGCCACTCGCACATCTGATCACATATCAATTAATTAGCAGTAATCAGATCAAAGTCCACTCAGAAGCTGTCAAGTCGCGGAACCATCCGCGTACAGCGCATAGAATATTAAAGTATCCAAAAAGGATTACGCCTCACCTTCTCGAGTACCGATCTCTCCAAGCTGAAGTCGTACACCAGCTTCGACACATCCGGCAATCGGTTGTTGTACGCTGCGGGCAAGCCAATCTTCCTCGGTGGTTTGTAGGCCTCCGCGATCTTGACGTGGACCCCGTCCATGTAAGACGCGACCAGGTCGTATTGCGCCGATACGGAGGGTCGAGCCATCGGTTCCTACAACCCGGGCGAACGCCCGGGAGTAACGCGCGACCTGCAGCTGAGATCGTCGCTCTATTCGCCGATGCTCGGATCATAACCTAATCTCCGTGGTCGCGATAAATCTCGTTTAATTGCGCGTGTCGCACGCCACCGAAACATCTCGCGCGTATAATTACGACATAATTAAATGCCGGATTCTCTTTTTTCTCTCTCTCACTTTTGTGGTAGCTTGAGAACAGTGAAATATCCCTTTAAGGATTGAAATGGAGAAAAAACACTTCCATTTGACTGTTTGACACACGGTCTTTTTGACAGATCGAATTCTCGCCAATTCTCGCCATGGGGATGATGGATGGCGTGGCGAGATCGTATCTATTAGTTCTATTATAGGGACACTAGTATCGATATTCGGTGTATAGACCTTTTTTCTATACTAATTTTTATTGTTCTATTTTATATTGATACGAAATTTTGAATTAAAAAAAATAGAGTCAAATAAAGATTTTTTAACTTATTATAAATTTTAAAAAATAAAGAAACTGAATCATTAACAATATTTTATTGAAGATATTATTACTATGCTGTAGATAATTAAATTTTTGGTAATTAATTAAGCGCAAAAGCGCAGCTTTCGGTGGGTCTGAGATAATTAATTTGATCAACTGACTGTTGATGTAAATATTGTCAATTGTCGAGAAAAACACCTTATGCTGGTAGAGAACGATAGCGCAAACTTGACGAATACCGAACATTTAATTTAACTATGAGATCCAACTCTGACCGTATAAGCTAGGCGCTTTCTACTTATATAATTTTAGATACTAATATTTCTAAAATATGGTATCTCTATTTGTTGTCAACCCCATACAGCGCAAAATATTTTTTAAAAATATTTTTAGAATGTTTCTATGTCTGCCAGATCATCTCAAAAAATATTTTTAAAATGTTTTTAAAACATTTTGGATTTTTGACATGATTTGGCGGACATGGAACATTTTAAAAATATTTTTGTGAATTATTTTAAATTATTTTAAACTAAAAAATATCTTAAAAATATTTTAAAAGGTTTTTGTGCTGTATGGGACATAAAAACATTTTAGGATTATTTGAAAACACAAATATTAATTATGACTTTTTAATGTGTCTATACTGTTACTTTTTGATCATGCAAAATTATCTTAATTTAAAAATAAAAAAAATGTATGTACAACCATATATATTCTAGTGATAATTTAAGTTTTGTGATAAAATTGCTCGCAATTTTGTAGAAGCATATTTGTCAGTGATTCTGTGAAATCATCAGCAATTTTAGAATTTAGGATTGTCGAATTAATCATTATATATTTTCAGCGTAAGTACATAACATATAGATTTAAGTAGGAAATTATATAGGAAAAATTGCAAAGAAAAACCAGTAGTATATTATATCGTGACAATAAATTATAATTTACACTACGATATACGAATTAAGTGGTCTACCGCCAACAAAAATATACATTTTAATGATAGATTTGTAGACGGAAACCTAAAGCTAATTCTTCTAGCTCAAACAACATGTTGAGATTTTGATTATCATTTATCGTTATTATTTACTTTTTAACATCAACTACTGCGTTAACAAATATTAAACAAATATTAAATAAATGTCTGTTTCTGTTTAAATAAGTCAAATAATAAGCAGAGTAATATTTTGTTATTTATTTATCTTTCTAAAATTTAGAATCTATCAAGAATCCTTTAATCGCTTTTGACTCATGAAATATATTAATCCCTCGATATTGAAAAATTATTGGCTTTTTAATTGGATTTATAATATCTACCGTTAAAATATTAACCAGTTGCGATGAACCATCCTGTATACACATTTTTAATTTGTAAAATAATAAGTTAAATAAAAATATTATGATATAGAATGCTAAGACCCGACCAGGACGCTGGCAATATTTTTTTCTTTACTTAAAAAGGTATAAAATGGTATGTGTTAAGGGGGGAACCTCGTGTAAACAGCACTTTTTTAAAGATTTTATTTTTATTACAAGAAAGTGGGAGTATTTATTGAATTCAAATAAAATACATTGTAATATTTAAGTTTAAATCTAAAAAAAAATATTTTTTTTGTAAAAAAAAAACAAAATGGCAACGCTACAGTTGCTTGAAGTTGCTCCTC